>OY728132.1:167153472-168375660 GCA_963277665.1 Viscum album | reverse complement strand
ATAGAGATAAGATTAAAGGGACTTTGAGGAACATGAGTGACCGACGTCAGGAGAAGAGACTGGGTCAAGGAACATGTGCCATATCCGGTAATAGGGATTGTTGAGCCATTAGCAACAGTAATGGTAGAGGCACCGGTGTACGGATGATAGGTAGTGAACATACCAGAGTCCCCTGTGAGATGGTCTGACGCACCGGAGTCAAACATCCACGCTGTCTGGCGATGAGAAACACAGGCGGTGGAGTTGCCAGTCTGAGCAAGTGGGGCTAGAGAAGAAGATGGTGGCGCAGTCGCGCGATAAGATGTTACCAAAGCAAGCTCCTCCGGCGAGAGTGTTGTCCTGTAACGGGTACTGGATGAAGGAGGACCGCTGCGCGGTAGAGCCGATGATGGAGGATGGGAGAGCCGCGCGGCTGGGTGCATAGGTGCCCGGGAAGGCCGACAATGGAAGGGAGGGTGCGGCCCGGCCGGAATACTGGCGTCCGGAGGTGATGCCGGAGGGCCGCGGGCGGACTCGCCCGCTATTAACGCAGGGAGCTGGGCCGACGGCGCAGGAAGGCCGCAGGGTAGTTGCTGGTAGACGGGCTGGGGAGCGCCGTCGGGAAGGGCAGGGCCGCCGGGCACAGGAGGGAGGGCCGCCGGGAAGGGCAAGGCCGCCAGGCACAGGAAGGAGGGCTGCCGGGAAGGGCAGAGCCGCCGGGCACAGGAGGGAGGGCTGCCGGGAAGGGCAAAGCCGCCGACATTGGTGGAGGTCGGTGCTGGAGGCTGGCTGGAGAAGGGAGGCTGCCGGCGCATGGAGCCGGCTGGGATGGTGCCTCCGGGGAGGGAGAGTCGCCGGGAGGGAGCGCTCCGCAGGAGGAGGCGCCGGCGGCGGGAGAACCAGGGAGAGCCGCCGGGAGGGAGGGCAGCCGCGCAGAGGCGTCGCGTGGGGCAGGGGAGATCACCGGGAGGGAGAGGCGTCGCGCGCAGAGGGCCGCGCGACCAAGGGCGATGCGCAGGAGGCCGCCAGGATGTGAGGCGCGCCGGGAGAGAGGGCCTGCTGGGAGGAGGGGTGGCCGCCGGGAAGAGCGGGCGTCGGACCGAGGGCGTTCCGGCGGGGCGAGGCGGGGCTGGACGGGAGGGAGCGGCGAGGGAGGTGGTGCACCGGGACGGCGGGGCGAGTCGGGAGCCGGGAGCCGCGAGAGGCCGCGGGAGCAGAGGGAGGCGCGGGTGGTGCGGGAGCAGCGGGAGGCCGTCGGGAGGGAGCGCGCAGAGGAGGGCCGCTGGAGCAGCGGGAGTCGGGAGCCGCGTCGCGCCGAGGGCGAGCCGCCGGGGAAGAGGCGCCGGGGCGAGGGCGTCGGGGCGAAGCCGAGGAGCCGGGAGTCGGGGTGCCGGGACGTCGGGGCGAGCCGGGGATGCCGGGATGAGGGCCGCCGGGATGAGAGGGCCTCCGTGAGGGGAGCGCCGGAGAAGGGGCGCCTGGGCGGGGCGCCGGGGCGATGGCGGCTGGAGCCGCGGGGAGCCGCAGGGAGGGAGCGCCGTCGGGGAGGAAGTCCGCAGGGAGGAGCCGGCGCGGGCCGCGTCGGGGAGAGAGGGGGCCGTCGGGCGAGGGCGAGGGAGCCGCGCGGGCGATGGCGTCGGGAGCCGCGGGGAGCCGCGGGATGATGGAGGGCGGTGCGACTGGAGGGCCGGGAGGGTGCAGGCCGGAGAGGGGAGGTGCGCCGGGAGGAGAGGGGAGGTGCGCCGGGAGGAGAGGGGCGCCGGAAGGGAGGGCCTGCCGGGAGGGTGCAGGCCGGAGAGGAGCTGCGCCGGGACAGGAGAGGAGGCCCGCCGGGAAAGGCTAGGGCAGGAGGGAGAGAGGCGGGGCCGGGAGAACGCCGGGAATCCGCAAGGGAGGGAGGGTTCGGGATAAAAATCCCTCTGATACCATGTTATTGGTGAATTCTCCTTACCTCAATGTGAGGTGAGGATATTCTTTTATAGATTAGGAAACCAATATACAAGACAGGTAAGTCCAATGTGGGACTCACCCATTTACACTTAAATGAGTTCCAACAAAGATGAATAAGATTAAAAATAAATGCGTTTGAGAGAAAATTGGAGTGACATTAATTGATGTGAAGATGACTAAGATTTGATTAAGACTGTTTGGACATGTTAGAAGAAGACCTAGAAAAGCACCTGTTAATAGGGTAAACTTAATGACAAATTTACTTATTAAAAGTAGAGATTGACCTAAAAAGGCCCTTGAATAAATCATTCAAGATGATATTGTTTTGAATGGTTTCAATGAAAATATGGTTTTCAAAAAAGCTAATTGGCATCGTTTGATTCATGTAGTCGACGTCATTTAATTAGGTTTAAGGTTTGTTTGCTTGATTCTTGTTGTTAATCAAATTTTATTGTGTGAAGAGGCCTAAACCTCAAATTCAGGCATAGCTTCAAAAATTAATGCCTTGCTGAAAATGGTTGATCTATTGAGGATTTATCCGTCATTCAAAAGAGAAATTTTTAAGATTTATCTCTGATTGTTTTACAAGTTATTGGTGGGGAAAAAACCAAAATGATCTTGTTCTAAATGGTTTTAATGAAAATATGGTGTTCAATAGAGCTAATCGGTGAAGTTTGATCCATGTAGCGAATCTCATTTAATTGAGTTGGCTTGTTTGTTGTTAATAAAATTTTATCACTCAAAGAGGCTTAAACCTCAAATTCAAGCATAGCTTCAAAAGTTAATGCCCTGCTGAAAATGGTTTATCTATTGAGAATTTATCTAATATTTAAAAGGGAGTTTTTTAAGATTGATCTCTGATAGTTTAACAAGTTATTGGTGGCAAAAAAGCCAAGAATAGTTGGTAGTATTGAAAGCAAGCTAGCACCCAATTTTATAAATGGGTTCATGTCATAATGTCAAGTCAGCCCTATCCCATGTACTTGATGGGAATGAGGATTATATGCCTTTTGTGTGATTTATATGTTGTAGGACTTGAACATTAGCCTTAATCATCCAAAGTTGAGTGGGGACACAACCGTACATAATGCTGTTACTGAGGTGGCTGCGATGGTGGGGGAGAATGTTAGAGTTAGAAGGGGCTTTGTGATGTCTGCAAGTTCCTGTGGTGTTCTCTCTGCTTATCTTCATTCATGTCTCAAGCCAGGTAAAATGGCACGCCAAGGACTTTGCCTTCTGTTCTGTTAAACTGGCAACTGTCATGATCTAGAGTGACAAAGCTTTGCAGGTTTGGGTCGTATTGCTGGGATTTTGAGTCTTGAATCAGATGGGGAAAGTGCTTCATTGGACGGGTTACGGAAAACTGGGTCTGACTTAGCCATGCATGTAGTGGCAGCAAAGCCGCTGTTTTTAACAAAGGATCATGTCTCTTCTGATGCACTAGAGACTGAGCGGGACATTTTCATGTTTCAGGTATTCTATTATACTATTTTCTGTATTTTTTAAATGTTGCAGCGTGTTCCATGCTGTGAAACTAGACATGCAAAACAGATGGGCCAGGCCTGTTTAGGCCTGCCCGGCACAGGCTGAAACCTGTTTCCAGCTGCCCCTGTTAGGCCAGTTTTGCATATGGGTGTGTTAAGAAGTTCTACCCATTTTGCATATGGAGTGGGCAGGCCTTGTTTTGAACCTAGTATTTAAATTCGAAAAAAACCCTAAAGCTTGTTTTCTTGGAAGGGTTTTTAAAATTTGAAAAATAGACTTTATAATTATATAAAATATTTTTTAAAAAATGTTGCTGCCTGCTGGCTGGCCCATATCCTTGTGGATATGTCTGCAACGATGTAGGCTTGTATAGAAAAATGTGCGTAGGCTGTTTAAAAAATGGACAAAAATTTTCAAGTTCAGTTGGTGAAAAGCCCGTTGATTTGCCTGTGGGGCCTGTGGGGTAACCATATTAGCCTAAAGCCAGCCTATGCCTTAATATCAAAATGTTGTTGCATCTCTGGATTTTCATTTTGTTTTTGTTTTCCTGGTCTGCTTTCAGGCAGAATCTACTGGAAAGCCTCAAACAGCCATGGAGAAAATGGTGGAGGGTCGTCTGCGAAAATACATGGAAGAAGTAGTTCTAATGGAGCAAAAGTATGTTTTGCAAGATACTATAAATATAAAGGTATGTGATTTGGTTTAGCTTAGCTCAGCGTGTTTGGTAAGTGACTTCATAAAAGAAAATAGATGATTTGTAAATTCGTAAGGAAAGAGAAGAAAATAAATGATTATGATTTATCTTCATCATCTTTGATGAAGGTTTATAAGAAAAAACAAAAGATATTATTATATGTTTTTTGTCATCAATTATCATTTTTTCCCAATCACCCTGTTTTTGGGAACAAAGATGCCCTCAAAGAGAAATTACCTTCTTCCTTTTTTTTTTGTTTGCTTAATATGATACAACCAAATAAGGGAGAGAAATATTTTCCCCATTAGTTTTCCTCTTTTCCCGGGTCACCCCTACCAAAAGCTTCACTTGAAAATTGTTTATATTCGTAAGACAATAGGAGTCTTGAGAATTTAACCATGGTGAAAATGTTGATCGAGATCAAAGACATATGAACACTTGTGGGAGAGACAATGAGAGGAAATACTTGACTTGCCTTTTGTTTTGCAACGCATTTTCTATTTTCTCAAATTATCAAAAATATATTCTTACATATACATTGTTTGAAAATTAAAAAAGAAACATTTTCCAAAACTAAACACAGCCTTCATTTTTTGTGGGTAACCCATATTTGATTTGGAAATCTGGCAGATGGTCCTGGATAACTTATCGAAGGATGTGGGGTGTAGTGTGAAGGTTGGGAATTTTTTTCGAATGGAGGCGGGAGCAGGGATTGAAAGGTATAGGTCACTGGATCTCTCCTCAATTGCAATTTATTGTTCATCACTAATCCCAAGGCATTTGCAGGCTGGAAGCTTGTTAAGTTCAGGTCGACCACTTTTCTTTGAAATTCTTTCTGTTAACTTCAAAGCTTCAATAACTGTATTTATCAAGTGCTTTAATTGGGTGTTATCTTTCGTAGGGTTTTGGGTTCCTCCAAATGAGCCAAAGCTTGTTTTCATTAGACGCGTCTTCAAACGATCAACAGAATTTTTCTTAAAGTTTTGCTTATTTGTGTAATAAATGATTTCTTATTTAATTTTAAATTTCCACTCACATTGAGGCCCAATCATACAGTTGGTGAAAAAAACTCAGCATGATGGGTTGAGGTGGTTTAAACAGTTGGAAAAAAGTGATGATAATTCGAACAAATATATATCATACATATATAATCCCTACATTTAAGTTGTGTCAAATGCAATCATATATAACAAAAGTAATCATTTTTTTGACAATCCGAACCTCAACTCTTATCATTCAACTAACGAGGATCATTCATTTCCAAAATTAGTTATAACTAATAGAATTTTATAAAAAAAAAGTTGGGCTTTGGTTGGGTTGGTTTTGTGGTTTTATGGTTTTCTTGCACATTCATAATAGAACTCATGTCTCCCAGTCTTGCCCAGAAATGACAATGATTGTAGGCATGGAAATCATTGTGCTTTCCGATTTTTTGACATTAAAGACTATCAACACATGAACAACCCCAACATCCACAAAGACATCCCACAACAATACCCACGGCCAACTAAGAACAAGAAGTAGATCGCACTGTCTCTATCTCAATGTCAATTGACCATGTCATCTGCTTTAGGGCATCGCCTTCGGAATGGCAACATTGAACAATGACTGGCAAGAAACCAAAGCAGCAACCGCTTTACAAAACTGATGCCATTGACATCAACGATGCCTGGCGAAGCAATTTCTGGGGAAGCTATGTCGGCCTCTGGCAAGCCCTTAAGCTCCGGCAGTCACTGGTTGCCAACATGAAATGCTTGAATTAAAACGTTTGCTCCATTAACATGCAACTCGATGTAAAAAAATGACAAAACCGTGAACCATACCATCAACAACAATCCTTCATTGCTGGTGCACACACAACCCTTGAAACCTTACTGAAGTGTAGCTCAGAGGGTTTCTGTTTTGGTCTAAATAGCGATGAAACCATTTTTGAATATTTTTAACAGTTTTTTTCCTTTTCAAATCCAGTTTAGTCCAATAATGTCTTTTTATGAAGCATTCGTTGTAATTAATATGCATCTTCAATTGACTATTATTGTAAAACATGTACCCATATTGATGAGTTGGGTACCAAACATGTCAGGTTGGAACATTGAATGAAACAATACCTTCCAGTAGGTAAAACAAAACATCGAAGATACATCACTTTTACAATGGGCGTTGTCTCATATGAGACCTGAGATTTACATCTGGATTTTTGCAGGGGTTTCATTGAGCATTGGTAGGCTCGATGATCTGACCTGTTTAATGCACGGGTCGGGCTTCAAATTTTAAAATCCATATGTTCTTTTATATCGAAAGTCAATTAATTTTGGGCTTGTGTTATAAATTTAAATGCATTGATTTCATTAAAATTGCAATAATAATTTTTTTGAATGTTAATTTTACAATTTAAATGCATGCATGAGTAATGAATACCACAATTTTCAATGCGAGTAATCCACGGACCATAAATTCGATATGCATAATGGTTCATTATGCGACGCATGACATAATGCATAATAATGTCAAATTGATTTCGCAATAAATGAATAAAACCAGACAGAAATGGGGTCATGCAGATTTATTGGGCATTGTGATGGCGGAAGTGCCCTGAAACAGTTTCAGGTATGCAAACCTGTACCATGTGGGCTTGTTTTCAGATTTTTTGGGTTTTATGCTTTTTTTTTTATGAATCACTTTTGCATCGTTTTTTTTTTCATGTTCAACTAATATAAATCAGTTTTAATTGATATAAATCTTCCAGTTCAGTTTATGTTGCTTTTAGGCTTATCATCGTTTGCTTTCGATCTTCACTTCAGATATTTTTTCCCCAATTGGTTGATTAAAATCGATGTCCTTAACAAATTTTAATTGGTCATGCACACACCCTAACTGTGATATGAACATGATACCATAGTTCATTGAGGATGCACCATGTTGGACCCACTATGGAATATACCCTCAGGGTGAATCATGGTATGCGAATTAATGTTTTCCCCAGACTGGAGATTAGCAATTTACTGCACCGAGCTACATCCAAAGAGTATAAAATGACGATTTGTCGATGTCCCAAAAACATTAAATCACACTGCTTGTTACAAAGTTTAGGGTAGAGTCACTATCCCTCTAGGTTTAAAACCTCTCAAAATATCATATCTTCACTCCATTAATGATAGTTCAAAACTATCTTACCAGTTATTAAAAAATCAGAGTAATATCCCTTTAATGGAGTCCATATCTTTTCTCTTTTCAAAGTGATACATTCTTTTTTAATTTTGAAGTAGGATCTTCTAAACCATGGTGTGGTTCTATGCACTATGGTGTGATTCCTTTGGTCAACTATTGACTCAAAAAAGCATCGTTTCCAAATCTCCAATCTTTTGTTTTTCACCCATTTTCTTCTTCTGAATTTCATATTTGCCAACAACCACGATGTAGTCTTCAACTATCCACGACGTGCTATCATAAGAACAACTTCGATAGCTTGCCCTAAAAAAGCATCCAACTCCAGTCTTGTAATCACGAGCAATTCCTTATCTTGTGTAAAACGCAAAATTAACCATTGCATACACCATGATGTGGTTTCCAAGCTACGACATACAATAACTATGTCAAAGTTTATCTTCAAAATGCTTACCAACTATGACTCAATTTCTCGAGTTTTCTCCATTTTTGTTTTTAAACGAAAACTTTGCAAATGTCTCCACTCCATGAGATAAACCACATTGTTTTTACCACTAGCCGTGATGGATTGTGAATGCATTCAAGATCCTCTAGTAGACCACCATCAACACTCCGATTGTTTTTTCTCAAAATACGGGGACAACACAATCCTTAACCAACTTTTAAGTATAAAAACCACTTGAACTCCTTTGGTGAATAATTCTAGCTTCATGAGTATCTTCTTCATAGTGTATTCAATGAATCAATATTCTCCTTTTAACATTCAAAAATTCCCCGGGCTTCTCTATTCAACATCTTACACTTCTCAATTCTCCTTGAGATCTTCCCCACTTTGTATTCCCCTGAGCATGCATTTCTCCCCCTTCGAAGGCTTCTCCCCCTTATGATAAGCATTTGAGCTCTCTCCCCCTTTGTGTACACCCAAAGAGCATTTCTTCATGGTTATTGAGGGAATCACTAAACTCAACAATACCAATTTTTGGAGAAACTTCTTCTCACATGCCACTTGTTGTATCACACCACTTGATAAGTGATATCACTTTTTGAAAAACACATGTGATGTCATTAACTCTTCCATGCTGAAATCTGATCTTATTTGAAAATTGATCAAGCCCCGATTTCCATGCTCTCAGTGCTTGTTTTAATCTATACAACACCTTCAATCGACACACTTTATTCTCATCTTCATGTATGCGAAATCCACCCAATTGTAGCGGGTCATCTAAGAACTAAGATTGATAAGGATGATAGGGGGAAATCTCTCTTGTGGATGCTCAATCTCCAAAAGGCAAGGTCGATTGTTTGTTTTTAGGTGTTGAGGAGAAGGACTTTGGCTAGAAAAGTGCAGGGGATGTGGAGGCAACTGTCGGGTAGAAGCGGTTTGAAGTTGAAGATTCAGAGGCAGTTGAAGATGGGCTGCTCCATCCTTATACAAAATTTGATGCCCATGCTTCCCCCATCGAAGACATAGTTGACAATTTCTATAATGTGAGTTATCAAAAAGTGAAGAGTTTAATCATTGACGTTGATGACTTTATGATGTATCTCTTAAAGAAGTCAAGACCACGTAAAAATTACTTGGGGATGTAACACACCATGCTTACAAGATCTGTTAGTAACTCCATGGGACTACCTTGGATAAAGTAGAAGCTGAAAGCTCTTCTCCTCAATCAAATAGTTCTTTTGAAGATGCTCCATCTCAATAAGAACTCATTATTTTGATTGACTCAGAATGAGAAGCTAAGGGTATAATTGTTTTTCAAGGAAGTGCAGAGGGTAAGGAGACCCGAGAGAACTCTAAGTGATTCACAAGGAAACATAATAACATGCATTTGTCTTGGATTTACAAGAAAAGAAATCTTCTCTCTAAAGTTATCAATGTTAATTGGATTAACTTGGAACAAAGATGATAGGGCTGGGGGGAAATCTTGGAATACTTCGATGGACCTCTCTTGACTAGCCCAAACTTGATTATTAAAGACCTTTTTTGGGAGTTGTGTTTGGATCCCAATTCAAATCAACTTTCATTAAGGGAAGGATTACATGTTTATAATGACTTTTCCATCTCTTTAACTTCTTTGGAACTTTTTTATTAAGGTATTTCTTCACTATAAGTGAGTCTTCTATGCATTCTTCTTTATTTTTCGTGTTTATGCTAGAGTAGTTTTGGCTCCAACAATGTTTTGTTCATCAATTTCAACTTTTCTCCTTGATTTTCTAGGTAATAAAAAACCTGAACAAACATCATCATCATCAGTGTTCACCTTTGAACCATCATCTTGATTTAGTTCTCCCTCTTAAATGATCACTTCAATAACCTCTTCTTCATTAATTTCATCACCATTTTGTTGTAAAATTTTCTCGATTTCTACAATAATGAAGTCTCGAATTTGAATGATTTTCCCAAACCTTTTGCTGCAACATTTATAGGACTTTCTTTTCGATGAATAACCAATAAAAATAGATCCATCCCACCGAGATTCAATTTTATAGCGACTTTTTTATTTATTAGGAATACAATATTTACTCTTGAACATTCAAAATTACTTCAACATGATATTCTTTCCATGTTGCATCTCATACAAGGTCTTCTCCTATCACATACATAATAAAACTGTATTTGTGATCTAGATCATTATTAAGATTGCTTCCTTCAAAAAAATTTCAGCAGGTTTTTTCAATAAGCATCATACAAACCATATTATTTATCATCCAGTTTCTTCTCTCCATGATTTTTTGAGGTGTCTACCGCAAATACGCGACACTTTACCTCATTCTAACTCTTCAACTGTAGAGAAACTCTAACAACCCAAGTATTTTTTAATAAGATATCACTTTTATGGTTTATTAATATTCATGATTATGCAATTATATATATTCGTTAAACACTTATATATGTTTATATCATGTATCTTAAGATATTATATAATCAAATAGATAGTCATTATACTTTCCGTTGTGATAAAAAATGTGTTTTATTTAAAGGTTAAATATATTTTCTTAAAACGATTTCTTATAGAATATTCTATAAATGGATATTTATGTTAATTATATAAATGAATATTTATATTTATTATTATAATCTTAGAAATAATTCTATCAAGGTATGAGACAAGAATACGATTTTTCATTTGAAAAAGAAATAGTTTTTATTCTAAATAATTTTTTCCATGTATTATATGATTTTATTTAAAAGTGATATTTCTAAATTTTAGAATTTTAATTTGATAAAATGAACCTCATTTTTGGATTCATCATATCAAAATTAGATTACGGTGAATTTTTGGGATTTTTCTAAAATGGTTGATTTTTGGTTGAATAATGAAAAATAAAGTTTTTACAAATACTGTCACTTTTATAACGTCACCATGATATAATAACGACCTAAAAGTTTGCGAAACCCTTTTTATTGACTACATTTGGATTTAAGGGTTAAAATAAAACATTTATGAATTTAGAAACCTATGTTTGGCAATTTAAAACCTAAGCGATATTTTATTATAATAAAAGAACTATTTTCATCCTTTTCTTTAATTAATTATTTAAAAGATTAATTTTGATTTTAGAATAGTTTTAATATTTGACCATTTTTTATCCTATATTTTAATATTTTACCATTTTTACCACTTTACTTTGAGAACGATTTATATTATTTTAAAGTTAAGAGTATTTATAAGGGTCTCACTCTTATCACTTATAAAAGGATCCCCTCACCCCTTCACTTCTCCACACACTTTGAGTACTTTAAATTGACTAATCCCATCCCAAATACCTCTCCAACACCCTTATCCATGACTCAGTGGTTCTGTTCTATAAAAAAGACCAACCCAAGAAGTTTTAATGAGAGATTCAAAGGAGGATACCCAAGGAAGATGTCACCGTCTTAACCGACTTCACTCAAGTTTCTTTCTTCCTCCACCCCTCTAAATCTATTTTACCCATTCTAATATAATGAAATATGTATTATTAATATACTATAATCTTATTATGTTGATGTAATAACCAGCATCTACCTTCGTCTCATCCGTTGGAAAATGAAAACATGGCTCGTGCATATGTGTGCACTATCGCATCCACGAACGACATATTTCATTTTTCATCACCGTCTCACATGATTGATTATAAAGATGAATTTAATGAATTAATATGATATCAATGACTGGATTATGATTCTAAAAATATAAATCATTATCTACATTCTTTCCTTTTCATCCATTGAAAAATGAAAACGCCGCTCGTGTGTATGTGTAGATCACCTCCTCTAAGTACGATGTATTTCATTTTTCATTACCGCATTACATGGATGGTTCTACAAATGTATTTAATCAATACATATGATATTTATAACTTGAATAAGATTATGTAAAAGTGATATTATCATTATACAATAACATTTTCTCACTCATTCAACCATCACAACATGTTCTTGTTTTGATCGGTTTTACCACCTACATGAACATTGTTATAATGTTTATGTCATGAATGATTAAGGAATGTTATGTACTGGTAATATTATATAATAATGATGAAATCAAAACTTCAAAAATGGAATTTTTATACTTTCCATATGAATCATCACCATAAGTTTCATGAAATATAATTGAGACTATAGAATCATGTAAGAAAAATATATAAAATCATCATAAACATTCTTGAGGTGATGAAACCATGGCCAAGGTTCAAGGATAGAAACCTTTGAATTGAAACATACATGAGAAACGAAAGAGTTAACATATAAATATTGATTTTTAATAAAGAATTATTAATAAAAGGATAATAATAAATTATAAGTAAATGGTATACTATAATAAAAATATAATTATGGTTATTATATAGGTTTATAATAAATCTAAATTTATTATATTGGAAATATATAGCATGTTTGACTAAGTGGAAGTCCGAGGTAAGAGGATTCTTAACTGATTTTCCTTTAATTGGGTTATGTCACTTCTTCATTGACTATGTTATGTCGAGTTTATGTGTTTTACGACCTTTGATTTCTTTATGTTGTATTTAAACTTATTTTATATAGATTTACATTTTGTTACACATAATTACTTCATTTATTTATTCCTACTTCAAATGTTTTGATCTTTATAAGGGTTCTTGGTCTCAATTTCAATTCCTTGAGACATGTTTCATATTATACACCATGATTTATTTAATATGGTGTACTTACTGCCCCATGAATGCATTTTGAAATAATATTTCATGGAAATAATGGGTTTTATAGAATCATATCATGTTACTTCATTCAATGACTTTTTGACTCAAATCATTTTAAATTTCCTTTTTTGAGAGACATTTCGAATTATGCACCTATATTAATTTATAGTGTATGCATCATTGAAATATTATATCATAAATCTATTTATATTAATGATATTTTAATTTCCTTCTCATTTTATTTCTTTTAGAAGGGTTTTTGATTTTAAGATCCATAAGGAGTTTTATATTAAATCATTACTTTTAAAAGTTTTGAAGTCTTTCATAAAAATATTTCTTCTCCAGGCCCATATTATTTAACTTGTTTAAATAATGTTCTTTTCTAAACTTAAATGACTTATTAAAGTTATTTTCCATAGTATTTTACTTTCTTTTAAATGTTTTTAAAATGAATATTCTAAACGTTTTCCAAACATGTCACTTTTGACATTCTTTACAAAAGTATGAAATGGATGTTTTTTAACATTTATCACTTGATTGATTTTTCTTGAAATTATGAACCTTATTCATTATTAATATTATTTTTAAAGTTTCATTTTTTAAATAAAATACTTTTCTTATTGTTTTATGAATTTTTCATTTTTAAAGGTTACCAAAAGAAAATGATATTTCTTCTTGTTTTTCAAAGAACATTTCTAATGATTTTATAAAGGTATTTTTTCATCTATGTAACCATACTTTAATGATTGTTTTTCTAAACTAAGGATATGTTCTAATAATACCATTCTTATTCTTTCATTGGATTACTTATGATGACATTTTAATATTTTTTTTTCATAAAACCCATTTCTTTCCCATGGGTTAATTAAGCTAAGATGAAATTATGGATGTTTTAATATTTTTATGATGAAATGAGTGAGATAATAAGTTTTTTCAAAATTATGGTACTTGTTCATTATATATGATGACCAGTGGATCTGATGTAGACCTCTCAGAGATCTCTTATACTATACTAGGCCCCACAACTACTCCCTCACCAACCTCATGCCAACAGAGTGGTGAATGACATGTCATACCATAGAGAGCCTCATAAGGTTCCATATAAATCAAAGATTGGTAATTGTTGTTATGGAAAAAATAAACCAAGGATATATTATCATCCCAAGATCCACTAAAGTATAGAGCACAATCTTAAAGCATATCCTCCAGTATGTGAATCTTCCTCTCAGATTGTCCATCTTTATGAGGATGGTATACTATGATTCATCTCAAATGATTCCCTAAGACCTTATATAATCCCTGTGAAAACCATGAAATAAAACTTATGTCTCTATCAGATACAATGATCAAGGTTAATCCATGTAATCATACTATCTCACGAACATACAAGTTTCCCAACTCATCTACTGAGCGAGTCTCATGGATTGATAATAAATGGACAACTTTCATCAGTATATCGATAATCACCCAAATATCATCATAGCTCTTTAGGGTCTTAGGTAACTCCATCACAAAGTCCATTGTGATGTCCTCCCATTTCCACATGGGCATAGGAAGTGGATGGAGACAACCATAAGGACGTTGGTGCTCAACCTTTATCCTTTGGCTAGTAAGGCACCGTGAAACAAATCTACCAAAGTTCCTCTTCATCCCTAGCCACTATAACTATCTCATGAAGTCATGGTACATCTTTGTTGCTCCATGATGTACTGAACACTTAGAGGTATGAAAGTATCTCATCAGCTCTTCCCAAATAGAAGTAAAGACTAAAACCCTCCCATACATAAGGATCACATCATCACTATCCAACAACCACTTGGGTATCGGGTTACCTTCAGCTAGTTGTTCCTATATTATAATACACTTTAAATCACCCACCCACCCAACCTTTACCCGGTTTACTAAAGAAGATGCGACCACTAATGGAGCACATGCCATCGATCCTTGATCCCCAGAAGAATCTACCCTCCAATCAACCAACAAGCTCATTAGGTAATGCTGTTCCTCCAAAGACTGCTCACCAAGATCCTAAGCTACCTATGTATTATAGATAAGAGAATATGAAACAACATTACCTTTACCTAGTGAATAATCCATCTCAAAGTCAAACATCTATATATACTCTACCCAATGCCTCTGCCACAGATTTAGGTCCCACTTTGTGAAGATATAATGAAGGATCTTGTGGTTCGTATAGACAAAAAAACTCTCACAAAAAAGGTAGCGTTGCTATCACTTCAAAGCATAGACCACAACTGCCAACTCTAATTCATGGGTATGATAGTTTTTCTCATGGGGTTGTAGTTGACATGACCCATAAGATACTACCCGCTCCCTCTGCATCTTCACTTCTCCCAAATCAACACCTAATGCATCACATTATATGACATACCCAATCCTAGGCTTAATAAGAATTATCATTGGACCTGTAGTCAACCTTCTATTCATATCAAGAAATGCCTCTTCACATTGGTCTAACCATTGGAAATTTACTCCCTTCTTTTTCAGTGCATTCATGGGTGATGATAAACGAGAGAAGTCCTGGATAAAATGTTGGTAATATCATACTAAAACCAGAAATCTCCTAACATTTAACAAGTTCTAGGTCATGTATAGGAAATCGCTACCTCAATTTTCTCTAGGTCCATGAATATACCCCATCTCAAACACCACATGCTAGAATATTTTCACCTCCCTAATCCAACAGTTACAATTCGAAAAATTTTCATATAGACAATGTTCTTGAAGTGTACTCATGAATATATTGAGATGTCTGACATATTGTTCTGGGGTCGATGAGTGGATGATGACATCATCTATGAACACCATGATGAATGAGTCTATATATAGGTGGAAAATCTTGTTCATGAGATCTATGAACACTTTCGATGAACTCGTTAGTCTAAACGGCATCAACAAGTACTCATATAACCCATACTTTCTCTGAAACACCATCTTCAGGATGTAATCCCCTCTAACCCATAGATGGTAACTCGATCGAAGATTAATCTTGGAGAATCACTGAGCTCCCCATAACTAATCAAGTAGATCATCGATCCCGAGAAAAGAATATATGTTCTTCACCATCACCTAGTTCAGCTTTTGATAATCTATATAGTGTTGAAGACTACTATATTCCTTCTTAGAGAACAAGAAATGTGCACCCCATGGTGAAGTACTCAGACTGATAAATCCAATCTACTCCAAGTCCTCGAGTTACACCTTGATCTACTTCAACTCAGCCAATTCCATATGATAATGATGTATCAAAATGGGTTATTCACCCAACACAAGATCTATCTCAAAGTCAACTCCTCTCTTGGGAGGAATTCCCATGAAGTTGTCCAAGAAGATTTCCTGATAGAGATCTATGACCAGAGGAAAAGAAAGGGGGCTGCCACTAATCTCATTGAAATATCCAAGCCCACAATCTATGCTGTGATCATCCCGATTGAAATTAATTCTAGATTAACTCTACCCGATCCAAGTCCCCACTCTTCAGTCATTATGTACTTCTACCCATTTGGGGAAGTAAACGACACCTATCTCTGATATAAATCTATGTGATATCGAAAGTTGGCTATCTAATCCATATAGATAATCACATATAAGCTCTTCATATCTAAAATCATAAAGTACCACAGATGTCTATAATCGAAAATGACTATTGGACACTCCGAACATCACTAAAGACGGTCCACTTTTGTACCCAAAGGTGTATCGAGGAAAAGTAACTCATAAGACAACTTGACTGATAAGTCAAGTAAAACTTTCACTTGTACATATATAAAGGAATGAGAAACTCTGGTAACATGAAATCTGATAGATTAACCTATTGATACTTCAGATTCTCTATCAGGTCAAGGTATTTCAATCCATTCCTCAACATCCAAATGGACTCCGATGCCCTAAAAGGATGGAGATTTCTAGAGTTGAAAGTAAAGGAATATTCAACCATACTTATTAAATCCTATGTCTAGGTCATGCACTAAGTGAAAGACCTATGGATGAAGTGGACCTACTTCCTAAACCATAGAGAGGGTGCGAGAGCATGCTCAACTGCATTCTCTTACACTTTCGGTGGTAGTGTAGGAACATCCTCCCTTGTGGTAGTATTCTGACATGCTTCATATGCAGTTCCATAAGACTACATTAAGGTGACATGTTATGTAATGCAAAGGAAACACTTAGAACATTTATTATAGATCCTAATCAGTCTAAGGGATCATAAAAAGGTTTCCTTAGGAGTCTACCCATAACCCAAGGTATAACCCTTATAACATTAACTAAGGTCTCCATCCCTACACATTAGTCCTAATTATATATATATATATATATATATAAATAAAAACATGCTTAGATTCTACTAATTAATTCTAATATATATATATATATATATCATGACATCAAGATAAAAAAGATATATTACAAAATAAAGCACAAATCTATCCCAAACAGATAACAAAAATCAAGGCATTAAATTTAGAACTAGTATGAAACATAATAACATTTATACATATGGAATGTGATCCTATATGCCTAGTCATGATGCATGAACACACCTAAAATATCATAAAAACAGTAACAATAACATCGTCAATGGTAACTCGAAGGTCTGTTACACATGAGTTGTCTAAGCATATGGAAACTCCTCTACCCAAGTTTCACTTAACTATATCCTTTATACTATGTCCCATGTTATTAAAAAAAGAAAAATAAGAAATTATGCTCTGATACCCTTTTGTAACATCTCAACCCAGACCACCGGGTCTGAGGTAGAGAGTCACATGACCTCATGTGTGCCTCCCCACATGTAGGAGACTGTCGACTAGTAGTGAGGGTATGAGTCTGTTAGTGGAGAGACTATACCCTCAATATCATGTCCTTACACAAATAATATTATAGCATAATATAATAAAATATAATAATCAGAGTAAACTTGTTGAAACTATGTAGATGGAATACCAGTCATAAAAATAAGTAAACAAGCTCCCAGTGTGGAAAGCCAAACCCAAGTGTTGACCTCACCTGTTTTGATAATCCCAATTATGCTTTCACATACTTTGATAATCACAAATAATGTGTATCTATATATTACTTCTTTTAATCTATGATCAAGTTGATAATTATATTAAAATAGTCTTTGAAATATGTTAATCAATGTTTATCTATGTTTATATGACTTTTGAAATAATTCTAACTCAATCGGATGTGTTCTGCATAAAACAGATAAGTGTTAAGTTACTAATATGCCTATAGCTACTGATAAAGACAGTCTACCGATAGATTTAGTCTACCGATAGACATAGTCACCGATAGGCAAAGGTCACCGATACGCAGAGCTACCGGCATGCATAAGTCTACTAATATGCATAGACTAAAATTCTACTGATACAAGCTACTGTTACACCAGAGTTACCGATAGAGTAAGTCTGCCGATATGAACAAGTCTACCACTATGAAGCTACCGATACAAAACGAGCTACCGATAGAAGAAAAGTCTACCGATAGATGAAATCACCGGTATATAGAGCAACTGATACACATAGTAATAGCTACCGATACTAAGAGCTACCGATACATGATCAAAGAGATATCGATACATGATCAAAGAGTTACCGATACAAGATCAAATAGCTACCGATACAAGGAGCTACCAGTACATGATCAAAGAGCTACCGATAGAAGGTCACTGTTACATAGAGTCAACCGCTACCTACAGAAGGCTACTAATGAAAGACTGTCCAGTCAAACTCTATACTCTCAATATTATTTATTTATTATGCAATGGTTATATTTGATGTTTTTAATGCAATTAATGTTATTTAATGATAATTGTTGGCATGTCAGGGAACCGTACCTAGTACCCATGAAAAAGGTAATCATTCTTTTTACCAGAGTTGAAAGCTATAAAAGGAATGAAAAAGACCGTGCAAAAAAAAAGAAGAATCAAGAACTAAGAAGACACGTGAAGGGTGTAAAAGGCAAGGGCTGAACAACATTGAAACGTGGTGCATTAACACAAAAGGAAAAAGCTACATTCATACTGGAAGAGCACTGGACACACAAAACCACTCATTCTAGAGGGGAACACAAGCTGCATCTTAAGTGAAGAACTACAACGAACTCTTCATGCACTCAAGATATTAAAGTTGAACCTGAATACCAAGGAAGAAAATGACACTCTGTTTTTCAGACAAAAACCAGAGGACTCAGAAGCATTTCTGAAAAATCAAAAAAGTCCAGAGCTGCACTTCACATCACTAGAGCATTCTAAACTCTTATATATTCTTTTAGTGATTCTTTTATTTACATTTCGAGTAGTGTGTATACTCTGTATATTTCTTACACACACTGTCTCCTATGCTAAGCTGGAGGATTTCTAAATCCTCATTCAAACTCTATAACTCCCTTGTTTTCCACTGTGGACAGTGGTAGAGGTCAAGTAAGACCTAGACAACCTATAAGCTGTTGTTTGGTTTTCCCATGTAGAACTGTGGTAGAGGTCTCTGTACCTGTACAATGTTTTCACTGGTGTTTACCCCGATCCAGGGTGTGGATCAAATTTATATAAATTGTTTGAGGGGACTATGTCTCGGCTTGAGACTGAACCTCTTGGTTACTTCTGCTATGCATTTTAGTTTAAGTCTAAAGTATTCTATATATTTTATATTCCGCTGCTAATTATTTTGAAATACAATTTGTTTTAAAGTTACTTTGATAGTTAAATTAGCAAGTGTTTGTACTTATTGTGAACCAGTAAGTAAGTTTAAAAAGTTAATTTAATCTCCTGATTAAATTAACTGAGACCTAATCAATCTTCGAGAAACTAATTGAACTTTTACAATCTGTATAAATTCACTATAGTTTAACTTGTTTTTAAATAGGGGTATTTTAAGAGAAATATTTTTAAAAGAAATTTTTATTGGAACTCAATTCACCCCCCCTCTTGAGTATCCACTTCGACCAACATTTGGTATCAGAGGCCGGGTTTTTAATTTTATTTTCAAAGTTTTCAAAATACTCTGTTTTTACAACTGTGATTTTAGTTGCATATTTAAAGATCTTAAATTTCTTCTAGTTCTAAATTTTATCACTTTAAATATATTTTTAAAATCTAGTTATGGACAATAGACTAGAAGGTGTTGCTACCAACATGCCACCTTTCTTTAATGGTATATCTGGACTGCAATAGAGACTCAATATAAAATTCCAGAAACTGATAGAACTACTTGGGATGAACCTACTAAAACAGCTTACAATAATAATTGAAAAGCTATGAATGCCCTGTATTGTGCTCTAGGTGATGAAGAGTTTAATAGAATATCTGCTTGCAAAACTTCTTATGAAATATGGGACACTTTGGCTGTTTCCCATGAGGGAACAACCAATGTTAAAGAAATGAGGCTGAATACCTATACTATTAAATATGATAACTTTAAAATGAATCCTGATGAACCCATTTCTGACATGTATCTAAGGTTCAATGCGATTGTCAATACTATGAGCTCCCTTGGAAAGGTTGTTCCAGCAAAGGAATAAATTTTGAGGATATTAAGATGTCTACCAGAAATATGGAGAGGCACATCTGTCTCCATTAGAGAATTGTGCGACATCAGCAAAATGCCTGTTAAAGAATTAATAGGTAAGCTTATGATGTATAAGGAAGAACTCAAGGTGAATAAGGAAGAAGATGATGAACCTAAAAGGAAGTCAGTGGCTTTTAAGTTTACTTCCTCAAGGAGCAAGGATAAGGATAAAGTTCACATACAAACTGAAAGCTCAATAAGTGAAAGTTCAGACTCTGACAGTGATGCTGAGATGGATCAGATAGCCAAAAGATTTAATAAGTTCTATAGGAAGGATAAATTCTTCAGAAAATCAAACTACAAAGGTAAATATGACAACAAAGGTCATTGGAAAAAGGACTGGAAGAAGCCTGATAAAGGTGATGAAATTATCTGCTATGAGTGCAAAAGGAAAGGACATGTAAAATCTGACTATCCAAAAATGAAGTTCAAGAAGAAACATGACTACAAGGACAACAAGTATAAGAAATCAATGAAATTAACTTGGAGTGATTCAGAAGACACTTCAAGTGATTCTGATTCTTCTAAGGATGAAGATTCTCATAAAGCTAACATGTGTTTTATGACAAACACATATGAGGTAACACTGGACACTCCTGCTTTAAATTCATACTATTCTGGAGTTGATTCTGATTCTGAATCTGAAAATATGTCTAGTGAAGAATTATTTGAATATTGTAATATGCTAGAAGAGACTTGTAATGAACTTAAGGACAAGTATAAAGCCTTAAAGAAACAACATGCTTTATCCAGCACTGTTAAATCTACCTTTGAGATTGAAAAGGAAAAGAATGCTCAACTGTTGAAGGAAAATACTGAATTGAAAATGTCTAATGAGAAACTTAGAAAGGACTTAGAAAAATTCATAAATGGAAAAGATACACTTACACAAATTATAGGTAAACAAGTGGCACCAAAGTAAACTACTAGTTTGGGATACCAACCTGGACAGAGAAAGTTTATCAAAAATAGATTTATTCCTAAATATGGACAAAATTCTGCTAGTTCTAGTTCTGGAAATTCATATGCCTCAACTAGTTATTCACATTGTTATAGATCAAACAAAGTTTATATTTCAAAATCAATTGATTCTGTGAATTATATGAGACCCATGGGACAAATCTGGGTACCTAAAACTTTACTTGCTAACCTGTCTGGACCCAAGAAGATTTGGGCACCAAAATCATTTTCTATCTAAACCTATTTTGTAGGAGACCTGCTTAAAGAGTTCTCATAAGAAGGTATGGTACTTAGACAGTGGATGTTCAAGGCACATGTCTGGAGACTATTCATGCTTTAAAAGCTTAATAAAGGTTTATGGAGGATATGTCACCTTTGGTGATAATTCTAAAGGAAAAATCATCGGCCTAGGCCAAATTAGTAACACTAACTCAGTTTTAATTTCTAAAGTTTTATTTGTTGATGGACTTAAATATAATCTATTAAGTATTTCTCAGTTATGTGATGATGGTTTAAATGTTAAGTTTGGAAATGATTCTTGTAATGTTTTTAACTCTAAAAATGCTTTAGTATTTTCTGCTTTGAGAAATGAAAATGTTTATGCCGTTGATTTGAATTCTTTAGCCAAGAAAAATGTTACTTGTTTAAATGCTTTTTATAAAGAATCCTGGCTTTGGCACAGAAGACTAGGACACTGCAACATTTATTCACTTAAAAAACTGACTAGGAAGAACTTAGTTAGAGACCAACCTAAACTTGAATTCCCAACTGACAAAGTTTGTAATCCCTGTCAAAAGGGAAAGAAACATAAAGTTTCTTTTAAATCAAAGAAAGAAGTTTCAACTTCTCAACCTCTCGAGTTGGTTTACATGGATTTGTTTAGACTTTCTAGAGTTTCTAGATTAAATGGGAAGCACTATGTCTATGTCATAGTAGATGACTTTTCTAGATATACTTGGGTATACTTCTTAGCTCACAAAAGTGAAGCTTGTTCTTACTTTATTAAATACTCCAAGTCTGTAGAGAACCTTAGTGGTCTTAAGATTAAAACCCTAAGAAGTGATCATGGTTGTGAGTTTGAAAATCATGAGTTTGAATCTTATTGCTCACATAATGGCTATAGTCATAACTTTTCTTCCCCTAGAGAACCTCAATAGAATGGTGTAGTAGAAAGAAGAAATCGAACCCTACAAGAAATTTCAAGAACCATGCTTAATGAGTATGACCTACCTATTTATTTTTGGGATGAAGTTGTGAATACATCTTGTTATATTATCAATAGAGTCTTGATAAGACCTGTTCTTAAGAATACCCCTTATGAACTGTGGAACAATAGGAAACCTAAAGTTAGTTACTTTAGAATCTTTGGTTGCAAAGTCTTTATTATTAATACCAAGGATAATCTTGACAAATTTGCATCTAAAAGTGATGAAGTAATCTTCTTAGGATATTCTTTAACTAGAAAATCCTATAGAGTCTTTAAAAAAAGAACCAAATGTGTGGAAGAATCTGTTCACATCAAGTTTGATGAAACTGATCCACATGAACCTAAGTCTTATCTTGAAAATATTCAAGAAGATTTGACTGATCTGGACCTTAATGATAAAACTAAAGAACCTGCAGTAAAAACATCCAATTTTGGACATATTCTAGAATCTGCTTCAATAGAACCCAAACTCAGATAAGAGCCTAAAATTTCTAGTCCTACCTTTACTAGATCAACTAGGATCATAAAGAATCATCCTTTGGATGCTGTTGTTGGTAATCTTGATAGAGGGACATAGACTAGAGCTTCTCTAAGAAACCAGGTTGAACATCAAGAATTTCTTTCACAGCTAGAACCTAAAAATTTCAATGATGCAATCAATGATGAATTCTAGGTAATGGCTATGCAAGAAGAGCTAAATCAATTTGAAAGAAACAAAGTCTGGGAATTAGTTGACAGACCCAAGGACACTTTGACAATAGACACTAAATGAGTTTTTAGAAACAAAGTTGATGAATCTGGAAATATAGTTAGAAACAAAGCTAGGTTAGTTGCACAAGGATATAGTCAAGAGGAAGAAATAGACTATGAGGAAACCTTTTCACCTGTAGCTAGATTAGAAGCTATTAGGATCCTACTTGCCTATGATTCTCATCTGAATTTCAAGTTATATCAAATGGATGTCAAAAGTGCCTTCCTAAATGGTTTTATAATTGAATATGTTTTTGTTAAACAACCACCTGGATTTACTAATCCTTATTTTCCAAATTGAGTTTTCAAGCTATCTAAAGCTTTATATGGTTTGAAACAATCTCCAAGAGCTTGGTATGGTAGACTTAGTAATTTTCTTATTTCAAAAATTTTTACTAAAGGGATTTCTGATCCAAATATTTTTATTAAAATAACTTCTAAAGATGTTTTGATAGTACAAATCTATGTTGATGATATTATTTTTGGATCTTCCAAACATTCTTTATGTACTGATTTTTCAAAAAGTATGCAAAATGAATTTGAAATGAGTTTAATGGGAGAACTCAAATATTTTCTTGGATTTCAAGTTTTCCAAAATGAAAATGGTATTATTTTGAATCAAAGTAAATATACAAAGGATATTTTAAAACATTTTGGCTTGGATAGTATTAAGGAGAGTGATACTCCTATGAGTACTGTCTGTAAATTGGATGCAGATGAAACTGGGAAACCAGTAGATCAAACCAATTACAGAGGTATGATTGGAAGCTTACTTTACCTTACTACTAGTCGACCAGATATTATGTTTAGTGTGTGTATGTGTGCAAGATTTCAAGCTAATCAAAAAGAATCTCATTTACTTGCTGTTAAAATAATTTTTAAGTATCTTAAACACACTATAAATTTAGGTTTATTTTACCCAAAAGGACAATCTTTTGAGCTAATGAGTTATTCAGATGCTGACTTTTCTGGTTGCAAGTTGGATAGAAAAAGCACATATGGAACATGTCATTTATTGGTAAAATCCTTAGTATCTTGGTGTAGTAAGAAGCAAAATTATGTAGCTTTGTATACTGCCGAAGCAGAGTATATAGCTGTTGGTAGTTGCTGTGCACAAATTCTATGGATGAAACACACTCTTTTGGACTATGGATATGATTTTAAGCATGTTTCTATTAACTATGATAGCACTAGTGCAATAAAAATTTCGAAGAACCCTGTATCTCACTCCAAGACCAAACACATTGATGTACGACACCATTTTTTGAGAGATCATTACCAAAAAGGTGATATTACTCTTGAATTTATAGGTACTGAACATCAATTAGCTGACATCTTCCCAAACCTTTAAGTTCAGATAGGTTAAGTTACATTAGATATGAGTTAGGAATGATTAGCCTTAATTGGTAGGTACCTCACTGATGTGAAAACCTCACCGATATAAAACCTCACCGATGTAAAACCTCACCGATGTGAAAACCTCACTAATGTGAAAACCTCACTGATGGACCTCACTGATAGGAATTCTCATGGATGAACCCTATCGATGAGTACGCGCTGTTTTAAACTTCTGTCTGCCGCCAGAATCTGAATCGTTTATAATTATATTTTAATTATTTATTTTATGATTCCTAAATAATAAAACTAAGTCCTAGTTACTTCTCAATCCACCGAGCCTCAAACCCTTTACCCTCAAGTCTTAGCTCCCTAATTTCTTGAAAACCCTAAGTACCTCGAACCATAGATGGAAAAAACCAAACTCCCTACCATAAGAGATGACTTTGATGAGCCTAATGCGAATAAGTAAAAGACCAAGCCAGAATCTAGTTGTAGTATAAGTAGAACCAGGTCGAGGAGGCGACCAGTGAATCCTCATTTGCAAAATAGAGTTATTGTGATCGAAAAAGAGCTTTGCGTGGAATGGTTGTTGGCTAGAAAATCATTAGTTCTAGAAGTACTTGAAGATCAAAAGTGGGTAGATTGCTTTTCGAACAACAATGGCCCCTACTATCCGAAGCTAGTGAAATAATTTTATGACTTTTTGAGCTTTGAGAAGTCAGAAGATGAGAACCGAGTGATTTCTTTTGTGAATGGAAAGGAGATATATTTTTCATCTTTTGAGTGGGATGAATGCTTGAAGGTTCCACACGAAGGTGTTTCTAGATATGTCTTGAAAGCAATACCACCTACAAGTGATATATTCAATTATGAAACTGCCCTAGAGGAGCTCATGGGTAGTGGAAATCAAAGACAAGTGGTGGCTGCTGAAATGGATGGAGAGAACAGATTGATGTTCAAATTTGTTCAGCATGTCTTAATACCAAGGAGAGGGGACTTTGTGAATTTAAGATATCAAGATATCTATCTCCTATATCTCTTGAGACATTGTGTGAAAGTGAATCTGTGCAGATTGCTAATGTTTCAAATGGAGGACATGACCAGGACAAAATCAAAGACAAATGCCTTATTCTTTGCCAAGATGATCTCAGTGATGATCAAAGTGAAAGGGGTAGCTGAGTCTCAGGATGAGACAGTGGTGGTAAGGAATAACTTCTGTATCACAAGCATAGTTTGAAAATATATGAAGATAAATTGGAACCCATGGAGAGGAGAATGGGTCAATGATGACAAGAAGGTGTATGATAAATTCAATCCTGTGAATCATCCTTCAAGGCCTAAGGATGTGAGGGATCTAGGTCTAGGAACTGATGAAGAAGAACCTGAGTACAGTGATAAGATTGATGAAGAGGAGACTTCTATGACTGATGGAAGGGATCCAGACTTACCTCTAAGTCCTGCTGCTGAATTTGTGTCTTCAGAAAAGGAAGCTTTAGAAGAAGAAGAAACTCTTGCTAATGAGGAAGACCAGCCAGTCCCTGAGAATGAAGAAGAAAGGGAAAATGAATCTGAAGCATCTGATTATGTGTGCTTAAGCCTGATTCCATTGATTGGAATCTCAGTTGTTCCGGTTAAGGAATTAGTGGGTGAGATGGAAGGATCTGTGCCTAATCTAGAGGATCCTCCTGCTATTGCGGCTGTTTCAGAAATGGAGTTGATAGTAGAAGATTATTCTAAGGAAGAAAGACCTGCTGAGAATGCTCTTGCTGTACAAGAGAATGCACCAGTTGAGGGGGAGCATCAAACCAGATTTGGTAGTGTTTCAATGGCTGTTGAAATTGAGGATTGGGAAGAAGACCCAGGTTTTGTGGTTTGTGGATTGGATTATCCCGATTCTGATAATGAGGTATCCTTCAATAGACCAAAAAAAAATTATGATATTCAGACTGAGTTGTTACCTGGAGATGTGGTCAGAATGCATAATCTGGATAAGCTCAAGTCTGATCTCAAAATCAGTTTTGCGGAAGAAATAAAGAAAATGTAAGCTTCACTGGTGTCATCCATTTAATCAATTATGAATGACTCAGTGGCCAGTATAGCATCTGAAAGAGCACCTGTTGTGGTTGCACCTGTTGATATGATCATCAGGGGTGATCTTGAATCCATAAAGAATGAGCTGAAAGAGTTTTTCAGTGCTTCTGTTTCTGAGTTGAAGCATTGATTTGTTGAAGAGATGAGCAATTTGGAAAAGTCTTTTGAACTCTATCTCGGATGCAATGTCTCTACCTTTGTGGCAGAAATAATGGATGAAGTTACTGCCTTCCAAAATCAGTTGTCTAGACTGGAAGAGGATGTTGAAGCTCTAAAGAAATCTGTTATCTCTTTAGAATCTTATATGAGTTCTAAATCCCAAGCAAATAAAGATTTAGCTTATGTCAAAGGTGTTGTGAGCCAGATGGTATCCATCTTTGAAGGTTTAAAAACCTCCATGAAAGAACATGTCAGCACCCAGGATTCCCAAGTCAAAAATATCATCAGTGGGTTGACCAAAAACTTCAAGGAAAGAATAACTTTCTCTGTTGGTTCTCTTGCCTCCAGACCTTCAGTAGATCTGAATCAGATTAGAGCTGTGATGAAGGAGGAGCTTGGTTCAGCATCAACCAGTGGCTCTGTGGACTCATCCGACCTGAGCAAAGTGGTGATTTCTACTAGAGATTCAGCTAGAGAAATAATGAAGATAGTCCAAGACTATATGAGAGAAGCTTCTGCCTCTCATAAATAAGTAAAAGAAAAAGTAGACTATTATTTTAAAAGGATTTATACCAAACATCAACTCAAAAATAACTTCAAAATTATGTTAGAAAACCTAAAGTTACCTCCTGTTAATCAAGCCTTTAGAGAGAAAGTCAGCAAGCTAAGGGAACTGACTCCAGCTTTGGACAAATTCATGGAGAACAAGGATGATTTCATATCTTCTATAGAGAGAGGAGGAGGAATAATTATGGATTTCAGAAATCTTTTGTTTCCTTTCTTGCATGTAGATTCTAGACCAGTAATTATACCTCTAGATTTACCTGCCTCTACCTCTACTGCTTCTCCTGTTCAGATGACTCCAGCCCAAGCCATTTGAAGTCTTACTCCTTTGATCACTCAAAGAACTACTCAGTATCGGCCATGAACAGTTTCAGTGGCTCAGCCTCCTGGGATCATTTTTGGAATTCCTAAGCCTTCACCTGCATCCACACAGTCTGAATCCTCTTCTGATCCAAAGGGAAAATCTCACATTGAGGATGTGGATTGAATAGGTGGATAAGATATTTGATAGGAATACCTTGTATTTTGTTTTATTATCTTGTACCTTTTTGCAACATGAAATACAAATGGATTTATTCTCTTTCTCATTTTGTTCCTTTTCTCTTTGTTGTTTCCCACTTTTTGATTATCACAAAGGGGGAGAAATATTATAAGGGGAGAAATATTATATCTGGGAATAATAACTTTTATGCGAAAGGGAGAGAAATATTATCTAAGGGAGAGCTAATATGCTTTGATATAACTGCATTTAATTCTACCTCTGGTACATTGCGTATTTCACATCTTATATTGTTTTCTCTGATTCACTATTGATTATTTTGAGATTATAATATCATAAGTTGTGATTATCAAAAAGGGGGAGATTGTTGACCTCACCTGTTTTGATAATCCCAATTATGCTTTCACATACTTTAATAATCCCAAATAATGTGTATCTATATATTACTTCTTTTAATCTATGATCAAGTTGATAATTATATTAAAATAGTCTTTGAAATATGTTAATCAATTTTATCTATGTTTATATGAATTTTGAAATAATTCTAACTCAATCGGATGTGTTCTGCATAAAATAGATAAGTGTTAAGTTACTAATATTCCTATAGCTACTGATAAAGACAATCTACCAATAGATTTAGTCTACCGATAAACATAATCACCGATAAACAAAGGTCATCGATACACAGAGCTACTGGTATGCATAAGTCTACCGATATGCATAGACTAAAAGTCTACTGATACAAGCTACTGTTACACCAGAGTTACTGATAGAGTAAGTCTGCCGATATGAACAAGTCTACCACTATGAAGCTACCGATACAAAACGAGCTACCGATAAAAGAAAAGTCTACTGATAGATGAAGTCACTGGTATATAGAGCTACTGATACATAGAGTAACAACTACTGATACCAAGAGCTACCGATACATGATCAAAGAGCTACCGATACATGATCAAAGAGCTACCGATACAAGATCAAATATCTACCGATACAAGGAGCTACCGGTACATGATCAAAGAGCTACCGATAGAAGGTCACTGTTACATAGAGTCAACCGCTACCTACAGAAGGTTACTATTGAAAGAATGACCAGTCAAACTCTATACTCTCAATATTATTTATTTATTATGAAACGGTTATATTTGATGTTTTTAATGCAATTAATGTTATTTAATGATAGTTGTTGGCATGTTAGGGAACCGTACCCAGTACCCATGAAAAAGGTAATCATTCTTTTTACCGGAGCTGAAAGCTATAAAAGGAATGAAAAATAACATGCAAAAAGAAAAAGAAAAATCAAGAACTAAGAAGACACATGAAGGGTGTAAAAGGCAAGGGCTGAACATCATTGAAACATGGTGCATTCACACAAAAGGAAAAAGCTACATTCATACTGGAAGAGCACTGGACACACGAAGACACTCATTCTAGAGGGGAACACAAGCTGCATCTTGAGTGAAGAACTACAACAAACTCTTCATGCACTCAAGATGTTAAAGCTGGACCTGAATACCAAGGAAGAAAATGACACTCTATTTTTTAGACAAAAACCAGAGGACTCAGAAGAATTTCTGAAAAATCAAAAGAGTCCAGAGCTGCACTTCACATCACTAGAGCATTTTAAACTCTTATCTATTCTTTTAGTGATTCTTTTATTTACATTTCTAGAAGTGTGTATACTCTATATATTTCTTACACACACTGTCTCCTATGCTAAGCTGGAGGATTTCTAAATCCTCATTCAAACTCTATAACTCCCTTGTTTTCCACTGTGGACAGTGGTGGAGGTCAAGTAAGACCTGGACAGCCTGTGAGCTATTGTTTGGTTTTCCCATGTAGAACTATGGTAGAGGTCTTTGTACCTGGACATTGTTTTCACTGGTGTTTAACCTGATATAGGGTTTGGATCAAATTTATATAAATTGTTTGAGAGGACTAGGTATCGTCTTGAGACTGAACCTCTTGGTTACTTCTGCTGTGCATTTTAGTTTAAGTCTAAAGTATTCTATATATTTTATATTATGCTGCTAATTACTTTGAAATAAAATTTGTTTTAAAGTTACTTTGATAGTTAAATTAGCAAGTGTTTGTACTTATTGTGAACCAGTAAGTTAGTTTCAAAAGTTAATTTAATGTTTTGATTAAATTAACTGAGACCTGATCAATCTTTGAGAAACTAATTGAACTTTTACAATCTGTATAAATTCACTACAGTTTAACTTGTTTTTAAATAGGGGGATTTTAAGAGAAATATTTTTAACAGAAATTTTTATTGGAACTCAATCCACCCCCCCTCTTGAGTATCCACTCCGACCAACACCAAGTATAAGTACAAGTAGGTAAATAAATAAATAAAAAACAGTATCCTCTATAGTACATCCCGGTACTACTCCCAGCTCCTTGCTCCTCAGCTCAACTATTTTCCACGGATCCCTTTCCCTTTCATGGATCCCTATACATTAAGTTTTCACGCATATCGAAATGCCCATATAGGGTGTGAGTAATAAAACCCAATAGGACAACACTAGTGCATTCTTAAAAAATATGCACATGTATAACAGACGTATTCCATGATGACAATAATTTTTCAAGCAATCCTAAACAATCATGTACCAAGAACCTGTGTGATAAACAATCCACCACGATCCCTGGTCTCACCTTCTTTGGCTCTATGTTGGAAGGATGTTTAGGAAACCATAAATGATCAAGAGTTAGCCATAAGTCTAGAGACATGTCACTCGATATCCTCAAGGCATTGACTGGGAATAATATTCAGTATCTGAAAGGAATCAAGTTCTAGAATGTCCCTTGGTATCCTCAAGGCATCGAGTTTCATCTGGGGCACAATCCTATCATGATCCCACCCTATGTATGGACCACCACCTTTATCGTCTCACATCATGCACACTCCCCCTCTAATGGGTAATCATACCATAATGGTCAATTACCACGATATACCAAGAACAAACTCCAACGACATGATAATACACATAACAAGGCATATCATAATAAGATAGAATAACATGACATCATGAGAATATAATAGAACCATATAACAACATGTGATCATTATCAAGCATGGTAACAACTACTCTAACAATACTCATGGAAATAAGGATCATATATGAGTATCATGAAAATGAACACACCAAAAAACAATCACCATCAATCAAGAAAAAAAAGCCATACGAACACAAGTGGAATCAAGTATAAAAGAGAATACAAGAGCCTCAAATGATAAGAAACTTCCTACATCATGGTTGTTGATGAAGAACTCCAAACTTAATCAAATAATAAAATAACAAACTACATTGTACACCCATAGAGAATGAATAAAACATCAAGGGTTCCTATTTCAGTTCTAGTTCATCATGGAAGAAGTTTATAATGAATACTCAAGAGAATTACAAGTCAAGAACTCCATTCTAGTATCACATTCCTTAATGTGTCTATCAATGGAATCAGTTCTGAGGTATGTCAAAGGAAGTAACATCAATTTATTGAATCCATCATAGATTTAAGAATGAATTGTGAATTAATCATCAATTATGGAAGAGGGACTTGGGTATATCTAATGTCTTCAATCCATCATCATACCATCAATGTAAAAGAGATTCAAGATGAGAATCAAGAAGAAGGAGGTCTCTTGATGACCATTCTTAAAATACTTACCCAGAAGCATCATTGTTCTTGAGATTTCTAGATCCGATTAAAGGAGTTGTCATAGAAACATTGAATCCTATACCAAAATTCCATGGAATAATTAACATATTAAGGTTACATCATCAATACACTATCAAAAATAGGTATAAGAATATGATTCTTGAACACTTAATGAAGAATGCTCGTTATCAATGGTAGATATCGACTTAATCAAGAACTATTATCATCATGATAAATATGTCATCGATCTATGAATAAAGGGAGAAAAAGTCATTGCATCTTCATGGAAAACACATATTCGACATATATCCATGCACATGTATCAAGGAGGAAGAAGGATTTGGCATGGATCTAAGATCTTATCATTATAACATCACCAGATCATCCTGAGGATAAAGGAGAAAGGGGTGGTGAATGAGAGAATTAAATAGGTAAGAGAGGAGATCTTATATTAGAAATAGGTTCTTAGGGGATAGAATTGGGGTATTAAATGGAGGTCAAACCACATGGAATTAAAACCCGTGTGGTGCATTTAATGCACCCCTAGACTGAGCCCACCAATTAGCTGGTGGGGTCTGTTGTATCCAGAAGACCTACTGGAACCCCACCAGCTATCCAGTGGATATTTTCCAACCAAAACAATGCCACACCCTTCCTCAAATATTCCACCATTAAAACCAATACCCTTTTCCACTTAAAACCGACCTTTACCGCTCCCATAATTGAGACAAAACATCAGAGGAACAGAGAATTTCATTAGATTTAACATCTCATGCATCATAAACAAGTGATGATGTTACCTTTTTATATACATATCTATAGATATTTATACAAATTATGTAGGAATATTCATCCATTTCTTTCATTGAGAAACATTTACCTAGCCACAACGTCACAAAATGAAGTGTTGAGACATCATTTTTAATAAGCAGTATGTCATCTGCATAAATTATTAGAAATACTAAGACACTCATACTAGACCACTTATACACATCAGAATCATCCATGTTTTTTCATGAAACCAAAATCTTTGATTGCATCATAAAACTAGATATTCCAACTTCAAGAAGCTTTCGTCAGTCCATAAATAGACCGTTGTAATTTTCAAACCTTAACTGTCTCATTTGAAACTTCAAAACCCACTAGCTGTATCGTACACATGAACTTGGCTAAATTACCATTATGGAATGCAGTTTTGATATCCATATGATATATCCCATAATATTAATGAGCTACCATGGATATAAAAATCCATATGGACTTTATCATTGCAACAGGTGAAAAGGCCACCTCATAGTTAATACCATGAATTTGTTTGGAACTCTTTACCACCGGGTGTGCTTTATAGGTAGACACTCTACCATCTATGTCAATTTTTTTTTGTGAAAATACCACCTACACCCTATGGGTCTTACCCATTTAGGTGCATCCACCAAGTTACAAACTTTGTTAGTGCACATGGATTCCATCTCAAATTCCAGGGCTTTTAACCATTTCTATGAATTAGAACTCTTATTGGTTTCCTAGTAGGTGGTAGGTTCATCATCGATGAACACTATATCATCATCATTTTATATGTGAAATACATATCTCACAAGATATTAATGAATCCTACAAGACCTTAAAGATTCTTGTGCAACTTCAGTTGAATATTCTTTAATAACTCTTTGTGGAACTGGATTGAACTCTATCTCAAGAACACTCCTCGTTTATTGGTCTTGAAATTCTTCAAGCCCATCTTTCCTCCCACTAAATACTCGATCCATGTGTTGTCTTTCTAGGAAAAAACTATCTTAAACCACACACTTTGGGTTTAGTAGGGCTATATAAATAATATCCCTTAGTTTCCTTCAAATAACCAACAAATAAGCATTTTTTTTTCAATTGGGACATATCTTTTTAGAATCCAGTAATCATATGATTGATTCACAACACAAACTCCTCATGAAAGACATAATGGGATGTTTCCCAGTCCATATATCATATTATTAATTTATAATTTCTTTATATAGAACATATTTTAGTAATTATGCAACAATTTATAGAGCATAACCTCAGAATGAGATAAGAAGGTCACATAGAATCATCATTAATCAAACCATGTTTAACAAGGTGTGATTACTCCTTTTAGACACACCATTACTTTTTAGTGTTTTAGGAGGAGTGAGTTGTGAAAAAATTCCACAATCTCTCAAATGAGTTATGAAATCATGGCTTAAGTATTCTCCACCCTGATCTGATTGGAGGAATTTAATACTTCTATCCAATTGATTCTGTACTTCATTATGAAATTATTTAAACTTTTCAAAAGTTTTATACTTTTTTTTCACTAGAAACACATAACCATACCGAATATAGTCATCAGTGAAAGTAACAAAGCACCCAAACCACCATTTTCTTATATACTCATTGGGCCACATATGTCACCATGTATGAAATTCAATAGCACACTATTCCTCTCAGATTTTCTCCTAAAAAGCAACATTTTAATTTTTACAATAATTATGATTCACAATTATCAAATGATTCATAACAAAATAAGTCCAAAAATCCATCTCTATGGAGTATTCGAATTCATTTCTCATTTATATGTCCAAGGCGATAATGCCAAAGGTAGGTGGGATTACAATCAACCCAAAACTTATTATTTTGAATGTCATGAACAATATTATCCATATCAGGAATATCTAAACCATTAATTACACTCCCAACACTATATAAAATTTATTCCTTCTATATAGAACAAATATTGTTCTTAATAATGAATAAAAATCTCATCTTCTCTAAATAAGATACAAAAATCAAAATCCTATTTATGGTGGGAATTTTTTTTTCAATTCTAGGATCAATCTACTTGATAAAATAAGATCATAGGTGTCAAAATCTAATGATATAACTCTTTCCCCATTACTGACATGAATATCTACTTTACTCTTCATTAATTACTTCCTATCTCTGAGTCTATGTCTGTCATCACAAATGTGTGAAACACACTCAATATCTAATATCCATGAGTTAGAGTTGATTGAATTGATCTCAATAACATTCACATTTAGGCACTCTAAATGTTTCTCCTTGAGAAAACTTCTCAATCCAAGTTACTAATATTCAACTATCTTATAGGTTATACCTATTAGTGATATAAAAATAATTAATGTGAATTATTCCATAATATAAAATAAAGACATATCAATAATTGAGTATCATGTATTATATCCTTTCATTAAGAACTTAAAATGAAAGTGCTCCCACTAAAATTGATGACCCAAATATTATATCCATTTAGTGATCTAAGATCCATATTTAACTAAGCAATGAACTCTCTTTGGTGTGAAACTCGTTACTTTTTTTTATTTAGGTAGGGAATCACCTCAATAACAACATTTGTGATTTTTGGATAGTTGAGTGGATAACTACTTATCAAAATCCATCATATGGATTCAATCAGCTACGTTCCTATGGTATCCTAGCCCTTTGGGTTTCCCAGGTAATTATAACAAAAAAAGTAAAAAACAATATAATACTAGATAATCCAGGGTACCCCACTTTGGTGTGAAACTACCTAGTTGGATGATCGAGGTCTTGAAAAGTGCTACTTTAGAAGGAATCTCACACTTGGTATTTCAGGGGATTTCTTTTAAGGTCTCAAAAATTTTATATACATCATATTCATATTAAATCCATAACTATTACATCTTATGTAATGATTATCTTCACATGCTTTATTAATTTTTTTGTATGCATAATTATAAGGATTTAGTTTTGGAATCCCTATTCCAACCACCAAATTAATGTGTTCATGCCACATTAATGTGTAACCCTTTACACAACCCACAAGTTTGTGTTACTCACCCAAAAAATAGAACCCATGTATACTCATACATATACAAATATATCGCATGCATAAGGTACATAAAATCTCCATGTAAAGGAATAGAGTTATATGAGATTGAAAATCTCCATATGAGTAAGCCCAGAGTGATAGATAACCAATTCCATTCACCTTTCTAGATAAGGCATAACCTCCAGGCCAGTAGGTGGCCTGACCCCATGTCTGTATACCTGATGAGACTTTATTCAAGAGATAATTCAATTCATGATATCTCTAACACCTAATATGCACAAATTATATTCAACAACTACTCTCAATATCATAACTATAATTACAAAATGAGTTCAAGGTAGATGAAAACTAAATTTTATGATATTAAACCTATCATGACATGCAAGGCTCTATCCTAGAGACAATTTAACACGTAAACTATATCATACATAATATTTAAATTTAATAAAAAATTTACTAAACATGAATATCAAAAGAATTTGACAAATAAATAAACATTTTATTTATTTTATAAAACATGATAAATTTATGAACTATTAATAAAAACAAGATAATTATAAACATTTTATAAATTATTATTATTATTAACTAAACAATTTTATAAACATTTTATAAATTATTATTAATAGCTAATAATAATAATAAACATTTTAAAAAATAGCTAAAACACGAATATAAACATTTCACATTAAAAAATATAAACTCTTTCATATTATCATTATATGAAATTTCAAATATTATTTAATCCATTAATCATATTAATTATTAAAACCATTTTGTTATGGTCTAAATAATATCTTTAAACAAGGCTCAAATTTTAATTTGAACAATTTCAAATTAATTATTTATGTACAATTCATAATTATAAATATAAACACTTTTATATTTTAGCCTTATAATTTATAACTCTTTATAAATTATTTCTTATGATTTATAAATAAACAATTTATTTATAGATCATAATATATTCCATATAATTTGAAAAATGTATTTTTTAATATTAAAATTTAATATTTTAGGAATATTATAAATGTTTCAAAGCATTTAATTAATTATAAAAAATTTATAATTAATGAATTTATAATCTTTTATAAATTAAAGTTTCCTAAAATACCTTTAATAATGATTTATAAACACTTTATAAACCATTTAAATCAAGATATTGAATTTTTTTTAAACATTTGAAGATTCACCAAGGCTTACAAAACACTGTAGTGATAAAACTCCAACCGTTTTTCCTATGAAGAACCACCATGGTCATCACTATGCCATGGTGTCCTAGAACTGGTTGTGTTTCCTAGAGAATCCAACAAAGAACCACCACGATCATCGCTCTACCGTGGTGTTAGTGACCTGGGCATTTTAGAGTCGCCATGACTACACTATGGGCACTTACAAGCTATGGTGATGGTAATGCTTTTCTAAAACTTGAATTAAACATGTTTAGATATTGAAGAAACTTCCTTTGATACAAATTATGAGATTTTTTATCATCTAATGATCATTGAAAGCATAAGTGAACCCAAGACAAAGAAGAATCCATCTCTAAGAATAAAATGTGCAAACATGTTAAAAAACATTGCATAAAATGGTCAACCTAAAACACCAAACATAAATATAACCCTCCTTTATCTTAGATGGAATTAGATTTATTATGATCACTAGGAGAATTATATGAATGCATCCTTCCTCTGAAAGGAATACACCGACCTATGGATCTACGAATGTTTTGTGAGGACTCCCAAATGCTCGAAGGGGTACCAGAGCCTTCACCGAGCAATGAATGAGCTTTGAGAATGGAAGAGAGCCTTAGATGGCTTGAGAACGATTCATAGGAATCAACCACTTAAAACACAACCAACAGGATAAGGATCACATCATTTTGTAGGCATCCTTAATGATCTTCATTCAATGAAGAGCACTGACCATAGGAAATGGTTTGAGTGTTATCACATGAAACTCAACCGTTACAACTATTGGATTGTTTATTCATTGATCTTAAATTAATGAAGTGATCCAACCATAAATGAACCAAAACCTTGGTTTTAAACTACTAAAAATGTGCAGAATAAGTACATGGCACCAAGTATGCATCGTATGCATGCTAAAACCAGGGTGGCTATCAACCACAACTTCAAATCCAACACCACGGTGTGGTGGTTCCGGTTTTATTACATATTCAAAAAAACCAATATCATTGTCATATAATCAAACTATAAAAAAAAATAAAAGTGGGAGAGGGGGAATAGTAAACCAATAGTATCACCCACATATTGGATATTGAGGGTTCACCCAATACCCAAAATATCATGTGGGTATCAATTAGGTTACCCGATTCAGATGGTGGCATGTAAGAAATAACAAAACATACAATGATATATAACACACAATCCCATTCAAAGGCTCACTTCTTATCAAACACCTATATAGCCACACTACTACAAAAATAACCTTTAACAGCGCCGACATTTATCAGCGCTAGAAAAATGCACTGAGAAAGTCCATCTTTATCAGCGCTAAAATAAGCGCTGATAAAGGGGGACCTTTATCAGTGCATTTTGTTTAACACTGATAAAAGGCCACCTCAATCAGCGCTTTATTTTAGCATTGATAAAGGTCACCCTTTATCAACACTTTATTTTTAGCACTGATAAAAGTTTCCCTTTATGAGCGCTAACAATAAAGCGCTGATAAATGGTAACCTTTATTAGTGCTTTATTAGCGCTGATAGAGGTTCAGATTTTTTTTTAACAATTTCATTAATTAAATAATTATTGTTAAAAATGAATAAACATATATATAAATTTTAAAATTTAATAAATAATATATATTAAATATATAGATATGTAAAATGAATAAAATGAAACAATTAAACAAATAAAATTTTAAAATGAGTAAATTAAAGAAAATATTAAACATTTTATTAATTAAATAATTATTGATAAAAATGAATAAATTTAATATATATATATATATATATTATAAATATTGATAAATATTATATATTAAATGTAGATATATAAATGAATATATAATTCAACAAAAAAAATTAAAAATGAATAAATTAAAAAATTATTTAAAAATTTATTAATGAAACAATTATTAATAAAAATGAAAAAGTATAATATATATATATATATATTAATTATAAATAGTAGTAAATAATATATATTAAATATAAATATATATAGAATGGATAAAATGTTAATTAAAAACATATTAATTTCTTATTCATTTTTAATGTTTGATTTTTCAATTTAACATATACCAAATTTCGTGTGTTACATTGTTTTCATGTATATATATATATAATTAATGTAGTTTATATACAAACACACACACAAATATATTTACACAATGTATAGAAACACATACATCTTATATTTATGTAATTTATTCAAATTTCAGTATATTTTAGAATTTCATTGTTAACATGAAACATTTAATATATTATGTTTTTAATTATTCAATTTTATTTATTTATTTTTAATACTATTACAGTTAGGTCATTCATTTTTAATATATATATTTTATTTTATTTTTAAATTTGACCATTTTCTATTATTTATTTATTATGTTTTAATATTTTCAATATATATTCATCTTTACTTCAATATATATATATATCCATATTTTTTTAATAATTTATATTTAATTAATAAAACTTATCCATTTTTTCAATATTTTTAAAGTGTAGTAATTTTGAATTATTCAATTTCACTCATTTTTAAAATGCATGTATTTAAGATTATATATCCACTAATAATGTTAAAAATATATATTGTAAATAAATATTTATAAATAAATATATTTATAAATGTATATTTAATATATTTATAAATTTATATATTTATAATTATTATAAATAAATAATTATTATTTTCTAAATAAGTATTTATATAATTATAAATAAATAAATAAATAAATATATATATATATATTTAATAATTATAAAATTATAATAAATTTATTTAAATAAATATTTTATCAGTACTAAATTTTAGCGCTGATAAAGATCCATATTTTTCAGTAATAAAAAGTGATGTTAAAAAGAATTTTTATCAGCACTGATAAAGAACTATTTTATCAGCACTTATCAATTTAACACTGATGAAAAATATCTTTATCAGTAATTTTCTGAAAGCGCTGTTAAAAGTGTTCCTGATCTATTTAAAAGAGACCTAACTGGTATTCACTCATTGCAATTCTGAAGCTCTCATAAAACTCCTCTACTGCCGGCACGACTCAACTATGATCCATCAGATGAATCAAGGATAGAATCCAATGTTTGTTATTTTCTACTTTTCCTATATCATTGTTTTATCTTTTGGGTTCCACGTTTTGCATTTTTGTGCCGTTCTTAACCTTGACGAACCCTACATATCATCTCCTCACTGTTGCTGGTGCGACTCCTCTATGAATTTTAATGGATTGTTGACAAAACGAATATCTGTAGTTTAACTTCATGCAACCTGGATGAGAGATGTTGTGCAATTTAACTTCCTAGTGCTAGGATGAATTTGTGCAGTTTAATGTCATGCAACTAAGAAGATAGATGTTGTAAAGTTTAAAATCTTTCTTCTAGAATGAATTTTTATAGTTTAACATACTATAACTAGGATGATATACAATGTTAAATTTAATTCCTTTCTACCAAGATGATTTTTTTTGCAGTTTAACATCACGAAAATAGGATGAGAAACACTATGCAGTTTAACGTCTTTCCTCTAGGATGAATTTGTGCAGTTTAACATCATGGAATCATGATGAGAGATGATTGATGACCACTATGAAAAGTATTTCATGATAAATATTGTATTATTTTGGGTTTTGACTTAATCCTCATCCATTGTGTCCAATGTGCATGCTCTGATTTGTAAATCATCTTGTCTTGGTTTTCCGAAATGGTTTTTAGAAAGGGAAAAATGATTTCTAGAATTGGATTTACTTAAAAAATGTGGGTTATTATGTTGTTAAAAGTGGACTTAGAAAAAGGTGGTTTGAAATTGAAAATGAAATAGTGGTTTTTGAAGATAGAATTCTGGTTTTTTTATGAAATTTGGCTTGTGAGCCAGTTGTTTTGGCCCGAGTTTTTTTGTTTCAGTTGTGTTTCAGATTGATTCTGAACCTAATTTTATGATTTTTTTGTTATTTAGAATATTCCACCCAAAAAGGTCCTTGAAGTTTCTAGTGGTTCACGCCCTATTTCTAGTTCTCCTCAGTTGCTTCCCATCTTTCATGGCAATCGAGGTTCATTAGAGGCAGTGAAGTGGCTTGAGGAAGTTGAGAATGTCTTCAGAGTGTTTAGAACTCCCAAATCTATTAGAGTTTGTACTATTCTGGTTCTGCTTGGGGGTCCAGATTTGGAATAATGAGAGTTGTTTTCCCCACCAACGATGTGAGTTGGGATTTTGTGGGAAGATTTTAAGTCCCTCTTTGTCTGATGGTGTATACCTAAGGAGGTGAAGAAGAATAAAAGGGAAGAGCTCATGAGTGTTCAACATGGTCAGCGTCCGACGAAGGCTTATGTTGAAAACTTCAAAGAGCTAGTTTCCTTTTTACCAGAGGTGGTGTCGCAGGACACTCATTTACTATATTCATACAGCTTCATTCATCATGAATCTTTAGAAGTAGTAAATGGGTGCAAGAAGAGAAGGAAAAATGAATACTGAATGGTGATATGATAGACATGGTAGCGAACATGTGTGGGATGAGAGCATCACGAGGGATGCTGAGAAGGAAGTTCAGGTCATATGCTATGCTAAGAGGTAGCTAACCAAAAGTAGTGAAGTGCATAAATAGTTCTTAGTTTTGTTATTATCTTAGATCTAGACCAAAGAAACCCTTTAGAAAGATATAAAGGTAATGTTACGATATAATTTCTCTATTTTACTAAAAATATATATAATGAAACGTTGATTTAATTTTCATTATTCCTTGTAGAGTTTGTTTATTTTAGAATATTTCTCTCCATGTGTCCCACCTTTGCAGGAAGAGAAATGATGATATATATTCTCAATCACAAAGGTAATATTGATGTTTTCATAGTAAAATAATTGTCCATAGAATTAACGCATTGTTTCATATTTATTTTTAATTTATTTATTTTTAGTATTACTCACATAATAATTGTTTTCATATACAGGTGGATTCGTTTGTTTGAGTTAGGGTTCTCTATCCAACTTTCATGCTTCTTCTCCCTCAAAACCTTTTCACCCATGCAATGTTGCATTTATCACTTTCTTTCAAGTTCTCTCCATTGCCTTTGCAAGAAGAGCAATGCCGCTACCTCTGCTTAATTACAATGGCAATCTTGATATTTTCATAGTAAAATAATTGTCCATAGAATTAAATTATTATTTCATATTTATGTTTAATTTATTTATTTTTAGTATTACTGATAATAATTGTTTTCTTATACAGGTGGATTCTTTTTTTCAAGTTGATGTAGTTTGTTTGAATATACTCATGCAATGTTGGTAGTTTGACAAAAAATGTCAATGGATATCATGGTAACATTTACAATTAGGATTGTTTTTGAATGTATGTAATAATTTGTATTTATGTAATTTTATAAACCAATGTTTGAAATGTTTATAATATAATGTTTTTTCTGGTATTTGTGTTGTAAATTTAATTTCATTTAATTATGTACTGGGACTTGTTTTTGTCGATATTTGGTGTGTTTTTGGTGCTATTGTATGCTGTTACAACACACTACAGTATGACCCTTTATCAGTGCTGATAAAGAACACATTTATCAGTGCTTTTAAAAGTGATTATAAAGAAAATATTTATCAGCGCTTCTAAAAGTGGCGATAAAGGTATGCTTTATCAGTGCTTCTACAATGCTGATAAAAATTTCTTTATCAATTCCTATAAAAGTGATAATAAAGTTTAGTTCCCCTGATTTCTAGTATGTAAACCTTTCTTGATGCTTTTTATGGTTTTAAAGTTAAGGGTGATGAATGGGAGAGTCAGGAGAACTTTGAATGATGTTTTGAGGCAAAGGGGAAGTTGCACGGACGACGCATAGTTTGTCTAAACCGTGCGGTAAAACTGTGCGTAGTTGGTCTTGGGGGTAGTGGCTTCCACATGGGCGATGCACAGTTTTTCTAACCGTACAGACAAACCATGTGTGGAGGGTCTGTCGAGTCAGTGGCTAACGCATGGTTAGCGCACGGTTTTTCTAACCGTGCGAGCAAACCGTGTGGCCACTTAAATGAGATCCTATAAAGGTGGATCTCACGCGTTTTTGCCTCTATGTGGATTTTTTCCCTCCTAAGCAGCCCTAACTCGGGATTTTTCTTCTCCTAAGGCCATAGAAGGTTCTACCATCATTCCGGAGGCGATCCAAAGGCTTCTCTTGGCGAATAGAATCCAGATTCTTGAGGTATGTGATCGTTCTTCTTCGTTCTTGATCAGTTTCTTAGATCTACTTAGATATACTTCTCCTCTTCTTCTGGTTTCTTATATCTACGCCCATTATGGGTATATATAAGTGTGTGGTTTCCAAATATGATGATATTTGGTCTTTATCGTGCTAGGAGAAGAGATCTAAGGCGGGTTTTTGAAGAATCAAACCGATTTTCTTGAGCGTTCTTCGACCGTTGTGGTTTTCGTCAAAACCTTTGAGGTAGGGGGCTTCTTTCTCGACTCCACTTAGTAGAACTGATTGACATGCTTTCAAATTTAGTGTTTGGTGTGGAATTGATTGTGAAAATAATAGAATAAATCTTCTTTAGTGATGATTTATGGTTTAGGTGAAATTGTGAAATCTTGGTGAATTGTTGTGCAAAGTGATTTGGATTTTTGAATTTAAAATGTTGATTTTAAATTATGTATTTTCTAAAATTGTAAATGGTTTGATGAAAAATGGGTTTTCAATAAAAAGGGTTTTTTATTGAAATGGTTTTAATGGAAATGGTTTTCAATAAAAAGGTGTTTTTATTGAAAGGGTGTTTTGGAATGATTGATGGGCATATGTGGTGTGTGTTCATATTGCATTCGGGACAAACAAGGGTTAGGAGTATCCCCCATCAGTGTTGGGATGGATAAGGGTTAGGGATCTCCCCCATCAAACATTCATATTGTATTTGGGACAGATAAGGGTTAGGGGTCTCCCCCATCAGTGTTGGGATGGATAAGGGTTAGGGCTCTCCCCTGTCAAACATTCATGTGAATTTGGGTTGGATAAGGGTAAGAAGTCTCCCCATCATTATTGGGATGGATAAGGGTTAGGGATTTCCCCTTCTTCCATGTATCATGCATGGTTGGTTTCATGGGTTTGTGGAATGGTTTGGGTATGCCAAGAATAGATCTTGTGAAATGGTTCTAAAGCTTGTTTGGTTATTTTTCTGAAAAAATGACTTGCTGGAAAATTGGTTTCAATTGCTTTTGGAATGCCTTTGGTTATGAATGGTTTTGGAAACTTGTTTATATTTAGTTATAAACTACTTTTGAGAAAATTTTTTATATAAACTGTTCTTTATATAAATGTTGCTAACCTTTCTATCCTAGTGGTGTGAGTAGGGAAGTCATTGGGGAAACCTACTGAGTTTTATACTCACCCCTACTTTTACACTTTGGTGCTTTTGCAGATGTTGTATTCTAGGACATAGGTAAAGGTAAATAATATTATTGCTAGTGTCTTGTGGTGATGCTTGGGAGATGTTGTGGATCTTGGAGCTTGTGGAGCATGGAGTCGTGGTGTCTTTTGAGATTATTGAGTTGTTCATCTGTTATGTACCTTGATGCTCAGTTTGGTCTTCCACTGTTGTATACTTGATGTGGTTTGACATAATGAAGCTGTTTAGTGGTCATTATTTTGTTCATGCATCATATAGTGAATGTTTGGTTATGCTTGGTTGATTTATGGGTTATTTCTTAAAGGGAAAATCGTCCCCCAACTTGTATTTGAAACCCTTTGGCATTTATTGCCAGCCTTTGGCATCTTGGGGATGTCACTTAAGGCCTAGTAATGACTCGTTTTACTCTAAAGACAATAAGAATTGGCGGGTCATTACATAAAGGATTCCTTTAACAGTTCTAAATAAAAGCACTAATAAATGACACCTTTATCATCAATTTTAAAAGCGCTGATAAAGGTTCCATTTATCAGCATTGATAAATGTCCCCTTTATCAGCACTTTTCCAGCTCTGATAAAAGTCCCAGGCTTTTAACGTCGTTCATATTGTCAGTGCTTTTCTAGAATTGATAAAGGCTATTTATAGCACTTTTAAATTCAAATTTTTTAGTAGTTCTACATCCCATTTCTTGCATCAACATCACCATGCAACTATCATTGACACCTCTAACTACACAACTAAACAACACATTAACAACAAAAAACAAGAAACAAAATCCTTTTTTAATCTCTTCAACTTATTAATCAATTATCAATCATCACTTTATTTATTTCAAATTTATAGAATCAACTTTATAATTATAATTTCAGTTTAAACCACACACTCCATTTCATTTACCCATTCTAAAACATTATTTCCAGTAATTAAAAATTTCATATAATTCATTATCCTCTTTCCACATAATTAAATGATCCCATTAATTCATCCTTTATAATTTTATTTAAAACATATAAAAATAAACCACACTAATAAATTAATTAAACACTTCATTTAATCAAAAAAATTTCAACACATAAATTATACAAATTAGTCAAGTTAGCTCTGTTATTAAAATTATCATTTATCACATCAATATTTTTATTTCATGATCAATTACAAAATTTTTCACTTGATATAAATTATATATAAAATAAATAAAATTTTATATGTAATTTATTCCACAACATATAATCCATTACCAATTATTCTTTCTCAAAATCAATTCTATGCATAATTTCTTAACAATATAGAAATTAACATCTTAACATTTCATCAATTAATTCACACTAAGAAACACATTCCATTTATAATATTGATTTCTTTCATTCTTTATTGAACTATTTCAATATAACCATGAAAACCTCACTAAAAAATCATACACAATCACCCATTAAACACCACACATGACAGTTCAACATCTACAATAAGTAAAGTAATATTTCAAGAATCACTCTCCTCAAACGATGCCCAAATCATCATGTTGTCAAAGGATGAAGATTAATTCATATAATTCCATGTTACAATGAAGATTATTTTATGAATATATGATTTATTAATGCATATAAATCCCTTATAACATCCATACATCAATTATTTCTTGAGAACATCTAATAGTAAGGAAAAAGAAGAAAAGAAAAATTGAGAAAAAGAATACATTTGATCCATGTAGATTCAATCTCATGAAGCAAGAGGATTGATACTCCACCAAGATTACTTTAATATAAAAAATAATTGTAATTATATCTCCAAGAGTTTTCAAAAGTAAATATAGGGTTAAATTAGAGGAAAATAAGTACTTGTATTTACATTAAAATTTGGGTGGACTAAACCCTTGGCATGGTACCTTAAACAACATCATGGTTTAATTCAATTAAAGGTGATTCAAAAACCATGGTAACTTACATTTTTGGCTCCCCTTAATGTTTATTGGTTATTTTATTTTTAAAAAATGCATATTTGACTAAAACCACAGTGTGTCCAACAATCCATGTTGTGTTTTCTTTAATTTTCCTTCAAACCATAAGATAAACCATGATGGATATCCCTCAAAATCATGCCATTTTTTAAACTATAATGAATAATATGATGTGGTTCCTCTCCTTGATTTGAAAAAAAATCCACCAAAATCCACCTCTATACCACACCCTAAAAAATACTATTTTAATCAAATCAAGTTGTAATAAGAACACCACCCTGATCTGATTTCACTCAAAACAAAATATCAACTCTTTAGCAACAATTTACCTCTTATCTCACTCCTACCATATTTAAAACTCCTAAAACACAAATTATATGTATAATAAAATTTGAGCCTTTTTAATCTCTATCATCCTTTTTCAACAAACGCAACCTAAAAATACTCTCATGGATTTTTTCTAACACCCCATGATTCTTTTCAAGGATGAAAAGCCCAATAGTGAGGGTGATATAATAACTATAAATTTTTAGCATAAATTTACAATTTAATTAAATTTATATAATTAATTAAATATGATTTTAATGGAAATTTGGTCTAGAGGAGGGTTGAAATGAGTTTTATACAAAGAAATGGATTTATTTATTTATGAGATATGGGAATTAAAAGGGTAAATGAGCTATTTGGAAGTAGTTGTTTTGAAATTAATAATGGTACTTGTGAATGAACTATGATGACTTATTTTATGATGTATAGTTGATTATTTGAGTGATTATTCTTATTATTAGTTGTTGAGATGATATATGTCTATGATACATGCTTCTAATTGTATGATTTCAAATTTTCCCATGCCATATATTGTTAAGTATCATTTTTGACGTGTTCTGTGATGATATCTAGAATGAAAGGATATGATATACAATTATGAGAATATGTGATAAAACTTGATACATTGATATTATATGTAATATAATATGAAAACACTACTTACATGAAGCCCTAATAATGAATAATTCCTAAAATGAAATAAAATAGGAAAAAAATAAAGAAAAAATAAAACACATAGATTTACATGGTTTGAAAAAATCCCTATGTATATGGAGAGAAAAAATAATTTCACTATGACTGTGAGATGAAATTATAATGATAAGAACCACACATGAACCCAACCTCTAAATGAACTTATAAAGTAAAAGGAGTTGCTGATGTACCATACACTACCAAAATATCCATATTTGTATAGTAGTCCATGATGCTATAATATTAACCATTGGTGTATCTGATCAACTCTACTATAGTGGTTAGACTTATTATAGTGACCCAAAATCTTTTTCAGGGACCTTCATCCCTTTGAACTCTCAAGAAGGTTCACACTACACCCAATGACTCCCAAAAACCTCACCTTGAAGACCGAACCATGAAAAGCATTGGGCTAGTGTTCAATATAAGTTTCTATCAACTTTACCAACTTTATCTGATTGTCCAAACCAAAATTTCAATAGATATATGATATTTTATCTCTATAATAGGCTCATGAGGATGCTCCCATCAACTATTTTCCCTAATGGAATGACCCTTGAGGAGGCTAATCATAGGCTTGATTCATGTTTGTTTCCCTAAGGGTATAACCAATGACTATGTAACTTAGTTCTATTTTTCCTTTTGGTGCACTCTGTAAGGATACTCCCTTTACTGTAAAACATGTTTTTTCCCTCTAGGTATAACTAGTGTGGTTGGTCCTATGGTATGTTTCTCTTTGATCATAGATAAATAGGATGTTCTAATTGATTTTACTGTTATGTAAAGTCTTAAAGCTGATGAACTTATATCTTATGGTGACCTGGTTAGCACATGAGATTGAGTGTGTGGTGTGATGGATATATTTAATATGATATTTCATGTTATGAATTAAATATTGATCATTATTTGATACATATCAATCACATCAGAATAAGTACAATCATCCACTCACAATATGAGTGATTTTATATACAGTTACATCATAATAGGGGTTCAAAGTCAGGTAGTGATTTCTTACTGTATATTTTATACTTAAATGATATACTTAAGAGAAAGGGTCCTATGATCAACTATTGATAGATATTGGATGATTAATTTGGAGGTTGGAGATAAGAACTAAAGTCTTGAAATATTATCATTCTAACATGACCATTATAACCTATCCATTGAATTGGTGGGTATGAATAGGAGTAAACATAATATGAAATATATTTAATTATTAATTATTATTAAACTAACACTTAATTTTTAGTAAAGTCATTTTATTCTTAAAAAATATGTTTTCCTCAAAAAATGATTTAATTTCTTTCTATAAGAAAATAAATATAATTAATTTTGAAATTTTTATAAAATTTATTTGAAAAAATAAATTTAATTTTTTAATTCATAATTTTAAAATTCTATTAGGATAAATTTTTGGTAATTTTCTAAAACATTTGAAATTTTAATGAATAGTGAAAAATACCGATTTACATTGAAAACTGTATTTTTTTAAAGAATTAACAAAGTAAAATTCTATTTTAGAATAGTTTTAAAATTTAATTATATCCTTTTTATTATAAATAATCTAATTTTGGAGTTTTAAATTAATATTATATATGAATTTAGTATAAAACATTTTATATTTAAAAAGGGAATTTTTTCGAAAAAAATGTTTTTCGTTGCATTTTTTCGATTTAACATCAAATTAAATTCCTAATATTATATGTTTTTAATTTTGAAAAATTTATTTCGTATTTTTAATCAGTAGGTACTCATTTATTAAATATACCCCTTTTAGTTTTGGTCAATGTGAATAATAACCTTAGCAATTTTTGTGACCATAATTAAGGGTAAATCGGGTAATTAAGGGTAAAAATAATATGATAAGGATTAGAAAATGACCCTAAAAATAGAACCAATTATATTTAATGAGTAATTTTCGACTATAATCATCCATGGGTCGAATTTATGATCTTTTTGAGCCACATGGTTTACATTAATACCCTTATAGTATTTTATTTAATGAAAAGTCAAAGATGTCACACTATAGTTTTTAATAAGTATAACATTTTTAATAAGTGGTTATCTAGAAAATATGTTTGAACAAAAATAAATATAAATGATTTATATTCATCATGGTATTTTTTTATTTTTAAGGAATAAATAATTACCTTAAATGCTTACAAAATGATGATGCAATAATTATTAAATTAATGGAAAAATCAAATAAATGATATTAAAAATATTAAAATAAATATAATTTGTGATATTTAAGGTGATAAAAAAATTATATAGATTATAATGACATGTTTATAATATAATAAAATGGTTTTTTGAATTTTACTCCTTGTTTTGATGTTTTTATAGTCAAAGTAATGAAAAGTATCAAATTTGACAATAATGATATTTCATGAATATAATATTTTAATAAATTATTTAAAAATAATAAAAATATTATATAAACAAAAAGGGGATAATATATGTATATAATGTCATACCATATGAATTTATAGTCCATTTGGAATCATTTTTCTCTAGAATAGTCTTATTATATTTTAATATTTTGAGAAATTCCAAAACACCCCTCTCCTCCCTTTATAAATACCATCTCTCACCACCCATTATACTCACACATTAAAAGCCTTTAAGATTTCAAAATATTTATAAAACACTCTACTATCCACTCTACCCATTTCCAAGTGCTAATGGTATCACCAAAAGATCAATTCTAAATTCCTTAAGGGAACCTTCAAGGGGGTGATATTCAAGAGGTAACATTCTCAAAATACCTCTTTTAATTTCTTTTATTATTCTACCTTATAATCACCTATTTCATACATAAAATCATAATAAATACATTATAACATATATAATATAATTTTATATTGATAATTAAATATTTTCTATCCAACCGTTTTTCTCATATCCTTTTATTCAAATAAAGGAATCCATTGCCCAAATTATGGCCGTTAACCATCTATATGGATAACGATTTTCAATTTTACATTACCACCTTCAAGACTGGTTATAAAAATATTTTTTTAGTTAAATAATATTTTAATAATAATATTTTAACTTATTTAATGTTCTGGAACTAATATATAAACATAATATTAAATAAAATGAAACTAATGTGTGATGATTGGAAAAACCGCCAAAATAAATTAAATATTTATCATTAATGTTTTATTGAATGAATCATCCTCATGTAAAAAAAATGATATATGGGACCATTTAAACTTATGTAAGTGAATTAATACCATTTCATTTAACTTCTATAATATTATTCCCATTTGATAAGAAATTCCATAATTATATATAAGTGAACTGAGCATGAAACCATGAAATAAATACTCCTAGAATGATGAAATTAAACCTTAGAATTCATTGATTATGATACCCATTTCTTTCCATGGGTAACCCTTATGTTTATTACTTATGTTTGATTCTTTATATGGCACACATATGCATGAACATGTTATTATGGGTGCACCCAGATAACATTCCAATGCATTGAATAATGTTTTAGTCTCATGATACGCTATGCATGGGATTAAGGAGTAAACCTAACACATTATGGAACTCTATCCACCATGTGATATAGTCTTGGTAGTTAGAATTGACTCATGTTTATGTCATGTTATATATTGTCACCACTTTTCTGTATTTACATGATCATATGATTCCATGTTCTATATGTTATGCTTACTTATATTTATTCATGAGCCATGACTTTTATTTTATCATGTTTTACCTTCTAACTCATGTTCTATGATTCAATCCCATGTTTATTACCTCACTGAGATTTTTAACTCTTCCCTTTTGTCTATGTATTCCCTAAGTTATCCTATGCAGTTGTAGGGGATCAAAGGGAGTTAGGTGATCATTATGAATATTAATAAAATAATTTTTTATTCTAGTTTCATGTTTCATAATTATGTGCCCAGTCTTCTAAAGACACTATAATTTTGATCCTTGGTTTGTATTTCATAAATAATTATGATTAAAATCTTGCAATAATATGTGAAAAAGGTTTAGGTCACTATAGTTGGTATCAAAGCATGATCAAGTTGTTATTTTTGGGGATTATGACTAGAAAAATTTAGTAATAACCCTAAGGATAATTATATCACAATGGATAACTTAGATAGGGAATCATAAGTTAGGATATAATTTTCATTTATAATTTATTCCTTCTATGTTCATAGTTTCATTTTTTATATTCTTATTAACTAAGCACCTTCAACTTTTTCACCTTTGTATATAAAAAAATTTCAAGGATGAAATTTTATAAGGGGGGAAGAATGTAACACCCCAATAATTTTATTAAATATTTCTCTTTAAATAATTAAATTTTTTAGGTACCTTGTGTTGTATTCAACACCGAGTTTAAATGAACCGTGATATACTATTAAAATATTATTATTCTAACATGAACGTTATAACCTAATATGTTTTCTTTAAAAAACAATTTTATTTATTTTTAAGAGAAAATAAGTATAATTAATTTTGAAAACTTTATAAATTTATTTTAAAAAATAAAATTTATTTTTGAATTAATCATGACAAAATAATCTTAGGATAAATTTTTAGAAATTTTCTAAAAAGTTGGAAATTTTAATGAATAGTGGAAAGTACTGATTTACATTGAAAACTGTATTTTATTTTAGAGAATTTACAAAGTAAAATTATATTTTGGATTATTTTTATACTTTAATTAGTTAATTTTTATTATAAATAATCTAATTTTGGTCTTTGAAATTAATTTTATACATTAATTTAGTATAAAAACATTTGATACTTAAAAAGGGCATTTTTTAGAAAAATTGTTTTTCATTTCATTTTGACGTTTTAATATTAAATTAAATTCTTCCACTTACGTGATTTGATTTTTTAAAAATTTATTAAATATTTGGAATCAAGATTTAATAATTTATTAAATATACCCATTTTATTTTTGGTCAATATGAATAATAACCTTAATAATTTTTCTTATCACAGTTAATGGTAAATCAGGTAATTAAGGGTAAAAATAATATGATAAGGATTAGAAAATAACCCTAAAACTTTACCTAATTATATTTTATGAGTAATTTTAAAACCTAATCATACATGGGTATAATTTATGACCTTATGGAGCCATATGTTTGACATTAATACCCTTATAGTATTTTGTTTAATGAAATGCCAAAGATGTCCCACTATTGTTTTTAATAAGTACAACATTTTAAATATGTGGTAATCAAGAAGATATGTTTGAATATAAATATTATTTTTAAATATAAAATATTTATATTCATAATGATAATTTATTTTTAAATTTTAGGTAATAAATAATTACCTTAAATGTTTACACAATAATGATACAATAATTATTAAATTAATGGAAAAATCAAATAAATGCTATTAAAAATATTAAAATATATATAATTTGAGATATTTAAGGTTATAAATGAATTATATAGATTATAATTACATTTTTATGATATAATAAAATAGTTGGTCTAAATTTGATTCATTGTTTTGATGTTTTTATAGTCAAAGTAATGAATAGTATCAAATTTAACAATAATGATATTTCATGAATATAATATATTGATAAATTATTTAAAAATCATAAAAATATTATATAAAAACAAATAGTATAATATATGGTCTAAAATGTCATCCCCTATTCATTTATAGGCTATTTGGAATCATTTTGATCTAGAATAGTCTTATTATATTTTAATATTTTTGAGAAATTTCAAAAACACCCCCTCATCCCCTTATAAATATCATCCCTCACCACCCCTTCTACTCACAAATTATAATAATTTAATCTTTAAAAATATCTTCAAAACACTATAACACCCACTATACCCATGTTCAAGTGCTTATGGTCTCACCAAAAGACCAATTCCAAGTTTCTCAAGGGATCCTTCAAGGAGGTGATATTCAAGAGGTAACATTCTCAAACTACATCTTTTAATTTAATTTGTTTTTCTACATTATCATCACCAATTTAATCCATAAAATCATAATAAATATAGTATAATTCATATACTAGAATTTTATATTTCTAATGTAATATTTTATATCCATCATTTTTTCTCATCTTCTCTTATTCAAATAAAGGAAACCATAGTCCAAATTATGGCTGTTAACCGTCTCCATAGATAATGAGTTTTAATTTTCCATTACCACCTTCAAGGATAGTCATAAAACTATTATTACGATTAAATAATATTTTAATAATTATATTATAACTTATTTCATGTTCTGTAACTAATATATAAACATAATATTAGATAAAATGAAACTAATAAGTGATGGTCGAAAAAACCACTAAAATAAACTAAACATTCATCATCAAAATTTTATCAAATGAATCATCCTCATGTAAAAAAAATTAATACATGATCCCATTTAAAATTTTATAATTTCATGAATACTATTTCATTTCAGTTCTAGAATAGTATTCCCATTTGATAAGAAATTCCATAATTATACAGATGTTTTTTGACCATGAAACCATGAAACGAACACTCCTAAAATGACAAAATCAAACCTTATAACTCATAAAAATAGCCCTAAATGAACATAATAAAATTATAATAAATCAAATACATATGAAATAGGTTATTAATTAAGTAATTAATAAATCTAATTTTATTATCTAGGACATAAGTGAAAGTGCAGAACACATTCGAACATAAGATAAGAGATCTCTCTAAACCTCCATATTTCATTTGGGTAATGATTTATCTCTAATTTCCTAAAGTTACCTCTTAAATATTATTATATAAGAATTTATATTTTTTATATATATTCAAAACATATATATCTAGCTCAATTCATATTTATTTTATAGGGAAATACATATTTTAAAAGGTTCCCTTCTCAATTCCTCTCGATAAGGAAACCCGATTAAGAGAACTTCTTTGTTTATTACCCATTTTCAAGAACACTCTATAAACTATTTTAAGCCTTCAATATTTTTCTAAAATAATTCTATTTATCATGAAAAACAATTTCATTTCATTTCTGATTTTATTGAAATAATTATACCATTATCCTCTTTAAATACTCTATTGTTTTCCCTAAAACCACACTTAAGTGGCACATTTCTAATGTTACCTAACCACACTTTTTCATGTTTTAAATTTAGTTATATATCATTATTATTGATATATTATTATTTTTTTACTTTATTAATTACCAATAATTATTTAAATACATTATTTCATGGATACCATTGTTATACTCCCTTTGGTTATGCCTTATGACATGATTAGATACCCATTTAATTATATATGCAACCCTTATATTTATTCCTTATGTTTGATTTTTTATGTGGTGAACATATGCATGAACCTGTTATAATGGGTGAAACCAGATAGTGCTTCAATGCATTGGGTATTGTTTTAGTCTCATGAGATGTTATGTATGGGATTAGGGAGTAAACCTAATCCATTATGGGAATTTGTCCACTATATGACATAGTCTTAGAAGTTAGCCTTGACTCATGTTTATGTCATGTTATATGTTACTACCACTTTCCTATGTTTCCTAAATTATATAATTATATGTTATATATATTATTATTCCTTATATTTATTCATGATCCATTTCTTTTACGTTATCATGTTATTCCTTATAACTTATGTGCTATGCTTCAATCCAATTTTTATTACCCTACTGGGATTTTTGGCGCATCCCTTTTGTCGATATAATTCCTAGGTTATCCTATGCAGTTGTAGGATCTAAAAAAGATTTAGGACCTCATTATGAAGAATAATAAAATTATGTTTTATTATGGTTTCATGTTTCCTAATTATGTACCTGGTCTTATAAAGACACTAGAATTTTTGATCATTGATTTGTATTTCATGGATAATTATGATTAAAATAATGTAATAATATGTGTAAAAGTCTTGGGTCACTATATGTTTGGATGATAAAAGATGAAATCATGGATAAAAAATGATTTTTAAGTGTTTCAAATCATGAATTCATAGTTCATGTCTTGGATGAGAGCCCATTCATTACTTTTTTGAGGCTAATTCACAGGCTGCTACATGACGTGTAAATATTCAGGATTAATTAGTTCGAGGTGACATGTTTTTCAATGAGATCTGAAACTCGATATTTACATTATGTGAAAGGGTTTTATATCGTATAAATCCCCTATGTAGTGAACCTTTAAATACTACAATGCCTCAGGTTTTATCAAACTTATGACCCTTATATCAATTTCCAGGTGGCTAATGAACCTTTCTCCAAGTGTTTTGGGATTCCTTCAATAGGGATCAATCCTAAGATTACTATCTTCAAACCATAGTGATCCTAGTTATGTTCTACCCTTTTCTATCATGGTTATTTGATCAGGATCATCCTGATTCTAATTTCCATGTGATGGTGGTTCATTTCTATGTTTCTAATAGAGTTTTTCTTGGTTGTTTGTTGGTGTGATTGTGCTGCAAATTCCTTGGGGCGATGAAGCTTCTTGTAGGAGAGGTGATTGGGATCTACGATGTTATTTGATTATCATGTTAATACAATTAAAACGTTTTAGGTAGGGGGTTCATTTTTTATCCTATTTGTTTATGTGCACTTGTAAAGTTGGCAAGGTTTATCCCTTTGGATGAAATGGAATTAACCTAATAATGATTGAACCAGATTAATAATTAATGGGTTGTAGCGATCAATGCTGTTGATTTATATTATTATAATGATTTTACTCTTATTTTTAGATAGTGTTCTATCTATAATATTCTTGTTATAATGTTTTGTTATGCCATGGATTAACATGTCATTCTTGATGGAAAATAGTAAATAACATAAAGCTGTAATTAATTGATAATTAATTTTATGGAGAACAAATAGGCATGTTTAATGAATTCAGTGCTTGTTGTAGTTTGATAATGATCAAATTGATGTTGATTGCATGTTTAATTGAAATTGAAATTATATATGTTTATGTAATTTTATGAATAATGTGAATCATGTTAATGCTCATTGATTAAAATAATTAAAGGCATATCGATGAATTGACATTCCAAAAAGTTTTTTTTAAATTGGAAGGTATACTTGGAAGCTTGTTTAAATTAACTGTTTAATTAATTTAGTATCTTTTTATAGTTTGATTCCATAGGTTTCCCATAGTTGGAACTAGTGAATAATGAATTGGTTAATTAAATATGGAATACGAACTAGCTGTGTGATAAAGATAATTTCTCGGGCTTGAGTTTCCTATTTTTTATGAAGGAAGAGTGCCTTGTGTTGGAGCTGTGAGATATCATTTTTGTGTGAATGTGGGATGCCTTTTTTAGGACCTATATTTCCCTATTGGATGTGGTTGTTTATGTCATATTTATTTTGTGACATTATATGGTTATGAGCTTAACTTTTCAATGTGATATGGGGTGGGGAGGCCCAAATGTGATATGAGATTGGGATAGCTGAGCTTGGGATGGATGATATGATATATGGATAGGGAGGAAATGGATGATGTGGAAACAATGGATTCTTGTGATGGTGAGATGCATCAGGATATGCATGTGGGTGTTAGGGATAACATCAGATATGATGGAATGATTTGAATCTAGGATTACTCATTGATGTGATGCTGATATCTAGGATTCTCACTTATGAATATGTTTAATGGATGATGGAAAAACTGCTTATTTTATCTGTATTCCTTTCCCCACTACTTGAGGCTTCTTTGTGTGCTTGGTTTCTTGTTTCCTCTTGGTGATAACTTAGGATGGTTTTCCTATAGTACTTGGATTATGAAATGATTCTAATAATGAATAAATAATTCTTAACCCATGGGGTTGGTTAATGTTGCAATGAAAATGAGATCTTACTCTTGAGAAATTGTGGACTCAGTTTGGATTATATATGGAGGGTATTGATTTTACTATAATGATTAATGTAATGTAATGTAAAATAATATTAATGTTTAATTAATGGATAATGAATTAATTAATGGAAATAAAATGATAAAATGAAAAATAAGTAACTAATATAGTTCTTTAAATGCTTGATTTATTATAGGATATCTAGTTTTAGCAGTTTCAGTCAGGATTTTGAGTGATGTTAGCTATAGTTGAGTCTAAGACAAGGTTATTCCCATAGTGTAGTTGTGATATATATTTTTTCATGTATATTATATGATTTCATATGCTGACCCACCCATTTCGATTAGGGAAACTGACACCTAGTGGACACTAGAAGGGTGTTTTCCCCAACATCCCAATGGGAGGATGGATGAATGACTACCCCCTATGGATCCACTCTTTTCTCTTGGTAGTTACTTGTATTAGTATTCTTGGTGGTTAGTTTTCCCATATATGTGTGTAGAGAGATATAATGTCTTGTGGCTATTTCACACACACATATCTCTAGATATAGTATTTAATAGATTATTATGGGTATGAAATGTATAATATATGATAGTTTGAGGTACTTACTTGGTGTATGGGCTGTGATTACTTTAGGTATAATACCTGATGTGTGATACATGTCATATGAGTTATGGTGGCTCTCAAAAAATACTTGGTTACTATATATGGATATGTGTATGAGATGATGTAATGATGTGATGCATGAGGTGAATGTTGTGATTCATGATGTGAATGTTGTGATGCCTTGCCCAGGTGTCTTTGAGATGAATTATTTTGGAGAGAGATGGTTTAGGACACATGACGATGGGGTATAATGACAAAAAAATGGGGAAGTAGGAGCAAGACACCCTTGAAGTTTCATTATTATATTATATGATCTATTGTATGCGATACTTAGTGAGAGTTATCCATGATGAGGCTGGGAACTTAGTATACCTATTTAGATGATGAGTTAGTTTCACTATTGTTTATTGTGCTTTATCATGCTTTCTTTATCTCTTGCATGAGAGGATATAGGGAGGATCCTATTGAGTATACTATTATTATCACCCTATTCATGTATAAAATATCTTTTAGGTTAGTCAGAGTAGGTTGGAGATTAGGTTGGATATTACTAGCTCATGGGTTTTCGGGAACTATTTAGGATTCATGGTCACTACCATCTTTACCTTTTTGGTACTTGTAGTTTTCCTTTCAATTGTTATAGCAATGGATGATATTACATGTTTTCACTTGGGATTTATTTATATATATGTCTAAGTTTGTTTTGATTGGTGTATCCATATTATATATCTCTCTTTCATGTTCTCTTAGAGGGAAATGCCTCCTATATGTATGCTTATTATACCCTAGATGAAATTCACCAATTTTAGGCCTATTGGAGGAGGGAATCGAGCGGTCACCATCTCCCTCTCCCATTTTTAGTCTAGCAGGGGGATTATTTAGGGGAGGGGTTCTTGATAGAGTGGTGTCAAAGGTTTAGGTTGAGAGAAAATATAAAGTTTGAAGTTAGGAATAGGTGAGATTGCATGGGTTGGTAGTGTAACAGTGTCAGTTAAGTTTAGTGAGCGATGTAAACATAGGAGAGTTGCTAAGACATGGGTATTTAGGTCCACTATGTGATTTGATGCATGAAACTTTAAGTTTACTAAGACCATTAAATGAATTAATATTGGTTTCAGGATAGAGACCTAGGAAAGGATCATGAATCATTATTATTTACATCTGTGTTTGAAATGGATAGACCTTGGGATAGGTTAAAACCTTAACAATATAATAAATAAATAATTAATTAATTTTAATTAGTCCATATTCCTAGTTTAAGAGCTCTAAAAGTTTTTTATTTTTTTATTCATGACTCCAGGTCAACGTACTCATCAGGTTTGTGCCAAATATGTTCAATAGGATATGATAGAAGATCACTATAGAGTAGAAGTCGACGATGAAGAAACTTGGAGGAGGGAAATATGAGAGTTTTAGTTCTAGAGTTTATAGAAATACGAGGGATCCATTTCATATTCAGTTACAAAAGACTAGTTGGAGGAGGTGGATATAGCCTTCAGTTCGATCCATTCTTGGAAGTAGCACTAGGTTTCGTTGAATATGAAGATACTATGTGGAAAATTGAGGTAGTGGTGGTTCTTGTTTGTCAGGGATCATGAGGAGTTGGTAGTCTTGTGAGAGATGTTCCATGACTAGTTCAAAGAAAAGTTACTTTCTATGAACATGAAGGTGGCCAGTTGCTAGGAGATTCTTACCCTTTGTAAAGGGAGTTCTAGCGTGTGAGAGTTCAAGATCAATTTTAGGACCCTTCCGTGATATGCTTTAGGCCTGTTTCCAGATGAGGAGGCTAGGAAAATACATTTTGAGGAGGCTTTGATTCCATAGATTTAGTGACAGGTCTCCCCATTTAATGTAAATATATATCTTGAGGCACTGTAGAGAGAAGTGGTTATTAAGATAATGTTGGACAAAACTAGATTATTATGAGAGGGGAGCCATCAAGATTCCTCATGAAGTAGAGATGTGGTATAGGGTTCCCAATTTCCTAGATATAGGAGCTTTTGGTCAGCTGGGGGTAGGTCCCAACCCTTATCATATTGTTTCTACAGGGGCTAAAAATATCATATCTATTCCAAGGGATAAGAAAAATGTTTTTCTTATGGTGGATAAGGCCATCAGTGGATAGAGATCCTAACCTTTCTGAGCAATTAGTGTACTCCATATGTTCTGCTTTAGGTTCATCCATTGAGGTGGTTTCAGCTGAGGTAGTAGCAGTAGGGTGTTCCAGTTTGGGATCAGTAGAGGGAAGATGGGGATGATAGAGGACAACACCAAGATGATAAACATACTTAGATAGAAGATCATGGTCATGGAGGTGGGTTTTAGTAGGTTCATATAGGCCATGGAGTAGGTCATAGCCAGGTTCATTCTTTAATATTGCCTGCTTCGGGCGAGACATACATCGTTTGAGGTACCCTTATTATTTTCTATATGGGTGAATTATTTGTTTGATTCAGGAGTGAAAAAATACTTTATTTAACCTACCCTCATTTATGTTTTGGGAATTAAGGTAGAGATACTTACAATACCCTTAGTGTTGACTACACCAGTTGGAGGTCGAGATGATTTGTGTGAAGTATTTAGAGACTGTGAGCTAGTGCTGGGGTGATATTTCCCTTGGGAATATTTCTTATGTTTATGGATACAACCATACGATATCATAATTAGTTTTGGATTAGATGTATTTAGTGTAGAAAATCATAGATTTCTTTAGGAGGAAGGTTGTTTTATATGATGCTGATGGATATCCATAAGCATTTGTTGGTGAGAAGGACCCATAGACGGGTCAGAGGCATGTTCCACCCTTATCATCTTTGATGGCCAAGTTGATGCTGATTTTATCTGAGGTTATATAGTTGGTGTTTCCCATAGTTGTGTAAGAGTATCTTTATGTATTTCTAGAGGAGGTTTTAGCATTACCCCCTCAACGGGAGATCAAGTTTGGGATAGTGGTATAGCCAGACATGTCTTCTATCTTGATGTCTCTATAGGATGACACATTATAAGCTTCTATAGTTATGATTATAACTCTATGATTAATATATTGAGGTTTTTTAGGTGATTGTGTCACCTTGGGGTACACCAGTTTTTTTTGTAAAGAAGGATGATGGTGGTTTGTGGATTTTTTTCTATTATTGTTTCTTGAAATATGTGACAATGAAGAACTTCTATTCTCTTCTATGGATTGATAATTTACCTGATCTATTGAAGGGAGAAAGTTGTTTTTCAAATATTGATCTATAGTTAGGATATCATTAGATGTGGGTGAAGGATGAGTATATTTAGAAAACTACTTTTTTGTTCTCACCATGAGTATTATGAGTTTTTTATGATGTCATTCAGTGTGAAAAATGCTCCAGCCATGTTCATGGGGTTGATGAACACAATTTTAAAAGAGTTCTTGGATAAGTTTGTGGTGGTTTTAATCAATGACATCCTTGTGTACTCTATGTATAATGAGGATCATGAAGAGTATTTTTGTGTCTATTTGGGATTTATTATTCATGAGTAGCTATTTGGTAAGACGTCTAAGTGTGATTTTTGGGATTGTGTAGTCCATTTCTTGGGGAATTTCATGTCCCTATTGGGAGTAACTATGGATCCTTCAAAGATATAGAAGTTTATTTCTTAGGTATATCCTAAGATAGTGGTAAAGGTGTGGAGTTTCCTTGGTCATGTAGGCTATTAGAGGACATTTGTATCCAATTTCTCCCAAGTATGAATCCTTTGACAACCTTTACCTAGAAGGATCATGAATTCTTATGAACTGACCAGTGTTAGTAATATTTCGAGTACCTAAGGGAGAAATTGGTCAATGTTGTGGTCCTTTATTTTTCAGTGGAGGGATTTCAGTTTGAGGTTTTCTATGACACTTCATGTCTTGACTTGGTCTATATTCTGATGTAGTAGATATCGATTATTTCTTATGGTTCTTGGAAGTTATTTCCCTATGAGCGTAACTATTCCACCCATGATCTTGAGTTGGTGTAGTTATGTTTTCTTTGAAGTTGTGGCGATATTACCTCATCAGTGAGCATTTTGTGGTTTTTACTAACTATAGGATCCTGTGGTATGTCTTATCCTAGTTTGAATTAAACTTACATCAGCATCAGTGGATGTAATTCTTGAAGGATTAAAAATTTTATATTTTATATATGCAAGAAAATGGAAATTTTATAGCCAATGCGTTGAGTAGGAAGTTGCGTAGTGATTCCATTGGTGAATCTGGAGAAACTTGGAGAGTTATATAATAACTCTCAGTGATGAAGCTATTTAATCAATATTCGATCCATAGATGGGATCCAATCGATGATTTGATTTTATGGATTTTTTTTTGAAAAATCATGAACATCAGATTACCATTATTTCTCTTACTAGAAACTATCAATGATTCCCTCATCTATAACTGTGTACAAACATTATTTCCAAAGGAAAGAGATCACCTAGGTTTTTAGGCCTAGTGAATTTTGGGGACTCACATTGGTCAAGAGGATGGGAGGTCGGGCTCATTATATCCTTTTGGGGGGAATTATTTCCTACTCCAGGACTCTCTTATAGATTTAATATATGTTCATGAATCTCTTCCTAATCTCGATACAGAACCTTATTACCTAAAAAAATGATCATGGTTTAATTCTATTTCATGTGAAAAAGACTGGGGTATCTTTAGTTAACCCATCTATATGTATCCGAGGTTCCCCATTGTCCTCCCATAATGGGTGGCCACTTATGTGCTGAAGCCTTAAAACAAAGAGTTTTGGAATGTGATGACACACAAGAAGACAATTAATATTCTGAGGAGGGTATTGAGACATTATGAGGTGTCTTATATATCTTGGTTATTATAGGAATCAAAACCCACACAGTTCGTTGGACCTGTATAGTTTAACATCATGCAGAGAGGACTTACTCTGGTGCTCTGGGACACCAGGTGTTCAAGGTCAAGTCTTGGAGGGATGTCCTACATATCCCAATTATGGATAGAATCAAATTTATCATAGTTCATTTTATTTCTTAGTCCAATGATGAATTAGGTAGAGTAATCAGCCCATGAGAATGATTGGGTCCCAATGGTTGAAATGACATCAGCATAAGGCTTACGTCAAAATGGATGTTATTTTGACCTCGATATTTAGGAAGGCATCCTATGTATCCTTGTTATTGTATGAATTAGAGTTCTTATAGTTAAATAATACCCTTGGGACTGTCCCCATTTAGATTACCTTGTGTTGAGGCTAATGTATCATGCTACTCATTAGGGATTTGCATACATATGTTTCCCTAGACAGTGGACACTCGTGATGATAATGATATGATTATTGAAACTCCCTAAGCTCATATGAGCTATGCTCAGTGTGAGAAAAAAGGGATGAAAAATGACTAATATCATCAGCAGGCGAGTGGGGGACTTATGTATTGGGATATACCTATGGAGCTTGAACCTTAAATATATGGCCTACATATCCTGAATATGGTATGAATTAGAGTCTTCATAGTTCCTTTAGTCGGGGCTTACACTCTAAGGTTTCTTGGCTATTAGGATATATCATGCTATGTCACTAGTTAGGGATTACACTTTGAGGTTTCCCTTGTGACCTATTTTCCTGCCTGACATACGTCAAATGTATACTTGTCCTAACATGTAGGAGAGTATCTACTTGACATATTTTAAGAAAACTAAGTGATACAGTTAGTATTTATAAAGGAATTTTCATAAATTGGGTGGAATATCTGAAGGTTATCGTATGATTAATATTACTTGTCTATTGGAAATAACAAGATCCAGGCAGTCAATCATGGAAGCCATTGTATGAAATTCATATCTTATCTAGGTGGTGTCTCATGATTTAGATGACTTTCCCCGATTTCATTCACAAGAGTTGTCTTGAAACATATGGAGGGTTTCGCAAGAGTCAATACAACATGTCTTGGAGGGTGTCGCATGTCTTGGATAACATCCCTGGAGGGCATTACAAGACTTGGATAACATGTATAAGTCTTAGATAACTTTCCTAGAGGGTGTCTCTAGGTCTTAGTTGATATGCACAGATGCATTTGTGAGACTTAGCTAACATAATATAGTTCTATTTTATTATTCAGGTGATGTACCTGAAGGACATCATGAGGCTTGGGTGATAGGCCTAGAGGGATTTATGGGAATAAAGTGGCATGTCTAGGGGGAACTATGTGACTTTCTTTAACATGTTTGGAAGACTTCGCATGTCCTGAGTGGAATACTAAAGGAGATTAGCTAAGACATGAGTATTTAGGTCCTTTATGTGATCTGATACATGAACCTTTAAGTTTAATAATCCCACTAAATGAATTAATAATTGTTTTAGGGTAGATACCTAGGAAAGGATCATGCATCATTCTTCTTTACACCTATGTTTGAAATGGGTAGACCTTGGGATAGGTTAAAACCTTAAAAATATAATAAATAAATAATTAATTAATGTTCATTATTCCATATTCTTGGTTTAAGAGCTCTAACAATTTGTTCTTTTTGTAGGCATGATTCCAGGTCAACGTCCTCATCAGGTTTGTGCCGAAGAATTTCAATAGGATGTGATAGAAGATCATTTCAGAGTGGAATTAAATAACGACGACACTTGTAGGAGGGAAATATAATTATTCTAGTGCCAAAGTTTATATAAGTACTATGGATCCATTCCAGATTGAGTCACAAAAGACTAGTTGGAGGAGGTGGATATAGCCTTCAGTTCAATATTTTCTTGGAAGTAGCACTGGTTTTTTTTTGTCTATGATGATACTATGTAGAGAAGTGAGGTAATGATGGTTATTGTTTTTCAAGGATCATGATGATTCAGTAGTCTTGTGGGAGATGTTCCAAGACTAATCAAAGAAGAGTTACATTTTTCAACCATGAAGGTGGCTAGTCGCCAGGAGATGATTACCCTTCGACAGGGGAGTTCAAGCATGCGAGAGTTAGAGATCCATTTTAGGACCCTTTTGTGATATTATTTAGGCCTGTTTCAAGATGGTGAAGTTAGGAAAATACATTTTGAGGAGGCTTTGAATCCATATATCCAGTTCTAGGTCACCCCATTTAATTTAATGATATATCTCGAGGTGATGGAGAGAGAAGAGGTTATTGAGAGGAAGTTGTCTAGAACTAGATCATTATGAGAGGGGTGTCATCAAGATTTCTCATGAATCAGAGCTATGGTATAGGGTTCCTAGTTTTATAGATAGAATATCTTTTGGTCAGCTAGGGGTAGGTCCCAACCCTCATCATATTTTTTCTCCAAGGGATGTAGCTATCATATATATTCCAAAGGATAAGACACATGTTTTTATTATGGTGGCCAAGGCCATCAGTGGAGAGAGTTCCTGAACATTCTGAGCAATTAGTGTACTCCAGGAGTTCTGCTTTAGGTTTGTCCATTGAGGTAGTTTCATCTAAGGTAGTAGTAGTAGGGTGTTCTAGTTTGGGATCAGTAGAGGGGAGATGCGGATGATATAGGACAAAATTGAGATTCTCCACATCCTTATAGAGAAGATCATAGTCGTTGATGTGGTTTTTATCAAGGTTAGATAGGCCATGGAATAGGTCATGTCCAACTTTATTATTTAACATTTCTAGCTTTGGGTGAGTCATACATCATTTGAGGCACCCTTTACTTATTTTCTATATGGGTGCATTCTTTTTTTGATTCAGGAGTGACACAATACTTTATATCACCTACCCTCATCTATTTTTTGGTTTTTGAGGTATAGATACTTACAGTACCCTTTGTGCTAACTATGCCAGTTGAAGTTCGAGAAAACTCTTATGAAGTATGTAGAGACTGTGACCTAGTAATGGGGCGACATTTCTCTTAGGGAGATTTCCAATATTTATGGATAAATCCATATGATATCATCATCAATTTGGATTATTTTTATTTGGTGTAGTAAATCATATATTTATTTAATAATAAGGTTGTTTTCTATGATGATGATGGAGATCTGTCAGTGTTTTTTGGTTAGAAATACCCTCAGATGGGTTAGAGGCATGTTCCACCCTTTTCATCTTTGATGGCTAAGTTGATGCTAAGTTCATCAGAGGTTCAGCAGTTGGTTTTTCCCATAATTGTGTAAGAGTATAATTATGTCTTTCTAGAGGAGATTGTAGCATTACCCCCTAAATGAGAGAACAATTTTGGGATATAGGTATAACCTAGTGTGTCTCCTATATCGATGTCTCCATATAGGATGACACCTTCTAAGCTGTGAGAGCTATGAGTAAAGCTCGATGATCTATTACATCAAGGTTTTTTTTCAGGTGAGTGTGTCACCTTAGGGTGCACTAGTTTTTTTCATGAATAAGGCCAATGGTGGTTTGAAGATTTGTATCTATTATTGTTTCTTAAAATAAGTGACAATAAATAACTTCTATCCTATTCTATAGATTGATGATTTATCTAATCAGTTGAAGGGATAAAGTTAGTTCTCAAAGATCAATCTGCGTTCAAAATATCATCAGATGCAGGTGAAGGATGAGTATATTTAGAAAACTACCTTTTATTCTCATCATGAGTATTATAAGTTTTTTTTGTGATGTCATTCGGTGTGACGAATGCTCCAGCTATGTTCATGGAGTTGGTGAACACAATTTTAAAAGAGTTCTTGGATAAGTTTGTGGTGGTTTTCATCAAAGACATCCTTGTGTAATCCATGTCTAAGGAGGATCATGAAGAGTATCTTTGTGCTAATTTGGGATTTATTAATCACGAGTAAATGTTTGGTAATATGTATAAGTGTGATTTCTGGGATCACATATTCTATTTATTGGGGAATGTCATGTCCCTACAGGGAGTAAATATGGACCCTTCAAAGATATAGAAGTTTGTTTCTTAGGTATTCCCCAATACAGTGGCATAGGTGCGAAGTTTCCTTGTTCATGTAGGCTATTAGAGGATGTTCGTATCCAATTTATCTCGAGTTTGACTCATATGACAAAATTTACCTAGAAGGATCAATAATTCTTATGAACTGACCAGTGTTAGGAAGCTTTCGAGTACTTGAGGGAGAATTTGGTCAACACTACGGTCCTTTTTTTGTTAGTGGAGGGATTTCAGTTTGAGGTTTTCTACAACACTTCACTTCCTAAATTGGGATATGTTCTGATGTAGTAGAGATTGATTATTTATTATGGTTCTTTTCATTTATATCCCCATGTGAGTAACTATTCCACCCATGATATTGATTTGGTGGTAGTTATGTTTTCTTTGAAGTTGTGGTGACATTACCTCATCGGTGAGCATTTTTTGGTTTTTTACTAACTATAAGATCCTATAGTATGTATTCTACCAGTGTGACTTGAACTTGCATCAGAATAAATGGATGTAATTCTTGAAGGATTATGACTTTTAGATTTTATATATGCTAGAAAATGGAAATTTTGTAGCCAATGCATTGAGCAGGAAGTCGTGTAGTGATGTCATCGGTGAATCTGGAGAAACCTAGAGAGTGATAGAATAACTCTCAGTGATGTAACTATTTCATTAGGATTTGAGGTTCATATGGTATCCAATTTAGGGTTTGATTGTGGGGAATTTATGTTGTTAATAATCATGAAAATTATATTACCATTATTTCTCTTACCACAAACTCCAAATGGTTCCCTCATCTGTAACTAGGTACAAACCTGCTTTCCAAAAGAAGGTAGTCACTTAGGTTTTCAGGCCCAGTGACTCTTGGGGCTCACATTGATCAAGAGGATGGGAGGTCGGTCTCATCATACCCATTTGGGGGAATTATTTCCTATTATAAGACTCTCTTATAGATTTAAGATATGTTCATAAATCTCTTTCTAATCCCAATATAGGACTAGTTACCCTAAAAAACAATCACGGGTTAATTATCTTTCACGTGAAAAGACTGGGGTCTATTTTGTGAATCCATATATATATATCTAAGGTTCTCCATTTTCCTCCCATAATGGGTGGCCGTTTATGTGTTGATGCCGCAAAATAAAGAGTTTTGGAATGTGATTCCACACAAGGAGGCAGTTAATATTCTAAGGAGGGGATTGAGCCATTATGAGGTGTCATATGTATCATGGTTATTGCAAGAATCAAAACCCACATAGTTATTTGGACCTATGAAGTTTAACATCATGCGTAGATAACTTACACCAGTGATTTGGGACACCATATGTTCAAGATTGAGTCCTAGTGGGACATCCTACATATCCCGATTATGTAGAGAATCATATTTATCATAGTTCATTTTATTTATTACTCCACTGATGGATGAGGTAGAGTAATCAGAACACAAGAATGATTGGGTCCCAATGGTTGAAATGAAATCAGCATAAGTCTTATATCGAAATGGATGTTTATTTGAGATCAAGCCTTAGAAAGGCATCCTATCTATCCTGGTTATTTTAGGAATCATAGTTCTTATATTTAAATTACACCCTTGGGACTATCCCCAAGGTAGATTCCCTTGTGTTGAGGCTAATGTGTCATGCCACTCATTGGGGATTTGCATACTTATGTTTCCCTAGCTGGTGGAGACTCGTGATACGAATAATATGATTATTCAAACTCCCAAATCTCACATGAACTATGCTCGATGTGAGAAACAAGGGATAAAAAATGACTAATATCATCACCAGAAGAGCGAGGGAGTTACGTATTGGGATAGCCCTGTGGAGTTTGAACCTTGAAAAGGTGGACTGTATATCTTGAATATGGTAGGAATCAAAGTTTTTGTATTTCCTTTGGTTGGGGATTACACTCTGAGGTTTCCCTGGATATTGGGACATATCATGTTTTGTCGTTGGTTGGGACTTACATTCTGAGGTTTCCCTTGTGACCCATTTTTCTGCCTGACATGCGTTGATTGTACGCTTGTCCTAACATGTAGGAGAGAATATTTTTGGAATATTTGAATACAAATAAGTGATACAATTATTCTTTCTAAAGGAATTTTCATAACCTGGGTGGTATATCCTAAGTTTGTCACATGATCAAAGCTGACTTGTCTAGAGGGAACCACAAGGTCTAGGTGGTCTGTCATGGAAGCCATCGTATGACCTGATTGGATTGTCTATAGGGTGTCGCATGATCCATTCGAATTTCTAAAATTTCATTCACAAGAGTTGGATTAACACATATGGAGGGTGTCACGAGAGTCAATACATCATGTCTTAGAGGGTGTCACATGTCTTGGCTAACATCCTTGGAGGGAATCATTAGAATTTGATGACATGTCTGGAGGGCGTCATGAGTCTCGGATGACTTTCCTAGAGGGTTTCATTAGGTATTAGTTGACATGTGCATATGCATCTATGAGACTTAGATAACATGAGATAGTTATATTATATGAGTCAGGTGATGTACCTAAAGGATGTGGTGAGGCTTGGGCGATAGGCCCAAAGGGCTTCATAGGACTAAAGTGGTATGCCTAGGGAGAACTGTGTGACTTTCTTTGACATGTCTGAAATACTTCGCATGTCTTGGGTGACATACTGAAGGAGCATTGCGAGATCTGAGTGACATATCCCCATGTTGTTGCATGTCTTGGACATCTCACGTAAAGAACATGAGGGTCAGTGAACATGTTTTTGTTTAATACTTTCACCTTTAGTCTTTGTTCCAACCCTTTTATTTTGAACACCTTAGATTTATTCAGTATTAGTTTATTTTGAGTCTCACGTGACCTGAAAGATGTGCGGTATGTTTTTCACATATATTTCCAGACATCTATCATGTGATCTATGAATTATCATGCGAAGTACTTTATGCATGACACATGATCACTCCACCTATTCACTGATATATTACCTGATGGAAGACTTTCTGATAGTGAGATCAGCCGTTCTGATAAATCCTCTCTAGTGCTTGTGAGAAATTCCCAGAGTTCATCATCTTGGTTGCGATCTATTTTTCATGATGGGGTGGGGAATTTATAGGCCTCTCCAACCTAGTTTTTCTCGGGTTTGTGCAACATATCTGGTGTATATCCAGGATGGATTCGGTAAAGGGGTTTGGAACCACGCATATTCATGAGCCTTTTTCATGGATCGCTCCAAGGTAATCACCTGATTTTTAGCGATCATGAGTCCCTCTCATCAATGCCTCAATTATCCACTATTATATTATTTACAATTAATGGGGACTTTTTGACTCATACAGATATGCCAAAGGAATTTCTTACTGTCATTTTGACATGTCCAAGGGCCTTCACAAGACCAAAGTTCCTATTGAAAGGCCATCTCAAGATGCTCAATTCCTTTCCTTGGACACTTTGGGAGGCAAGGGTGGCTTATTCGGGGTTTATGAAAGATTAGGGTTGCTTTTCTAGGAGTCTCGCAGGACCGTTATGTGGAATTCCTTAGTGCATCGCAAGCATTTTATGACCACGAGAGGCTTCTACCTCCTCCCTCTTTTATTTCCTTTATTTTATGTTTCAAAGGTCAAGGGTCATGCGAGATTACATGAGTAATGTCAAAGAAAATTAATCTATTTTTTTATGATGCGTCGTGTGATTAATAGAGGTCCTATAGGGATGCATGAAAATTTCATGGACAAATCCCTCCATTTTTCCTTAGGGATCCAAAAGGGAAGCACATGGTTTACTATACATACCTGAGTATTTCTATGTAATGAGATTGAAAAGAAAAATGGCTCTTGCGAGATGAGGTGTGTTTGTTTCCAAGGAATCACGATGTCTTGCAGACTACTGGGGGGCATGTGGAGTGATATTTATGATCACAAGTAGCTCCCACCTCCCCCATTTTTATTTACTTTTCCTTATTCTACAAAGGTTTGAGGGTAATTAGAAATTTATTGGATGTTGTCAAGTATAATTATCCTTCCCATCAATGATATATTTCATGAACATTATGACTATTAGGGGTATCTAACTTTTTTTCATCTTACTTCCCATTTTAGAAGGATGTTTGGTTGGATTGTCAGGTGCTTACTACTAATGAAACATGTGGCTTGGGGGAGCTTACCCGACTACCGCCATGTGATCACTGGTTATCCAGAGAGCCTTCATAAGATCATGAAGACTTGTTGAAAGGGGTTCCATTGGATTTTATATAGGTTATGTGCTGCATGTGGAGTACTCGCATGACCTTATGATAGTCATGCAATCACGAGTCCCTTGAGGGCTCACGCGATCCCAAGGTCTCGGACATCTTCTTTTTTTCTTTTCCTTTTGTGGGAAAAATAATATCCATATTCAAATATTATTTCCTTTGTGAATTTTTTGATTCTCATTTGGAAGAGATCAAAAAATAACCCCCCTCAGGAGCAACATCCATGGGGAAAAGGGCTCAGTTTTGAGGAAAGTAAATTCCTACCCGAGTCTTTAGTGTTATCATGAATTTGTGTCTTGGGTGACATCTAGTCTGCCAAGTGATGCTTGGTATTCCACGAGATTACTTATATATAGAGTGATAGTGGGCAGATTTATCCATTGGCTATCATTCCTCCAGATCTCTCTTGCCCTACCTTTATCACATTCCCCTATCATAAGATCGTTTCACGAGTCCTGATTGTGAGGCCTATTCGTGAGACCTAATCGTGAGACCCCATTTCATGAGAACCTTTAACCATGAGAACTCTTTTACTCAGGTTCCTGTCTAGTACAAACATGAACCATAATTCAGTAATTTATTGAAATTTGGCGATGAGTATTATGATTGTCTTGAGGGTTTCTCCAGATCCACTGGTTTGATCATATGATCGATTGATCATCATGCGATTTGTGTGACCATGTCCAGGTCATGAGATCAAGAGTATCCAAATAGATCATGTGATTATGTGATTCCCTACGGGGTTTATGCGACCCATGAGTCCTTTGGAGTTCAGTAGATTTGCAAACCCTTTAGGGTGATTTTCAAATGCCTTGCCGATTCATGCGATGTGCATGGTGCTGCCAGTTCATGTATTTACTTTGAAAAGATTTTATTTCATATTTCTAACATATTCCACTTACTCTTATTCAGATGGCTTATGGTTCTCATCACACTTCTCACAAGGCTTCGAAGAAAGAGGCAAAAGTATCCATTGCCCATCGTGATGCTATAGTGGAGAGCGTGGACCCTACTTTCCGTTGTGTTATCAGGTCACCTAAACTAAGTTTGATGAAGTTGATGGGATTAAAATTATTGAACTATCCCCTTTTATACTTCTTTCCCCTCTATAGGTTTGGTCTCACTGATGATTTTTCCATTTCCATGCTGAATTTGTCATTTATACCCTCTCCCTAGATTTTGAGGACCCATAACACTTTCCGAGCGAACATCTATTAAGGGGGATACTTTATCTCCCAGGGGGACTATGAGGATGGTCACCTACTAACATTCATTCCGAAATACTTCAATGAGATCAGTCATACATATAATGAGGATGTATATATGTATTGCTTGATAATGTGGTAGTCCACTTCTGATCAAAATTTTGGGTGGATCTCTAGCCGGGTCTTCCAATCAGGGGGTAGCTATGGACTAGAATGGGGATGACCCTTCTGGGTTCAATATATTATTTATAAATTCTCCAATGAGTTGAAGAAAATTTGAATGTATGAGGCCATTTAGATATTACATACATCTACTTATTTCAACAAGGGTCTGATGATGGAGTTATTCAGTCACTGAATCTCGAATAAGAACAATTTCCACCTCACACATGGTGATGTTGGAACCAATCTTCAGGATGTGGAATAGATCTATGGTGCACCCATACTCGGTGTTATGTATGATGAGTTCTTTCCTCCACAATACTCTTGGTATGATGTGACTAGGACTCCTCCTTTAACCCGAGAGTTGATTAAGCTACCCAAGAAGGCCCTTCCAAAGGGGGTGCTTCCTGGAACTGATATCCCATTCAAGACATGGGTGGATTACTTTTATCAATAATATAAACTCTGATCTAGAGGCTAAGAAGCCAAAGCCCTGGATCATGAAGGATAGCCATAGTGCACCGGGTGCTTACTAGCCCATGGTTGAAGAAGGGAAGTTTAGAGAATGGGGATGGGAAATCATCCCTGGCATTAATTGGTTAGTCCAACTGGTTGGATTTTTTCCATGTACTTGAGTGGGTACCTACTTCTTATGAAGGAGAAATGGGGATTTAGGGTCTCTACTTTTATGATGGTGACTACTATGGCTGGGGAGGAGTGCATCGGGCTATCCATCCATGTGCTAACAAACCTCTATTACCTCATGCACCATGTTTATAAGGGAGAACCACCTTACAAGATCATGGTCCCCTTCTAAATATTATGGGCTTGGATAGGGGATCACCTAGTTGGTTATGAATATCTAAATATTCAAGATATTCCTAATAATGATTTCATACCTTATCTGCAATGCGTTAATGGGGTAAGACTCGTTAAATTAAAAGATCAGGTTATCAGGAATTAAGTGAGCCGTTATGACCATTTATCTTTCAGAACATATGGACCAGTGCCAAAATAGGATTTTTTGATGATGGTAAAGCCATTATCAAGGAATTATCTTACATAATTTCACTTTTTGAGGGAGTTATTTCTACTTGCATTGACGGGGACCTCATTTGTGAGTGGTATGCGCCATGATAGTTTAGTCTCCAATTATTATGTGTCCAATAAAAGTGTCCTGACTCTATTTATGTTAGATCTAAGGAGAACCTGATGGTAGATCACCAATTCTGGATAATTTTTACCAAGGAAGAGACTAGTGGGGATGGACACCTTCCTCCTCATAATATAACAATCAGATTATCTCGTGGTTATGCAGATTTTTGGATTCGCTAATATCTGAGCGGATGATTATCTAATTTGGTAAGAGAGTCTTAACAAACACTGGCTGCTGAGTACAAGACTAGGCCTTGAAAATATCTAGCTTCTAAAGGGATGAAGGCCCTAGAAGAACCTTGTAAGGAAGTCTAACACTTAACATTTCTAGAAGAAGCACCTACTAACAAGGCTATATAAAATGTAGTGACATGGGGAGAGACTATGCTAGAGTTATTATTCCCAATCGCATTTCAATAGTGGAAATATTAGAAGGTGTGGATTTTAGAGGATGATCTTTGGGGTTTATTGTAATTTTTAGAGGTTCTTTTGGAAGATATTGCTTATATCACCACCCTTGGTATCACCTTTAAAGACCATTATGAGGATGTCAGGGACTTTATTCGAGACCTTGGCATGGTTTTGGTGAGTTTCAAGGGCCATCTATTTTTCTCCTCATTGGTTCACTATCTAGTTGTCCCAGACACACTTCAAATTGCTACAGATGAATAGGGTTACCCCATCACTGAGGAAGCAGTAAGTCTGGGATTGCTGTGGTTTTTGAAATGTCATAGTTCCTTTGTAACTGTATAGATGTCCTTTATATATGTTGACATAGTGGGAGGATATTGAATATTATCCAATATTTCCATCCCTTGAGTACACTCCCCATGGTATGGCTATGGGAGATGAATCTAATGATGACTATGGAACCAATGATGAAGGGTCCCTGGGCCGATAGGCTCAGAAGAGGGTAACAATTTCCTCTTATAAAGCAATAATTTTAGTTTTAGCATCTTCTAGAGGGCCTTATTCAGGAGAGAAGAAAAAAGGGAAGTGATATGTATTTTCAGACCCTTATCCTCCATAATCCTCAAGTAAGTGTGGAACTTCACTCTCCTTTTATCTTAGATTACCCCGAAAACACATTCAGATTTGTTGAAAATGTGCAGGTCCCCATCAGGATCTCTTATAAAAGAATGTGTCCACTTCTGAGGATGCAGGAAAGAATTTGGGTGCTCCAGTAGAACCTTTGCTGTTGGATCTGATCCATTAAGAAGCGAAAGTGGCCGAGGTGCCTACTCAATAATGTCCATTTCCTGCTGTAGATGTTTTAGTGATTTTACCATTTGATCCAGTGTAGGTGAACATAATTTTGGAGTATTCTAACATAGGTAGATATAATGATACTACGTTATTCCCAATGGAAGAAATTTTTGGAGAAGGTGCATACATCTTCAAGATTGGACACTATGTTTTCTTGTGTCATATCACCTGATATTATTTTCTGTCTTTTCAGTCCTCAAGAGTGGTGAATGAAGAACATAATTAGAAAAATCACCAAAGGTTTCTATAATTCATTATTTTCAAGAATTAGTTGCATCTTCACCCGAAGATGGGGTTGGGGTAGTATATATCTCCAAAGATGTTTCTGAGAAAGGTATTTGTTTCTAATATCAGTCATATTCATCGATTATCTAGTGATACTATGTTATTAATCCCATAACTGACAAAATCCATCCTATTTTCTATTGTATCTTCTCCCTGATTCCTAGAGTCTTTGGTTTCTACTCCCTTGGGGGTCCCTCTGACTGGTTAAACCAACATGGAGTTTGGATATCTTCCCTCATCAACTAATACTATGAGCATAACCCGATTTATGAGTGACCTTGTCCCAGAATATGTTCCCATTACCAAGATAAATCTAGACCAAGGCCTCAGGTCCACATTACTTTATCAATCAATACAGTGAAATATATGGAGGGATATCTGGATTTTAGTTTTAGAAAACTTGTTGGATGAGTTAAAGGATTGATTCGGTCATTTTTTATTCATGTTCCCCACACTTGGTTATGAAGGTTTTGATTATTCTTCCCTTCACTCTCGGGTGAAGGAGGTGATCTCTGTGAGAGAAAAAAAGAGGGCCCTCAAATTGAAGGTAAAATATAACGAGTCTTTCTCTTCATTGAAGCAGAATTGGGATAAAGATGTGAATGAAGCATCCTGTCATTCAGTGGAGGCTACAACTTATTGAGATGCATTCAATACTGAAAAAATTCAAACCGACCATCTCTAGTCTGAAATTAATCATCTTCAGTCTGAAATTAGCTGTCTCTAGAAAAAAATATTCTAATTCTAATATGAATTTCAGAAATTATGAAATACCATGTTAGAGTAGAAATAACTCCTTTATGTAGTAGAGAAATCCAAGATTGATGCAGTCGCTAGAGTGAAAGAGCTGCAAAATGCTGTTGAGGTGGAGACTGAATCTACCGATCAACTGAACCAATATGTGAATTCCTTAGAGAAAATACTTATTGATCTTAAAGAATAATCCATGTATATGTTGTGATGGAGGTATAATCTTACAATTTATATTTGGTATGTACATTCATAAGAGAGGCTTAGGTATGTAGAGATTCCTCCTTTTGCATGGTATCGATGAACAAGTTCACTGAACTTTATATGTGTTTCCCAATTTTCTTTTATTCATGATATACATGATATCTCATTGAATTGATATTATGAGAATATCCAACTATACATATACTTTTTATAACATCAAGAAAACTTGAATTTTTGGATCTGAATATTTAAATCATAACATATTCCTTTCGAGAAGTACTCATGAATGCCCACCAACATAAGATTCTCCATTGACGATCTGTTCCAGTTATATTGAGATCACCTGATTTGCAGAAGGATTTATTGGGTAGGATATATATCCTGGAGGAAGAGTTTTATATCTTTTTCTAAATATGATAGTCATAGAGAGATCATCTTGATAATTCTAAGGCCATGTAGTGGGCCTTACAAGTTTATGCATACTAAATCGCTACTGTGCTATTGTTTAGGGTCTTTTAGCTTAGAACTGATACTAATTTAGTTTAAGGTCTTTTATCTCAGACCTTATATCACTGTAGTTTAATGTATTTTAGCTCATAACTTCTATCTCTTTAGTTTAAGGTCTTTTAGGTTATACCTTATATTGCTTTAGTTTAGGGTATTTTAGTTCGGACTTGACACTGTTTTAGTTTAAGGTCTTTTAGCTTGGAACTGATATCACTTTAGTTTAAGGTATTTTAGATCAAATCTTATATCACTTTAATTTAAGGTATTTTAGCTCGAACATTCAATCACTTTAGTTAAAGGTATTTTATCTTATACCTTATATAGATTTAGTTTAAGTTCTTTTAGCTCGGACCTGATATCGCTTTAGTTTAGGGTCTTTTAGCTCATACCTTATATCGTTTTAGTTTAAGGTGTTTTATCTTGGAACTGATATCACTTTAGTTTAGGGTATTTTAGCTCATAAATTGATGATGATAATTGTATATGGTTTAGACATTCTAGGAATGACCCAAAACACACTAAGGCATTGGATTTATTCATAGTGTTACTGAGGCCCACGAGGATCAGAAAGTCCTTTTACAGAGTGACACATTTTTTTGGTGATTAGAGGTGCATATGAAGGAGCCATAGGAATGAATTAATAGTTAAGAAAAGGTTACTTGATGAAGGGTATCTTTTCAAGGTGATATGGAAGATTTATGGAAGTAATATCAGTTGAGGGAGAAGTACTAGGGATGCCAGGTCCACCTAGATAGATAGAGTGTAGATGATGTAAATCATAACCCAAAAGTTTGATTCCATGAATATGAGATGGGGAAGTCATGATGGGGATTACCCATAACACTTTTTTGTATTTAGTTCCACCATGGTGTTTCCAAGGACCACAAAGATTAAAGATCCTTTCTAACAAGGAGATGTTTCCTTTAGTTGGTGGGTCAGGGCCCTTAGGCGTTGGTAGCATGGCCAATAAAAGGATTATCTACACTTCTTTATAAGGGTTATGAAAGATTTATGATGACTCAAACATCAAGATGATGAGGTTGGGTATGGGAGTAATGCTATCCAGGAAGGGTTCTGGCACCCCAGGGAAGTTTATCTCTTGATTATGAAGCTAGAGCTTTACACCATGTGGTTTCTAATTATGAGGCATGGGCCATCAAAGGTTTGAGAATGGAGTGGCTCATTCTAAAAACGAGAAAGGGTACAAAACATAGTGATATAACATCGAGGATGTTGAACCCACTGGAATAGTTTGGTATGGGGATTGTAAACCATGGTCTCAAGTGCTTGGATCGGGAGGATGATATGGGAAAATCATACCAAGTGTAGTCCAGACACACTAAGGTGTTGAGTGCTTCCATGATGATTTCAAGGCTCATGAGGATTGGAATTTTATTTTTTTAAAGTGAATCATTTGGTTGACAAACATGGGCGCATATGCATGAGCCATAGGCATTCATGAATTATCAAGAAAATGGTCCCTTTAATCCATATATTTTTTCCAAGGTCCATGGAAGGTTTATAGTGATCTGAGGTACTCAAATCATAAAGTGTGATTTGTGAAAAATGTAATATACAAGAAGGGTTTGAACACCCTAAAAGTTGTTTCACCACCTAGAGAACATATTCCTATAGTGATGATATGTGACAAATCATTTCTCTAACTTTTCCCTAGAATTTGGGGTCTAGTGAGCATAACTTGTCTTTTATTAGGGATAAAGAGTAGACCATATGAGATTTATTCCTTATTTATTTGCACTCGTATTTTTTTCTAAACTCTTGAGATGAAGATTTTATCGAGTGAAGATTTTACTTTTAATCAAGTTTCCCTTTACGGGTTTTCAACCTGACAAGTTTTGTGTCTCTTTTTCTAGCAGTTTAGGGTCATGTGATTTAGACCATTATGAGATAGAGTTTAAGGTTGTACATATTTAACCAAAGCATAGGAAGTTTAAAGTCATGACATATATGGACTTAATATTAAAGATGTTACACAAGAGCCTAATTAGGATACCCTAGGTCAAGATCACTCCGATATACTTCTGAGTGGGAGATGTAAATGTTGTAAATCACGGATCAAGGTTCTCAGGTCATGCATAATGATATGGGATAGTCATAAGGGGAGAGGTTCAGATCACACTAAGGTGTTGAGTTCTACCTCGATGATGCCAAGTTACCAAGAATTATATATCCCTTTATATTGGTCCAAGATGTCACCAGTTGGTGGGGCTCAAGCCCTTTTGCATAAATAGTATGGCCAAACTGAGAGATCTATTTTTTTTCAAGGGATATGAATGGATTACAGAAACCTGAGGTACTAAAGGCATAAAGTGTGGAACATGGATTGAGGTGGTTTTTAAAATATGGTAGAATCACCCCATACTATGGTTGATCAAGGTATAGATATTATGGTCCTTTGATAAGGAATGAAAAATGGGTGATGGTCTACACAATTTATTATCATGTAGTGGAGATGTTTTCCATGCAGTTTAACTTCATATAGAAAGGACATTTTCCATGCAGTTTATCTTCATGTGGTAAGGATGTATTTGTTGTGAAATTTTAATGTCATACAACCAATACATTTTCCTTGTAGTTTAACATCATGTGGTAAGGACATATTTCTATGTAGTTTATCATCACATGGTAAGGATATACTTATGTACAATTTATCATCATGTAGTAAGAATGTAGGAAGATATGTGAATGGATGGAAATGTTATAGTTGGGCCCAAGGGTGAAAGTCTAGGAATCACTATGTATCTCATGAAAATAAGAATCAAACCACATGTAGTTTTAAAGATTCATGTAGTTTAACATCATATGGTGAGGACACAGATCCCCCGATGTGAAATGGTGGTATCAAATATGGGACCATGAATGAAATTATGGGTGTAATTATGTATCCCAAGTTTATGGGAATCAATCCACATGTAGTTATTAATGTATCCCCCTATGTAGGTATGACCCATACATGAAGAGGGGGCATATTTATATTGATTTGGTGTGACTGGGAATAGTGTTGGAAATTAGGATGTCGTTGTGTATAATATGAGGATAGAAATCAAGTCACACATAGTTTTTGAGTGGGAAATACTCTACACAGATCTGACCCATACATAGAGGTGGGAATTATTTCCTCTAATTGTTTTAGTCGGGCCCAAGATTGAATACCTAGGTTTCACTACATATCCTATTATGACAAGAATCAAGCAACACATAATTCTTAAGAAATCGTGTAGTTTAACATCATGTGTAAAGGAAAAAGATGGATCAACATGGAAAAGTGATGATATTGTATCTATGGCCAAGGATGGAAGTCCAGGCGTCACTACACATCTCATGAAAATGAGAATCAATCCACACAAAGTTCTTGATGAACCGTGCAGTTTAACATCATGCGACAAGGATGTGGGATCCTCGATGTGGATAAGGATAGAGTGTCTGGATGTGTGGTATAAGACAAACACCAACTGTAGTGGTCCTATTAGCTGGGGTTCACAAGAGTGTACAATTTCATGTTGTTTAGGGGACATTAATTGTGCAGTTTAATGTTATGAAAAAAGGACTCATGGTCTACCTTTTATAATTTTTTCATTCAAGACTGAGATAGACCTGTAAAAAGATATTATGCCTTATTTATGTGGGAAAGACCTTACCAAGAATACTAAGACCATGTGAACTATACTTAGTGTGATAAACAAGGAATGACAAGGGTCCCACTCATAGTGAAGAGAAATTTAAGAGCAGCACAGGGGTATTTTATATCATGTGGTGGCTGGACCAAGATATAGGATTGAGGCGTCCCTACATATCTCATTGGAAATGAGAATAAAGCCATACATAGTTCTAGGAAACCCATTTAGTTTAATTTCATGTGGTAAGGAAGTGGGTGAATTGACATTAATAGAGATATATATTATGGATATGTACAGTTTAATTTCATTTGGTAAGGACATTAGATCACCCTATGTGAAGGAAAAGGGAAGTTGTGGATCTGTGTAGTTTTAAAGTAATGCAATAAGAAATTTTTCCTTACAGTTTAATGTCACATGGAAAGGAAATTGGATCAATTTATTTGAAATAAAATTAATACTATGGATGGCCTCAATAATAGTGGTTCAGGTGTCATTACATATCCTGTGATAGTAGGAATCAAGCCATACATAGTTCTTAGGAAACCGTGTAGTTTGACATCATGTAGCTAGGATTAACTAGGTACAATTTATCATCATGTGGTTAAGAAAAATTTGTATAGTTTAAGGTCATGTTCTAAGGAAAAATGACGGGGCTTACTCTGATGTGGATTCCTATTTAGTGACAGTTATGTAAAGTATTTCTTGAGAAATCTCACATTAGTGGGTGGTGTGACACGCTCCCCATCCATGGTGGCCAATGAGTAGGCTCCATTATGATAAAACTTATGTATTACATAAGACTCTTCCTACTTTGGTTCTAGTTTTAGGGGATTTTTTACTAGTATCATTGGGGTTCTAAGATCCAGCATCAATCCCCCTTAGAGGAATGAATGAAGGCGGACCTTTTTATTAAAGGTCCATGCTATCTGATTCTAATGAACCTCCTAGTTGTGTAGTGTTCAAAATATACCATCATCTAGCTATTATAATTAATCTAGATACTTTTTCAATTTTTCATCATCTGAGAGCTATCTAAAAATGGTTATTTAGAGTGAAAGCAGCTGGAACTCTATGGGTAACACTGCCTCGGTCTTGTACACCAATGAGTATGGCGTTGCTTGTGTGGTAGTATGCTTAGTGGTATGGTAAGAATTTAAAGAATGGAGGAGGTTTTCTATCCAAGACTTCTTATCATTTTTCACCATATTCTGGATTATATTCGATAGATTCTTATTAAAGGACTATATCTATCCATTTTCTGCTACATGATAGAAAGATGAGTGATTAGACATGATATTATACTTCTGGTAGAGTCTCTTCAATTCTATAGAACAGAAGTTCACGCTGTTGTCTGCCAATATTGTGTGAGGGACCTTGAACCTAGTGATGATATGAGAATTCATGAAGTTTATGATATTATTCATCTATAATTCCTCGAGGGATATTTCCTCAGACCATTTGGAAAATAAATAAATAGTAGTAAGGATGTACTCAAACTGCTTAGCTGTGGTTGGGGGATATGGTCCCACAACATCCATCCCCTAAACAGAAAACAACCAGGAATATTTAATTATATGCAGTAATTCCGAGGGATGATGGATGAAGTTTTCATGGATATAGAATGCATGAAATTTCTTGGATAATTCCACACAATATTGTATCATGGTTTTATAGTAATATCCCAACCTCCAAATTTAGTGGGAGAGTCCAGTTCTAGATTGGTTGTTACTGCAAGATCCTGTATGGACTTCTTCCATTATGGAAGAAATCTATCCTTCTGATATTCACCTAAGGAGGATTCCATAAAATCCTCATTTTTAGAGGGATTTATGGTCATTTGGACCATCCTATAGAGTTAAATTTTCTATCCGATGTCGAATCTATTCCTTTATGGCACAATCTGTTAGGAGAATCCCATTTTGGAGACAGCCAATTACAGGCTCCATCCATCTAGGGGTGGTCATTGGCTCATCATGCACTGGTACAGTGTTGAACTAATTTATTTATTTTATATCACATATGATAATTTATGAGACCATTATTCAATGTGTGATACAAAAGATCTATTCCTCTTGATCAGGGTCTACTAGTATGGTGGCTGCATTAACCAGTGCACCGACACTAGAATTCTATGATCAAGGAACATAATGAAACGTGGGATCAAAATGGAATTATTCCATCAATCCCCTAACATAGCCAATGAGAGGGGATATTTCCTCATTTTTAATGTAATATTCACCATTGATTTACTTTATCACCAATTCCAAGTTCCCTATGATATTCATGTAGGCTATGTACAGGCATAGGGCTAGTTTCAATCCAATAATGAGGTCTTGGTATTTAGCCTCATTATTTATGTAGTCTTTAGACAATGATAAAGATTAGGGAAAAAATGATGTGTCTAGAGAGACAAATACAATCTCTATGCCAACCTAATTGAGCTTCAAGTTTTCCATACTTGTACCAATAGGAATTCAAGAGGTTACATCAAAGTATATCTCCCATGTTCAGGGAGTATCATGGGTGTACAAGACCTCTTCATCTAGGAGATTAGTGTCTTCTAGTGTATTTTCTGGGGTAGGATGTGGTACGAATAAATCAACCAGAGTTTACCATTTTACTAACTTCTATGATATGAACTAAATTTCATATTGCTATAGAATGAACACCCATCGATCCAAGCTCCCAATCAACATATGATGACCAAGTATGTACTTGATTAGATCAATATGAGAGACTAGGTGGACTCCATGGTGCTACAAGTAATGCCTCAGATTTATCACTATGAAGATGAGTGTAAGGCAGTTCTTCTCGACATCATACTATCTAGTCTCAGTACTTATCATAGTCTAAATAAGGTAGAGATACCATTATCACTTCTCAAATCATTTTTTGTGTGAGGAGGCAACTCAATGAGAATTCCATGGTGGCTACATATAAGATGAGTGACCTAATTTCCACCAAAGGCATCAAAACTGGTGGGTGAAGTAAGTACTTCTTGAGACTTTTGAAGGCTCTTTGATATTCATCATCCCATTGATAGCTGATTACCTTATTAATTATCCCAAGGAAGGGGAGAGCTTTGCCAGCCAGGTTGGCTATGAATCACCAAATTTAGGCAAGGTTCTCTTGGATTCCCCTTAGTTCTTTGAGATTTTTGGAGGGGGACATTGATAAAATATCACTAGTCTTCTCTAGATCAACCACATGCTATAGTGGCTTACCACAAAGCCACGTAACTTTTATGATGTTACCCCTAAAGTGAATTTCAATAAATTAATATTTAGGCAGTGTTGTTGTAGCTTGTCAAAAATCATCTAGAGATCTGTGAAGTGATCACTTCACTATCAAGATTTAACAACCAGGTTGTCAACATAACACTAATCTATCATTCCTAGGAATGGCTTAAATATGTGATGCATGGAACACTGATATGTAGAGTTAGAATTATTTAATATAAAGGGCATGAACTGATAATAGAAGATCCCATGAGGTGCTCTGAATTTAGTGTATTTTTCATCTTTGGGGGCCATTTTGATCTGATTGTACCATGAGTACCCATCCATGAAAGAAATGGATTAGAATCCAACAGTCACATCGATAAAGAGTTTTATGATCATCAATGGGAAATTGTACTTTGGTAAATGTCGATTAAGGTCTCTGAAATCAATGAAGACCCTAATACACTTACTCTTTTTCTTAACAGGGATAATGTTGGCAATTCAACTTGGGTATTGAACTTCTCGATTTTTTTTGGCTTTGATTAACTTTTCTACTTTAACCTCTACATTGGTGGAATGAGAGGGGTTCATCTTCATGGATACCTACTTGAAGCCTCAATGATCATTGGGTAATATGAGATGGTGCATATCCACATCTGGTTCATTTTGGAAATTTTTGTATAGTTCCAAGAAAACACATATCAGTGATTATTTAGAAATTCAATGTATATCTCTTTCTCTTTGAGGGTAATAGTTTCACTAATCAGAGTAGGATACACGTCTTCTTCTATTCCTAGATTTATTTGCCAGATCACATCGATAGTGGTGGAGACACCTTCCTAGAATGTGGGAGGGACATTCCTGAATCCATCCTCATCTTCTTCCATCTTTGAGTTTGTAGTGGAATTTTTAGACAAAGATGGAAATACGAGGGCTTCTCTATCACTATCAGGGTTAGGGAAAAAATTAGAAGGCACATTATCATCCCTTTCTATCTAATTCATCATAGAGAGATTCAATAATTGATTGTATTTTACACTATCATTGAGGACATGATGGTGTTGGACCTCTGGGATTAGATCTACTACCTCGACAAGATTTATGGAGAGTACACAATTGCTATCAAGAATACTCTAGGGATTCATAGGGGTGACCCCCAATCCATTTAGATCTAAAACCTATATATCATTATCTTCCATTAGTTTCTTTCCTCCCTTCTTGTAGAAATATACATTCAGTATATGTGGCTCCTCGAGTCTCAAAGGGGGCATTGTCACAATGTAGTATGCCTACTTTTCTATCTATGGGATACTTCAGACACTGATGGAATGTTGAAGGTACTGCCAAGTGGCTATGGAGCCAAGGCCTCCTGAGAAGAACATTATATGTAGTGTCTTACTAAATAACCATGAACTCAACATCAGATGTGATTTCCCCAAACCGGGCTTCATGTTTGATCTTCCCAAGAGGTCTTTGATTACACTTATCATACTCTTGAATTGTAACAGCCCAATAATTTTTTTATAGTTTTAAATAAACTTGGTTAATTATGTATTTTAATTAACAATAATAAAACTTATAAATAATTATATTTCAAATATATAGCCTTTAAATTAATTAATGTTCTAAAAAGAAATACTATTTTGTAGTATTATTTTGTGTAAAAGTATATTTTAATATATATATTTAATTATTTTATTACAAAGTTCATTTTTACCAAAATATTTTAAATGAATAGGAACAATATATATATATATACACTAGATATTATAATTATTTTGATAAATACTAAATCATGCTATGAATATATTCACTACTAATATGACACCCAAAATATTTACAAATAAATTTAATATAGAATGCATGAAACACTGAGCCCCTATGAAACAAAAATTTGTTATAACCTAGCCAATAAACATAATTTTACAACTTTTGTGTTTTGAATTTCAAAAAATGGACACACATGGTTGAGTTCAGTATAATATTTGGATTCTGATAGAATCAACTTATTTTTTGGTGAATAATAAATTACCCTTATGAATAGTGACATACCCCTATGAATAGTAACATGAACTATATGACTAGTAATGTACCCATATGAATAGTAACCTCACCCATGTAAGTATAAATAAAATATATTCACCTTATAAATGAAATAGAATATTTTATAAATTAATAATTAAGTGTTGGTATTTTTGTGAGTAATAAATATTTAATTAAAATTTTAAATTAATAAATTTAATTAAAATAAAATTTTCATAAAATGTGTTCCTAAATAATTTTTTTGTGGTACTATGATTTTAAGATAATTTAATAATACCTTAGATAATTTTTCAGGGTATTATAAAATCAGTTATGGTTTTAAAACTGTATTTTTCAAGTAAATAATGATTTTAATTAAAAATTAAATTTCTCACATTTATAAAATTATTTTCATAAAATGGAGTTTATTTTTGTATTATACACATCAAAAAATGGTTTGAGTGAATTTTTGGGATTTTTATGGAATACTTGAATTTTTGGTGATAGTGAAATTCGATAAATTATAAAATATGCTAAATAAATAAATTTCTACATCATGCTTGAGTCATGGATGTTGTAAATGGACATTGTTTCGAAATAAAATGAACCTATTACTATTTTTGGTCATGTAATAATCACTATTTTTTGTCTTATGGAAAAATAATAAACTAATGATTAAAATATTAAGAAAACCCTCCTCTCAACTATAAAAACCACCCACACTCCCCTATTCTCTTAACTCCTAAAAAGAATTTTTCCTTGTATAAATTATACTCAAATATCCTCCTAAGATTCAACCCCACTTACATCATCCCTTGGTATCATAAAAAGACCAAATCCTCTACCCTAAAGAGGCTTTCAAGGAAGATTAATTCAAGAGGTAAATTCCTCTTTTCAATTCTTTTACTTTCTTTTCAAATTCCTTTGTTTTATTTTCTATCCTCACCTATCCTCAAAAAAATGTTATGAAAACTCCAATATATTACATTTAATTTAATTTTTTTTATGATTTTGAATAAGTTATTATTATCTCTCCTTTACCCTTCTTTTATGCTAGTAGTAAAAAACACCATCTGAGATGTGCTAATTTACCACATTAAAGAATGATGGGTTTTCAATTTCTATTACCATATTCAATTATAATAATGTAACCATTATAATGGTTGAACCAGACTATAATATATGTATTATGTCTCATATATGGTTCTGGAATCTTTTTGTACACATGGTTTTTATTTATAAATCAAAATGAGTTCGTTGTATTCAAAAACTGCCAATTAACCCAAACTGTTATCATTAAATAATTTATATAATGATTAATATTCACTCCAAGTAACCAAATGAAATTTACAACCATGTATCCTTATGTATGTTCACTAATAACATATAAATTCAATTCTGAAAAACCATCCTCATTTTACACGATTCTCTGTTCATGTATATAATTATACTGATCATGATACAAACGGACCCGAACAATGAAATTGAACCTCTTCACCCATCAAAAAGGCCATGAATGAACTTAATAAGGTTATAATAAATCAATTAAATGTAGATTAGGTTATTTAATAATTAATTAATTAACCTAAATTTGACTATTCAGGTCATTAAGATCAAGTGGAGAACACCTTCAGACTTAAGGTAAGAGTTTCTTCATCTCACTTCCATTTATGTGAGATATTCCGTATTCACTACTATTACTTGTGTATGGAGTATTTATACTGAAAATTGATGTTTTATATCATAAATATATTTATTTTAATGATATTAAATTTATCATTTTATGATTATTAATTTTGGGGCATACGATTTAATTGATTACTAAGTTGTAAGTATTTTCTACCCGAACCTCCATTTTCTTTTGGGTTACTCTTTGTCTTTCTTAATCACAAATAAATTATTATTTATTCTTATGTAATCATAATATATTTTGTGTTAATGTTCTATATATGTGTACCAACCATAATCCTTCTTTATTTTATGGAGATATACATGTTTTAAAAAGATCTTTCAAAAATTCTTCCCGTAATACAAGCCCCATTCAAGGGAATTTCTCAAATTCTTACCTATTTTCAAGGAAAGTCTATAATATATTTTTATAAACCATTATGTTTATAAAATTATTAATTTTATTATGATAAAAATTTATTATTTCACTTATGATTTTATATAAATATTTTTTCCCAAAGAACTCTTCTTTTCAAAGTAAGAGTTTTTATCTCAAGAATTACTCAATGATTTTATAAGAGTAATTTTTTCTATTTCAAAACTCTTGTTGAATATTATATATAATTGGGACTAATATTTTGTGATATAATATAACATATTTTATTGAATGTTTTATTATTAGTTTGAATATGGATGTGCTATCTTAAAACCATTCACCAATTTACTCTAAATGGTTAGCATTTATGCTTAATGTTTGAGGAAAGTTATTTATATTTCATATGTTAGTTTCAATATGAATGTATATGCTTTTTATGTTTATCACCATTCATATGAGGAATGCATTGGACTTAGTAAGATTCATTTAGGTCCCACTATTTCCCCTCAGTGCATCGGTAGGTCTCATGAGACAAACTATGGTCTTGGCACAAGGCCTTGAAAAAATGGATATTTACGGTCTTGGCATGAGACCTTGATAGTATGATTATGATGCCCCACATTATGAATCTCCTCATTGTGAAACTAGTAATTGAAAGTTTATATGGTTATTTGACTAGTATAATACCCATGATTATGCTTTATTATGGCATTATTTATTCAGATCTTATTTCTACTATAATGTGTTCAAGTTTATTTTTAAAGGCATGTGTTTTTAGTTATTCACCATGACTAATGTTTATGCTTATGACATCTTCTGTTGTATTGATTACCCTTACTGAGCATATTGGATCACCCCTTTCTTATGTTTCATTTTCTCAGGACATGAAGAAGTTTATTATGAATGACCTATAGGGATAAACTTAGAGTTGTGGATGTTCCCAATAAAACTTATATGTTGTATTTCATTTAAAGTTAAAATGTTGAACCCATGTATTTATCTAGTTTTCCAAAACTAATAAACTACTCGATCCTTTGGGATAATTTTTTTTTGTAATCATGCTAATGTAATGAAATAATGCACCAGCTTCAGGTAATTGGGGTTGGGGCATTACAGTTGTTATTAGAGGAAGTTTAGTAGAAAACTTGGAAACTAGTTTTAGAAAATGTATATTACTAAAAAACCCCCTAAGATATTCTTTGAGGATAAACATACAAGAACAACCTTGAATTTTGAAAAGGAATAGATTATGTATATCTTTATATCAAATACTTCCATGTATAGATACTACAAGTGGACATGGTTCTAATACAGATGTACCTAGGAGTAAAAACCCCCAAAAGGAGTTTTGAGCTTGACCCAGGGTATCCTGGTACACGAAAAAGGGATTTACTGTACACCTAGTTTAACACTTCTGAGATATATCCTTAGGATAATTCACATTTTATTTACAATACATTATGAAGGATTTAAATGTAATTTTTTTTCAAAGAAAACATGTTTTTGATTATGAGATTTTCTATGCATAGGATTTTAATTTATGATAATTATTTTTCTAAGTTGAGATTATACATTATGATTAATAACCTAATCTTGTGTATCCTGTTATATAGAAATGGAACCTAGTAGAAGGAATTCAAAATTTATCAATGCACGTGATGCAAATAGTAAGAAGGATCATATCTATTATGGTCTTAATCCATCATTTCTAAGGAATATAGACTCCCAAGTATCCTCATCATTTGAGGAAATAGTATCATGTGTTAACAAGATATGTAAAGAATTATCTAAGTCTTATGGCTTTGAAAGGAATCAAGAAAAGAAGAGGATGATAGAGAAAAAGATGGATAAAGTGAAGAAGGGAAAGAAGGGATTTCCCACATGTGATAATTGTGGGAAGAATCATCCTAGTAAATTCTTGAAGGGAATGAGAGTTTTTTATTATTCTAAAGAAAAATGACACTAATTTCGTGATTTCAAGGGTATGAAAAAAGTTTCCGTTATACAATGCTTTAACTACAAGGAGATGAGAAACTATGCGAATAAATGTCCCAAGAATCAAAGGAATATACCCCAAATGGTGTTACTAGATAACGATCAAGTTATGATACTGTCTTAGATGAATTGTAATGATTAATATGCCTATTCAATAATCATTTCATTTGAATATTTTATCAGAAATGTACTGGTTATAAGAATAATGGAATATATGAGGATTGTAATACAATACTATTTCATTATGGATTTGAGGTCGTATGATGGATGGTACCAAGGAAAAGTTACTCAGTAGTAAGTTAAACATTTGAAAAAATATATGGTTGAGGGAAAGACAAACCTTAATATATTCCTGGCACTAAGATATCAATTTTAGAATAAAGTGATGATTTATTTATATAATGTAAATTGGATAGCACTTATTATCTTGGATCTATGTAATGGACTATTGAAAAAGTGATAGAGTCTACAAAATTTTGGACTAAAGTAATATATCAAAATTACGATTATAAAAAGTATGAATGTATTCAATAAGGTTTTATGGTAATTACCATTATTCAAGAAAATACAAATAGAATGTTCTCACATGTTTGTATGTGATGTTTAAGAGCCACTTCATGTTTCTTTATAAGTTCATTATAGAAATTTAGTGAGCTACTTTCTAAAGTATTGAATCATGATATTTTAGAAAAGTTAACCATTTATGACATGGTTTAATTTGATATTTGGTCAATGTTTTAGAGATTATTTTACCCTATGATACAACTTGTTCCATGAAATGAAGTAGGAATAGTAAAAGGCACAGCTAAAGGATAATATTGTGTTTATATAAATATATTAAGTACTTATATATCCATACATTAGTATAGAGTGAGATAATTTCTCAAAATTATAGAAAGGATCCAAAAATAAATCTATCCTAGAACCTTTTTTTGATGAATCGAATGGTTCTTTATGTCATCACGAATGTATGGATTTTTGAATGTTAACATTCTAAATGATCATGTACTTTATATCTCTCCATTAGAACATGATGGTTATTTTATTCTTCCATGTACATATTTATTTTCACTATTTGAATGCATAGTTTTGCAGTAACCTATGAATCTCACTTTCTCTCTTATTAAGAGAATATTTTATTAACCCCTTTTCCGATGTGGGTTTCCGACAAGAGAATTTTCAAGTATCAACCTTTAAATTTTGAAGTGCAATTTCAAATTGTGAGGACACAATTTATTGAAGGAGGGGAGAATATAACACCCCAATATTTTTTTTATAGTTTTAAATAAATTCAGTTAATTATATGTTTTAATTAACAATAATAAAAATTATAAATAATTATATTGCAAATTTATAGCCTTAAAATTAATTAATTTTCTAAAAAGTAATACTATTTTTGCAGTATTATTTTGTGTAAAAGAATATTTTAATATATACATTTAATTATTTTATTACAAAGTTCATTTTTACCAAAATATTAGTTAATTAAATATTTTAAATGAATAGGAACAATATACATATATATATTGTCTATTATAATTATTTTGATAAATACTAAATCATGCTGTGAATATATTCACTATTAACATGACACCCTAAGGATTTATAAATAAATTTAATATAGAATGCATGAAACACTTAATCCCTACGAAACAATACTTTGTTATAACCTATCTAATAAACATAATTTTTTTTCTTCTGTGTTTTGAATTTCAAAACATAGACATACACAGTTGCGTTCAGAATGATATTTGGAATTTGATAGAATCAACTTAATTTTTGGTGAATAATAACTTACCTTATGAATAGTGACATACCCTTATGAATAGTAACATGACCATATGAATAGTTATGTACCCTTATGAATAGTAACATCACCCATGTAAGTATAAATAAAATTTAGGCACCTTATAAATGAAATAGAATATTTTATAAATTAACAATTAAGTGTTGGTATTTTTGTGAGTGATAAATATTTAATTAAAATTTTAAATTAATAAATTTATTTTAAATAAAATTTTCATAAAATGTGTTCTTAAATAAAATTTTTGTGGTACTATGATTTTAAGATAATTTAATAAGACCTTAGATAATTTTTCAGGGTATTATAAAATCAATTATGGTTTTAAAACTGTATTTTTCAAGTAAATAATGATTTTAATTAAAAATTAAATTTCTCATATTTAGGAAATTATTTTCATAAAATGGAGTTCATTTTTGGATTCCACATATCTAAAAAATGGTTTGGGTTAATTTTTGGGATTTTTCTAAAATACTTGAATTTTTGGTGAATAGTGAAATTCGATAAATTATAAAACATGCTAAATAAATGAATTTATGCATCATGCTTGAGTCATAGATGATGTAAATGGCCATTAATTCGAACTCAAATGCACTTATTACTACTTTTGGTCACAAAACCATCACTATTTTTGTCTTATGGAAAAATAATAAACTAATGATTAAAATATTAAGAAAACCCTCCTCTCCTCCACTATAAAAACCACCCACACTACCCTATTCTCTTTACTCCTCTCAAGCCTTGTTTCTTGTCTAAATTCTACTCAAATATCCCCCAAGATCTGTCCCATGTCCATAATCCCTCGGTCTCATAAAAATACCAAATCCTCTCCTCTAAAGAGGCTCTCAAGGAAGATTAATTCAAGAGGTAAATTCCTCTTTTCAATTCTTTTATTTTCTTTTCAAGTTTATTTGTTTACTTTTCTATACTCACCTATCCTCATCCAAATGTTATTAAAACTCCAGTAACTTACATGTACTTTAATTTTGTTATTATTATGGAATAATTTATTATCATATCCCCTTTACCCTTATTTTATGCTAGTAGTAAAAAACACCATATGAGATGTGCTAATTTACCACATTCAAGGATGACGAGTTTTCAATTTCTATTACCGTATTCAATTAGGATTATGAAAACATTATTATGGTTGAACCAAACTATAATATATTTATTATTTCTCATATATGGTTCTGAAATCTTTTTGTAAGCATGGTTTTTATTTATAAATCAAAATGAGTTCATCGTGTTCAAAAACCACCAATTAACCCAAACAATTATCATTAAATAATTTATATAATGATTCATTTTCACTCCAATTAACCAAATGATATTTACAACCATGTAAACTTTTTTATTTTCACTAATAAAATATAAATTAAATTCTAGACAACCATCCTCATTTTACACGATTCTCTATTCATGTATATAAGTATACCGATCATGAAACAATGGACCCGAACAATGAAATTGAACCTCTTAACCCATAAAAAAGGAAATGAATGAACTTAATATGGTTATAATAAATCAATTAAATGGATAGTATGTTCTGTAATTATTAATTAATGAACCTAAATTTGATTATTCAGGTTATTAAGATCAAGTGGAGAACACCTTCGGACTTAAAGTAAAGGTTTCTTCATCTCACTTCTATTTTTGTGAGATATTCCATATTCACTACTATTACTTATGTATGGTTTATTTATACTTCCAATTGATGTTTAATATCACTAATAACTTTATTTTAATTATATTAAATGTATAATTTGATGATTATTAATTTTGGGGCATACAATTCAATTGATTACAAAGTTATAAGTATTTTCTATCCAAACCTCTATTTTCTTTCTCATCACTATTTCTCTTTCTTAATCCAAAATAAATTCTTATTTATTTTTATTTACTCATAATATATTCTGTGTTATTTTTCTATATATGTGTTACAACCATAATCCTTCTTTCTTTTATGGATAGATATATGTTTTTAAAGTTTCTTTCAAAAATTCGTCCCGAAATACAAGCCTGATTCAAGGGAATTTCTCAAATTCTTACCCATTTTAAAGGGCACTATATAATATATTTTTAGAAACCATTATGTTTATAAAATAACTCATTTTATTATGAGAAAACTATATTAGTTCACTTTTGGTTTTATACAAATATTTTTCCAAAAGAACTCTTCTTTTTAAAGTAAAAAAGTTTTTATCTCAAGAATAACTCAATGATTTTATAAGACTAATTTTGTCTATTTTAACACCCTTGTTGAATCTTATATATAATTGGGAATAATACTTTGTGATATCATATACCATATTTTATTTAATGGTTTATGATTAGTTTGACTATGGATGTTCTATCTTAAAACCATTCACTAATTTACACTGAATGGTTAGTGTTTATGATTAATGTTCCGAGAATGTTATCTACATTTCATATGTTAGTTTCAATATGAATTTATATGATGTTTATATTTATCCCCATTCATATGAGGAATGAATTGGACTTAGTAAGTTTTTGGTGGGTCCTGCAATATCCCCTCAATGCATCAATAGGTCTCATGATACAAACCATGGTCTTGGCATGAGGCCTTGAAAAAATGGATATTTATGGTCTTGGAACGAGGCCTTGATGGCATGGTTATGATATCTCGTATTATGCATTCCATAATTCTGAAAATTGTAATTAAAAGTTAATGTGGTTATTCTACTAGTATAATACCCATGATTATGATTTATTATGACATTATTTATTCATCTCTTATTCCTACCATAATGTGTTCATGTTTATTTTTAAAGGCATATGTTTTTAGTTATTCACTATGCCTAATGTTTATGTTTATGACATATTTCACTGTATTTCTTACCCTTACTAAGCATCCGAGCTCACCCCTTTCTTATTTTTCATTTTCTTAGGACATGATGTAGTTTATTATGAATGACCTGTAGGGATAAACTTAGAGTTATGGATGTTCCCAATAAAACTTATATATTGTATTTCATTTCAAGTTATAATGTTGAAACTATGTATGTATATAGTTTTCTAAAACTACTAAACTACTCGGTCCTTCGGGATAATAATTTATGGTAAGCATGCCAATGTAATGAAATAATGCACTGGATCTGGGAAACTAGGGTCAGGGAATTACATGAATGGCCAGCTTTATGGGACATAGGTCCCCTTCTCAATATCCCAAACATTGGAGGGTTCTAAATGGGATGAGATTGATCCCAAAACCATTATCAATCGGAACCCTTTAAAAATTGAAATTATTGAGTTTTACCAAAACATATATGGGTATGATATATCCTTGAAGGGCCTCTACCTGATACTGGTCAGTGAACGATATGAAGACACGACATTTCGAGGACATGGTTTCCACTTGATAGACCTCAACCACATATACTTATGTCTCAAAATTCTGTGGGATCCAGAGGGATTTAACAAGTTTCTCCCTGAGTTATTTTGAAATATGGAGTGCATCTAGGATTGAGATCTTGATTGGGAAAACAACCAGATATTTTAGAATTTTGTACTTCTGTGCTAAAGGTTGGTGCTTCCCGATATGGGGCTACTCTTGGGCATGCTATTCTGGAGCCAATTAATTTGAAGAGGATATGCCTAGGGATTGTGAGGAAGTTAAGGGGACATCTACTTCCAGTGGTGTAGGTTGCACCAAACTTTACCACTGTTTGGGTTGATTTGATAGAACCCCTGTTAGGAGGTCATTCAAGATAATTGGATGTAGGCGACTACTGTAGGACTACATGACACCTCCTTTATTATTTTGGGTCCATTGGAGTGCTTAACCATGAGTCTCAGTAGCATATATTTCCTCCATGGGGACATGATCAGAATATTGGGTCCGACCACATCCATTCTATCCCTTGTATCCTCATCTTCAGTGCATGTAGCCTCCCATTGCACGATTATATGTATGGAACTTGTATTTGGGGGGAATATTCATCATTAGACAATGGGTATACCAAGTGTATCACATTGGTAGAGCCAAAGATGAGTTCTTTATCCAATGAGGGATCTATTTGGTGGGGCAGTTTCCATGCTGTAGATGCTGTAGGGAAGAAATCTGCAAGAGTTAGGGATTATGTTGGAGTGGAATATGATTCCTACTCTTCTATTTATTCCTGCTTCTGGTGGTCATTACCACCTTTGGGATACACTCATGATGTTCCTTCTTGGGTAATGGAACTATTGCGGGTCTGTGAAACTATGATTTCAGGGTGGCATGAGCTCAATCAACTATTTTTTACGTCATATAGCTATAAAATTTTTGTGCATGCCTAGCTATAACTTTCTGCCAACCATTATATTCTACTATTCAGTAAATATTTATGCACACCACCTACTCTGGGGAGTTTTCTAACACCACCTATCAAGATTTTACCATGCCTTGAAGGAATTATTTGAAGATGAAGAAATCCTAGATAATATAACCCGACCTTCTATGGTAAGGGTAGCAGCCAGGATGGTCAGTGAGGTTGACCTCATCAAGATATATAGGTTGTGGAAGCTTGAGCCAGTTATTATCCATGGTGGCCTAGAAATAACTAAGAACTTGTTGATTTAAGAAGGATTATACTTTGTTCATCCATTCCTCAAATCCCATGCGACCCTGATTTCTATATGATTCTAGACGAGGGAGATTCTGTGGTTTTCACCGCTCAACAGGAGGTGTTGGATGGTTTGGAGCCTACCTAGGTACCTAGATGGACACTTCTACTAGATTGAGGGTGAAAACTATAGCTGCTTCTCTGCCTAGACTTTTCCCCTATGCTATGGGAGTGAGTTGAGTTTTGGATTAGGTTTGCTGGATATCCTCCTAATGATGTTTTTACATTTTAGCGAACTATCATAACCCAACTAAATACTTCATGGGGATGAGATGTATCTGCAACTCATCCTTGATATTTTCATCGTAGAGTTACAACATTTTCTCTTATGAGAGAGGGATGCTGAGTGAATAGGTTAAACCTTTCCACCTTGCTATAAAATCAGGAACTCTCTCATTCTCAAATTTCATGCATTTTTTCAGGTCGATGGTCGTCATTTTCTGAAGTATGAAGATGAACTGATAAAGGAAATGATGATGAAGGTCTTCCCATCCTACAACAGATCTTTCTTGCAGGCTGCTGTACCAAACAAAGGATGGCCCTGTCAGAGTTTGTACAAAAAATTTCATCTTTGTTGCCTCCTATTGATCTTGAGGGCCCATAATTGGAGAACATTGGGATACAAAGTGTGTGAGATATTGTTCATGGTCTCCTGCACTATTAAAGGTAGATAAGGTAGGATTATTGAAGTTGGGTGGAGGTGGTGTATCATCCACCCATTCAAGATATGGCTTCCTCTCAAGTTTCATAGGTGTGCGTCACCCTTCCATGGATTCAATTTGAGTATGCAGGGACTTGATGATGTTAAGTAACTCTAGGGGAACCGATTTTAGAGACTTATCCCATCCATATGAAGTAGGAAGGGGCCAATGAGGTGGTCTTACCTTCATCTCCCACTAATTATCGATTCATCCTAGGACCTAATGATTACCCTAGTGTGGGTGAGTTTTTTTCCAAAATGGAGGGAAGTCATGATAATTTTCGACTTACTAATTTATATATACTGGCTGGATATCTAGATCTGAAACTAATCTGATGTTCAGATACCACTCTTGCTGGTAGATTGACTATGGGAGGGATAATATTCATCTTTTCTTGAAGACGATACCCAGTAGGAATATTTCCCCTAAGTAGCTTCTCATCGAGTTGTTAGAGAGTGCGTATTTCACTCTTGTATTGTGAAAACTATTCCTCTAGGGAAAGAACTTCAATTATTTTGGGAAATGATTAGGATTTATCCGTACCTTTCACTTTTCCTTTGGAATCATTCCACCTAGGAGGTGGCAACTCATTATTTTGTGGTGTGAAATTTTGAAGTCTTCTTTGGTTCTGAGTGAGTGCAACCTCACTTGGTGTATCCAAATCAACCTCCTCATGGGGTAAATTTTATGTGTTATGGCACTCTAAATTTTCTTCTTGATCAATGTATGCCATGTTAACAATGACGAAATCCACAGAGGTATATCGGATAATAGTGGTAGTTCCATTACTTTCAACGCAACAGTCTGATTTTGCACCACCTTCATTAGGGTCGTTATTTAAACCCTTGTACATATTGGTCCTTTTTGGCTTGTGACCCCATTAGGTTCTAATCACCTATGTCATATGATCCTCCCATCTTTTCCTATGAATAATGGTTTTGAGGGAGTTTTCAATTATGGTTGCTATATGGGCCCCGACCAACAGAGGTTTGTCTCATGGTGGGAGGAGTAGGCGGGACACCGACTATTTTCCTCTTAAACTAGATAAGACTGATTCTCTCTATGGTGATAATGATGATGAAAATGATCAATTCCTATGGTGTTGGGGTCATTAGGAGCTGTAATTAAAACTTATTGGTCATATTGTTGAGGATACAATGATTCCAGTTGGGGAATTGATGATTCCCAGGATGAACATATAGATATAAATGCCCCCATCCCAGTGGGGTTAGGGTGATTTGGAATCAACATTGATTCTCCTAGGACCCTCTCAAGGGATTATGGACCTAGAGATAGTGATTGAGATATAAATTCCCCTATCCCACTAGTCCGGGGTTTGCTTGTAATTGCTAAGGATATGCCCTAAATCCTCTCAAGAATTGATGATCCGAGGGGTTGAGGTGGTGGTAGACATTCCCATGGCCCAGGGGGATGGGTCTTCTCCTAGACAGCTACTATGACAGCTGCTATTACGTCCCATTTGATGCAGCACAACTATGCTCGTGTTGGAGTTGATTGTGATGGAAGCCCATGATGAGAGCCATTATTTATGGGAATTTGTTTGGATGATTGAAGCTTCATTCTCTGTGTTTGAAATGTGTTATCATTTCTTCAAGGGACCTAATTTTATGTCATGTTGGATATCCCATCCTTCTGTTCATGACATATGGGCATCATTAAAGTGGGGGAATTCTTTTTTAGTGACCAACTATCTTGAATTTTACCCGGTCCCCTGATTTCTCCAGAGGATATAACATTATAGGATGCCTAATCTAAGAGTTATGTTGTTACATGGGTGTGGAAAAGTGTAACACTGCATAATATACCCATCCTTGAATACAGATTCATGACATGGATTTAGATATTATCTTCCAAAGTTTCATGATGCAATGGTGGAAAGCATGTTGCTTATTTTCTTTGTGGTTTTCCAGTTTTAGATCCCAAGCCATGGAGATAACAACCAGGTCTAGCTGTCAATAAAGTATTTTGATTGTCTGAAGGTGAAACTCATATCCTATATAAGGGATATATCAAGTCTCCAGTCACTGACGAGTAACCCACATATTTTGGCATAGATACGACATGAACTACTTTTCTAACTCATCTGGGATCTCATATTCATAAGTAGCTAAGAGGAAAAACATGATTGGGAGGTTGTTTTCAAATAACTCTATCCATATGTCAATGTTGACCTCCTCCTCATAAAACTCACACTCCTCCATCTAGTCAAACCATAGAATATGACTCTGATGGTTGCCTGCTGATGGGAGTGGAGTGATGCTGGAAGTTTATAGGGAACCATATACATTTGACCCTAATGTTTTGATCACATCTCTATATGAAGGTGTTAGAGTTTTGAACACCTCTCTATACAGAGGTGACCCAACAAGGGGATTATTTCCTTTTCCATGGGAGATATCACCATAGAAAGGTTGATCACGATGGATGTTAGGAGTAGAATCCATGTGATCCATCTCCACACTACCATGAGGAGGACTATCTTGGTAATGAAGGTCTTCTGCTTCCGCTTTGATAGAAGAGTCAATGGACCCTCGTGGTGTTGAGAATGTGTCTCAAATAACCTCAAGGACACTAGAATTGAGAAGATTAGGAATATAGTCCATGTTATACATCGTGATTGAAATATGCTGACCTGACATTTTGGATTTTGTAGAGATATGAGCTGGCTATATGACGGTTTCCGAAACTTGCTTATAACCGTCTAGTGCTACGAGAATATGTTCCTGCTGCTGAGAATCTATTGGAATATCGATAAAGATAACATTTTCTCATTTTTTATATGTATTTAAATTATTTAAGACCTAATAATTATTAAATTTGATCTTATTTGAATCAATTTTGGATTTATGGGTTGTTTTGGTATAAAATGTAAAAATTACTTAACTCTATAATTTTAGCAGATTTTAATCACTTTTGAATTTTGGGCATAACTTTTAAAATATTATATGAATTTGAGTGATTATTTTTTAGGATTCCTTGATTTATGGGATTAAACTTTGTCTTCTAGACTAAGAGCATATTCTAACATCTAGAGTCCTGAAAAAATCAATCAATTTGACATATTGTTCGGGCAAACATGGTGGACCCTACCTTTGGAAATGAGGCATAAATTAGGCTACACACCTCCAATTGAGGTGATTACAATTTTATTTGAAAAATAACTCATAGAAAAATTTTTAAATTAAATTTGGAGGAGTTATTCCTTTATTATGGGGTCCATTAAATGATAAATCTTGATGAAAGATTCTATAAGCATTCAGCTAGAATAAAATATCAGAGTAAATTGTCCATAACTTCTTATACACATAGCAGATGGAGCTAAAATTTGTAGGGAAAATGAACAAATTTTTTTAAAAAACTTTATAGAAGACCAATTTTTATGATTCATAAAAAATACGGGGTTATACATGAAAAATTTTTATTGACATATTATGGAACCAAAATTTCAACTGTTGATGACCATTATGTCCCAAAACAAATTAAATGGTCCGTTATGACACCCCAATGCCTCTTCTATTTCTATAAATAAGAGGTTATGGGTGTATTTAAAAGAATATATATTGGGGAGGGAAGATGTGGATGACGAATGTTTCTTTAAGATTTATCTTTTATTTTATTTTTATTTTACTTTTCTTTTCCATATAACACATTAATTTTTTATTAAAGTGTTTCACTTTTCTTCTTTTATCTCTCTTTCCCTTACAACCATAATCTAATTCTCTCTCTTACACATTACCATAATGACATATTTTCACTTTTCAATGGAAAGTGACTAACCAAAGGCTTGAACCTAGGGGAGATTTTGCGGCATTATTTGTTATTTCACTTTAATTAAACACATTTTTATTCTATTTGTGATGGATGTGAGAGTATTTCATAGGTGTGGCAGTTGTACACCAAAAAATTATTTCCAATTCCATTAATTCTCTTTGATTCATTGCTTTTACCTCCCTTCTCTCAAGAAAAATCTTCATATGGTGCAGCTGGGGTTTCCTTAAGGGATGAAACAACCTACAATGAAGCCGAGTATTTTAGGAATAACATTCTAGGTTGAGGTGTTATCCTATTCAATTACCATAGGAGGTGGGGTTTTGTGCAACGAAGACATTCTAAAATAAAACAATAAATAAATAAAAGGAAATCAATTCATTAATAAGGTTTCATAAAATGAATTATCAAATTGAATTTAAACAACAAATAAATAATGAATGAACCCACATTATCAAACCTTGGACTAAGACGTTTATTTATAATCATCATTTTGTCTACATCTGCATTTAGATTTCAATTCTGCATTGCATTATTTTAATTACATGTTTTCCAAAAACCCAAACCATCATTTTCATAAATAATAAAAAAAAAAATTAGATTATGTGAATTAGAAATTAGTGATTAAACATATTGTAATGATTCTCAAGCGATATGACCTTGTTCAGTCTTTGTATTGTGTTAGGAAAATTAAATATCTTTTTCCATGCCCTACGACAGATTTTCATCAAAACTGGCACCGTTTCTGGGGAGCTAAACAATTATTTTGATCACTTTTTCTAAATTCACATTTTTGTAAATAATTTTTTTTCATTATTTTCATTAATAAAAATATATATTAAAAAAACCATAAAAAAGTTTCTTTTTTCCATGATGTATTCAAACTATAATTACTCGGCATGGTAAGATTACTCACAGGTGAAATATCAAGAACAAGAAGTTGATTATAGTGATCTAAATGATGAGGTGAAAAAGATGAGTGATTCTCTGGATGATTTGGAGAGAAAAATGGAAAGGGAATTTGACTATATTCGTGGATTAATGGAGTAACCTGACCCTAATCCATAGTAAGAACCCGAGACAATAGTGGAATAAATTTCACCACTCATCATTCAAATTGAAGAACCTGAGGAGGAAAAGGTGGAGGTACCTAAAGATTTGTTCGTCCTCTCTCATCCATTTCTAGGAGAGATAGATGAAAGGGACTTGCCTACTGAGCTATATTAGGGAGGTCGACAAGAACTGGATGAATTCTAGAATGAATGTGAGGAACTAATTGATCTTCCCAAACTATGAAAAGATGAAGAGACAACACCCTTGAAGGAAGACACCACCCAAGTGGTGGAATTTAAAGTAAAGATGGAGGATCCCAACTACCTACCTCCACCCAGAGATGATCAACTCCAAGAGGAACTTTCCATCAAAGAAAAGATTCAAGCAGAACCACCTCAGGGATATGATATATTCTTGAACTCAAAATCATTTAATTTTATTGAAACTAATTTGACTATTACTCCCAATAGTTTTGAATTTATAGAATCGATTGACTCTTATTATTCCCTAAAGGATGATGAGGAAAAAGAAATTGCACCTATTGAGGAACACCAGGACTCCCTAAGGAAATTGAATATTTACTAGAGGGAGCACAAGAAGAGACCCTAGTGGTTCTTCTTGAAGAACAAGAGATAAATACTATCAACATTAAAAGGAAAGATTTTGAAATTAATAATTACAATTTAAAATTTGAATCTCCCTTTGATTATTCTTTTCAGGCATTAAATTTAGAGCAACCATTGGATTGTGAAGAAGACATTACACAAGTAGTAACAAAGGAGGAGGAGGTTCCATACTTCATCCTACCCTTTCCATGAAAGTTGTACCACATCATAAAGGGGGAGGATTTAGTGTACTATATACATGGAATTCTCCAAAACAAGAACAAATAAGTGAGAGTTGGGAAAAGGAGAATGTGGTGGTTCAAATCCAAGATGCCCCAACCATGACTAGACTTTGGATAACAGCTGGTATTTCCCTCTAGAGGTAGTAAAAATTTAGGGCCCACTTGGGTGATCATACCAAAATTTATCTTTACTCGCTTTCTATAAATTTATATTTTAAATTCATTTTTAGGATTAGTCCAACATACAGCTCCCTTCCTCTTATAATTTTGAGCTTAAATGACATGATCCTTGATCTTAATTGAGTTATTTTATTTTATAGGTTCATGATGGCACAAGGAAGACCCCAAATTGTGGAGGAGGAGGAATAAACTTCATTTCAAAAGGGAGTTCACTTTTGATGTTTATCTTTTAAACTCCCTAAATGTTTGTCTAAAAAAATGATTTGAGCTTTTAACTATAAAATTGCATATCGATGCTTGAATTCATGCTTTACTTGACTTATCCAAGAGACATGAGTTTCTTAGGAACCCTATGATGCCATATTTTAGATTTCATTGTTAATGAGATTGAATGAGTAAAATGGAGAATAAAATGATTCAAGTGAAGCAAGAATATTATAATGAGGACTTATGATTTGATGGAATTGATTGATTCATGTAAATGAAATTTCCTAATATTTTTTTCATGCTCTGAATTTCTAAAATTTATGTGAATTGATTTTTTATTGTTAATCATGACTTGATTGATTTTCCAATATCATATTCTCATTCCTAAGATAATTTCTAGATCAAATATATCCTATTTTATTCTTGAGTATATTTCTTGAGTGATCTTGGGACAGGTCACCAACTATAACCTGCATTTGAATTTTTCAAAGCTATGACTGTGCAAAAAAACATTTAAAATGATTGTGGAATATTTTGAAAAGCCCTTATTCTTAAAAGACCACCTTTACATCAATCATTCTTTAAACCATAGAAACTATGAATGACCTTTATAAAGATGAGCTATGTTTCAATACAATTTTATCCATCAGCACCCTACTCTTGGTATTTGCATGATATTTTAAAATTGAAGTGTGTGGGTGAAGGGAGTCATCAATACGCCAAAATTGGCATTTAGAAGCGGTTTAAACCATCACTAAATCGTTCTGTGACAGTTTTGGAAAATTGTCGCTAAATTGTGTGTCAACAATCAATTAGCGGTATTTTTTCAAAACTGCCGCAGAACGATTTAGCGATGGTTTTTAATTTTTTTTAATTTTTTTATTTTCATAATTAATTAATTAATTAATTAATCTATTTATTTTCATAATTAATTACTAATTTATTTCCACAATTAATTAATTTATTAATTTATTTGTTTATTTTCATAATTAATTAATTAATTAATTTTCGTAATTTATTTACTTACATATTTATTTATTTATTTACTTTCATAATCAATTAATTAATTATTAATTATTATGTATTATATACTATTGTAATTAATTAATTAATTAATAATTATTACCATGCTCATGCCCATGTCCATGCACATGCCCATGCCATATATAGAAATTCTACGTTGGGTGAGATTTGAACCCTTTACCTCATGCTTATTTTCCAAAGACTTTACCACTCCAGCAAGCCCTTCAAGTGGTGAATAAATAGAATTTCATATACTTATATATATATATATTAATTGAAAGAGAAAATAATACATAACAAATAGATACAAACTAAAGAATTATTAATCAATAATCAATAATAATTAATGAATAATGAATAATGAATAATGAATAATGAATAATGAATAATGAATAATGAATAATGAATAATTAATAAGTAATTATTAATATTTAATAATTACTAATTAAAAATTAAAAATTAAAAATTAATAAATAGAATATAAATGAATAATGAATAAATAAATATATAATATGGTAATAAATGGTAAATAATAAATAGTAAAGAGTAAATAATAAATAGTAAATAGTAAATACTAAATACTAAATAATAAATAACAAATAACGAATAATAAATAATAAATAATAAATAATAAATAATAAATAATAAATAATAAATAATAAATAATAAATAATAAATAATGTATAATGTATAATATATAATATATAATATATAATATATAATATATAATATATAATATATAATATATAATACATAATATATACTATATAATATATAATACATAATAAATAATATATAATATATAATACATAATACATAATACATAATACATAATACATAATATATAATACATAATACATAATACATAATACATAATACATAATACATAATATATAAGTAATGTATAAATAATAAATTAATTAAAAAGTAAATTAATTAAAAAATAAATTAATATATGATAAATAGATAATAAATTATTTAATAATAGACAATAAATAATAGATAATAAACTATGAATAAATAAATAATAAATAAATAATGAATATATAATAAATAATTAATTAATAATATGTTAATAATAAACTAATAATATAAAAATAAAATAATTACAAATTAAAAATAAATTAAAAATTAAAAATTAATTTATAAACAATAAATTAATAATGAATAAATATATAATAAATAAATAAATTAAAAAATAAATTATAATTAAATAATAAATAATAAATAAATGAATTATAAAAAATAATAATATTTAAATAAAAAAATAAAAAAATAAAAAAATAAAAAAATAAAAAAATAATAAAACAATAAAATAATAAAAATAATAAACTAATGATTAAAAATAAATAAATAACAGATAAAGAATAAATAAAAAATAAAAAATAATGAATAATAAATAAGAAATAAGAAATAATAAATAAAAAATAAGAAATAAGAAATAAAATATAAGAAATAAGAAATAATAAAGAATAAATAATAGATAATAAATAATAAATATAAAAAAAGTAATAAATAAAAAATAAAAAATAAAAAATAATAAACAATAAATAAGAAATAAGAAATAAGAAATAAGAAATAAGAAATAAGAAATAAGAAAAAAAAATAACAAAAAAATATTAAATAGTTATTTAACATTAATTTAATTATAAAAATAAATAAATAAATAAAAAATTAATAATAAATAAATAATAAATAATAAACAATAAATAATAAATAATAAAAAAAATAAAAAAAATTAGAAATAAGAAATAATAAATAAAAAATAAAAAATAAAAAATGATAAATAATAAATAATAAATAATAAATAATAAATAATAAGTAATAAATAATAAATAATAAATAATAAATAATAAATAATAAGTACTAAATAATAAATAATAAATAATACATAATAAATAAATATTAAATAGTTATTTAATGATAATTTAATAATAAAATAAATCAATAAATAAAAAATTAATAATTAATAAATATTGAAATAATAAATAGTAATAATAAATAATAATTCAATAAATAATAAATAATAAATAATAAATAATAAATAATAAATGGATGTTAGTATTTATAAATATATATACATATAATAAAATTTACATAGATATACATAAAGACGCATTTATGTTACAAAAATATATATAAACACACTCAGATATATAATTATATATATATATATATAAACAGAAGTAAATATAAATTTCTATATATATATATTTACTCATATATGATAACCTAATGACGGTGATAACGACATGTTTCAGCGTCGAAGGTGTCTGGTTCAGGCGACGTCGGTTTCTGGTGCAGGCGGTGGACGTCAAAGATCAGGCGGCAGTGACGAGGCGTGGAGGTTGATGTCCGTGCTGAGGTGTTGACCTGGCGATAGTGATCGTGATTGGTCGGCGACGTTGATGGTGCGTCTCGGGACAAAACAAGTGATGGGTGATTGGTCATCCATCGTGATGGGTGTGTGACTCGAGACAGATGCATTTCGTTTTCCGAGATTGGTGATGATGACTTTTAATTTGAAATTTGAATTTTGTGGGTTTTTTTGGAAGGTGTTGTGGCGGGTCTTAGTTCAGGTTTGTATGAGTTCTGAATTTTGTATGTTGTAAGTGGGGTTTGTGCGGGTGGTCTGTGGAGGTTTTGTATGGTTCCCACTTACCCAAAAAGTGGATCTTTAAAAAATAAAAAAATTGGAGTTGGGTATATATCTATTTATCAATACACATGCATATGTATATTTAAACATTATTTATAAATAAATAAATAAATAAATATATATATATATATATATATATTCATATAGTTTTACTGTAAATTCATTTATATACTATATTTAATGATAATGATATCTTTATATAAGAATAAATTTATATATTATTTATACACACAAATATTTACATATATATGCATTTATTTACATATATTATAATGTACACATAAATATAATTTTTTTATTGAGCCACACATATTTATATATAAACATTACATGTATTGGTATATATATACATATTAATTCATTTCAATAAGGTAAATAAAGTCAGAAATTATTTATTTTTAATGAAATGAATAACAAATATTTATTTACATATTGTTTATATGTTTAAAAATACATTTCTATGTAAATATGTATTTATAAAAATGATTTATTACTAGTAAATATAATAAAATATGCATATATTTAATTATAAATAAAAATACCTTGCAAAAATTGATAAAATTTCTAAACCATAATATTAATATGAATTTAATATCTAGGAATAAATTTAGTTCCCATTGAAAAGGGCAAAATACCCCCTTAAACGAGGCTGAAAAATTATTGAATGTTAAAAAAATTGATCACCCTGACTAAAAACTCAGTTTTGGATGCCTTTTGGGACTTTTTGGGCCTTGAAAAATTTGAAAAAGGTTTACCTATGTTAATAAGGGTATAGATCTCATCACATACTTCAATTTGATATGTGGTAAATCCCAAACAGACACCTAGATCTAAAGTTATGCCTGTTTGAAGTTTGAGTTTGATTTTCAACTTTTCTTAAAACTATAATAAATTTTATTCTTTTAATTAATATGAAATTTAAATCTAATTTAGTTTTATATTATTTTATAATCTTCAACTTGACTGGTTGTGGAGCTAAAACTGACTCTTGGATCCAAATTTATGGTCATTTGATACTGAAGTCTGATTTTCAACTTATTGAAGATTTGTTTTCACTTTAAAATTATTATTAACTAATAATTATAAATATTTATTAATAGACACATTAGAATCAATTAAAATTATAAATAATAAAATATACATGATAGTAAATGGTAAATAGAAAATAATAAATAATAAATAATAATAATAATTATATATATATATATATTCATTCAATTTTGCGGTGGTTTTGAAAAAACTGCCGCTATTTCACAGTAGTTTTTTAAAAAAACCGCTGCTAAAAAAATTTAATTTAGAAAAAAATTAAAAAAATTAATAAAAAATATTTTAAAAACATTTAGCGGTGGTTTTTAAAAACACTTCTAAAAAACCACTACTAAATTTTATCCCAAAAAAACATTTTGCTACGATTTTGAAAACCGCTATGAAAAAACCGCAGTTAAATCACTATTTTCCTATAGTGCATCATGGAAGGGATGAAATACATTGTAAGGAAAAAGTGTGGGGGTAATTATTATGGGAAATTAGGGTTTTTGATTCATTCATGATACTTCATTTTTTCCCTCTTGAATTAAAAAAAAGGGAAAATGAAAAATAACTAAAATAAATGAAAAAATGGGTTATGATTTGGGAAAACCAAAAATCACCATTACTAGACCTATGATTATTATCATACATGGTTAGGTGGTGTATGTGAGGTTTATTATAATCATAACTTTCGAAAAGAATAAAAAAAATGAAAAGGTTCTTTGAAAAAGAAAAAAAGTATAAAAGTAAAAAAAATATTCAAGAGGGTGCAAAAATCATTCATTATTATTTATTTGATCATAACCTTTACTTTGAGTTATGGGGAAGTTGGAGTTGGTACTTTAAAGGGGATAATTTCATCACACATTTATTTTTGATATCATGCATTGTACATAAGGGATAAACCTTCTCCTTGACCCTTAATTTTCAAACATTAATTTCTACCAACCTTAAGCCTCAGAGTCATTTGAACCTTTAATGAAAACCCTCATGATTTTATGTGAATTTTTTTGTTAAAAAGTGGAGAAAGTAGTTCCTTTACAAGCCTATGGATAAGGATCATGTTCTCGTGACATAAAAATAACTATATTTTAATGGTATCATGAGTGATGAGAGAAAATAATCAAAAGTGAGGTAGATCATGATTTGTTAAGTTTAATAATAATGAATTGAAGAACTTAAATGAATGAAAGGAGAAATTTCATTATTTTTAAAAGGGGAATTTTTTTTTCATGAATTGATTATTTCTTTGAAATATGGGAAATTTAATTGATATTTTATGCGACATTTGATAATTTGATTGGACATTGGAAAATGTTTGATTTTATTTCTTTGGAATTTGAATAATGCAACATTGGTGCCCTCTAAATTCCATGTTGAGATTTTATGCTTGAGGAAAAGCATGGTTTAAGTGTGGGAGAATTGATAGAGCTAATATTTTCCTCATTTTTTATATTTATTTAAATGATTTAATCCTTTCTAATTTATTAATTTGATCTTATTTGAATCAATTTTGGATTTATGGGTTTTTTTGGATAAAATGTAAAAATTGCTTAATTATGGAATTTTAGCAAATTTTAATCACTTTGGTATTTTGGGCATAACATGTAAAATATTATACCAATTTTAGTGATTCTTTTTTTAGTATTCCTTAATTTATGAGATTCAAACTTTTCTTCTAGACCAAGAGAAGATTTGAACATCTAGAGGCCTGAAAAAATCAATCAATTTGACATATTGTTCGGGAAGACATGGTGGAACCCACCTCCAAAAACGAGGCATAAATCTATATATACACTTCCAATTGAGATGACTCTAGTTTAATTTGAAATAGGACTCATAGAATAATTTCTAAATTAAATTTTGAGAATTTATTAACTCATTAAGGGGTCTATTAAATGCTCAAATTTGATGAAATATTCTGGAAGCATTCGGCCATAATAAAATCTAGAAGCAAATTAGCCATAAATTCTTCTACTCATGGTTTATGAAGCTAAAATTTGGAATAAAATGTATTTTTTAACAAATTTCTAGAAGACTAAGTTCGACAATTCATCCAAAACTAGGGGGTTCCACATGAAAACTTTTTAAAGATAGATTTTGGAGCCAAAATTTCAACCGTTGACGACCATTATGTCTCAAAACAAATTAAATGGTCCGTTATGACACCCCAAGGTCTCTTCAATTCCTATAAATAAGATACTATGGGTGTATTTAAAAGAATATTTATTGGGGATGGGAGATGTGGATGAAGACAGATGCTTTAGGATTTCTCTTTTCTTTTCTTTTTATTTTAGTTTTCTTTTCAATATAACACATTCATTTTTTATTAAAGTGTTTCCATTTTCTTCTTCTATATCTATTTATCTTATAAACCAAATATGATTCTCCCTCTTCCATCTTTACATCATGATCTATTTTCACTTTTCAATGAAAAATGACTAACCTGAGGCTTGGACCTGGGGGAGGTTTTAGGGGGTTATTTTTTATTGCACTTCAATTCAACAAGTTTTTATTCTATTTTTGGTGGATGTTAGAGTATTTCATGGGTATAGTGGTCATCAACCACATCATTATTTCAAATTCTATTTATTTTATTTCATTCATTTATTTTCCCACCATTCTCTCAAGAAAACCCTTCATACGGTGGAGCTGGGGTTGCCTTAAGGGATGGAGAAATATATAGTGGAGCTGAGTATTTTAGGAATAACATTCTCAGTTGAGATGTTATCCTATTTGATTACCATATAAGGTGGGGTTTGGTTCACTAAAGGCATGCTAAAATCAAATAATAAATAAATTTAAGGAAATTAATTCATTAATGAGGTTTCATAAAATGAATTATCTGATTAAATTTAAACAAAAAATAAATAATGAATGAACCCTCATTATGAAACCCTGGACTAAGAACTTTCTTTCTAATCAGAATTATATCTGCATCTACATTTAGATTTCAATTCTGTATTTCATTATTTTAATTTCACATTTTCAAAAAACCTAATCCATCATTTTCATAAATGATATAAACAACCAAAAAAATTTAGATTAAGTGAATTAGAAATTAATGATTGGACTGACTGTGATGCTCCTCAAGTGAGACAACCCTGATCAGACTTTATGCAACATTAGGGAAATTTAATTTCTTCTTCCATGCCCTATGATAGGCATACGTCAAATATTCCAATAAGATGTCTCATTGTTGATAGGAATATGGAACTTTCTTAAGGCATATTCTATTCTCACTTGGTGAGCCTCCGTTAAGACGGGAGTATGATCCCAATCATGAGACTTTGGGATATGCCACCGGTCTTTCTTTATAGGAGTATGAGCCTACCCCGAGGCATGTGTCGCTCTCACTTGGTGAGCCTCAGTTAGAACAGGAATATGAGTCTGGTTTGAATATTCATCCCACACCAGAATATGCCAAAAGACCTCCAGAATGGGAGAAGGAATATTAGCCTCCTCCTGTATTACTTTGGAAAGATACTAGAGTAGTCGTTCATTGGCAGAAGTAGGAATATGCGCCTTGCTTCCATGATCTACTAAAATATGCCAGGAAAATTCACTGATAGAAATATGATTCTTTCCTGAGGCTTGTGTCATTATCACTTGGTTATCCTCGTCCAGAATGAGGATATATGCCCGATGCTGGAACTTTGGAGTATGCCAATGAAATTCTTCAATAGGAATATAAGTCCATACTGAGGCTTGTTACCCTATCACGTGGTGAGGCCTAGCCAGAACAGGGATATGAGTTTGGCCCTAGGCCTTTGGAATATTCTGCTGGACTTTTTCAACAGGCATGTGCCCTTGTCCTGAGGCATGTTCCACTCTCACCTGGTGAGCCCTAGTTGGAATGGGAGCATGAGACCGGTCCAATTCCTCATCCTTTATCAGAATATATTGGTAATCCTTCTGTATAGGAGCAAGAGTGTGTTCTTGATCTAGCACAACCACTTGTTCATGATGATCAGAGTGTTGAGTTTCCCTAGCTGTAGGGATATAAGTATGTGCCTATCCCTATATCTGCAATAGTGTCTGAATATACCAGCAGAATTATTCAGCTTTTTCTAAAATATATTGGTATTTTAGAAAAGTGTGTGCATGGATATAATCCTACACATTTTCTTTCTCCATTATACATTAGAAAATTTCTTCAATTAAAGTGGGGATATGCGCCCACCTTTTTCCTCCTTATGCTATCATAATATGCTGATAGGCCTCATGCATGGGCGTAGGAATATGCACCTCCCTGCCTCTTGTGGGAATTTTCCCACAGACTTGTTCCGAGTCTTCCGGGATATGATCCTAGTTACTGGTTCCTACCATGATATACCAACAAACATCGTCAGTAAGAGTAGGGATATGAGACCTCTCTTAGGTATCTAGCTACTTCCTCCCTCGATGAGCCTTCCTTGTTGCCCATGCATGGGCATCAGAGGCAGCAGCATGTTGGTTGGTACCTTCAACAGGTGATTGGTGTAGGACCCCGGGACACCCTGAGAGGGGAGGGGTGAATCAGGGCATCAAATTTTTCTTCTTAAAGTTGTGGATCTTATTCCCACATTGGTAGGAACTACTTGAATCTGTATGATGGATATGATCAGCAATGAAACATTCACATGCAGAGAGTTGACACAACAATTTTTACTTGGTTCACCACTAAGGGCTACGTCCAAGGAGCATACGCCGACAGGTTGTCGGTCGTACCTAAATCCACTATGCTTCACTACCTGTAGATTACAAAGGTTCGGGTACAGTCACTCTATCCCAGGCTCACTGCCTTTACAAAGATTCAGGGATAGCTCACTGCTTCCCTCGGGTCACTCCCGTTGACTCCCCCTGGCTCACTGCCGTTGGTGAAGTCTCAATCAGTTTATAGACATGAAGGTCTCTTCAATAGATTTGCATTGAAGTCTTTGTCTCCTATTCGACATGAGACTTTGCTTGCATCAGAGTCCTGAGTTGATGCTCTGTTAAAGTTCAATCCTTCTTGACATGAAGGTATTTGTCTCCTGTTCACTGGGCGAACAACCTTTGGAAAGGGCCTTCGCAAATTACCCTACTTCGCAAGGCTCCCAATTTTGGAAAGCTCAAACAAGTCTTCATAGAGCCCCTGAATTTTCGCAAAGCTCAATCGTGAAGCACTCTCGCGATGCTCCAGCCTTCGCAATGCTTGGCTATCGCAGAGCTCCTGCCTCTTCGCGAAGTTCACTGAGCCAACGCGGGGCGCATGACTTTCGTGGAGCTAGAATAGCCACCGCGAAGCTCCTCTTTCACGAAGCACATTGCCTTCGCGAGAGACCTTTGCAAACCGAGAGAAAAAGATTTTCTCTGAAATTATCTCTACTTCTCTTGAGGGGGTCGGCCTCTATTTATAGGCGATTCCACCGACCCTTGACCCTTTCACGCGAAGTCAGTGCCACGTCAGCTGAAATTGCGAAGCTCCGAAGTTCCCGCCGGAATTCTCTCAAAATCGCGAAGCACTACGGAAATTTTCCATTCGCGAAGCTTGTCGTAATCTTGGAGCATCCCATCAATTCCTTTTCACCTTCGCCACGAAGCTCCCTCAGAAAGCCCTTCATCGCCGCGAAGCTCTTCGTCCTCTGCCGTTCGCGAAGCTTTGACGTAATCGCGAAGACTCACCGCCTCCATTCTTCTGGTCTTCGCGACTTCCAAACCATGAATCCTTTCTTCACGAAATTAATGCCTTTGACATATTTAATTATTATCTTCATGAAAATCCACTTTTCGCGATGCTCAGCAACTTCCAGATTTTGGACCCCAAAAATTTGGCAAACACTAGGAAACGGCGCCACCTTCAATACTGTTGTTTGCTTGAACGGTATGATATCTTTGCTGGTACACGATCCGAACTTCCATTGATGGTTGACAAAAAACACAAACCATACTCCAAATCATGCATAGAAGAACATGGTTCCAACAATTGGTGGCTACCAATAGGATGGTATTGGTGACGATGGTTGATAGGTTCCTTTCTCAGTGTCACCTAAACTGAAAGGGAGCGTTATTTGGATTCATGATCTAACTTCATTAGAGATTAAAGGTAGTAGTTATTTCGATTTAGGGATAATATCACTAAGTGGTTGGTTGTAATAATAAGGGATAATGTCTTATCAGAATCCTTCCTTGGGTGATACAGAATTTCCATATTTCATGCTTGGAGAAACTTGTAGGCTTCTTCCATGGTCAGGATGGTACCATGTCAGTGGTACTCCCAAACCATCGTGTTTTCCACCTATCATTGGATTTTTTGAGAAGGTTAAATTTATTTGCATACCGTGGGGGTTGTAGCTGTAGATGATTTACCAGAGTGAATGATAGATGATGAATACATTATCTCAAGTTGGGATATTATCGATGAAAGCAGTATCTACAATCACATAGACAACAAGGAACAAGGTTACCAATTATTGAAATATGTAGTCATGGTGTGCTCAATCAGATATGCATGGTTAACACAATTGTCATGTTGATAATTCTACTTACATGGACTTGTTAACGTGAGGATGGACTTATAGGAAACCTGGTTATATAAGATATTCTGTAAGATCATGTTGGTATTACTGCTTTGTTTGTATAGGGTATGTAAATAAAAGTAGCCCGACGCATGATTATTCTATCATTTTAGAGATTCATGTTGGATTTTCCATCCTCATTTACATATGGCGGGCAAAAAAAAAGGTCTTAAAGATAATAATCGTTCGTTTTTTTGTTAGATAGATTCACATCGGGTTCACCATTTTTGTTTCATTGGGATTTGAGGTGTGTATGGGATCCACCCAATGGTTTGATTGTGGAGAATTTATGTTTTTCACAATCATGAACATCATATTACCATTGTTTCTCTAACTGGAAACTTCCAATGGTTCCCTCATTTATAACTGGATATAGACCTGCTTTCCTACGGTAGGTAGTCTCCTGGGTTTTTTGTCTCAATTACTCTTGGGGACTTTCATTGGTCAAGAGGATGAGCGTTCAGTCTCATCGCACCCTTTTGGGGGGAATTATTTCATACTCTGGGACTCGCATATAGATTTAAGATATGTTTGTGAATCTCTTACTAATCTTGATACAAGACCAGCTACCCTCACAAAATGATCATAGGTTTTTTCTTTCATGTTAAAAAGACTGGGGGTATATTTAGTGAATCCATATATATGTATATGTGGCTCTCCATTGTCCTCCTATAATGGGTGATCACTTATGCATTGAATCCATAAAACTAAGAATTTTGGAATGTGATTCCATCAAAGGAGGTGGTTAATATTCCAAGGAGGGGATTGAACCATTATGAGGAATCCCACGTATCCTGGTTATTGCAGGAATCAAAACCCACATAGTTTTTTGGACCCATACAGTTTAACTTCATGTGGAGAGGACTTACATAAGTTCTCTAGGACACCAGGTGTTCAAGCTCAATTTCTGGAGGGACATCCTACATATCCTAATTACGGTGAGAATCAGAGTTTTTTTAGTTCATTTTATTTCTCAGTCTAATGATAGATGAGGTAGAGTAATCATCCCATAGGAATGATTGGGTCCCGATGGTTTAAATGACATCGAAATAAGTCTTACATATAAATGAATGTTTATTTGAGATCGAGACTTAGGAAGGCCTCATAAGTATCCTAGTTATTGAAATAATCAGAGTTCTTATAGTTCAATCACACCCTTGGGACTATCCCCAAGGTATATTCACTTATGTTGAGGCTAATGTGTCATGCCACTCATTGGGGCTTTTCATATGTGGCCTTGGATTGTGGATACTCATGATGAAAATGATATGATTATTGAAAATCCCTAAGATCATGTGATTTATGATCGGTGTGAGAAACAAAGGATGAGAAATTATCAATATCATCACTTGGAGAGTGAGGGACTTATGTATTGGGAAAACCCTATGGAGCTCGAACCTTGAAGAGGCGACCTATATATCCTGAATATGGTAGGAATCAGAGTCTTCATAGTTCCTTTGGTTGGGGCTTACAATCTGAGGTTTCCCCAACTATCGAGACATATCATGTTATGTCACTGGTCAGGGTTTACACTCTGAGTTTTCCCTTGTGACCTATTTTCCTTCCTAACATGTGTCAATTGTCCTATTTTCCTAACATGTAGAAGAGTATCTGCCTATCATATCTAAAGAAAACTAAGTGATCTAGTTAGTCTTTCTAAAGTACTTCATGTAACCTAAGTGGAAAATATGAAGATTTTCATATAATCAAAGCTGAATTTTCCAGAGGACATCATAAGATCCAAGTGGTCTATCCTGGAAGCCATTGTATGACCTAGATGGATTGTCTAGATGGTGTCTCATGATATAGTTGACTTTCCCTGGTGTCATTCATAAGAGTTAGTGTGACACATTTGGAGGGTGTCATGAGATGATTAATGCCTTGCCTGGGACACTTCACGAGGTAGGGGTGACTTTTCTGAGGGTTTCTGCGAGATCAGGGAGACTTTTCCAAGAGTCTCACATGACCATGCTATGGAATTACTTAGCACATCGCAAGCATTTTAATACTATGAGAGGATTCCACATCCTCCCTATTTCATTTCCTTGTGTATTATATTCCAAAGGTATAGGTTCATGCATGATTAAATGAGTAATGTAAAATAAAATTACTTTATTTTTTATGATGCATCGTGTGACCAATATAGGTTCTATGGGGATGTATGAAAATTTAATGAAAAAAACACCTCTATTTTTCCTTAGATATCCAAAAGGAAAGTTCATGGTTTCCTGGACATACCTAAGGCTTTTCGTGCGATGAGGCTGAAAAGCTAAATGGATCTCATGATATGAGTCATGTATATCTCTAGGGAATCGCAGTGTCTGTTAGATCACTAGGGGTGTGTCATGTGATATTTACGACTGTGAGTATTTCCCACCTCCTCCCCTTTTATTTCATTTTTTTATTTTATAAATGTTTGGGGAACATGTGAAATTTATTGGATGTTGTCAATAAAAACTATCCTTCCCATACATGACATTTCAAATGAAAATTATGACCACTAAGGTTCTACACCTTTTGAACATATTCCCTCCCATTTTAGAAGGATGTTTGGTTGGATTGTAAGGTGATTCATGATGACAAACCACACGACCTGGGGAATCTTACCCGACTACCACAGCGTGATCACTAGGAAGAATTTTTGAAAGGGGTTCCGTGGGGTATGTTGTAGGTTATGCACTTCATTTGGAGTCCTTGCATGACCCTATTATGGAAACACAATCACTAATACCTTGAGGGATCACACGATTCATAGGTATTATCCATATTATTATTCCTTTCCTTTTGTGGAAAAAATATATCCATATTTAGGTATTCATTCCTTTATAAATCTTCTTATGCTCATTTGGAAAGCATCAACAACATCTAGATATGGGAGTGGTTAGAGGCATAGATTGTCTTTTATAGATGATGGGGTATTCATATTTGGTACCATAGGTGTAGGATTATTAGCTATGGGATTCTATGGTGGAGTTATGGAGGGACCGATTTGTTTTTATCGATGCCCCTTATAGTTAATCTAAGGATGGTCAACACCAGGTGTTGTTCTAGGGAAGGATTTTCATTCATTTGGTGATGTGTGTGATGGTTCTCCTTGATCTCCATAGATCACCTTTTGCGGTATATCCTGGAATGAGTAATATATATCGATCTTTGAGAGGCCATTTTTGGTGGCTTGAGTTGAAGCATGCCATTGTAGAGTTTTTTTCTCGATGCTTGGTTTGGTAGAAGGTGATGGTTGAACACCATGTTCTCAATGGTTTTCTCCAGCCATTAGATGTTCCCTAGTAGATGTGGGAGTACATATCGATGGACTTCATTACCGGTTGAACTCGATATCTAGGAGCCTTAGATGCTATATGGGTGATAGTGGATCATTTGAAGAAATCAACCCACTTTATAGTGATCAGGGAGTCAATCTCAATGGAAGTTTTGTTGAGGAAACGTCTAGAGGAGGTGATAAAACTCCACGAAGTCTCGAGGAAAATCATCTCTAACTGAGATCATCATTTTACCTACAAGGTGTGTAGAGGTCTCCAACATGATTTTGGATCTCAATGATGCCTTAACACTTATTTTATTCCACAGATGGATGATCATACATATAAGACCATCCAAACTCTTGAAGACACATTTCACTCCTATGTACTAGATTTTAGAGGTTCGTGTATGAGGAACCTAGCCTTGGTCTAGTTTTATTATAATAATATTTTCCACTCCACTATTGGTATAGCATAATTTGAAGCTTTTTACAAACAACCTTTCCATTCTCCATTGTGTTGGACTGAGATCAGAGAGGAAACAATTCTTGGGTTGTAACTGGTATAAAATATGACAAAGATGGTTTAGGTAATTTGTGAAAGGATAAAGGTAGCATATAATATTTATAAATCCTATGAAATTCATAGGAGGAGACCTCTAGAGTTCAATGTTAGAGATCATGTGTTCCTGAAGGTGACTCCTCATCATGGGAAACAAAGGTCTAGTTATAGTAGTAATATTTCTCCTTAGTTTTATAGTCCTTTTGAGGTATTGGATCGTGTTAGAGCCATGTAATATCATATTTCACTTCTCCCATATATGGGATATATACATGATGTTTTTCACATATCATATCTCCATCATTATCTTTATGACAACTCTAATTCCATTGATTAGGGTGAGATATATGTTGATGATGATGTGACCTTCGAGGAGCTACCTATGGAGAGCCATGACCACTAAAATAAGTTGATGTATGAGTATGTTATTCCCTTGTTTAGTGTATTGTTCTAGCATGGTGGTGAGGAGGAGAGTACCTAGGAACAAGAGTCATAGATTCAAACTCAGTACCCTAAGCAGTTTGATGTTTATCTCTTCTCTAGTATTTTTTTTAGTTTTGTGGATGTTGACCTTTTTGGTTTGGGAGATGGATTCCTCTTGTATTTTTTTAGTAACCTTTCTCTCATTTGAGAGGTATCTCCCTTGAGAGAGTGTTTAGGATTTGGTTATTGATTTTTTATGATTCCACACTATTCCTATGATGTGGTGGCTAAAATCCTATGATGGTGAGATCCTTGAAAGGTATCTCATTGGGTGCCTATTCAGATGACCCCACTTTTGTTTTCTCTATAAAGTTGGTTTTGAATTCTCAAGGATGATAATGTTTTCATAGGTATCTAATTTAAGGGATCAAATACATTTTTTCTAACCCTTTTCATGTTTTTGAAGCTCATGGTTCTCTGAGGAGGCCTAGAGTGGGTCTGGAGGTGTTTGAATTATAAAATCTAGGATCAGGAAGACTAGATGACATGTAAGTAGTTTACGTAGTGGATTCACATTTCAAGGCTTGGGTGATTTCTTATTCATGTATTAAAATCCTTTCATGGATTTTTTGAGGCCAGTTTATAAGGTGCTACATGATGTGTAAATATTCAAGATTAATTGGTTTAAGGTGATGCATTTTTCATAAAGTTCTAAAACCTGATATTTACATGATGTGAAAGGGTTTCACTTCATGTAAATCCCCCATAGAGTGGGAATTTAAATGCTATAATGCCACAAGTTTTCTCAAACCTATGAACCTTATCTTGATTTTTAGGCAGAAAAAAACCCTATCTCTAGGAGTGTTGGGATTTATTTTATGGGGATTGATTCTCAGATTCCCATCTTCAAACCACGGTGATTAGAGGAACGTTCTACCCTTTTCTCTCATGGTTCATATACATGGATCATCCGACTTTTTCTTTACATGCGACGATAGTTCATATCCATGTTTTTAATGGATATTTTCTTAGTTATTCATTAGTATGGTTGCACCGTGATGTCCATAGAGGAATGAAACTTCTTGTAGGAGAGGTGATTGGGATCTACAACGTTGGTCCATTCTCATGAAAAGAACATTGATGCCTTTAAGGTAGGGGATTCATTAATTCTATTATTTATTTATGATAACTCATAAATTTAGCATGGTTTATACCTTTTTATGGTAATTTAATTAACCTAATAATGATTGAACTGGATTAATAAAGAATGGGTTGTAGCGATCAATACTGTTTCTTTATACTGTGAAATTTTTTTGCCTCTTGTTTTTCTAGATAGCGTGATATCTATACTATACTTGTTAGCATGTTTTTATTACATGTATTAACATGTATTTATTGATAGAAAATGGTAAAGAACATAAATCCATAATTAATTGATGATTTATTGGCCTAAGAATAAAGAGGCATGTTTAACTAATCTAGTGATTGTTGTGATTTGATAATGATCAGATTTATGTTGATTTCATGTTTAATTGAATATGAAATTATATGTGTTTATTTAATTTCATAAATAATGTTAATCATGTTAATGATTGTTGATGAAAATAATTAATGTCTTGTTAATGAATTATAATTCCATAATGTTTGTTGAAATTGGAATGTATTATTGAAAAAATGTTTAAATTAATCATTCAATTAATTTGGTAGCTTGTTATAGCTTGATACCTTAGGTTTCCTATAGTTGGAACTTTTGACTAATGAATTGGTTAATTAAAGATATAATAAGAGCTGGTTGTGTGATAAAGATAATTTCTAGGGCTTGGGTTTCCTGTTTTCTTGTGAAGGTTGAGTACCATGTGTTGGAGCCGTGAGAGCTCATTTATGTGTGAAGGCTGAATACCTTGTTTTAGGGCATAGATTTACCTATTGCATGTGATTTTTTACTACTACTTTTTTGATGTTCTATTATTGTGAGATTTTCTTTACGATGTGATATGGAGAAGAGAGGCCCAAATTTGATATGAGCCTGAGATGGTTGAACATGGGATGGTTGATGTGATATGTGGGTGGGGATACCTGAATGATGTGGTAATAGTCATCGCCTATGATGGGGAGATTCATAGGGATATTCATGTGAGCATCAAGGATGAAATTGGAGATGATGGAATGATTTGATGCTGGGATTAATAATTGATCTGATACTGAGAGCTGGGATGCTTGCTTATGAATCTTTTTAATGTCTGATGGCTGGATTGCTTGTTTTATCTGCATTCCTTTCCCCATTTCTTGAGGCAGTTGGGTATGATTGTTTTCATGTTTCCTCTTGGTGGTAGAATAAGATGGTTTTCCTAGAGTACATGGATTGTTGAATGATGATAATAATAAATAAATAATTCTTAATCCACAGGGTTGGTTGATGCTAGAATGGAAATGAGAAGTTACTCCTGAGAAACAATGGACTTAGTTTGGATTATGCCTAGAGGGAATGGACTTTACTATGATGATAAATGTAATGTAATGTGAAATAATGTTAATGGTTAATTAATGGATAATAGATTAATTAATAGAAAGAAACTTATTAAATTAAAAATAAGTTATTAATGTAGCTCTTTAAATGATTGATTTCTTATAGGATATCTGGTCTTAGCAATGGTAGCTGAGATTTTTAGTGATGTTAGCTGTAGTTGATTCTAAGACTAAGTTATGCCCATAGTGGGGTTGTGAGATATATTATATCCTATATATTCTGTGATTTCATACACTACCCCACCCATGTTGGTTGGGGAAACTAACACCCAGTGGATTCTAGGAGGGTGTTTTCACTAACATCCCAGTAGGAGGATGGATGGCTGACTACCCCCTCTGGTATGAATATCTTCTCTTGGTAGTTACTTATTATGGTATTCATGATAGTTAGTTTTCACATATATGTGTATAGATTGATGTAATGGTTTTTACCATTTCACACACATGTATCTTCAAATATAGTATCCAGAGGATTATTATAGGTATGCCGCGTATAGGTTGTGATGGATTGAGGTACTTACTCGGTGTATGGGATGTAATGGCTTGATGTATAATACCCGATGTATGATACATGTCATATTTTATATTGTGGATCTCAAAAACTACTTGGTAACTATACATAGATATTTGGATGGGATGATGTGGTGATGTAATGCACAAGGTACATGTTGTGACTCCTTTCCCATGTGTCTTTGGGACAACTTATTTTAGAGAGAGATGACTCAGGACGTGAAACATTGGGGAAGAGTAGATTACTAGTGGGAAAGTGGGAGAAGGGTACCCTTGATGTTTCATTATTATATTATATTATTTCTTGTATGTAATACTTGGTGAGAGTTAGACATAGTGAGGCTAAAAGATTAGTATACCTATTTAGGGGATGAGTTAGTTTCACTATTGTTCATTATGCTTTATCATGATTTCTTTATCTATTTCATGAGAGGATCTGGTGATGATCCCATTAAATATACTATTATTATCACCCCACATGAATATTAACTATTTTCAGGTCATCTATAGTAGGTTGGTGATCATGTTGAATATTACTAGCTTGTAGTTTTACAAGAGCTGTTTGAGATTTATGGTCACTGCTGTCTTTACCTTTTTGGTACTTGTAGTTTTGATTTTAGTTGTTATAGTACTATGTGATATTGTATGTTTTCACTTTATATATATATATATATATTTATGAGTAGGTTTTTATTAGTGTATCCATCTTATCTATCTCTTCTGCATGTTATCTTAGAGGGCAATGCATTATATATGTATGCTTATTATACCTTCGATGCTAGTTGCCAACCTGGGGCCTACTGGAGATGGGACTCAGGCAGTCACTATCTCCCTTCCCTCATTTCTGGCCCAAGATGGGTAATCTTTGGGGGCATGGGATTATGGTAGAGTGGTATCAAAGGTTTATGTTGAGGGATATGATGAAGTTTGGAGTTAGTTACAAGTGAGATTTCATGGGTTGGTAGGGAAACAATGTCATCTAAGTTTAGTGGGTGATTTAAACATAGGATACCAACTAAGATATGAGTATTGAGGACCATCTTGTGATCTGATTCATAGAAATTTAAGTTTAATGATCCCACTAAATGAAGTGATACTAGTTTGAGGGTAGATACCTAGGAAAAGATCATGATCCATTATTCTTTACACCTATGTTTGAAATGGGTAGAACTTGGCATTGATTTCAACATTAAAAATATAATAATTAATAAATTAATTAATGCTAAGTATTCCATATTCCAAGTTTAGGATATCTAAAAGTTTTTTATTTTTGATTCATGACTACAGGTTTATGTCCTCATCAGGTTTTCATCGATTATGTTTAGTAGTATGTGACAACATATTACCACAGAGTGGAGGTCGACGATGAAGAAACTTAGAGGAGGACACTCTGAGAGTTTCAATACAAGAGTCTATAGAAGTATGAGGGATACATTTCATATTTACTCATAGAATAATGATTAGAGGAGGTATATATATCCTTCATTTCTATCCATTCTCAAAAGGAGTACTGGGTTTTTTTGGTTACGAAGACACTGCATGGAATAGTGAGGCAATGGTGGTTCTTGTTCTTTGGGGATCACAAGGAGTCGACAGTCTCATGGGAGAAGTTCCCAAAAAATTTATGAGAATACTTACTTTCTTCAAATGTGTATGAGGATAGTTTAATGAAGTGTTTACCCTTTTATAGGGGATTTACAGTGTGTGATAATTTGGTATTCGTTTTAAGAACCTTCTACAATAAGATTCATAACTGTTTCTAGATGAAGATGATAGGGTGATGCATTTAAAGGAGGATTTGAATCCAAATATCCATTATTAGGTTACCCCATTTATGCTAAAGACATATCTCAGGGTGCTGGAGAGAGAAAATTTTATTGATAGGACATTGTCCAGGATCAAATTTTCATGAGAGGGGAGTCTTCAGGATTCCTCATGAAGTAGGGCTATTGTTTAGGGTTCCTAGTTTCCTACACATAAGAGCTTTCAGTCAGCCAAGGGTAAGTCCCATCCCTCATCATCTCATTTCTCTTGGGGTGGTATCCCTCAAAACCCATTCCAAGGGATCATATGTGTGTTTTTATTATGGAGGATGAGGTCATCCATAGTGAGAGTGACCTACCTTTTTGAATAGTCAGTGTGTGACAATTATTTCACTTCATTGAGGCATTTTCATTTGCGGCAGCATTAGTTTGGTGTTCCAGTTTGGGATCAATAGAGGGGAGATAGGGAAAGTATAGGATATCCCAAAGATTATCCTCATACCCAGAGAGAAGAGCATGACCATAGAGGTGGTTTTCATCAGGATTAGATAGGCTATAGAGTGGGTTGTAGTTAGCTTCATGATTTAGCGTTTCTAGCACTAGCTCATCTAGATGTCATTTGAGGTACCTTTTTTTGGGTGTATTATTTGTTTGATTTATGAGTGACACACTCTTTTATATCACCTAACCTCATCTATGATTTGGTACTTAAGGTATAGAAGCTTCAAGTTCCCTTGGTTATGACTACACCATTTGGATGTCAAGATAATAAGTATGAAGTATGTAGATACTATGAGCTAGTGTTGGGGAGACAACACTCTTGGGGTGATTTACTATTTTTACAAATACATCCATATGATATCATCATCATCAGGGATTGGATGTATTTAGTGTATAATATTGTGAAATTATTCAAGAGTTAGGTTGTGTTCTATGATGCTGATAGAGATACAACAATGTTATTTTGTAAGAAATACCCTTATATGTGTCAGTGGCATGTTCAACCCTTGTCATATTTTATGGCCGAGCTAATGATGAGTTTATAAGAGGTTAAACAATCGGTGTTTACTAGGGTTTTGGAAGATTATCCATATGTATTTCTAGAGGATGCTGTATCATTACCCCCTTGATTGGAGACCAAGTTTGGGATGGATATATAACTATGCGTGTCACCTATCTTGATATATCCATATATGATGGCTCCTTATGAGCTGCAAGATCAGTGAGTGTAGCTCAATGATTTGTTATAGCAAGGTTTTGTTTTGTAGAGTGTGTCACCTTAGGGTGCACTGGTTTTTTTTCATGAAGAAGCTAATGGTGGTTTGTATCTTTATATCAATTATCATCGCTTGAACCAGGTGATGGTGTAGAAACACTATCTAATTATGTGGATTGATGATTTATTTGATCATCTAAAGGGATCAAGTTGGTTCTTGATCATCGATCTACATCTAGGATATCATCAGATGTTGGTTAAGGATGAGGATAATCATAATACCACTTTCCATTATCATCATGGGAATTATGAGTTTGTTTTGATTCCATTCGGTGTGATGAATGTTCCATCCATGTTCACGGGGTTAATGAATATGGTTTTCATAGAGTTCCTCGATAATTTTGTTTTGATTTTCATTGAAAACATCCTTATGTACTCCATATCTAAGGAGGATCATACAACACATCTATGTGCTCTTTTGGGAGTTCTTTATCACAAGGAGATATTTGGGAAGATATTAAAGTGTGAGTTATTGGACCACAAAATCTATTTATTAGGGAATTCTATGTCCCAATAGGGAACAACTTTGGATCCTTTGAATATAGAGGTGGTTTTTTATGGGGAAGTCTCCAAAATAGTGGTATAGTTGTAGAGTTTCCTTGGTTTTGTAGGCTATTATAGAAGGATCATAGTTGATTTCTCTTAAGTTTGACTCCTATGATAGCCTTGACCTAAAAGGATTAGGTGTTCTTGTAGACTGACCAATGTTGGGTAGATTTCTATTACTTGGAGGAAAAGTTGGTCAACACTCCAGTCCTTTATTTTCCAGCAAAGGGAGTTCAGTTTGAGGTAATCTGTGATGCTTTGCATCTTGGATTTGGATGTGTTCTGGATGTAGTAGAGATTAGTTGTTTATTATGGGTTTTAGTAGTTACATATCTATGAGAGTAACTATTTCACCCATGATTTTGAGTTAGAGGATGTTGTGTTTTTTTTGAAGTTGTGGTGACATTACCTCATTGGAAATAATTTTGTGGTTTTTATCTACCATAAGAGCCTGAGGCATGTCTTCTCCCATCATTAATTGAACTTGAATCAACATTAGTGGATGTAATTATTATAGGATTAAAAATTTGAGTTTTTTTATACACCAGGCAAGGGAAATGTTGTAGCTGATGATCTGAGTAGGAAGTCATGTAGTGATGTCATGCATGAATCTAGAGGTTCCTAGAGAGTGATGGAAGAAATCTAAACAATTCATCTAGACATGGGAGAGGTTGTAGGAAAAGATTGTCTTTTATAGATGTTAGTTCAGTCATGTTTGGTGTAGATAGTGGAGGAGTCCCATCTAGGGGATTCTGAGGTGGAGGTCTGGAGGGATTGATTTTTTTTGGCGATGCCCCTGAAGGTTTTTCTAAAGATGGAAAAAATTGGACGTTGTTACAGGGAAGTATTTTAATTCCTTTGGTGATGCATGAGATGATTCTTTATGAGTTCCACATCTCACCCCTGGGGGTACATTTTAACGTGATGAATATGGACCAAGGTCTAAGAGGCTAGTTTTGGTGGCTTGATTTGAAGCATGTAGTTTGTGAGTTTGTTTCTTGAAGCTTGGTATTCCATAAGAAGAAGGCTAAGCACCAAGTTCTTGGTGGTTTACTATAGCCATTAGATGTTCCCCAGTGGAATTGGGATGAAATATCGATGGGATTTATTACTGGTTTACCTTGATCTTAGGGAGGCTTTGATGCTACATGGGTGATAGTGGATTATCTAAAAAAAATATCCCACTTGATGATGATCAGGGAGTCAAGCTCAATGAAGGTTTTGTCGAGGCAGTATCTAGAGGAGGTGATGCGACTACATGGAGTCCCAATGACAATAATCCCTGATCGAGATCCTTTTTTTACCTCTAAGGTGTGGAGAAGTCTCTAATATTATTTTTTCTCTTAATTATGTCTTAATACTACCTTTCATCAACAGAAGTGTGGTCAGATAGAGAAGACCATCTAGAATCTTAATGATATTTTGTGCTCTTGTGTACTAGATTTTGGAGGTTCATGGATGAGGAACCTGCCCTTGGACAAGTTTTATTATGATAATAGTTTCCACTCCACTATTGGTATGGAATCATTTGAAGCATTTTATGACCAATATTTCCATTAAATATTGTGATGTACTGGGGTTAGAGAGGCAATAATTATCAAGTAGAAACTAGTATAGAATATGAGATAGATTTTTTAGGTAATTCTTGAAAGGATTAAGGTAGTGAAAGATCCTCATAAATCCTATACTGATAATAGGAGGAGACCTATGGAGTTTGATATTGGAGATCACATGTTCTTGAAGGTGACTCATCATAATGGGAAACTAAGGTTTGGTTATGGGAGTAAGATTTCTCCTCAGTTTTTATCCTTTTGAGGTATTTCATTGTGTTAGATAAATGTAATATTTTATATAATTTTTCCCATAGATGATTTGGATACATGATGTTTTAAAAAAATCATAGATCTTTTGTTATGTTCATGATGAATCTCATGTCATCTATTGGGGTGATATCGATATTTAGGATGATGCGATCATTTAGGAGTGGTCTGTGGAGATATATGACCTCCAGGAGAAGGTGTTGCATGAGCATGTTATTCCCTTAGTTTGTGTCTTGTGGAGGCATGGTGGTGTGGAGGATAGTACTTGGGGACATGAGTCTCATATACGCACTCATTACCCCAAGATTTATTATATTTATCTCTTCTCTTGTAACATTGTTTGTTTTGTGGATGTTGGCCTTTTTGGTTAATGAGATAGTTCCCTCTTGTTGTTTATCAGCAACCTTTCTCTCATTTTAGTGGTATATTCCATGGGAGAGTGTTCAAGAGTTGGTTGTTTTATTTCATGATTCTGCACTATTTATCTGATGAGGTGGTTAAGCTCCTATGATGGTGAGATCCTTGAAAGGTATCTCATGGGGTAGCAGTTTGGATGAACCCATTTTTGTTTTCTCCCTAGGTTTGGTTTTGGATTCTAGAGGATGAGAATATTTTGAGAGGTATCTAATGTAAGGGAATAAATCTATATAGTCTAACCCTTTGTATGTTTCTAAAACTTATGGTTCTTAGAGGATGCCTAGAGTGGTTTTGGAGGTGTTTGAATGCTAAAATATAGGAGTAGGGAGAATATACAATGTGTAAGTGTTTTATATAGTGAATTATCCAATCGTGTTTCAGATGAAAGCCAATTAATGGAATGAAATCCTTTCATGACTTGTTTGAGGCTAGTTCATGGGGTGATACATGATGTATAAATATCCAAGATTAATTAGTTTGAGGTTATGTGCTTTTCGGCGAGATTTGAAACCCAATATTTACATGATGTGAAAGGGTTTCACACCATGTAAATCCCTTGTATAGCACACCTTCAAATGATATATTACCTTAGGTTTTCTCAAACCTATATCCCTTATCTCAATTTCTAGACTTCCAATGACCCTCTCTCTAGGAGTTTTTTGATTCCTTCTATGGGGATCGATTCTTAGATTCCCATATTTGAACTGTGGTGACCCGAGGTACGTTCTACCCTTTTATCTCATGGTTCTTTAATCTGGATCCTCCCATTTCTTATTTCCATGTGATGGTGGTATATATCCATGTTTCTAATGGATATTTTCTTGGTTATTTATTGGTTCAGTTTTTCTGCAACACCCTTGGAGGGATTCAACTTCTTACGGGAGAGGTGATCGAGATCTATGACGTTGGTCTGTTCTCATGCGAAGAACGTTGACAACTTTGAGGTAGGGTATTCATTGATTTTCCTATTTATTTATGTAAACTTTTAAATTTTTCATGGTCTATAACTTTGTATAGAAATGGAATTAACCTAATAATTATTTAATCATATTAATAAAGAATGAGTTGTAGTGATCGATGTTACTGCTTTATACCATGGTAACAAGTTTCCTATTACTTTGATAGATAGTGTTCTATCAATACTCTGATTATTAGCATATTTTTTAATGATATATATTAGTAAGTATTACTTGATAGAAAATGGTAAATAATATAAAGATTTAATTAATTAATAATTAATTGGATGGAGAATAAAGTGGCATTTTTAATGAATATGGTGCTTGTTGTAAATTTATAATGATCAAATTGATGTTGATTTCATGTTTAATTGACTATTTAATTCCATGTGTTGATTGAATTTGATAAATAATGTGAATAATGTTAATTCTTGTTAATGAAAAGAATTAAAGGCATGTTAATGAATTGTAATTCTACAAATTTTGTTAAAACTGGAATGTATTCTTGGAAGCATGTTTAGATTAACCATTTAATTAATTTAGTATTTTATTATAGATTGATTCCTTAGGTTACTCGTAGTTTCTACCTATGAGTAATGAAAATGTTAATTTAATATGGAATAATATATGTTTGTATGATAAAGATAATTACTAGGGAACAAGTTTCCTATTTTCTTATGAAGACTAAGTGCCTTATATTGGAGTGATGAGAGGTCATTTATGAGTGAAGGTTAGATGCCTTGTTTTAGAGATTAGATTTACCTATTGGATATTCTTGTTTGTGTCCTACTACTTTTATGGTGTGATATGGTTGTGAGCTTCTCTTTGTGATGTGATATGGTGTAGGGGGTCCAGATATGATATGATCCTGGGATGGTTGAGCTTAGGATGGATGATGTGATATGTGGACAGGGAGGCTCGAATGATGTGATAGTAGTGGATGCTTTTGATGGAAATATATATAGAGATATACATATAGGTGTCAAGGATGATACCATAGATTATGGAATGAGTTTAATCGAGGCTAATGCAATGATGTGATTCTGATATCCAGGATGCTTTCTTATGAATTTTTTTAGTGGTAGATGGCTAAGTTGCTTTTTTTATCTACATTCTTCTTACGATTACTTATGGAAGCTGGGTGTTCTTAGTTGCATGTTTCCTCTTGGTGGTATCTTAGGATGATTTTCCTAGAGTACCTTGATTATGAAATGATTCTAATAATGAAAAATAATTCTTATCCCATGGGGTTGGTTGATGTTGGAATGAAAATGATATGTTACTCTTGATAAACCATGGACTCGGTTTGGATTATGCCTGGAGGGCATGAAATTTACTATGATGATTAATGTAATATAATGTGAAATAATTATAATGGTTAATTAATGAAAAAGTAATTAATTAATATAAAGGAAATGATAAAGTGAAAATAATAAAAATTAATGTAACTCTTTAAATGATGGATTTCTTATAGGATACCTGGTCTTAGTAGTGGAAGCTGGGAGCCCAAGAAATGTTAGCCACAGTTGAGTATAAGACTTGGTTTTTCTCATAGTGTGATTTTGATCTATATTATATATTATATATTCTATGATTTCATAAGATTACCCACACATTTTAGTTAAGGAAACTGACACCTAGTGGACTCTAGGAGGGTGTTTTCCCCAATATCCCAATGGGAGGATGGATGACTGACTGTCCCCTCTAGCCCTAATATATTCTCTTATTAGTTACTTGTATTGGTATGCATGAAAGTTAGTTTTCCCATATATGTTTTTAGAGGTATGTACTAGATTATGGCTATTTCACACACATGTATCTCCAGATATAGTATCCAAAGGATTATTATAGGTATGTATGTATAGGCCTTGATGGATTGAGGTACTTACTCGATGTATTAGCTATGATGGATTGAGGTATAATACCCAATGTATGATAAATATCATATGTGTTTTGGTGGATACCAAAAACTACTTTTTTACCATATATAGATATGTGGATGGGATTATGTGATGATGTGATGCATGAGGTGTATGTTGTGATGCCTTCACCATGTGTCTTCGGGATGACTTATCTTGGAGGGAGATAGACTAGGATGTGTGACATTGGGGAAGAGTGTCAAACCAATGGGGAATCAGGAGAGGGGTGCCCTTGATGTTACATTATTATATTATATGCTCTCTTGTATGAGATACTTTGTGAGAGTTATCCATAATGAGACTGGGAACTTAGTATACCTATTTAGGTGATGAGTTAGTTTCACTATTGTTCATCATGCCTTATCATTCTTTATTTCTCTCTTGTATGAGAGGATCAAAGGAGGATCCTACTAAGTATACTATTATTATCACCCTACTTATATATAAACCATATTTCAGTTCATCTATAACAGGTTAGAGATCAGGCAATATATTAATAAATTGTGGTTTTTCAGGAGTTGTTTGGGCTTCGTGGTCACTACCATCTTTAGCTTTTTGGTACTTGTAGTTTTCCTTCCAATTGTTATAGTACTCTATAATATTTCATGTTTTCACTTGGTATTTATTTATATACATGTCTAAGTTGGTGTTGATTGGTGTATATGACTTATATCTCTCTTCTACATGTTCTTTTATAGGGTAATTCCTCCCATATGTATAAATATTTTACCCTAGATGATAGTCACCAACTCGAGTAACACTAGAGGTCGGTCTCAAGCAGTCCCCATATCCATTACCACATTGATGGCTTAGATAGGGTACTCTTTGGGGGAGGGGGTCATGACAGCTGTAGTTGGTATCAGAGAAAAGTTCAATTATTTTTGGAGATAAAGATTAGATAGATTTAGTTAAAAAACCATAGGGATTAGTCTAAGTATAGGATAAAATTCTAATTCTTTGGTAAGGAAGAGATTATGTGGTTTTCTTAGAAATATATCCTTTTCTGGATACTACAAGTGGACATGGTTTTTACACAGATGTATTTCTGGGTAATAATACTAAAAATAATTGTTTTATTACACTACTGGAATTCTTGGTAATTGCGACGGTCTATTTGCGACGGGATCCCGCCGCAAATAGGATTTAGCGACGGGGCCCCGTCACAAATAGCCCGTTGCAGAAAATGCTATCGGAAATACAATTATTTGTGACGAGCCCATTGCAAAAAATATTATTTGCGACGGGAAACGTCGCCGTTGAAAATAAGCTTCCAATTATATATATATATTATATATACATAAACGTTTTCGCGACGGGCCCGTCGCAACCACTATTTGCAACGGGCTCCTGTCCCGTCGTAAAAAATATATATATATATATATAACTTTCTATGATGGGCCCATCACAACAAATTATTTTCAACGGGCAAGTAGTCCCTTCGCAAATATGTTTTTAAAAATATTTAGTTAGACTATTTGCGATGGGACCTCGTTGCTATAAGGCCCCGACCTTAAAACTTACTTAATATTGAATTAAATGAATAATTCACATTGATGATCTTTTCAGGTTTAGAGTTTTAGAGAATTAGGACATAACTATTACATCTCAAAAGATTACAAAGTAGACACTTCCACTAAGTTTCCATAAAATAAAAACTCTTAATAAGAAACATGTCTAGTTCCATGTTTTAGATAGCATGACTTTCCCTTGATCCCATACTTGACCCTATTCCACATTAAGTCCTGTGAAAAACATTTCAAAAAAAAAACTTGGGGTGAGCATAAAAAGCTCAGTAAGGGATACACAAAGAATGAAAACTGTTAGTTATTCAAAACAAAAAGTAAACCATGTATACTTTATCAAAGTAATACCTTCACCTTCATGAAGTAGTAAAAACTCTCCACTGAATAAAATATCATTACTTACCCTTTTGTAACCAAAGGATTACCATAAAACCCATATAAAGAACACATAACATATAAAGGTAACTTGGGACATAAACATACTTAAGTGGAATAACCATACGGTCGACTTCCACACATATCACTTAATGGAATATCCATACGGCCAACTTCCATACATACTTAATAGAATAGCCATATGGTCGACTTCCATACCCAATGCATTGGAGGTTATAACGTAACCACCCGTCCTGGTATTCAAGGAACCACCCGTCATATGGCTTATCATATAACCACCCGTCAAATGTCCAAGTACCATTATAAAATTATAACACATAAAACCAAAATAAAGGAATGATAACATTTCCACATTTCAATCACAATATATCATTTAAATATATTGACATAATAGAATCCTTTATCAAAACCATTTTCAATACCAAAATACATAAAATAGTACATGGCATTTATTTTATTTTAAAAACATTACAGCTTGTTGAGGAAGCCAAAGATCAAACAATACTCGCGGCGGTGGAAAAGGTCGTTGTCACCGCGTACGTTAAAAGAAACATTCCTTTTTTTCATTTAGTAAAACGCTTCATAGAAAAAGATTCCTTTTGTATAAAAGTAAAAGTCAAAGGGGTTTATAAACCGTATAAAAGAAAGTTGTGTATAAAACGAAATATGCCTCAATGAAAGGAGATTGAGACAAATTCCCTTACAAAGACGGTATCCTTGGATTAAGGATAAATCAATTACATAATTATGTGTGACAAAAGAATACACCAAATATAAGTGGATATTAAGTGTAAAACAATCAGATGTTATTCACACATATTCATAGAACGACATATTCAAGGATTACAAGCTTATCCCAAAGAATCAAAATTGGGTTAAGAAGTTCCCTTGCAAAAATTTGACGGCCTAACGGCGTCACTACAAAATTCAGAAAATGAGTTGATGAGAGATAAAAAGGGTATCTAATCACTTGGACATAAAATTTAAATCAATAAGGATATAGAAGAACATATTCCAACATAATAATATGTGAATTAAAAGACATAACAAAAGAAGTCTTTTACAAAAAGAGGAGGGTGAAAGGTTCCCTTACCGACATGGGTATCTTTCGAGAAATGCACCCCGTGAAAGAAGGACAATACAACATTGATGTAAATACTCATAAATGAAAGTATATTACATAATGAGTAAAATAATGGGCAGTACATACACCACTCAAAGGAAATTGTGGCAAATGTAGCATAAATCTCACGGGAATAAAAGTGAGATGAAAAATCCCTTACGAAAACTCAGCAGCCTAACGACGCCACATAAAACTTACAAAAATGGATTGATGAGATCAAATAGGGTCTCTCATCATATTAAAATAAAGTTTAAAGAAAGAGGAATATAAAATAACATCCCCCAACATAACAAAGAGGAGCTTAAAATAAGTGACATAAAGGAGAGTACTTAAAAAGAAAGAGAGAGGTTAGATCTCTTACGAAAATTCGGCAGCCTAACGGCGCCACTCAAAACTTCCAAAATGGATTGATGAGAGAGAATAGGGTCTCTCATCATATGAACATAAAAATTATAGTAAGAGTAATATAAAATAACATCCCAATAACAAGAAAGATTAGCTTTATAAGGAATGACATAAAAGAGTGTACTTAAAAAGAAAGAGAGGAGTAAGATCCCTTACCTCGGGTCCGACTTGACTCGATCGTTCTTTAATCTCTTGAATAATAAACTCTAGTTAATTTATACTTCCTTAAGAACCTTTTTCAAGTTCATTATTCTTTTTATATCACTTATTACCATGTTATAAACATTATGTAATCATTTAAGTTAATAATGTTTGTTTTGTCGATATTTGGTTCTTAAGTCGAAAGTGGACTTCTTACAATTACATGTTGTTTGTGTGGTCAAAGATTCATTATATCCAGAATTGTATTCATGATGTAGATATCATATATATCATATATATCAAGTATATTCATGCATTTATAATATTACATAACATCTAGAGTTAAGAAATGAAATGCACCGTTTATGGAGACGGTAAGCCGTACGTATGCATGAACGCTACTTCCATTTCTATTTCATATTTAATGGAATTAAAACATAATGATACATAATAGTATTTTAATTCCAGTATGGTATCATATATAATATCATTAAATATATCCTTTATACGTACCACATATGGTATTAACGAATCAAATCACTTTGAGGGGGTGGTAGTCCGCATTTCCTTAAATGAAGATATCACGTTTACCCATAATGGAAACCATAAAGGTATGACATAAATGAAAAATACATAAGCTTAAGTAAAACATAAACATATTATATATCATATATAAATATAGTGTCATCTTAATGGCCACCTTTGAAGGTGTTAGAAGAATGTTGAACAATCATCGTTTCGGGAGGCAGAAATTCACCATCCACGGAAACAGTATGTTCTTTAACCATTAGATGTAGGTGTGTGTAAGTGTAGCTCGAATACTTCTTATAAAAAAATCCTAGTATATTGAAGATACTGTATTTGTTACAAAATAAATTAATAAAAAGAGTTTAAGGGGTTGGAGAATCAAAATAAAACAAAAGGACTCAAGCGAAGACATTACCTTAAAATCGGGTAACTTCCTTTGATTTGAGCTCAAAGGCTTCCTTGGAAATGATTCTGCCCAAAGTGAGGATTCAAGGAGTTAGAGATGGATATTTATAGACAAAATGGGCAGGGTTTGGACGATCCAAAGGCTTTGGAAGTGTGGGTAAGGAGGTAGAGGTGGGGGCCTTTTATAAGAGGAGAGGAGGGGCACTCTTGGAAAGGTATAAAATGTAACTTTATTTTGAAATGAGTTTCAAATTTTAATGGTCCCACATTGATGTGTTTAGAGGATAAGGTGATAAGGGTTCTAAATCCACCCATATAATAGGTTTTGGACATGTTTAGGTCTTATATTTTACATTATCTTTCCATTTTATTTAAATCGTTAAATAATGAGGTCATCACTGCATCATCATGATGTCATAAATACTTTAATTTATTTAATGTCTAAAAATTATAAAAAAAATACTATGATGTATGAAATCTTTTTAGCTTTCCAATAAATATTTATATTCTAAAAGATCATTTATGTAGACAAAATTAAAAATATTTTACTTAGGTGATACATTCTTTGTTACATTTAACATTCTTTAAAAATAAAAAGATAAAATGTCACTTTCTCACAAAAGTGATTCCATGGGGCCCCCAAGTTTGGCACAAGGCATCCCATGGTCGGACATGAGAAAAAAAGTAGCCTTAGGACACATTTTGTTGTAATTTTTTATTATTATGATATTATCTTATTATCTTTAACTACCTGATTACTCATTAATCAAGATAATTAAAGATAATTACCGTCGTTACTATTCATAATGTCCAAAAAACAAAAGAGTCTTAATTACATAATTTGTACCTTCTGATTCCAAATATATAATTCATTTTACCAAATTCCAAACACATAAATTGCAATAATTAATTTAAAAAAACTTCCCGTTGTCAAAACAAATAGCGGGTTTTTAAGAAACAATATTTATGAAAAGTTTGGCACTTTTTTATGCCTAATTCCAATGTGAAATTAATCCCAATGACCATAATTGAATTACATGGTAAAAATATATTCTAATTACACTTTAAAACAAATTAAAAAGATAATATAACCATATAATTAAATTATATGAAAAAACAGTTTTGATGTAAAATGCAGTATTTTTCACTATTCATTGAAAAATGAACATTGTTAGAAAAATACCAAAAATTAACCCAAGGTAAATTTCAATGTCCCAATCATAAATAATATGTTTATTTTGAAAAATAGAGCTTATAAAATTGTCAAAAAGTGTATTTAAAAGGGGTTCTCCATCAAAAGATGGTTAATCGATCTTTTAAAGAATATTAGAATGTTTACACTTAAAAACTGGATTCATTTGCATTTTTAATCCTCTAACATTTATTGTAAAGAGTAAAAATATTTGACAAACATATATAATCATTTTTTAGTTAGTTCTGTTCATTCCCTCTATTACAACGGCTAGGCGTTAACTACCATTTAAAATAATATTATTTTATTATTAGAGTGCAACGTAAGATTCCCAAGAAACTCGTTGTTGTGTATTGGGTACGCCATCGAGCATAGCATCTCCTTTAAAGTAATATTAATATTTTATTCAAAAATATGGATAAATATAAAGATGTCATATTATTTATTTACCTGGGGTGTTACATCCTTCCCCCCTTTTGGGAATTGCATCCTCGCAATTTTAAAATTGGGCTTCGAAACATCCTTGAAAGTCCCACATCGGAACAAGAGTCGGTAAAACAATCACTTTAAAATAAAGAAAGATAAGTACAAAGGTCACCCGAGTTAACCCATACTAGCATTACAAGTATGAAAATATGGACAAGGAGGAAAAAAACAAAGGGTCATGTTGTGATGGAGAGTGATAGAAAACATGTTTAGGAGAAAGTTAACCACAAGAAAATCACAAACTTGTGATGGTTTAAACGGTATTCGATTCCCCAGTAGGAAAAGTTAATAGACAACATTTTTGCTTTAAGTTACTTTTTATTGAGGAATTTATTCATAAGGAAACATAATCACTTATCATGTTGACTTTCAAATTTTATTAGATTCCTTACACAAACTCATATTTTCTCCAAAAGACGAGTATTTAGGAAGACTTGTTCACATTAAGAGTACTATAATCAACTTCTAGAGAATCACCTAATACACAAAAGAGAACTATATAATTCCCATGTCTTTAGACTTTAACCAAAACCAAAACCAAAAAGGTTAGTACAAGATCAGATAATCCAAAAAAGGATAACCCTTTATAAAAAGAAAATCTATTCTTAATCTCCAAAATTTGTCCAACAAAACCCAAAGTTCAGCGAGGACCATTCGATAATTAATTTGTCCATAAAATTCTTCAAAGTAAACCAAACTAAGATTGAAACCCAAATATTTGAAGGATTTAGTCACATAGTCTTCCAAGTTAAATCGTAACATTTATCTCCAAACAACATCTGTTGCTCTTAATGTCTCGTATTGAAAAGTAATTAACCTAATAACATATCCTCCATGATAGGTTAATAAATATCCATAGATAACCCAAAATAAACTTACTCTTAATTCATAAAATCATCTAACTAAAAATAATCAGTCAAACTAACCAGGTACTTCACGTAGTCCAGTGGTAGGTAATAAATACCAGTTGCACTTTGGTTGTGGGTTCGATTCCCGAAGCTTTGTCCGACGCGATGGGTTGTCACATGGTCTGCGTGTTTTCCTTTTTCCAAAACTATATAATTCTCAAATCATTCCCCAAAAAGAGATAAAATCATCAAAAATAACCATAACATAATTTAACCTCAATTTTATCTCATGCCTTTCACTTCCATCATATAGTAACCCATAATTACCTCAAAAGTAAGGATCATATAAATCCAAATGGTTCTTTATAATTATGTCCACAAAAGAACAGATAACTATTCCTTGAATAAAATTTTCATATATTAAACATCAGGGTTACAAATACTATAAAAAGTCTTCTAATGTAACCCCATCATCAAAAGAGACTTAATACTCTTAAGAATTTCACCATAACTCTTGAAGCCCTTATATGTTGACATGTTACTAATTCAACATTCTTCATGATCCATTAACAATTCCTTTCCAACTTATTCTGAAATACTTCTTTCCTACAAACAAAATCATGAATCATATCCTAAGATTCCAAAATAGGAAAACAATAGTTATGAAATAATCCATACCTTTGATTGGTAATTTTCAGTTTCTTCATCCTCAATCGGAATGGCATTAGGTATTGGTAAATGAACATTTGTACGATATTGGTGATCCCATTCACGAAACTTCTTTATAGGACATGTGTTTGTATAATGACCATGCACACCACATTTAAAACATTCAATTGATCCCTCAGAAAGAACTTCTTTCCCTTTCCTTGAGTCAACTGGATGCTTCCTTTTTCCATGGAAGGTTCTTGCTTTATGACCTTAATTTCCACATCTATAGCATATTTCTGTCCCTTTGAAACATTTTTCTAGGTGTTTCTTTCCACATTTTTGAGACATAGGTTTTTGAACACACTTACCTTTATGATTATTACCTGTAGTTCCGTAGGGATTTGTTTCTCGCATATATGATGCCTTAGAGAAATCACCAAGGTTTAGGTGGTCAATCATGACTCTAGATAGTTGGTTGAGGATAATCACAAGAGTTCTCATTGCAGCTCCCATATCATTCAGTTGCTTGCTCAAAAAACTGTCACAGTTTCCTTTACATCCACTGTTACTTTGGTGCCTGCTAGATCCAACCATTTACTAAAACCAAAAAGGTCAGTGTGAGTATATCAACAAAACCATCATGTAATAATGAGGAAGATAAACACTAAGATATACTTACTCATTCACTTTATATAAAACTAGGACTCTTTCTGAAATCCTAACCATTATGGTAATGTCACTTATGCTTAAAGAATACCCTAACCTCTAAAGTTATCTAAACCGACCTTTGATACCAACTATAAGGCCCCGACCTTAAAACTTACTTAATATTGAATTAAATGAATAATTCACATTGAGAATCTTTTCAGGTTTAGAGTTTTAGAGAATTAGGACATAACTATTACATCTCAAAAGATTACAAATTAGACACTTCCACTAAGTTTCTATAAAATAAAAACTCTTAATAAGAAACATGTCTAGTTCCATGTTTTAGATAGCATGAATTTCCATTGATCCCATCCTTGAACCTATTCCACATTAACTCATGTGAAAAACATTTCAAAAAAAAACTTGGGGTGAGCAGGCTCAGTAAGGGATACACAAAGAATGAAAACTGTTAGTTATTCAAAACAACAAGTAAACCATGTATACTTTATCAAAGTAATACCTTCACCTTCATGAAGTAGTAAAAACTCTTCACTGAATAAAATATCATTACTTACCCTTTTGTAACCAAAGGATTACCATAAAACCCATATAAAGAACACATAACATATAAAGGTAACTTGGGACATAAACATACTTAAGTGGAATAACCACACGGTCGACTTCCACACATATCACTTAATGGAATAGCCATACGGCCAACTTCCATACATACTTAATGGAATAGACATACGGCCGACTTCCATACCCAATGCATTGGAGGTTATAACATAACCACCCATCCTGGTATTCACAGCACCACCCGTCATATGGTTTATCGTGTAACCACCCGTCAAATGTCCAAGTACCATTATAAAATTATAACACCTAAAACCAAAATAAAGGAATGATAACATTTCCACATTTTAATCACAATATATCATTTAAATATATTGAAATAATAGAATCCTTTATCAAAACCATTTTCAATACCAAAATACATAAAAGAGTACATGACATTTATTTTATTTTAAAAACATTACGGCTTGTTGAGGAAGCCAAAGATCAAACAATACTCGTGGCGGCGGAAAAGGTCGTTGTCACCGCGTACATTAAAAGAAACATTCCTTTTTGTCGTTTAGTAAAACGCTTTTTAGAAAAAGATTCCTTTTGTATAAAAGTAAAATTCAAAGGGGTTTATACACCGTATAAAATAAAGTTGTGTATAAAATGAAATATGCCTCAATGAAAGGAGATTGAGACGAATTCCCTTACAAAGACGGTATCCTTGGATTAAGGATAAATCAATTACATAATTATGTGTGACAAATGAGTACACCAAATATAAGTGTATATTAAGTGTAAAACAATCAGATGTTATTCAAACATATTCATAGAACGACATATTCAAGGAGTACAAGCTTATCCCAAAGAATCAAAATTGGGTTAAAAAGTTCCCTTGCAAAAATTTGACGGCCTAACGGCGTCACTACAAAATTCAGAAAATGAGTTGATGAGAGATAAAAAGGGTATCTCATCACTTGGAAATAAAATTTAAATCAATAAGGATATAGAAGAAAATATCCCAACATAATATTATGTGAATTAAAAGACATAACAAAAGAAGTCTTTTACAAAAATAGGAGGTTGAAAGGTTCCCTTACCGACATGGGTATCTTTCGAGACATGCACCTCGTGAAAGGACAATACAACATTTATATAAATACTCATAAATGAAATTATATTACACAATGAGTAAAATAATGGGCAGTACATACACCACTCAAAGGAAATTTTGGAAAATGTAGCATAAATCTCATGGGAATAAAAGTGAGATGAAAAATCCCTTATGAAAACTCGGCAGCCTAACGGCGCCACATAAAACTTACAAAATGGATTGATGAGATCAAATAGGTTCTCTCATAATATTAACATAAAGTTTACAGAAAGAGGAATATAAAATAACACCCCCCAACATAACAAAGAGGAGCTTAAAAGAAGTGACATAAAGGAGAGTACTTAAAAAGAAAGAGAGAGGTTAGATCTCTTACGAAAATTCGGCAGCCTAACGGCGCCACTCAAAACTTCCAAAATGGATTGATGAGAGAGAATAGGGTCTCTCATCATATGAACATAAAAATTATAGTAAGATTAATATAAAATAACATCCCAATAACAAGAAATATGAGCTTTATAAGGAATGACATAAAAGAGTGTACTTAAAACGAAAGAGAGGAGTAAGATCCCTTACCTCGGGTCCAACTTGACTCGATCGTTCTTTAATCTCCTGAATAATAAACTTTAGTTAATTTCTACTTCCTTAATAACCTCTTTCAAGTTCATTATTCCTTTTATATCACTTATTACAATGTCATAAACATTATGTAATCATTTAAGTTAATAATGTTTGTTTTGTCGATATTTGGTTCTTAAGTCGAAAGTGGACTTATTACAATTACATGTTGTTCGTGTGGTCAAAGATTCATTATATCCATAATTTTATTCATGATTTAGATATAATATATATCATATATATCCAGTATATTCATGAATTTATAATATTACATAACATCTAGAGTTAAGAAATGAAATGCACCGTTCATGGAGACGGTAAGCCGTACGTACGCATGAACGCTACTTACATTTCTATTTCATATTTAATGGAATTAAAACATAATGATACATAATAGTATTTTAATTCCAGTATGTTATAATATATAATATCATTAAATATATCCTTTATACGTACCACATATGGTATTAACGAATCAAATCACTTTGAGGCGGCGGTAGTCCGCACTTCCTTAAATGAAGATATCGTGTTTACCCATAATGGAAACCATAAAGGTATGCCATAAATGAAAAATACAGAAGATTAAGTAAAACATAAACATATTAGATATAATATATAAATATAGTGTCATCTTAATGGACACCTTTTAAGGTGTTAGAAGAATGTTGAACAATCATCATTTCGGGAGGCAGGAATTCGCCATCCATGGAAACAATATGTTCTTTAACCATTAGATGTAGGTGTGTGTAAGTGTAGCTCGAATACTTCTTATAACAACATCATAGTATATTGAAGATACTGTATTTGTTACAAAATAAATGAATAAAAAGAGTTTATGGGGTTGGAGAAGCAAAATAAAACAAAAGGACACAAGCGAAGACATTACCTTAAAATCTGGTAACTTCCTTTGATTTGAGCTCAAAGGCTTCCTTGGAAAGGGTTATGCCCAAAGTGAGGCTTCAAGGAGTTAGAGAGGGATGTGGAGAGACAAAATGGGCAGGGGTTGGCCGAGCCAAAGGCTTTGGAAGTGTGGGTAAGGAGGTAGAGGTGGGGGCCTTTTATAAGAGGAGAGGAGGGGCACTCTTGGAAAGGTATAAAATGTAACTTTATTTTCAAATGAGTTTCGAATTTTAATGGTCCCACATTGATGTGTTTCGAGGATAAGGTGATAAGGGTTCGAAATAAACCCATACAATAGGTTTTGGACATGTGTAGTTCTTAGATTTTACATTATCTTTCCATTTTATTTAAATCGTTAAATAATGAGGTCATCGCTGCATCATCATGGTGTCATAAATACTTTAATACATTTAATGTCTAAAAATTATAAAAAAACTACTATGATGTAGGAAATATTTTTATCTTTCCAATGAATATTTATAGTCCAAAAGATCATTTATATAGACAAAATTAAAAATATTTTACTTAGGTGATACATTCTTTGTTACATTTAACATTCTTTAAAAATAAAAAGATAAAAAGTCACTTTCTCACAAAAGTGATTCCATGGGGCCCCCAAGTTTGGCACAAGGCATACCATGGTTGGCCATGAGACAACCAGTAGCCTTAGGACACATTTTTTGGTCATTTTTTATTATTATTATATTATCTTATTATCTTTAACTACCCGATTACTCATTAATCAAGATAATTAAAGATAATTACCGTCGTTACTATTCATAATGTCCAAAAACAAAAGAGTCTTAATTATATAATTTGGACCTTCTGATTCCAAATATTTAATTCATTTTACCAAATTCCAAACACATAAATTTCAATAATTAATTTAAAAAAACTTCCCATTGTCAAAACAAATAGCGGGTTTTTAAGAAACAATATTTATGAAAAGTTTGGCACTTGTTTATGCCTAATTCCAAAGTGAAATTAATCCCAATGACCATAATTAAATTACATGGTAAAAATATATTTTAATTAAACTTTAAAACAAATTAAAAATATAATATAACCATATAATTAAATTATATGAAAAAACAGTTTTGATGTAAAATGCAGTATTTTTCACTATTCATTGAAAAATGAACATTGTCAGAAAAATACCAAAAATTAACCCAAGGTAAATTTCAATGTCCCAATCATAAATAATATGTTTATTTTTAAAAATAGAGCTTATAAAATTGTCAAAAAGTAGATTTAAAAGGGGTTCGTCATCAAAAGGCGGTTAATCGACCTTTTAAAGAATATTAGAATGTTTACGCTTAAAAACTGGATTCATTTACATTTTTAATCCTCTAACATTTATTGTAAAGAGTAAAAATATTTGACAAACATATATAATCATTTTGTAGTTAGTTCTGTTCATTCCCTCCATTACAACGGCTAGGCGTTAACTACCATTTAAAATAATATTATTTTATTATTAGAGTGCAACGTAAGATTCCCAAGAAACTCGTTGTTGCGTATTGGGTACGCCATCGAGCATAGCATCCCCTTTAAAGTAATATTAATATTTTATTCACAAATATGGATAAATATAAAGATGTAATATTCTTTATTTACCTGGGGTGTTACAGTCGCAAACAGTCCTGTCGCAAATAATAAATTAATTTAAAAAAAATAAAATTTAATAAAATTACAATTAATGAAAAAAATAATATTACTATTATTAAAACAATAAAAAAATATTAAAAATATTAAAATTATCAATATTCACAAAAAAATATATAAAAATAAAAAATATTAAAATTATCAATATTCACAAAAAGTATAAAAAAATAAAAAAATATTAAAAATTAAATTATGTAATAATTTCACTGATATAAAAGACAGAAAATGTAAATAATTAATATTAAAATGTTAAATTCAAATGTTTGTAACATAAAAAAATAACTGGGGGGGGGTCGTCTTCTGGAGGAGGTGGAGGAGCTGAAGGGGCTGGTGGAGGAAACTTCATCCCTAAACTACGAGTCAGACGGTGCATGTACTCCATCTGCTCGTGATGTTGCTACTGCCATCAACACATCTACTCCTCGTAATGCTACTGCTGCCACCGACACATCTCTTCTGGCTGCTTCTGCAAAGTCTCTATATGCTCAGCCTGAGCTCGCAACTACTCCTGATACTGTGAGCCAGAAGATGATGCCTCTCCACAAGATCCTCTCAAGCTGGATGCCGACATCGCAACAGTACCATAATAAGTACTAGGAGTCAAATGAGAGCTGATGCCAACTATTTTTCCCTTCTCAAAGCCATACTGAGTCACCTGTATCCATGCTGCCTCATCAAAATGGTGAGCACTGGTCTGCTCAGTCGTCTCATCCTGACCCTCAGCCTGTGTCTGAGAGGTCACAGCCTCATATGACTCCTTCAATTCCAATTTAAAATTAAAATTGTAAAAATATTATATGCAGTTAATTGTCAAACTAAAAAAATAATACTAACCACAATCTGACGCTGACGATCACCTCTAATATCACCAGTGGCTGGATCACTGTACATCCTCTGATAAACGTCGAACTCCGTAATATCGAGATGCTCGATTGCCTATAGAAATATAAAATAAACTGTTTATATTTAAAGTTATATAAAATATTTAAAAAATATACTTACCAGATTCTCTCTATGTGAACCGAATGTACGACTACCAGCTCGATGCGTCACCTCCTGTCTCCCCCAGTTCTGTCATCCCACTGAAGATCTCCTCTAAAATCCACCACCCAACCAGTGTAAACATAATACATCCCAAACGTGAGATGAAATGTACTCTGTTCAGTGGGCTCTATAGGACTCATCAAATTCTGTCACCCCTACTTTCTTAATGGATGTCCTTCTCAAATTGCACAAAAACTGACAGAAACGATCACACATAGATTTCTGCCATGCCGCGTGGATAGCGTCGCACATGCTATCATCGATAGGATACCATAAACCCTACAAATAATTTATAATATCAAGTTGTTAATAAAATAAATTTCAAAATAAATATTATTTATTTACATACCAGCCAATGATGGAACATGTCGCGTCGCACATCAACGGGAACCTGTTGCCATGTGATCCCTGGCTGAGAAAAATAATTGCGCAAGATAGCGCTCCCCTGTCCAATAGCTACATGTGCGAAACTATGAAAAATGAATAAATAATCAAACAATTAGTATATATATAAATAAATTAATGAAATATAACTAAAATATATAGGTTACCATACCTCCTTGTGTGTGGATTGAAAAAAAGATGTGGACGTCGCCCATGAATAGGGTCCAGAATCATCAGTTGTGCAAGACCGTGCCCCCTCCGCGTACCCCTTGAACCGCCAGTAGGCTGAAGGTCAGATGATCCAAAATCCCCCTCATCCAACGGTAGGTCAGCCTCCTGCAACTTGAGAAATAGCTCAGGGTACATCTGAAACAGAAAATGATTGTTGTTAGTATATAGTTGAAAATAACTATTATATATAGATATATCTTAGTTATGATTACAATCAACATTTAACTATGTCAATGTTGATCTTCATCCTCTTCTCCATAGCTGTCAATGTCAATGTCTTCATCTTCCTCCTCAGCATCATCAATATCCATTTGAGTTTCAGTTTTAGAATCTCTTGTCATTTCAAATTCATTTGTAACATCATTAACATCTTCATCACCATCAATCCTTAATTGTGGGGTTCCATCATCGATATTCACGTCTCTTTGTAAATCAGATGGATTTTGAGCAGTCTCTTGAAAAATTTCAATTCCTTCCACTTCAGCAGAACCACATTCATTTTGAGTAAACTGATTTTCCCAAGATTTCATTTTTATTATGCTCCACCAATCGCTCAAGTCTCTTGAATCAGCATAGTACTTTGCATAATAAGTTTGATGTGACTATTTAGCTAGTAAAAATGTTTTATTTACTACAAGAAGACTTTTATATTTAATATCGACGATTCCATGAATCAGATGAACACGCAAGCCTCTCTCAGTATCCAACCACTGGCATTTAAACTTTGTTATGTAATTCTGTCCTAGATAACACAACTCAATAATTTCATCCAAAATGCCATAAAAGCCAACTTCAGTTTCTCTGTGATGTGATCCTCTCAAGAAAACTACACTGTTCATTGTTTTTTTTGATTCTCCGTATGCATGTGTATGAAATCGAAAACCATTCACCACATATGAATTATAAGATTTAACCATTTTGGATGGTGGGTTACTCAATATAAAGAGTCTCTTATCAATTTTATCAGCATATTGAGACACCTAAATTTTTTTAAAACAATTATAAATATAATAAATAATAAATGAAATTGATATTAAACCATCAATAATTTATGTTACCAGTTTTTGAAACAATTGAGAATTTTTTTTGTATGCGTTCTTCAAGAGAATCTACTGTAATTTGTGGAATTTGTTTCTTGATATGATTATCATATAACCTACAAATAAAATAAGTTTAAACACTGTAACATAAATTATAGAATAAGTGATAGAAGCACTCACAGGACAAATGATGTCATTTCTTCACAGTTGAGCAGAACGTATGTATGGGCTTTGTGATGTTCATCATCTGAAAGCCATCGTTCATGAACTCTACCGAAACTAATATTTGGATGATTAAAAACTATTAATTGATTTTCCATTTAGTCATTAACATTCCTCTCATTTTGTCCCATGCGATTGTGTTTTGAGGGATATTGAGATTCAAAATAATAAGAGCAGAAAAAAGAAATTTCCTCTTGCAAATAAGCTTCATAAATTGAGCCTTCAACTGATGATTTGTTACATATTTTTTTCTTCAATTTCTGCATGCATCTCTTGAATGGGTACATCCATCGAAACTGTACTGGACCTCCACATTTAGCTTCATTTAGAAAATGTAATATCAAATGTTCCATTGAGTCAAAGAAATCTGGCATAAAGATTTTTTCCAGTTTACATATAATTACAACAACATCTTTTTCCAGTTTTCTTAGTGTATTGTAGTCTGTTGTCGCTGCATAAATGTCTCGAAAAAATATGATATGTCTGTTATTGAATCCCAAATCATAGAATTCAACAAACCTCTGAATCTAATCGGCATAAGTCTTTCCATTATAACATGAAAATCATGACTTTTTAATCCAGTAATATAACCATTATTAACACATCTGCCCAAATTAGAAGCATAGCCATCTGGAAGTCTCAAATCTGTAATCCACTGACAAAATAATAAGTGACTCTCTTTGGATAGTGTATAAGCTGCTTTTGGATTCATTAACCTCTGTGATCTGACATTTTCAAATAGTTCAAGTTCTGGTCACCTGCAAATTTGGGCAAGATTTAATTGTGACTTTACAGTATCTTTGGTCTTACCTGGTGTATCCAAAACTGTATGAAATAAATTATCAAAATATTTATTCTCAATATGCATAACATCCAACATGTGGCGAACCAACAAATCAGACCAATACGGAAGATCCCAAAAAATGATCCATTTTATCCAATTATGTTCTTTCCCAAAGCCCTGAATTTTTTGTTGGTTTACTGTTGGTCCAAATGTGATAGGGGGTAATGAAAATAAAACTCATTTTAACTCTATACCTGAGATCATATTTGGAGGTTCATCCCTTTAAATTGTACCTTTTCTGAAATGAGATTTGTTCTTTTGAAAAGGATGATCGGTTGGAAGAAATCTACGATGACAATCAAAATAGCAAGGTTTTTTTCCATTGATGAGCATAAAGGCTTTGTTTTATTTCATACAGTAAAGACATGATTTAAAACCATGTGTAATCCAACCAGATTACATTCCATATGTCAGAAAGTCACTAATTGTCCACATCAATGCAACTTTTAATATGAAATTTTGTTTCGTAGCAACACCATATGTATTAACACCATCACTCCACAATGCATTTAACTCATCAATAAATGGTTTCAAATAAACATCAATATTCTTTTTCGGATGTCTTGGGATTAATAGAGTAAAAAAGATATAAGGCTCCTTCATCAACATCCATGGAGGAAAATTTTACGGAGTTATAAATATAGGGCAACATGAATACTGACTACTATAAGAACCAAACGGACAGAAACCGTCAGTAGAAAGACCCAATCACATGTTTCAGGCTTCTATAGAAAAAGACGGATGCAGACGATCAAAATGTTTCCATGAATCACCATCAGATGGATGATTCAATCTTTTATCAGTTGAAATCTTGGTTTTGTGCCATGACATCATTGACGCTGTGTTTTGAGACATAAATAAACACTGCAACTTGGGTGTAAGGGGGAAATATCTCAACTGTTTTACTGGAATCAATCTAGACTTCCCTGGTTGAGCTTCTTTATACCTCGATTGTCCACATGTGGGACAACTCTCCAATGACTCATTTTCTCCAGAATATAAGATGCAATCATTTGGACATGCATGAATCTTCTGATAACTAAGGCCCAAATTACGAATCAGCTTCTTGCTCTCATAGTAATTTGCATGCAACACATTTCCCTCAGGTAATAGTGTTTTAACCAAAGAAAATATATGATCAAAAAAATTGTCTGACATTGCATTATCTGATTTAATAGCCATAAATTTTACAACTGCTTCTAATTTTCTTATCTTGCAACCAGGATATAATGCATCCTCAGCAGACCTCAACAACTCATAAAATTCGGATAGTGCCAACTCAGGAGTTAAATCAATATCATCGTGAGTTTTAGTTTGTTGCACAGATGGACCTGAAACATCATGTACTAAATTTTGAAACCGCGATGGATCCAGAATCAAGTTATTAGGATCTTCTCTGGAACTGTGTTCACCGTGTTGATACCAAAAAACATAATTTGGTTGAAAACCAAACCGCAAGAGATGTCCCCCAACCTTGTCAAATTTGTCAAATGTTCTCAGAGCACATTTTTTACAAGGACACTTAATTGTGCCTTCTGAAACATATTCTGGTTTTCATGATGCAAATTCTAAGAAAGCTTTAACACCCTCAATATATACAGGATTTAAACCAGAACTATTTGGATTTCTGTGCTGATTTATCCAAGCTCGATCATCTAATAATGACTGATGTTTACTTCCTTGTTCCATATTTTTCTACATAAAATATAAAATCATCACTTTTTTTGAATAATTTGAAATTATAAAAACACTCTCTGAAAAAAAAGATAAATAATTACAACTGCTTAATAATTACCATTAATTAATGATGACACAATTTCCAGTGGATTGACGGCTACACTTTTGTCCGACAACTCATTTAATTGCATCTTTCTCACACTTATTATTGCTAATTATTTCTAATTATTCCTAATTATTGCTAATTATTACAAATTATTACTAATTATTACAAATTATTACTAATTGTTACTAATTAGAACTAATTATTACTAATTATTACAATTTATTACTAATTATTACAATTTATTACTAATTATTACTAATTATTACTATTTATTACTAATTTAGTGATACTTAGTAATACTTATAAAAATGAAAACTGCTTGAATAATGAAAGGAAATTTGGTAATCATCGTTGTGGAGATGATTACAAATTTTCCTTTCATTATCTAAGCAAATTTCGTTTACTAATTATTAGTAATAAAAAAAATTATATTATTAATATTTATAAAAAAAACAATATTAATATTATTAAAATAATAATAAATTTATAAAATATTAAAATTATCAATATTCGCAACAGACTTTGCTCTATTCTTAACATGTTCAAATCTCAAAGGGTCGTTAATTGACAAGTCATGCGCAATAAAAAGTTTGTGTCAGTCATTTCCAATGTAAACTCTATAATTGTACTTGCATGGTTGATCACCTTGCAAGTAGTGTTGCAATATGATGACCAAAGTAATAACGTTCTCGTCTCTAAGAATTATATCACATGAGACTTTACATAGATCATTCTTCCTTAAAAATTTGAGGGGATATCATTATCTTTCCCTTAAAATTTCAAGGAAGAATGTTCTATATAAAGGTTCATGTGAGATAATTCTTATAGATAAGAAGGGAATAACATGGTTTGTCCTATTGCAACACTACTTGGGAGGTGATCAACCATGCAAGGACAATTATAGAGTTTACGTTGGACATGGCTGACACAAACTTTTTATTGCGCATTACCTGACAATTGGTGACCCTTTGAGATTTAAACATGTTAAGAATAGAGCAAAACCTGTTGCAAATATTGATAATTTTAATATTTTATAATTTTTTTATTATTTTAATAATATTAATGTTGTTTTTTCGTAAGTATTGATAATATAATTTTTTTATTGCTAGGTATTGCTAGTTATTACTAGTTATTGCTAGTTATTACTAGTTATTCCTAGTTATTACTAGTTATTGCTAGTTATTTATAGTTATTGATAGTTATTCTTAATTATTCCTAATTATTCCTAGTTATTCCTAGTCATTCCTAGTTATTCATAGTTATTCCTAATTATACCTAATTATTCCTAATAATTCCTAATAATTCCTAATTATTCCTAATTATTCCTAATTATTCCTAATTATTCCTAATAATTACTAATAATTACTAATAATTCCTAATTATTTATAATTATTCCTAATTATTAATAATTATTAGTAATAATTACTAATTATAAATAATTATTTATAATTATGACTAATTATTTATAATTAGTCAATTACTAATTATATCTATTTATTAATAATTATTACAAATTATATATATTTATTACTAATTATTACTAATTATTACTAGTTATTACTAATTTTTACAAATTATTACAAATTATTACAAATTATTACAAATTATTACAAATTATTACTAATTATTACAAATTATTACTAATTATATCTATTTATTACTAATTATTACTAATTATTACAAATTATTACAAATTATTACAAATTATTACAAATTATTACAAATTATTACAAATTATTCTAAATTATTACAAATTATTACAAATTATTCCTAAATATTACTAATTATTACTAATTATTTCTATTTATTACTAATTATTACTAATTATAGCTATTTATTACTAATTATTACTAATTATAGCTATTTATTACAAATTATATCTATTTATTACTAATTATATCTATTTATTACTAATTATTACTAATTATAGCTATTTATTACTAATTATTACAAATTATATCTATTTATTACTAATTATTACAAATTATATCTATTCATTACTAATTATTACAAATTATATCTATTTATTACTAATTATTACAAACTATATCTATTTATTACTAATTCTTACTAATTATATCTAATTATTACTAATTCTTACTAATTAAATCTAATTCTTACTAATTGTTACTAATTATTTCTATTTCTTACTAATTGTTACTAATTATATCTATTTCTTACTAATTGTTACTAATTATATCTTTTTCATACTAATTGTTACTAATTATATCTATTTCTTACTAATTGTTACTAATTATATCTATTTCTTACTAATTGTTACTAATTATATCTGTTTATTACTAATTGTTACTATTTATTACTAATTGTTACTATTTCTTACTAATTGTTACTAATTGTTACTAATTGTTACTAATTGTTACTAATTCTTACTAATTATTACTAATTATTACAATTAATTACTAATTATTACTATTTATTACTATTTATTACTATTTATTACTATTTATTACTATTTATTACTAATTATTACTAATTATTACTAATTATTACTAATTATTACTATTTATTACTATTTATTACTATTTATTACTATTTATTACTAATTATTACTAATTATTACTAATTATTACTAATTATTACTAATTATTGCTAATTATTACTAATTATTACTATTTATTACTATTTATTACAATTTATTACAATTTATTACTATTTATTACTATTTAGTACTATTTATTACTAATTATTACTAATTATTACTAATTATTACTAATTATTACTAATTATTACTAATTATTACTAATTATTACTAATTATTACTAATTATTACTAATTATTACTATTTATTAGTAATTATTACTATTTATTACTATTTATTACTAATTATTACTAATTATTACTAATTATTACTAATTATTACTAATTATTACTAATTATTACTAATTATTACTAATTATTACTAATTATTACTATTTATTACAAATTATTACAAATTATTACAAATTATTACTATTTATTACTATTTATTACTAATTATATCTAATTATTACTATTATTACTATTATTACTATTATTACTAGTTGTTACTAATTATATCTAATTATAGCTAATTATATCTAATTGTAGCTAATTATATCTAATTATAGCTAATTGTTACTGATTATTACTAATTGTTACTACTTATTACTAATTGTTACTAATTATATCTAATTGTTACTAATTATATCTAATTATATCTAATTATTACTAATTATATCTAATTATTACTAAATATATCTAATTATTACTAATTATTACTAATTATATCTAATTTTTACTAATTATATCTATTTAATCCTAATTATTACTAATTATATCAAATTATATCTATTTAATCCTAATTATATCTGTTTAATCGTAATTATATCTAGTTAATCCTAATTATATCTACTTATTGCTAATTATATCTACTTATTGCTAATTATATTTATTTATTGCTAATTATATTTATTTATTGCTAATTATATCTATTTGTTGATAATTATATCTATTTATTGCTAATTATATCTAATTATTCCTAATTATATCTATTTATTTCTAATTATATCTAATTATATCTAATTAAAATTAATTATTACTAATTATTTATAATTATAACTAACAAAATCAATTTCTTAGTAAAAATAAATATAAAAAAAAATCAATTGAAATCTAATTAAATTACAACTAATAAAAAACAATTAAAATTAACATAAAAAAATAAAATAAATATATAAAAACTAAAATATAAATGCTTTAAACTTTGATATTCTGAAGATATTGACGCCCTCCGATTGCTCTCGTATTAAAAATTTCTACTAAAAGAAAATTTTTCTTTGAAACTCATGAATGAAGAGAAAGAGAGAGAGCTAGATCTGAATGATTTGGAAAAAAATGGATGAGGGTATATATAGGTTAGATTAGTTGCGACAACGTTATTAGCGATGGGGTTCCCATCACAACTGGTACTATTTGCGACGGTGCCCGTCGCAAATACCCTCACCCGCATTAATTACAGTCGGTGGTTAAAAGGTTATTTACGACGGGACCCGTCGCAAATAGTACCTGCCGACAATCTTTTTGCGACGGGATGACATCCCGTCGCAAAAAATTATTAACCGCCGCCGGGTATTTGCGACGGGTCCCGTCGCAACTACCCCTGCGCGGTTTGGCACACAAGTCGTGCCAAACTATTTGCGACGGGAGACGAAATCCCGTCGCAAATAACCCGTCGCAAATAGTGATTTTCCCGTAGTGTTATATCTCAACCATATTTCTAATGCACAGTGAGTGTGTCTTTACTATACACCTAGTTTGACACTCCCAGGGGATATTCCTGGGTTAATTCACATTTTATTTATAAACTATTATGATGATTCAGAGAATAAAACCTATGGAAACCTATGATATTCCATAGTGATATGGGATAAACCTAATATGCCTTGGGTTGATAAGTATAAGGTTGATCATAAATTTAAAGGCATAGATACCCCTTTTAAGGTTTTAATCTATAAAAGTATAAGACAATTAAAATTATTTTGGGGAAAATTTATGGTAATATAAAAATTAGGATCAGTATGGGTTTTAGTAAAAAAAGTTATTTGAGGAATAATGCCTTTAAATTTTATAGACATAAGTATAAGGGAATTGGTAACCTTTAGGGGTTATCTTATCTTTGATGTTATTTGGAGATAAATGTTAAATTTACCTTGAAAGAATATATGATAAAATAACTTTAATCTTTGGGTTTTAATCTTGGAGTGTAATATTTTAAAAAAATTTAAGGTTAATTATTTATCAAATGATCTAAGTTGAACTTTGAGTGTTATTGTTTAGTCTTTAGTGATTAATCGTATGAAGGTTTATTCAATTTGGGAATTATATTACCTTGTGATATATTTTTTTGGTTTTAGTTAATGTTTAAAGATAAGAGGAATATCATGTTATCCTTTTATTGGATTATTTGATTTATTATAATTTTATTTTAGTGCTTCAGGCATAAAAAATTCATATTTAATACTCATTGTTTGGAGTAAAATATGAGATTGTGGTGGAAATTGATTACAAGATGAAATTATACTTATCAAGTATATTTTCCTTATGTTCTTAGTATATATAGCAAGTAATTACTCAAATCTAGGAAAATGATATTGAAATGAAAATTTTATCCTATTACCGTTATTTCCTATGAATCGATGGTCATTTTCAAAACTCTATGCTTTATGCTTTTTTAGTCATTAACTTTCTCATGATCATTCAATTTATTATGATCAATGTTCTCTATCACTATCCATGATTATTTGGACACTAAACCCTTTCTACATGTCTATATTTTAATTTCCACTAATTGTCTCCTATTTGGAAATATAGTTTTGAAATGACATTTATATTTCAATTTCCCACTTTTCAAGAGAAACTTTTATTAACCCTTTTTATGGTGTATGATTTAAACAAATGTATTTTAAAATGTTAAACCCTTTATTATTGAGTTTAATTTAAAATTGATAGGATGAAATTTATTAAATAGAATAAAGTAAAACCCTAATATTTTAAGAAAGGAAACTATATTCGATAATGTATACGATATACAACACTGATCCTACAAAAACCATGAAATATTATTATTTAAATATAAATATTATAATATAGATATTAAATTGAAGGTTATGAAAATTATTAACTGGTTTATTAAATATATATAAATGTTATAATAAATATAAATTTATTTATAAATTCTTAGCAAATAATCATTCAATTTTTAATAAATACATTTTACTCTTCAAAAATGATTTTTATTGACTTTTGTGAGTAAATATTATAATTATTTTTTGGAACTTTTATAAAACATATTTGATAAAATTAAATTCATTTTTTAAATCATAATATTAAAATTATCCTAGGGTTAATTTTGTGTATTTTTTTTGAAATGATTGATTTTTCAGTGAATATTGAAAATTACCGTTTTTTCAAACACTGTCATTTCTTTTGATTAAATAAAGTAATTTAAAAGTATCATTATATTTTTGATTTTATATTAAAGTTAAATATAAAACATTTTATTTATAATGATATAATTAATTTCACTTGAATCAATAATTTTCATGATTTTGGTATAAGTTTATTTCTACACTTAAAAACACAGTTATCTTAAAACTGTTTTTAAGTACATAAAGTTTATTCATTTTAATTAATTAAAATAAACCCTAATAAAGAAATATTTAAATTAAATTTATATATTTTATATCTATTTATATTAATTAAAATTAATATAATGATTAATTCTAGTTATAAAGTTAATATAGGATCATATATTTCTTGAAAAATACATTTTCTTGAAAAACCACTTTTTGTCTCATTTTGAGGGGGTTTAATTTTAAATTAATTCTACCAATTAAGTGAATTTAATTTTATAAAATGGATTAAATATTTATAATAATAATAATTAATATTATTTAATAAGGTCAACTTAATTTTTGGTCATAATGAATAGTAAAATCTGTAAAAATTAATCGTTATATTTAAGGTTAAAATGGGGTTTTGCGCGTTACATGCGCTTGTGTTAAAATTAATTTTACAAAAACATATTATTTTTATCTAATAAATTGGATTTCACATTTATAATCAGTTGGTCAAAATTATCTAATAATTATCATTTTATTTTTAGTCTTAAAGGATAAATTACCAAGGTAAAAACTAGTCACCGTGATGAAAAATAAAATGATTAAAGTGAGTAACCATAAAAGTAAAGGGAATAAAATGTTTAAAAATTTTAATTTTTTATTTTTTGAGATTTTTATCAAAATTTTATTCCATACACTACATTATTTATCAAAATTTTAGGCTAATTTATTGAGATTGACTTTCCATTATTGATTTTTTGGGTATTTACAAAAATGCCACTTCTTCTCACTTATAAAAGGACACCTCCTCTCCTTTTTTTTCACACTTAAAAATCCCTTTTTAGGAAAATAAATGAAAAAATACATTAATGAATTCACTTATCACTTCCTGTAGGTTTTTTTTATTATAAAAACTTCTTAGGAAGTCTTTTGATGCAAATATAAAGAGTTTGTTCGAAGAAGTGGTATCATTCTTAACCGGGAGATTTATTTTATTTATTATTCCACCTATTTAAAATATTATTCAACAATTATGATATAAAATAATAATTATATACCATATAATGGGATTTTATTATGTTAATTTAATAACCTATATCAATCTCCTCTTCCCTTAAATGGGAAACAAAACCATCATTCATGTGTACGACGGATTACCACCTTGAAAACTGATGTAATTTGTTTTCCATAATCACATATTATTTATAGTTGTAATGATGGATTAATTATATATATATATATTATATTAATGAAATATTTATAATTCTAAAAAGATAATATATCATTTACTTTCTTACCTTTCCATTCACTAAAAAATGATAACATCATTTGTGTGTACGTGTGTACTACCACCTCCACAAAGCGATGTGATTCATTCTTCATCACAACATCACATAGATGATATATATAAGTATATTTAAATAAATAATATTATATTTATGATATTATTATAATTATATAAAGATAAAATAATACTCACTTTCTTTCCATAATGATCGTTGAAAAATGGAAACGTTACTCATGCGTACATATGACCTACTATCTCTATGATTGTAACACAATTAATTTTTCATAACCATATTTCATGGTAGTTTTTTAAAGTATTATTTATGTATAAAAATGATAGTTATTTCATAAATATTATTCTATAGATGATGTAACAATGACTTCTTTTAACATAGTCAACCCACCAAATTTATTTTTGGATATATGAACTGAATATTATCAAAACATCAAATGTGAACTTAATTAATTAATTAAATAAATATAGAATGGTAATAAATAAAATAAAAGAAATAATAAAATTTAAAAAGTTTAATAATAAATAAAATAATTAATATAATTTTATTATTCATGAAGATAAACTATGTATGTGGCGAGTTGAACTTGAGGTAAGGGATTTCATCACAACTTTCTTTTTTTGATGCATATTTTAATGTTATGTGCCTAAATTATTTTATATGGAATATATGATTCACATTATACATATTATATCATTAATCCTGAATACTTCATGGTATTTTAAATTACAATTTATTTTACTTCATCTAAGTGGATTTGATTTGAAAATTACCAAAGTGGTAAATGCCTTATGTAACAATCTCCTTTCTTTTCAAGATTGTTTATGTTCAAGGTTAATTTGGGGAAAATCATATATAATTATTTTTTTGAAACAAATATATTTTATTATCCTATATTTATAAATTTGGTTTAAATGTTTGTTTTCCATTTCCTCTCTTATTGAATAAAGAAACATCCAGAAAGTTTTTTGTAAATAATACCAATCTTGTATCTTCTTTTAGATCTGAAATATTTATCTTTCGTGTCTATATTTTACTTAAATTATTTTAAATTATGTTTTTAATATTATACAATTATTTAATAGATAAATTTTTACCCATGTTTTATTTTTTTACAAAATGGTTTAAAATAAATATTTTTTTTTTCATTTTCTGAACAAGGTGTTTTTTGAATTTTTATAAAATCATGGAAGAAATATTTTATTTTAACTTATAATACATGAATGAAATTTTCCAAAATCATGAAATATCAATGATTTGAAGATTAGTTTATAGTTTTCCATGGTTATTTACAAATAAAATGTTTTCTATAATATTTTGAAAATTATTATATTTTAAATAAGTGATTTCAAAGTGAAAAGGGTATTTTCCTCAAAAAATATTCCATGTGATATTTTAAAGATGTTTTCATCAAAATAAAAACCTTTGATGTTACATATTTCTTATAAATTATATATATGTCTCTTAGATATATACTTATTTCATTATCCCTTTATTTTATGGGGTAATACATGTCATAAGTTCTTTTCTCAAATGCATCCTATTTCTTTCCATGAGTAATTTTTATGTTTATTCCTTTAGATTGATTTCATTTTTGTGGCACACATAAACATGTACATGTTATGATAAGTTCACCCATATAGTGAAAAAATACACTAGGTAAACCTTTTTTCTCATGATAAGTTATCTATGGGATCAAGGAGTAAACTTAATGCATTAGGGGACTTTGTCCACTATGTGATATTATCTAGACAGTTAGCCTTGAATCATATTTATTTCATATTATATACTGCTTATACATTTATTATGTTTCTATGATCATATTATTACATTCTATTTATTTTATTCTTCCATGTTATTAGTCACCATCATTATATTTTATGATATCATGTTATACCTTTGACTCATACATTATGTTTCATTATTATGTTTATCCCCTTACTAGGTTTTTTAGCTCACCACATTGTTCTATGTAGTCCCTAGGTTATCCTATGCAGTTTTAGGAGCTCAAAGAGATTTAGGATCTCACTAAGTAGAATAAAAATAAATATGTTTTGTTTTAGTTTATTTTTATGTTTTATGTAACTAGTATTCCAAATACACCAGGACTTACAATATTTGGGTTGTAATTAATGGATGTTTATGTTAAAAATTATATAATATTATGTGTAAAAGTATTGGGTCACTATAGTTGGAATTAGATCAAGGTTTAGTTATTTTTGATGATTAAGATTAGTATAATTTTGTAAAAAAACCTTGGGGATAATTCTAATTATAGGATAACATCCTAAAGTTTTGGTAAAGAATAGATTATGTGGTTTTCCTAGCAATACATCCCCATATGGATACTATAAGTAGCCATGGTTTTAGAATAGATAAATATAGGGGTAATAACCATAAAAAGAGTTGGTTGGGTATATCTCAACAATCATTCTAATTCATGATGAGTGTGTCATTATGAAATACCAAGTTTGAAACTTTTGGGGGATATTCATGAGTTAATTTACACTTTCTTTATGAACTATTATGATGAATGAGAGAATAAAACCTATAGAAAACTATGATATGACACAGTGATATGGGATAAAAATAATATATTGGGTTGATAAGTTGAAGGTTGATCATAAATTTAAAGGTATAAATACCCCTTTTAAGGTTTTAATTTATAAAAGCCTAAGATTATTAAGAGTATTTTGGGGGAAATTTTTGGTAATATAATCATTGGGTTTAGTATGGGTTTTAGTAAAAAAAGTTATTTTATGAATAATTACTTTACATTTTATAGATAGAATTATAAAGGTATTAGTAAAATTTAGGGGTTATCTTATCTTTGATGTTATTTGGATATAAATATTAAATTTATATTATAAGAATATGTGATATTTTTTTTATATATGGGTTTCAATCTTAGTATGGAATACTTTAAAGAACTTTAAGATTAGTTATTTATCAAATTACCTAAGTTAAACTTTAAGTGTTATTGTTGAGGCTTTAGTGATTAATTGTATGAAATTTTATTCATTTTGGGAATTATCTTACGTTATGCTAATTTTTTTGGTTAATGTTTAAAGATACTAGGAATAAATTTTTATCCTTTTGTGGAATCATGTGAACTTTTATAAGCTAATTTTAGTGCTTTAGTCATACCAAATTCATCTTGAATACTCATCATTTGGAGAAAAAGATGTGATTATGGTGGAAATTGATTATATGATGAAATTATACTTATCAAGTAAGTATATTTTCCTTATATTCATAGTTTTGATAGTAAAGAATTACTCAACTCTAAGAAAATGAACTTTAAAGGAAAATGTTATCCTATTACCTTCATTTTTAATGAATCAATGATCTTTCTTCATAACTCTTTAGTTTATGATTTTTTGTTCGTTAACATTATCATGATCATTCACTTTCTTATGATAAATATCCTCTATTACTCTCTAAGATTATTTGGACATTAAATCCTTTATCTATGTCCATATTTTCACTTCCCAATAATGTTATCCTATTTGGAAACCTAGTTTTGTGATGACCATCATATTTCCTTTTCCCTCTTTTCAAGAGGAATTTTTATTAACCCTTTTTATGATGTGTGATTTCAATAAAGGTACTTTCAAATATTAAAACTTTTATTACCAAGTTTAAGTTAAAATTATTAGGATTAAGTTTATTAAATGGGGGAGAATGAAACACCCTGATATTTTAAAAAATAAAAGTATATTCAATAGCGTATAGATAAGAAACACCGAGCCTAAAAAAACCATAAAGTATTGTTATTTAAATATAACAATTATAACCCAGACATTAAATTGACTATTATGAACATGATTAATTGATTTATGAAATATATATAAAGTTACTACTCAATATAAATTTATACATAAATTCTTAGGAAATAATCATTCAATTTTTAATAAAAACATTTTACTCTTCAAAAATACATTTTCTTCAAAAATGATTTTTTCCTTTTATGGGGAAATATTATAATTTATTTTTGTACCTTTTATAAAATTTATTTTGATAAAATGAACTTCATTTTTTAAATCATCATATTAAAATTAACTTAGGGTAAATTTTTTGGATTTTTTTGAACTAATTAATTTTTTAGTAAATAGTGAAAATTATTGATTTCTCAAATACTGTCATTTATTTTGATTAAATAAAATAATTTAAAAGTAAATTTATATTTTGGATTTCATATTAAAGTGAAATATTAACCATTTTATTTATAATAATATAATTAATATCATTTTAATAATCAATTTTTTTGATTTTATAATAAGTTTATTTTTATGATTAAAAATATGGTTTTCTTAAAACCATTTTTAAGTGCTTACGGTTTATCCATTTTAATTAATTAAAATAAACCTTAATAAGGAAATATTTAAATTAAATTTATATATATTATATAACTATTTATATGAATTTAAATTCATATAATGATTATTTTTAGTCATAGAGTTAATATAAGATCATATATTGCTTGAAAAATGTATATTCCTAAAAAATCACTTTTTGTCATGTTTTGTGGGTTTAATTTTAAATTAAATTATAAAAATTATGAAAATTTAATTTGATAAAATGGATTACATATTTTCAATCATAATAATTAATATCATGTATTAATTTGAACTTAATTTTTGGTCATAATGAATATTAAAAATAATAAAAATTAATTACTATGGTTAAGGTTAAAATGAGGTTCTACACGTTACATGTGCTTGTGTTAAAATTAATTTTACACATATATAGAATTTTAATTTGATAAATTTTATTTTATATTTAGAATCATTGGTTCCAAATTATCTAATAAGGATCATTTTATTTTTGAGATTAAAGGATAAATTACCTAGGTAAAAACTAGTTATAGTGGTGAAAACTAAAATGATAAAAGCAAGTGACCATAAAGGTAAAAGGAATAAAATATTTTAAAAATATTTATGTTTTAATTTTGGAGGTGTGTATTGACCTTATAATCCCTCTAAACATCATTTATTAATTTTGGAGGCACTTGGCTTGAGAGTGAATTCCCATTATTGAATAGTTTTGGGTATTTAGAAAAATGCCACTTCTCACTTATTTTTTTTAAGGTAGAGAGGAATTACACCCTTATTTTATTGAAAAAAGGTACCCTATATTGTTATTATGGGTATATGGATCCCATTACATGTCAATTTTAGTCTCATTGGGTATTAAACCCATCACAAGAGGCCCAAAGACTAAGAATTGTATAGGTCATATATTCCCCATGCACACCAACCCTACTGGAATCCTCCCATCACTATCTCACCAACACCTCACCCAAAAACATCATTCATGGACACATAACACTTTAAGAGTCACCCAACACCACCTAAAACATTCCCATCATCATCCACTACTATTGTGCCTCTCTAAGTAGCACTATCGGTGCCACCGGCCCGTTGTCATCCGCATCAACTGTCTCTTCCAAAAACTCCATCATTACTGCTAGCACATATTACCTATGAATCTTACCAACATCACCTTTAACCATAAAATACAAACTATAGTTTCATCCAACACCACCTTCACTAATTACATCATCATCTTGGACTATGACCACCATCGGTCTGTCGTTATCTGCAACAACCACCTCATCCAATATCTCACCATTGAGGCCCATCTGTCCCTACTGTGGCATTAAACACACCGTACGCTCATCAAATTAAGACCCCATAGAACACACCAAATATAAATGTTACCCATATTTCAAATAAATTTTACAGGATAGGTTTTGAACCCCAGACCTACTAGATGTGGAGGTTCATTGAGTACCACTCAACTACACCCTTGGCCACACTTCTTGTCACTTATAAAAGGGAACCTACTCTTATCTTTTCTTCACACTTAAAATGAGATTTTAATCATATAATAATTGAAAAAATAAATTCCTTAATTCATTTATCACATCCTAAAAGACTTTGTTTTATTATAAATACCTCTTAGGAAGGCTTTTGATGCAAACATAAAGAAGTTTTTTGAAATAGATGTATCATTCTTAACTGAGTGTTTTAATTTATTTATTATTATACCTATTTAAAATATTATTAATAAATTATGATATTATATAATTAATACCTCCCATATAATAATATATTATTATGTTAATGGAATAACCTACACCCATCTTCTCTTCCATAAAATGGGAAACGAAACCATCGTTTGTGCGTATGATAGACTACTACCTCGCAAACCGATGTAATTAAATTTCTATCATAACCTATTATGGATAGTTTTAATGATATATTTAATGTATATATATGATATTAATGAAATATTTATAATTTTTAAAATATAATATATCATTTACTTTATCATCTTTCCATTCATTAAAAAATGATAAAGTCGTCTGTGCGTACGTGTGGACTACCGCCTCCACGAAGCAATGCTATTTTTTCTTCACCACCAAATCAAATGGATGATATTTATAATTATATTTAGAGAAATAATATGATATTTATGATATTATTATCATAATGTAAAGATAAATTAATACTTACCTTCTTTCTATAATGATGGTTGAAAAATGGAAATACTAATCACGTATATGTACGACCTACCATCTCCAGGATTGTAACACAGTTCATTTTTCATAAAAATATTTCATGGTTGATTTTAAAAGTATAATTGATATATAAAAATTATAATTATTTCATTATTATTAATATTGATATTATGGAATAATGATTTATTTTACCATAGTCAACATACCTAAGTCATTTTGGACATATGAATCAAATATTATCAAAATGTCTGATGTGAATTTAATTAATTAAGTAAAAAAAATATAACATGGTAATGAAAAATATAAAAGGAATAAAAAACTTGAAAAAATTTATTAATCAACAAAATAATTAAAATAATTTTATTATTTAGGAAGATAAAGTACGTACATGGTGATTTAAACTCAAGGTAAGGTATTTCATCTCAATTTACCTTCATTGAGGAATATTTTAATTCTATGGATATAATTTATTTTATATTTGTGTATATTCTTCCCATTTTAAATATTATATCTCCAATCCTTCAAAATTCATGTTATTTTAATTTATAATTCATTTTTATTCATCTAAGTGGATTTTATTCAAAAGTTACCAAAGTGGAAAAGACCTTATATTACAATCTACTTTATTTTAAAGATTTTTTATTTTAAAGGTTAATTTAGGGGAAATCATATACAATTATTTTCATAAAACACATATATTATATTTGTAGGATCGAAATAATAATGTAGATTCTCAACACAAGAGGGGGGGGGGGGGGTGAATTGTACTTTTAAAAATTCCTTTGAAAATTTTAAAGATGGTTATGTTTAACAAGGTTAAACAAGATAATTCACAAAACCTCTAAGTTCTAAACACTTGCTTGATTCAGGAAATATTATTCCGAGAAAGAAATTCTGGAAAAGTGATTTCAGAAATTAAACTTAATTAAATTTTACAAAGATGAAGATTCTACCTTAAAGCGTATAGAATCTAACTAAATCAGAGTACAAGTATACGGAAGTATAAGATAGTTATACTTTCCTCAATAATACAAATGCAGTGGAAAAATTGTAACAAAACAAGTAATAAGAGTAAATATTTTAACCCAAATATAAGGGTATCCAACAACCTTGGATAAATGTCCCTTGATTTATACTTTCAAGAAATCCTGTCTTACCCACACCAGGGTAAGCCCTCGATATGAAGATCGGAGTCTGTCTTGCTATCCCCAGAAGCACTCAACTTCAAGGTAGTCAACACCTCTGTCTTCCTATCCCTAGAATCCCTCGATTGTACATAGAAACAATAGAAGTGGCACAAGGAAAATATGAACGAAGAAAAGTTTGAACAAGCCATTCAAACTTTCTTCACGAAGCTTGAGAGTTTATAAGAGCCTCTTTCTCTAGAAATCACTTCTAAAAGTTCCGAGATTCAAAAATTCCAAAATTCTCATCAGTTCCAAAAGTATCGATCACTTTTAAATGAGCTTTTATTTATAGGAATAACTCCAACGGTCGGCTCCCTCATCCAATGGTCATATTCTTCCTTGAATTTCAGAGGAACCTGTACACGTATCACTCATACAACGGTTAGTTGATAACTTAAAGCACAACATCGTTTTATAACAAAATGAGTGTAAGCATAACTAAAAAATGATGTTTGAAATGTAAGAAAATGAATGTTCAGAGTCTTAGTAAAAATTGAATTCGGAGTCTATAATACAAGGATATTTGGATTCTGTTTTGTAGGAATCCAGAACTTTGGACTTATAAAGTTCAGAGTCGGAGTTCATGGGAATTCGAAGTCAGAACTTAGAGAAGTTCGTATCCAGAATTCGTATTTAGAATTCGGAGTCAGAACTCAGAAGAGTTCGTAACCAGAATTTGGATTTAGAATTCGGAGTCAGAACTTAGAAAAGTTCGTAACCAGAATTCTGATTCAGAATTCGGAGTCAGAACTATGAATAGTTCGTAACTAAAATTCAGAGAATTCGGATCCTAAAACAGAATGCTTCATATCTAGGTAATTATAAGATTCCGAGGTTTTTGGTTACAATCCAAATTTTACACTTAAGAAAAATATTGATATGAACAATAAAATCTAGGTAAGGTTAAATTTCCTTGGAGAAGGAAATTTTCCTTATGGAAGTAAAACAAGGGTAAAAAGATTTTTGCCTTGGAATAAGGTGTTTTTGATTTTCAAGACAAGAAGAGATGGTAAAGTCATAAGGATTCCTTGTTGACTTAGAAATCTACCCCAAGTATGAAGGAATGGAAAAGTCATAAGTAAAACCTTATTAAATCAACAATATTATCCTATGGTCATGAATGTGGTTTAATTTTTTTTATTTACATTTCCTCTCTTATTTAATAAAGAAACATTAATAAAATTATTTGTAAGTAATACCGATCTTGTATCTTCTTTTAGTTATAGAATATTTCTCTTCCATGTCTCTATTTTACTTAAAATAATTTATAATATGTTTTTTATATTATACAATTATCTTTTAAAGAATTATTTACCAAAGTTTTATTATTTTTAAAAAATGGTTTAAAAGGAATATTTCTTTCATTTTTCAAACATGGTACTTTTTGACTTTTTTCAAAAGTGTGAAAGAAATATTTTATTTTAACTTATAATACATGAATGAAATTTCCCAAAATAATGAATGATCAATTATTTGAATATTAATTCACAATTTTTCATGGTTATTTTCAAATAAAATTTTTTCTATAATATTTTGGAAATTATTAGATTTTAAAGAAGTGATTTCAAAGTTAAAAGGGTATTTTCCTCAAGAAATATTCCACGTGATATTTTAAAAATATTTTTATCAATGATGAAAAAATTTGATGCTATAGATTTCTTATAAATTATATATATATATATATGTCTCTTAAATGTATACCTATACTATCATACCTTCCTTTTATGGGTTAATACATTCCATAAGTTGTTTTTTCACAAATAAAACCCATTTATTTCTATAAGTAATTTTTATGTTTATGCTATGAGATTGATTTTATTTTGTGGCACACATAATCTTGTACATGTTATGATAGGTGTTCCCAGTTAGCACTACAATGCATTGGGTAAATCTTTTTTCTCATGGTACACTATTTATGGGATTATGGAGTAAACCTAATCCCTTATGGGACCTTTTACACCATGTGATATTGTATAGGCAGTTAGCATTGAATCTTGTTTATGTCATGTTATATGTTGCTGTGACATTTCTTAGGTTGCCATGATATTATGATTCCATATTATTTATGTTATTATTCTTTATGATTACTCATGAGTCTTATCTTTTATGATATCATGTTATACCTTTGACTCATATATTATGTTTCCTTACCATACTATTCCCTTATTGGGTGTTTTAGATTAACACTTTCTTCTATTTATTACTTAGGTTATCCTATACAATTTTAGTAGCTCAAATATATTTAGGATCTCACTAATAAAAAAAATAATGTTATGATTTATTTTATTTTTTTGTCTTATGTACCTAGTCTTCCAAATACACTAGACCTCACGATCTTTGGGTTGTAATTAATGGATGTTTATATTAAGAATCATGTAGTAATATGTGTAAAAGTCTTGGGTCACTAAAGTTATAATCTAGAAACCTATGAGTGTGCTTGAGGCCTTGTAATAATATTTCTTAGAAATTTAATAAACCTCATTATGGTTCATTATAAAAAAGTATAAAAACACAATTTTATTATATTTTTTAGAACCTTAGGATTACTGATATATGTAGAGATAATATCTTATGAATTTGAAATATAAAATATAAATATATCCGATAAATATAATTATAGTGGAAGCCCAATTACTAAGAAAATCCATGATTATATTTATGGTTGTGTTTATTTTTAAATGGATTTGGTTTTATATTATTTAAAATTTATTTTTTCCTAAACACAAGGAAGGAGAGGATGTATTGAGAAATATTCATCCTTTAATGATGTGTAGGGATTTTTAGGCATTCATGTTCTCATGTTTGATTTTCTCTAAAGTTATTCATATTTAAATTTAAATGAAAATTGAATAAAATTGGTTAAATAAAGTAATAGTTATAGATTAATTAAAATAATGTAATAAATATTTAATAATGTTTTAAATAGATTATTGGTGGTTACTTAATTATCCAAGACTAAATAGGATTTCTTCGTAATTAATCTTAATTAATTGACTTGTCTTTTTATTGGATATGAATTAAATGTGGTTGGATCATGTATTTTTGGTTTGAAATATTATGATGTGGATATAAATGTGATGGTTTGTTATGAACTATAAAAAGTAATATGAGTTTATATAACATGTAAAGGTGAGCCCAGTGGTTACGAGGTACCTTGAAATCACTAATTTTCCGAGTTTGTGTCCTCTTATGTTTGGTTTATAATATAATAGTAACACATGGTACATCCCATATATACATTAATATCAAGTATTATAATCATAAGCGCATGATAGATGTTCATTTTTCTTAGGCCTCAACCATTGAAAATTATTTCCAGTGTTATTTTCCCTCTTTGTGTGACCTAAAAGGGCGCACCCTCAGCTATATTACATGTTTTATTTTTAGTCTGAGTATGATATATTCCTAATGGCATGTTTCCCTATAAGCTTTACTTGGAAGGGTGTGGTTATTGACATGAATATTTTGATTAAGGATCAAATCATGTGAACCTATATCTCTTAATTATATAATTAACACACACGATCATGCATGTGATGTAATGATGATATTACATATGGTTTATCATGTTATGAATAAAAATGTTTATTATTTTATTTATATCAGGGTGTGTTGGGGTAGGTATAATCAATTAATCATGGAATGAACACTTTCTTATGTGATTTCATCACAATAAGGGTTTGGATTTTGGTGGTTAATTTTGGTGGGTATGTTATATTCACACCCTATAGGTATATCTTCTATGAAATGCATACTCTTTTTTTATGACACATCTAGGGGAAAGGGTGTAATTCCTGGGTTTTCAATAAAGGAAAATAATTAAACGTGATTGATGTTGACTAAAGGGAGAAGTTATTTTGAAGTGTTTTGGGATGTTTTAGAGTGTCTTAGAAGTGTTGGGAAAGGTTAGGGATTGTTTAGAGGAAGTTGAAGAAGTTAGAGGTGTAAATTGGGAATCTAGTGAGAGTTGCACGAGTTACCTACATAGTCTCTAATATTGTGTAATAAAACTATACGGATTAAAGGGAGGGGATAGTGTTTTCATGATAGACTTGTACGGGCACCAAAACCATGTATTCAGGATGTATAACTTTTAAAAAGTGCCTGAAATTAGATTTTACCCAAAAACCCACATTTCTAACCTAATTGAATTCTTACATGGAAGTGTCTCTTTATTGGGTGATTTTTAATATATTTATACCTTTTTATCTATTATACATTTAATATTTGGATGTTTGGGTGGTAGATCATAGGTATTTTTCTCCTCATTCTTCATCTATTTCATTTATCTCTATATCTAGGGATTTAACATGGGGGTTTCAATGAAGTATAGATAAAATTATTCAATTCATGTGGTTTTTAGGGGTTTTAAATAATTACAAGGAGCAATGGTGTGCGAATATAAGGTAATATTTTTTGGATTCTCTCATCTCATATTTTTATTGATTTCTCTTAGTGGAAACCCTAAACATGTAAGGGTTTGAGTGTTTTTAAGGTTAAATATTAGATTAATTTAGGGATTTTGGTTCTAGGTATTTGAGGATCCTAAGGGGATCCCAAATACTTATTTTCATATTGTGGATTTGCAAAATCATTGGATGTGAGTTAGGTAGCTTCTCATTCACACTATTATGTGCTAAAATCAAATGGGCTCAAATATTGACATTTAATTAAATTATTTAAATGGATCTTAAATAATTTCATGGTTGTTATTATTTTACTGTGGATCAAAAATAGATTTTTGTGTGAGTTATTTTAGAGAACAAAGGAATTGTGGTTTTTTGGGTGGGTGTGTGATTTATGGAAAATTGGTGTATTTTCAACATGTGATATAAAATGGGGTTGTTTAATATATAGTTTCATGGATTTGGTTGATATTTATGATTTAGGATGATTATTTTTTATATCTTTATTTATTATTCTATTGTGCATTGAGTTTATTAGGAGATTCTATTTGCGTGTGCATTGAGTTACAGGTGGATATTTTTTTGTGGGTGTTCACTGAGTTACATGAATTTTATGTTATTTGTTTTCATGCATTTAGTTGCATGTATGATCTTATTTGGTGTGTATTGAGTTGAAAAATATTGATATTATTATTTGGTTTGTGAATTAAGTTGCATAATATGGATGGTATTTGTATTGTGTATTAAGTTTCATGGGGAATTATGTTGTTGTGGTTGTGCATTCAGTTTCATGTGTAAGTGTTTTTTGCTATTGAGATTATAGATTTGATTTTGTTAAGGTATTAAACATGAATTTGATAAACTCTCACTTGGGTGTGGGTACCTTATCAATAGTGGTAAGGTGATGTGGTGGTAAACTCACACTTGAGTGTGAGGACCATTTCAGGATATGACAAGGTTAGGTTTGGGGGTAGTTGGTCCACTCGTGATTTGGTGATACCCATTCTTGGATATCACTCATGGTCTATGGGTTCCCTCAATGTTTTGTAGTTTACATGAGTGTGTAGGTTATTTTATTGGGAATATGTTATTTTTATTATTGGTTTTGATATATTGGAAGTGTTTTATTTGTTAAGATGTGCATTTTTATTATGATTTGTTGATGTTACCTTGTTTATGGTAAGTTTTTTGATTGTTAATGTGATTTTAAATGGTATTATAAATTGGGATTGTTTTATAAAACACATTTGTAGTTTTTTTTATTCTTACATGGATGGGATGCACGAGAATCATTGAGAAAATCCTAGTGGGTTTTTTACTCACCCCCTACATGGGCATCCTAGTGCCTATGCAGATGATATTACATGAGTCTTAGGTTGTTGGATATTGCTTCATAGGATTTAAATGAGTAGAAATGGTCATCTAATGGATACTAGTGGGGATAAATTTCATAGGCGATGAGTTGGTTGTTGGTCATTATTATACTAATATTGATTATTTATTATATATTGATTTTTTTACTCATGTATTATGGTTTTATGCCTTATATTCATGGTTTTCACTATGAACTGGCTTTCAGGTATGTCGTTGGTGTTGTATTTGATTGTTACATCATTACCCTATAGTCTATATTGGTGTTTTTAATTTATCAATTGTTCATTTGGAACTTAGGGGATGATGCCAAGGGCTAAGTAGCATTCCAATATGGATTAGGGTTGAGTTTGAGTAGTTGGGATATGTTAGGATGTTACAAATGGTATCCATTTGGTTCAATCAGGGTCCTATTGGCATAGAGATAAGATGTGTTGGAACTCAGAAGAAAAACTATAGAAATACATGATCACTATATTTATAGTGAAACCCAAGTTTCCAGGGAACTTTAGGAATGTGAGATGTTTGTTAACTTGAAAAGAGTTAGTTTTATTTATTTTTTCCTAGGTAAGGTGTCTTAACCATAGTGGATTGAGATGGGATTTGTGTCTCATGCATTATTGAGAACCATTATAGGAATTTCATAGCATTCAGTTGGTTGTTATGTATTTTTGTAAAATGATTTTGAAAACCAGTAAGTAGAAGGGTTATTACCTCGGTGGAGGATTTTTTTTGAAAAAAGAGGGCTTTTATATGTGGTAGTGGTTGTTGTACTGCTCTGATAACAGGTTGGGAAAAGTATAATTAGTGAAATTACATGGATATAAACATGTTATCACGATGAAAATTGTTAAGGGTTTTTGATTCATGGATTATTTAAAAGATTTTATATGCGTTTGTATTTTATTTTAGGTTATATTGTCACTGGTATTGATTATATTTTATTGTTTTTGTTAAGATTACATAGAGTGAGATGAACTTTTGAACAATTTAGTAATCAATAATGGACTGTATAACTAAGGCTAAAAAATTTGTTGGGGGTAGTGACCTAATTGGGTCAGTGTCAAAAATTCACTTTATGGAATGATAATTCTTGATTTAATCGATTTTCCTATTAAAATGGACGAGTTTCATTTTGGTTGTCTAAAAATAATTATTTGGTTTTATAGTTTCTAAATGAAGTTTTGATCAAAGTGTGTTCTATAGAAAAATGTTTTTGAGTTGTGTCTGTTGGAGTTGATTCCTTAGAACCAACCATTTTTTACTTTTGATTAACTATATATTTATGGTTTTTATTATTGATAAATATATTATCACATGATGATTTTTCTTCTACATTTCATCAATGTTATAATGTCCCTAGAGTATTTTTCATATTGAAAGGTCATAACAGTTTCCTGCTATGATGAAAACCTTAAAATGTAATGATGATATTCTTAAATATATGTTATATGACCAGATGACATAACCTGATTAGAAAAAGCTGATATAGGCTATCAGGGGTAGGGAGATCATAATAGATTTATACTTTTTCTCATGAAGTTCACCCTTGGTAATTTCCACGAGAGGGGGATATGAGAACTGACCTATCAGGAGGAAATCCACATATTCTATGTGTCATTAGATGTTCCTATCTGAGAACATGTGTAATGATACTTAAACTTTAATATTATTATTAATACATATCATGAGTCATGTACTTTTATGCATTTATATAAATAATGAAAATATATTTTCATGGTGAAGTTGGGTATATTGGATGTTTCATGACTGATATGACATTAATGAATAAACTAAGAAAGGATTTCCCCCCTCTTTTATTTAATAGAGGTTTATATCTTAGGTCCTTTTATGGAAATGGAATTGTATGATAAGTCTATTTATATGTAATTTTTTTGATTAGTTCATTTTTGGAAAGTTAGATAGATATATTTTGAGCATATTGTTTAATGACAGATGCAGTACAACCTTCTTGAAGGAGATATCATGAAAAAGAATTATATTACACGGTAAGTGTTTATAGGAGGTAATCATAGCTTTGAATTATCCTCATCTCTTTAGGGTCTATGATGTGTTTCTAGATACTACTCTTGGTCTATGATTTGGACTCATTGCTATCAACATTGAGGCCTAGAGGGTCTCACACAAAGTGTATTTATAGGTTCCACTAATTCAGATGATTTGGAATCCATGAAGAAGTGGGTCCTATATGTGAGGTCCAACAACCATACAAGTGAATGATCATAATTAAATTAATTCAATTATAATATTTTGGTTTTGAATGATGAGAATTGAATTTATTTTCAAGGTATTCACAAGACTATTTAATTATAAACATGAATATTAGAAAATATTATTTTTCGAATAAATGTTGCACCGTTCAAGGTTTATTAAATAATTATAGGAGGAGAAATCCAAGTTAATGACTTTGTATTAATCAAATGAAATTTTTTAATGTCACCAATGAGTAGTGAAATGTTCATGGTAGGTATGGCATGTTTATGGGTTTATTCATGTTGTTTTAGGCCGGTTTAATAGGTTTAATGTATCTAGGGGATCAAGGTAAATTTTGGAAAGTTAAACCTAACTATTTAATCTCATTTTTGATCCATTAATAGGAGGATAATGAATTTTAAATAATTTTAGTGTATACCTATCCACTTGTTCCTTTTCTTAATCTTTTATAGAGATAAAGATCAAGAATAGATCAATCTAATTTTGGTGATTGATGATGTAATTTTTAGTGATCATATGAGCATTGTAAGGTCTTTTATCTTCTGTTTAATCACTTGAAAATAAAATAATAATGATCATAGTTATTTTTTACATGAATGGATGATCTATAGGGAACCCAATTAACTATCTTTTAGCTAAAATGATTTAGATAATAGAGAATATTAATAGGATCATGACATTCCACAAAGGTAACATTTTAATTTGTTTTCATACTTAAATTAGTTTTTATGAGATCATTGGAAGTATTAATGAGGAATAAATAATCCAAATAAAGTATATTATGATTAATTTATCATTAAGAATTAAAATCACACTTTCTTTCATACTTTCACAGCCAGCCTAGTTCCTTCAGTTTTGGAAATTGAAAGTGTAAATGCGAATTTCGTGTTGATAATTTATATCTTAAACCTAGTTTGGTAAATGATACAGTTATTGGTTTTCAAAGATTTTTAAACTTAGTTATCCTTTTAGGAGTTTTGAATAGGTATTTCCAAAAATTTTATTGGTTTAACTTGGTTTTTAAAACTTACAGAAGGTGGATTTTATGAAAGGTGTTAGGTCACAGTGGTTTCAAATAAAGGGAATGATGTTTGTTATTTTTGGAATATTATATGGGTTTCAATATTTTGTCCCTTTTATTATAGTTATAAAAATGATATATTTTTCTTATGTGGTGTGTTTTATTTGGTTTCCAAAATATTTTTAGCAATATGTTTTGTTTTCTAAAGTAAATGTTTTTCCAGATTAGATTTTGGGAAATAAGTGCAATTTTGAAAAATTTTACGTCTATTATAGAGGTTTTACAAAATATAGTGGGAGACCAAGTTGTAATAGTTGAGTTTCTAGTATATTAAAATGTATGGGGTAAAACCTATGTTTTTGCTGCTTTTTTATTGAAGTGGGTTTTGAAAATGGATCTTTTTAAATAGGTCAAGTTGTGTTGTTTTGTTAAAGCTCATAGAATGAGTTGATTTAAAGTTTTAAAGGTATTTAAAATGAAATGGTTTTAAAAAAAATGTATTTTAAATGACTTGAAATGGGTTTTATGATTTGGTGAGTCTTTATTTCAAGAAAAATATTGAGTTTTAAAAATATATTGAAAACTGTTTTAGGAAAAATAAAAATTATATTTTTAATAAATGTGGTTAACATGAATAATTGTCGTAGATTATTGAAATATTATAATGGTGTTAAGTGCTAATTACTTATATGGAATGTTATTCTAGTATTAGGAAAGTTATCCCAGGATGGAGGAAGTTTTCCCTTTTGTTGGATGTTGATAATGGGTGGGTGATCCTAAGGTGGAGTGGATTGGTTTATTGAATTTATTATACATGGATACTACTTGAAATATAGAGGATTTTTGGTATATATTTATGGGAGATGATTCATGTTTGGATTGAGAAAAACTTGTATAAAATATATTAGCTTACAAGTAATGGCCTTTATTAATTTTCTTTGACACCCTTCAAGGCGGGATGGGCTTATTGGGTTATGTTGAAAAAATGGTTAATTGATTTAACCAAACATGAAGTTTGGGGTGTTTTATAGTTAATTTTTCCAGTTGTTCATGATTCTGATATAGGGTTTTTTGTTTGGTATTAGATCATTATGCCGATAAATTCATAGTGGAGTGGATTCAAGGGTTCCATAATGGTTTCTTAGTTACCCCATGTTATCAATAGATCATGGTATGGATTCATAGTTGGGTTTGAGTTTTCATGCTAATATAATGGTATAGTTAGGATTATTTTCATGTGAATAGAATATAAAAGGGGATCCTAGTGATTTTTTATAGGTATGTGGATATATACTAGACTGTTCAAGAGAAGGTTGGAAGTGTGAGTGGTTATCTCGGTGAGACGTTGTTGGTGTAACAATAGTAATTACGTTTAGTGAGTATGGATTTTAGCATGATGGTCAAGAATTGTTATGGTAAGGTGATGGTTGGGATTTTTGATCGATGGGACCAATACATGGGAATTTGGATAGTATCTTTAGTACCAAATCTGTATGGATTATATATTGGTATTTGGGGGTAGTAAATTAAGGGTTTTATGTGAGATAGATAAAAGTTTTTGGAATGATAAACATTGAATTAGTTGTGGTTAAACCTAAAAGACCTTGGGAAACACATGGTCAGATTTGAAACTTTAGATTATTATGATGGATTTGGAATATTGATTAAATTTTTGTAGACTACTTTTAGTAAAATTGATGGTTTCAATAATTTGGTTCATGGATAGTTAGTTATTTCGATAAATGATTGGTCACTTTCAGTGATTGACCAACTTCAGGAGCCTATGGTTGTAGTAGGATAACAATATGTCACCTCAGATAGTCCATAGATAGAGTGTTAGGAAAGGGATATAGATATAGTTGGATATGTAAAGTAATTTCAATGTTTAATTAGAATAATCCTTTTTTTTTTGGTGAATTAAGGGGATGAAAATTTCATTGTTGGGTTCCTAGGACTATGTGACTTTTGGGTTAGAACCTATGATGCATGTGTAAGTTGGATTGAGTTGAGGGTTTGGTGGATGTGTGGTTGCTTTTTCCATTTTGGTGGTTGATTTGTGTAAAATTCCCTTACATGAGATCAGATTGTAAAGGTGATGTTGGTCCATGTTTTATATTTTTATTTTTAATGATGAGCCAGAATGCATCGAGAATAAGGGAATAAGATATTATGAAAAAGATATATTTTGGATGGAGAATTATTCTAGATTGGGTTGTTAGCAGTTACTTTATTATTAATATTTATCTTGAGAGTATTGTTTGGATTTAATGTTTTCTTGAGTTGAATTTGGAATCAAAACCTTCATGTGGGAGTATAATTAAGGGTTAGTAAGGTTTTATTTGAAGATGTGGGAAAAAATACATGAAATGGTGTGGATTGTGGTGTTACAATATTTATGGTTTGTAAGGGGATGATATCTATGCATGGTACATTAAATTTTATTTGCATAGATAGATTATTTATGGTGGGAGTTAATTGGTGTTAGTAATTTTATATTAAAGAGCATGCATTTCATCATGTCCAACAACTTTTTAAGGATGAAAATCTTGATGGTGGGGAGAGTTGTTGTGGCTATATTTTCAATGGTTGTTTGAAGGAATGGATTGTGTCTAGTTTTTCAAGGATGAAAAAGGTTTTAAAAGGGAAACATTATAAGTGCAAGGTTTTAAATAAAGTGAAATAATTAAATGTGATAATTGTAGACCATTGGTATAAGTGATTTTGAAGTGTCTTGGAAGTGTTGGGGAAAGATAGGGATCATTCAAAGGAGTTGGATAAATTAGAGGTGGAAATTAGGAATCCAAGGAGAGATTATTGGGAGATTTCACAGTCTCTAGGAAAATATAGTCAGACCAAGTTGTTTAAAGGGATGTGGATAAGTTTTTTCATGAAAAACTTTAATGTGTGCCAGGACGATGAAGCCACACCATGTAACTTTTAAAAAGTCCCTAAAAATTTGATTTTAAAGCCTGAAAACCCTTATTTATCCCATGTTTCAACTCCTACATGGGAGATCATATTTATTAGGTGATTTTTTGGTGGATTTATCCCTATGGATCTCTTATCCTTAAAATAATTATATGTTCGGGTGTTAGATCAAAGATATGGTTCTACTCATTCTTTACCTATTTCTTTTCTCTTCAAATCTAGAGTTTTGACATGGTGGTTTTGTCAAAGCATAGAGAAACCCATCTGATTAATGGGATTTTTTTCCTATGGGTTTTAGGGAACTATGAGGATCAAGTATCTTGGATTTTTTGTGTGGATTTAAGGTAAGGCTCTTCGAATTCTATTTTATGATCTTGTTCTTGATTTCTCTTGGTGGAATCCATAACTGGGCAGGGGTTTGGGTGAACATGGTGGTAAATTATTGGATTAATTTATGGATTTGGTTATAGGTATTTTAGTATCCTAATGTGAGCATGAATATTGATTTTCATGGAACATATTTTATATATATACGGATGTTAGGTTGGTGGATTCTCACTCACACTACTGTGTGCTAATATCTCATGAGCACGGATATTGATCTTTAATTAAATTATTTAAATGGATATTAAATAATTTAGTGGTGGTTTTGATTTTACCTTTGATCAAAAATAATATTTTTGTGTGAGAAATTTTTGTGAATAAAGTAATAGTGTTTTTCTAGGTGGGTGTATGATTTATAGAAAATTGGGGTATTTGTAGAGTGTGATTTAAAATGGGGTGCATGAGTAAAAAATTCCTTGGATTTTATTGATATTGATGATTTATGATGTTTACCATTTGGATTATTAGTTTTTATTGTCTCATGAATTTATTTTCTTGGGAGATGGTATTTGGGTATGCATTGAGTTACACGATGGATATTATTTTTTGGGTGTACATTGAGTTTCAAAGGTTTAACATTATTTGGTTTAGTGCATTAAGTTTCATGGTTGATTTTATTTGGTGTGCATTGATTTGAATGAGATTGATTTTATTTTATGGTTTTTTAATTAAGTTTCACACGATAGATGTTATTTGGATTGTGTATTGGGTTTAATAAGGAATGATGTTATTGTGGTTGTGCATTGAGTTTCCTAGGTAAGTGTTGATGTTATTGAAATTATTGATTTTAATTTTGGTGGGTATTAAACATGAGTTTGGTAATGTAATTAACTGACCTAGTTCACCCTAAAAAACTGGTACCCAAACCAATCTATCACATACCCAAATGGCATTCCAAATCCCCATGGTATGACAACTAGAACCTGAGCATAAAACAATAATAAGAGGGAATGACTTTTACCAACCTAAAACAAGACACATGGAACATATACATAATACAAAGAAATAAAGGATGAAAACTAGAATGAATATATGATATAACCAAAGATAAAAAATGGTAGCAATGCAAATTGAAATTAGATAAACAAAACTCCAAGGTATAATTCCAATAACCAAAAGGGACAACCAAAACAAGAAATAACTACTCCATGTGATATGTGGGAAATAAACCACCAGCTACCCATACCCAACTAACATGAACCTTTCCGACTCTCTATAGTACCTTGCCTTTTCTTACATCAAAAGACAATACAAGGCCTAAAAAATGCCGAAGGGGTGTTCAGGGTGTGAGATAAACAAGCTTAGTAAGATCCCACCCAAGTGTTACATGTCAAGTCTCTATAAAAAAATCCAAATATGATAAAATTAAAACAAAATAGGAAATGGTAAGCAATGAAATGGTTTTATATCAAAATCATGGTAAGTATTTCCCCCTTTTCTATAGTTCCACAACAATTTAGGTAAAATAGTTTCAAATAATACTTTCCACAACATACCACATTTTATAAAAAGAGGTATATCAAATATAAAATAGTAAAAAGATGAAGAAAAATGGCAAACATACTCCAAGGATAACTTACAGTGAGGCTATCTTGGTCACTCATACATAAATATGACTAGTGCTCACTACAAGTCCCCATAACCCATGAATCAATTTACAGGGAATAGATGGATACCCAAAAATGTGAACCCTCATACCACATCAATAAAGTATTTGATATAAATACATATTGATCCAGGAATATAAGAACACCTCAGAAAGTGAACCCCCTCACAATAAAAAAGGATGAGGCCCAATCCCAAACCTTCCACCTAAGTACCCAAGGCTACCATGTGTTTCATTTATAAAATCATTTAAAAAGGTCTTACATATTCTATAATACAAATTCCAACACCCATTTTCCATAAAAAACTACTTTTAAAACCCATTTCATAATGCTTTAAAAAACATCTTTCCTTAAACAAAACAAGGGGAAAACCATATTTTCTTAAAAAACTTTTTACACACACAAATTAATCAATATAATATAATGAAAAATCATTTATAAAACAATTTATAAACTAATAGAAATTATTGTTTAAATTCCATAGGCAAGAGATGAAACCACCTACCTCAAACTCGGGTTGCACACTACTCACAATAGGATCCACACACTAGGAGGAATGAATAATAACAAATTGAGGCCATAACATAGATTAAAACATATTATAATTTAATTAAATAAATTAAAGGTTTGTAAGAGAGGTTATATCAACACATACCTCAAGAAACACACATGATGCACCAAATCCAACATGAGGGTCCACCTCCAAAAGACAAAGAACAAAGGAAAATTGAAAAGGATCCAAGAAGCATCGTTACCAAATCAAAAACCAATCCTTTCACCCTATAACCATATCCCAACATCACTACCAAGGCATAAATAACAAAACTAATGAGAATATGAGTAATACACTTACCAAAAATAGAGTCAACCAACCATGTAGGAGATCAAGAACACTAAATAGAGTGATCTAGAAGGAAATGAGTCACACAAATGTACCTGGTGTAGATTAGGGGTTAAGGAAGGGAAAATAAAATTGAATGAGATAAATTTCATGTGTGCAGTATGATAAAACCCACTGGTTATGAGGGATTTACATCATAAATCAATTATTTATGATGTTAATTTCCCATATTACACTTCCAACTAAAAGCATATCACTTTAGGTTAATTTATCCCGAGTGACACATTTACGATGTAAAAAGGGGTTTAAGGCTTTTATTGATTTTAAGTCCTAATATTTTTTCACATATTGTGACTAAATGTATTTTTACATTATAAATTAGACATTTATGATGTAAAATTTCCCTATGGGAAGAACCCAACCTAGGTTATCTAGAAACTACCACAACATCTCGAACACCCTCCAAACCCAATAATTGAACCCTCAAACCATAAAAGTGAGAAAACATTTTATATAGGATGTTACAATATCCCCAACATAGGACTTTATTTCCCTAGTAATTCATGTGAAATATGAATTCTCTATAAAGTGGTGAGGCCACAACTGCCTCACCGAGGATTTTCACTCCCATGTCTTGTTTGAATCCGATCCGTGTTTCCATAACACTATGATTAATAAAATAGTATTACTATAAAGAAATATCACTTGAGTATCAATGATATCCAATGGTTTCTCCACAATAGAAACATATGTATCCAACCTAATATTTTCCCAACTCAGAACATGAGATGGATCATGACGGTACTTACTGAGATGAGATATGTGGAAAACAACATGGATACCTGTCAATTGAGCCAAAAATTCCAAAAAATAAAAAACCTTCCCAAGATTCCCAATGACCTTAAAAAAATATATCTAAAATATAGTTTTAATATTTCCCAAGTCGATGATGACCTAATCGAGGAGAAAATTTCTAGAAAAATTGATTACTAATAAAAAACTCCATAGAATGATTTCAATGACCCACATACGATTTTTTCTGAATCTGAGCTATAAATAAGTGTCGATGTATCTCTTGAATCCTTTTTGATGTCTCATAAATTATAATTGGTCCCATAATAGAGGAATCTACTACCTCTTCCCAACATATAAGAGAACTATATGGGCAACCATACAAAGCCTCAAAGGGAACCATTCTAATTAATGACTGATAACTGTTATTATATGAAAACTCAACCAGTCCTAGATAGTTTTCCCATGATCTACTAAAATACAAGATATAGACCCATAGAATATCCTTCAGGATCTAAATAGAATGATTCATATAAAAATATGTGTGTGGATGATAAGTTGTACTCAACCTGAACTGAGTCCCCATCACCTCAAGGGGACTCTTCCAGAATTTGGAAGTAAACCTAGGATCCCTGTTCGAGAAAATGAAAGAAGTAACCCAATATAACCTCATGATATTCTTCACATATATATTACCTTGATATTAAACATTATTGGTGTCCCTAATTAGAGTAAAAAGATAATATTTTTGGACATATTATTTTGTTCCAACATATAATAGTTTTTAAGTGTTTTGATGATTCACAAAATACATACTTTAATTCTAACAAGGTTATCTTATGTTTTTCAGATGATAGTTTTTAGAATTTATCTTACATTGAGTGAAGTATTCAATATAAAAAAATGTTTTATCTTATGAGAATCAAAGAATATATTCTATCTGCTCAAAGAAATTTTAGGAACTAAATTCACCCCCTCTTAATTGTTCAACTAACCATTACCTAGAAAAAAATTGGTATAAGAGAATATTAATATTGAGTTAAAAACCGTAAAAGGTTTAAATAATAAGATCTATTTTCAAAATGGATGATAACCACGAATTTATGTTAATGGTTAGAGGTTCATACTTTAATGGTGAAAATTATGGTTGATGGAAGGCTTGTGTACCATCTATCTAAAGAATATTATCATGAAAGTTTATTATAAAGTAGTAAATCACTATAAAATTCCTAAGAAAAAACCTCAAATGTGGGATTCTATAAATAAAGTAGAATATGATCTGAATTCCAAATATATGAAGGATATAATGTGTGTATTGAGATCAAATAAATTCAACAGGGTTTCTCAAAATCAAACAACACATGAAATGTGGACTACTATAGTAGTTGCATATAAAGGCACCAAAAATGTGAAGGATATTAGATATTATACAACCAATATTAATTTAAATACATTAAAAATGGATAAAGGTGAAATCATTACTTAACTAAATGGAAGTATCACTGATTTTGTTAATAATATTTCTACTCTAGGAGCACCTATCACTGAGACCGAAAAAGAATTAAAAGTTCTCAGAGTATTACCACCCAAGTGGAGTGAAATCCCAATTGATATTAGACAATATAGATAAATCAAAAACTTTAAAATAAAATATCTCATCAGAACTCTTATGAAGTATGAGGATGAAATGGAAGCTAAAACTAGAGATCCTAAAATGGTCAGGAAAAAAAATATTTCCTTGAAGGTTTCTACTTACATGGATGACATAAATAAAAAAATCATACAAATATCTAAAACATATGAAAAAGAATACTCCTCAAGAAACTTTATATCAAATGATGATCTTGTATAGTTTACTCAAAAAATTAAAAAAATTCTACAACAAGAGAATATTTTCATAAAACCTTTCAACAAGTTCAAGAAAAATGGTGAAAATTATAAATAGATAATATTCTATGATTGAAATAATCTAAGACGCATCAAGACCAATTTTCTATAGATTAAAGATGAAAAAATATATAAAGTAAATACTTCTAGAAAACTGGTTGTATGAAGAAAGCTAAGAAAAAATTTAAGGCCACCTAGAGTTATTTTAAAGATTCTAGCGAATGCACATCATCAGAATCAGAAGCTGAATCTATTAATCAAAAGGATATCATATTTTTTATGGAACATTCAAATTAGGTACATTATTATTAATATTTTGAGCATGAATATGAATCAGAAAATGAAAATTTATCATATAAAGAATTAAATTAATATTGTACCATTTTGGAAACAAATTATTAAATCTTAAAAAAGAAGAATAAGGCCCTCAAAATTTCTTACAACAATATTGTTAATGAATATGAGAACCTAAAAAAACAAATTTTAGAGTTAAATAATCAAATGGAAAAATCTACTGCATCATGAATTGAACAAACTAATACAATTGATAATTTATAGAAGGAATTTCAATACTTTAAACATGATGAAAGTGTTTTTTCAAAAGGATTAAATTATTTAAATAAAATTATTGGTCAAAATATAATTATGAAAGAAAATTTTGGAATATAAAGTCAGGGTAAAAAATCCTAGATTATATAAAAACTATTTTGTACCTAATTAAAAAAACAAAAAATATTTCTAAAGTTACCTATTTTCATTGTGGAGAAAATAGACATTATGATAATGTCTATAATTTAAAAAATACTCAATTTTATGGAATCAATAATGCCTTTTTTACAAAAGATTTTTCAAAACAAGTTGCTAATTTTTCAAGAATTTTTTTTTGGATACCTAGATCTCTTATAGCTAACATTTTTAGACCCAAAAGAGTCTATGTGCCAAAAAATTATATTGTTTGATTTGTCATTATAAGGAAAAGACCACATAAATAACAATGAAAATGGTTTACGGATAATGTTTGTTCATTACATATGAGTGGATATTTTTCAAATTTTCACCCACTATCCAAGATTGATGGAGGCTGTTGAACCCTCTGGAATTAAGTGGATTTATTGTGTTTTTATAATCCCAACCATTCTTTCTTTATATCTTGATTATGCTTCATACATTCCAAATATACTTTAATATATGTTGTTACTTTCATTATGCTTAAATTCAGTCTTTTGAATTATCAGATATATGTTTACTATGACTTAACTCATTCTGCCAAGTGAATGCTCAAACAGTTTTTAGCTACCGTTACACACTAGATACTGATACAGAACAGTAGCCACCGTTATGGATTAGAGCTACCGATATCGAATAGAGCTACCGATACGGAGTTCACCGATACACCACATTCACCGGTACTCAAAGATCACCGCTACATCAAAGTCTACCGATGCGGTACATCAAATCTACCGATAGAGTTACAGTTACAAGCTCACCAGTACTCAAGCCTACCGCTACATCGAAGTCGACAGCTACCGATACAGAGCTACCGATATGCTGAAGTCCACCGTTATGCAAGGTCTACCGATAGAGAATACTGCTACCGATATAAGGCAGAGCCACAGTTACCGTTACAAGTCCACCGCTACTGACGTGATCAAGTCTACCGACAGACAAGTCTACTGTTACACATGTCTACCGATACTCAGACCTACAGATACCCACTGTAACACAAGTCTACTGATATCAAGAGCTACCGCTCCAGAGACAGAACCTGACACTGCTTCAATTTCTTTATCATTATTTAATCTGACCAACGGTCATATCAGGTATATTTTAATACACTGACATTTATTTAATGTGTGCTGTTGGATGTCAGAGAACTGTACCTCGTACCTGCAAAAAGTAAATCATCTTTTGCCGGAGCACGTGGTTTAACTAAAGGAAGGATGCTACTACAAAATAGTATGAATAGACGAATACAGAGAGAGAACACAGGCTGTGCGAGACATAGACGAATACACGAGACATACAAAACACAAAAGTGTGCTGGAAGAACAATAGAGCGTGAATGCAAAGAGATGACATAACTTACATGAAGAACTCATTACTGCATACCAGTGAAGAGATGAGAACGAGAACATAACATAAGAGCTTCATAGAATGTCTCCACACCTGGAAGTCAAAGAAACAGACGATACTCTATTTTCCAGAAAAAAACCAGAAGAGGACTCAGAGCGAATTCTGATCAATCAAAGGAGTCCAAAACTGCATGAAAATCACTAGAGCCATTTCTAAACTCTAAATATTTGCTCTGTGATTTATCTTTTTACATATTGAGCAGTATGTGTTATATGCTGTATTTTACACACACACTGTCTCCTGTACTATAACTAAGGATTTGTAAATCCTCACTCAACACTCTTACATCTTTTCTTTCCCACTAAGATAGTGGTAGAGGTCATGTGAGACCTGGACAGCTGGTTGCTGTTGTTATTTTTCCCACGAATAACAGTGGTAGAGGTCTTGGACCTGGACAGTTGTATACTGTTGTAATCCCCGATCCAGGGTGTGGATCACTTTTATATAAAGTTTTGAGAGGACTAAGTCTCAGCTTGAGACTGAACCTCTTGGTTATATTTGCTGAGCTATATCTTTCAAAGTTATTCTTTTATTCTGCTGCTAATCTCTTTAAAACCAAAACTGTTTTAAAGTCACTTTGATAATTAAATTTGCAAGTGTTTATATCAGTTGAAAATCAGTAAGTTGGTTTCAAAAGTTAATCAACCTTTCTTTTTTGATTAACTGGGAAATAATCAATCCCTTGAGAACCCAACCGAACCCTTACTTTGATATAAATTCACTACAGTTTAATTCAGTATTTTATTTGGGGTTTTTAAGACAAAGTTTTTAAAATAGAAATTTTAACTGGAACTCAATTCACCCCCCCTCTTGAGTGTCCACTCTGACCAACATTTGGTATCAGAGGGAGTTTAAAATATTTTGTACTCTGTTTATCAACTGTGATTTTAGTTGTATTTTAAAGTTCTTAAATTTTTTGTTATTTCTAATTTTTTTATCTCTTCAAAATCTTTGCTTATAGTTAGATATCATGGATAATAGACTTGAAGGTGTTGCTACCAATAGACCACCATTTTTCAATGTCACTGACTATGCTCAGTGGAAAATCAAGATGAAAATTCATTTAGAGAGCATGGGTTTTGATATTTGGACCGCTATAGAATCAGAATATAAAATTCCTACTACTGTTAGAACTACTTGGAATGAAGCTACTAAGACTGCCTACAATAATAATTGTAAAGATATGAATGCTTTGTACTATGCTCTAGGAGATGAGGAATTTAATAGAATATCTGCCTGTAAAACTGCTTATGAAATTTGGGATACCTTAGCTGTTTCTCATGAAGGAACAACTAATGTTAAGGAAATGAGATTGAACACCTATACTATTAAGTATGATAATTTTAAGATAAAGCCTGATGAACCCATTTCTGATATGTATCTCAGGTTCAATGAAATTGTCAACACAATGAATTCCCTGGGAAAGGATGTTCCAACAAAGGAACAAATCATGAGAATTTTGAGATGTCTACCTAAAAGATGGAGAGGAACCTCTGTCTCCATTAGAGAATCGTGTGACATTGGAGAACTGACAGTCAAAGAACTAATTGGAAAACTGATGATGTATGAAGAGGAACTCAAAGTAAACAAAGAAGAAGATGATAAACCTAGAAGAAAATCTGTTGCCTTCAAAACTACAACCTCAAAGAATAAGGATATGGAAAAGCTTCAAGCTATCAATGAAAGTTCAAGCTGTGAAGACAGTGAGAGTGATTCTGATAGTGATGCTGAGATGGCTCACATTGCAAGAAGGTTTAAGAAATTTTATAGGAAGACGAAGTTTTTCAGAAAGTCCAACTACAAAGGTAAGTATGACAACAAAGGACATTGGAAAAAGGATTGGAAGAAATCTGACAAATCAGATGAAGTTGTCTGCTATGAGTGAAAAAGGAAGGGACACATAAAAGCAGACTATCCAAAGATGAAATACAAGAAGAAGTATGAATACAAGGATAACAAGTATAAGAAAGCCATGAAGGCCACTTGGAGTGCTTCTGAGGAAAGTTCTAGTGAATCTGAAGTTTCTGAAACTGAACACAGAAACAAGGCGAACATGTGTTTTATGACAAACACTTCTAAGGAAACCTGCTTAAAGAGCTCCTGTAAAAAGACCTGGTACTTGGACAGTGGATGTTCAAGACATATGTCAGGAGACTTATCATGCTTTAAAAGCTTAGTCAGAGTTGATGGAGGGTTTGTCACGTTTGGTGATAACTCAAAAGGAAAAATCATCGGCTTAGGCCATATTGGTAACACTGACTCAGTATTAATTTCTAAAGTTTTATTTGTTGATGGACTTAAATACAATTTGTTAAGTATTTCTCAGTTATGTGATGATGGATTTTATGTTAAATTTGAATATGATTCTTTAAATGTTTTTAATTCTAAAAATGTTTTAGTGTTTGTTGCTTTGAGAAATGAAAATATTTATGCTGTTGATTTAAATTCTTTATCTAAGAAAAATATTACTTGTTTAAATGCTTTTCATAAAGAGTATTGGCTTTGGCACAGAAGATTAGGACACTGCAATGTGCATTCACTTAGAAAACTTTCTAGGAAGAACTTAGTTAGAGACCTACCCAAACTTGAATTTCTAGCATACAAAGTTTGTAATCCCTATCAAAAGGGAAAGCAACATAAAGTTTCTTTTAAATCAAATAAAGAAGTGTCAACTTCTCAACCTCTCGAGTTGGTTCACATAGATTTGTTTGGGACTTCTAGAGTTTCTAGTTTAAATGGGAAGCATTATGTCTATGTTCTTATAGATGACTTTTCTAGATATACTTGGGTATATTTTCTAGCTCACAAAAGTGAAGCCTGTTCTTGCTTTGTAAAATACTCCAGGTCTGTAGAAAACCTTAGTGGACTTAAGATTAAAACTCTAAGAAGTGATCATGGCCGTGAGTTTGAAAACCACGAGTTCGAATCCTATTGCTCACACAATGGCTATAGTCACAATTTCTCTGCCCCTAGGACACCTCAACAGAATGGTGTAGTAGAAAGGAGGAATAGAACCCTGCAAGAAATTGCTAGAACTATGCTTAATGAGTATGACCTACCCATTTACTTTTGGGCTGAAGCTGTAAATACAGCTTGTTATGTTATTAATAGAGTCTTGATTAGACCTGTTCTTAAGAGGACCCCTTATGAGTTGTGGAACCATAGGAAACCTAAGGTTAACTACTTCAAAGTTTTTGGCTGAAAAGTCTTTATTCTTAATACTAAATACAATCTTGACAAATTTTCATCCAAGAGTGATGAAGGAATTTTCCTAGGTTACTCTACTTCTAGTAAATCCTATAGAGTTTTTAATAAGAGATCCAAATGTGTGGAAGAATCTATTCACATCAAGTTTGATGAAACTGATCCACATGAACCTAAGACCTCTCTTGAAAATCTTGAAGACGATCTCTTTGGTTTAAACCTTAATGATAAGGACAGTGGACCTGTAGTTAAAACATCTAGTTCTGGAAATTTTCCAGACCCTGCTTCTGTTGAACCTCAACCTGTAGATGAACCTGAAATCTCTAGCCCTACCTTTTCAAGACCAACTAGGATTCTAAAGAACCATACTTTAGATGCTATCGTAGGAAATCTAGATAGAGGAACACAGACTAGAGCTTCTCTAAGAAATCAGGTTGAACATCAAGCTTTTCTTTCACAGTTAGAACCTAAAAATGTCAATGATGCTATCAATGATGAATTTTGGGTAATGGATATGCAATAAGAACTAAATCAATTTGAAAGAAACAAAGTCTAGAAATTAGTAGAAAGACCTAAGGACACTATCATCATAGGCACAAAATGGGTGTTTAGAAACAAAGTTGATGAATATGGAAACATCATTAGAAACAAAGCTAGGCTAGTTGCACAAGGTTACAATCAAGAAGAAGGAATTGACTATGAAGAAACCTTTGCACCTGTAGCTAGATTAGAGTCTATTAGGATCTTACTTGCCTATGCATCACATCTGAATTTTAAGTTATATCAAATGGATGTGAAAATTTCTTTTCTAAATGGTTTTATTGTTGAAGATGTCTTTGTAGAACAACCACCTAGTTTTTCAAATCCTCATTTTCAAAATCATGTTTTTAAACTTTCTAAAGCTTTATATGGTTTTAAACAAGCTCCAAGAGCTTGGTATGAAAGACTTTCAAACTTTCTTATTTCAAAAGGATTTACAAAAGGAATAACTGATCCCACTCTTTTTATAAAAAGGATTTCAAAAGATGTATTAATAGTACAAATCTATGTTGATGATATTATTTTTGGATCTTCTAAAAATTCTTTATGTACTGATTTTTCAGAAGTTATGCAAAATGAATTTGAAATGAGCTTAATGGGAGAGCTTAAGTATTTTCTTAGTTTTCAAATATTTCAAACTAAAGATGGTATTATTTTAAATCAAAGTAAATATACTAAAGATTTGTTAAAACGTTTTGGTTTGAATAGTATTAAGGAAAGTGATATACCTATGAGTACCACCTGTAAATTGGATGTTGATGAATCTGGGAAACCAGTTGATCAAACTAATTACAGAGGTATGATTGGGAGTTTACTTTATCTTACTGCTAGTCGACCAGATATTATGTTCAGTGTATGTATGTGTGCTAGATTTCAAGCTAATCCTAAAGAATCACACTTGCTGGCTGTTAAAAGAATTTTTAAATATCTTAAGAGTACTATGAATTTAGGTTTGTTTTATCCAAAAGGACAATCATTTGACTTAACAAGTTATTCAGATGCTGATTTTGCTGGCTGTAAGTTAGATAGGAAGAGCACATCTTAAACATGTCACTTACTTGGAAAATCCCTAGTATCATGGTGTAGTAAGAAACAGAACTCAGTTGCATTGTCTACTGCTGAAGCAGAATACATCGCTACTGGTAGTTGCTGTGCACATATTCTATGGATGAAACACACACTACTGGATTATGGATTTGACTTTAAACATGTTTCAATCAACTGTGACAACACTAGTGCGATTAATATCTCTAAGAACCCTATGACTCACTCTAGAACTAAACATATTGATGTTAGACACCACTTTTTAAGAGATCATTATCAAAGAGGTGATATAACACTTGAATTTATAGGCACTGAACTTCAATTAGCTGATATTTTCACTAAGCCTTTAAGTTCAGAAAGATTAAGTTTCATTAGACATGAATTAGGAATGATAACTTATCCTTAAACCGTTAGAGAAACCTCACCGTTAGAGAAACCTCACCGTTAGAGAAACCTCACCGTTAGAGAAACCTCACCGTTAGAGAAACCTCACCATTAGAGAAACCTCACCGTTAGAGAAACCTCACCGTTAGAGAAACCTCACCGTTAGAAAAACCTCACCGTTAGAAAAACCTCACCGTTAGAGAAACCTCACCGTTAGAAAAACCTCACCGTTAGAGAAACCTCACCGTTAGAAAAACCTCACCGTTAGACAAACCTCACCGTTAGAAAAACCTCACCGTTAGAAAAACCTCACCGTTAGAAAAACCTCACCATTAGAAAAACCTCACCATTAGAAGACCTCACCGTTAAGAGACTTTACCGGTACATCTCACGCTGTTTTAAAATTCTGTAAAGCTGAGTCATCGAACCGTTATTTATTTTATTTATGATTTATGTGATTTATGAATCCTAAATGATATTAAAACTCGAACTAGACTCACTCAATCTCACCGCGAACCTATCTTCTCGAATTCTCCTAAACCTAAACCTCTCGATCTTCAGAACCCTAGCCTCCAATCCGTAATGGCCTACGTCAAGAGACCCCAAGTCACAGATGGGAGTGATGAGCCGCAAGTGAAACGACAGAAAGTATAGAATGCCAGTGGAAGTGGAAGTGGAAGTGTAGCTCGAAGGAATCCAATAAACCCGCATATCTCAAGGAGAGAGATTGTTGTTGAAAAAGAAGTGTGTGCAGAATGGCCGATGGAAAGCAAATCGTTAGTTCTTAGAGTATTAGAAGAACAAGGTTGGCTAGAATGCTTCGCGAACAACAACGGACCTTATTATCCAGGACTGGTGAAACAATTCTACGAATTCATTCGTTTTGAAAATTCTGAAGAGGAAAGCAGAATGGTTTCATATGTGAATGGTCATGAAGTATCTTTTACTTCAGGAGAATGGGCTGAGAACCTAAGAGTCCCTCATGAGGGAGATTTTACTTTTTATTCAAAGTCTGTACCTTCAACCAGTGATGTGTTTCAATATGAAGATGCTCTACTGGAACTCATAGGGAATGGGACCCCTGGAAAGGTGATTGCTGTAGAGATGGTAGGAGAAGACAAACTGTTGTTTAAGTTTATTCAGCATGTTGTTAGTCCAAGAAGAGGAGACTTTGCCACTTTGAGATTCCAAGACATATATCTGTTACATTTGCTGAAGCACAGTGTGAGAATCAATCTATGTAGATTTATTATGGTCCAAGTGGAAGAGATGACTAGACCGAAGTCAAAATCAAATGCATTGTTTTTCTCAAAGCTAATTTATGTGATGCTGAAAGTGAAGGAGATAGCTGGACCTCAGGATGAGCTGGTAGTAGTTAAGGATAACTTCTGTATTACAAGAACTGTTTGTAAATACATGAAAGTCAGCTGGAATCCTTGGAAGAAATCATGGGTGAATGATGATGGAAAAATTTATGACAAGTATACTTTTATGGATCATCCTTCTAGACCAAAGGATGTGAGGGATCCTGGTCTTAGACCAGATGAGCCAGAACCGGCCTACAGTGATGATGAAGCTGAGGAGGAAGAGACATTAGTAGAGGAAGGAGGAGATCCAGACTTACCCCCTAGTCCTGTGCATCAAGTTATTTCTTATGGAATAGCTAGCCCTCCAAAAGAACTACCAAAGTGAGAAACTATCTTAAAGGACAATGATACAGAGACTACAGAAGAAGAAGAAGCATGCCAGTATGTTGTCAAGGACACCTCTAAGGAGGATGAGACAACCGAATCTGATCATAATGTTAATGGAGAAAAAGAGGCTGATGGTGAAGCAGTTGATGAGGAAAATGTTGAAAAAGAGCTCAGTTTGAGTACTCTAATAGTCAGTACAGTTAGAACAGTGGCTGATCAGGAAAACATAACAGTAGCACCTGTTAATGAGAGAGTCATTAATGACTCAGAACAAATGGCTATTGAACCTGCTGTGGTTGTAGAGGAAATTGTAGAATTACCTCAGGAAGAACAGTTGGAAGAAATATCTCAGGAGAATGTTCCAAGTGAGGAGGAGAATCTTGGCTCAGTATCAGTGTTATATGACATTGAAGGTTGGACATCAGATCCCGGATATATGATTCTTGGACTTTCTTATGGAGATTCGGATGAGGAAGACCAATCCCAAAAGGAATCAGTTACCTTACCCACTGTAGCTGAAAATGTGGCAACCAAGAAGGACCTTGAGTCTTTAAAAGCTGAATTGAAAGAAGCAATAAGAGAATCAGTGGCAGATATGAAAAAAAGTATGGTTGAAGAGATGAAAAGCATGGAGCAATCCATTGAGTTATCCATTGGATGTAGTGTGTCCAGTCCTGTGAAAGAAATGGTGGATGAACTTAAGGTGTGCCACACTCAGATTGAGAGTTGGACAGGAGTTGTAGTTGCTCTTAGACAATCAATCGCTTCATTGACTGCTTTGAACAGTTCTCAAACCCAAGTGCACACTGACATTCGGTAGATCAAAGAAGTGGTCAAATAGTTTGTGGGAGTTTTTGAGGCCTTTAAGAAGTCAGTCAAAGAACATATGAACAGTCAAGATGAACTTGTTTAGAAGGTAGTTAGTAGTCTGACTCAATATTTCAAGGAGACAGTGGCCTTCTCAATGAAACCTCTTCCCTCAACTAGCTCCAGTGTGAACCTTGACCAGATCCACACTTTTATTCAGGAAGAATTGGCTAAGGCCAGTCCCAGTGGTGCATCAAATACTCAGATTCTTACTACCACTAGGGAAGTTAGTAGTTTTGTTCATGATCACCTGCGGTCAGCTACTGCTTCTCAAGAGGTAATCAAAAATAAGGTGGATGCTTATTTTAAAAATGTGTATACCAAGCACCAAATGACAAACCATTTCAAGATTTTTCTTGAAAATATGAAGTTGCCTCCAGTTACACAAGCCTTCAGGGAACAAGTAAGTACGCTCAGGGAGCTTAATCCTGCTTTGGATAAGTTTATAGAGAATAGATATGATTTTGTATCTGCTATGGAGAGAGGTGGAAGCATCATCATGGATTTCAGGAATCTCTTGCTGCCTTTCCTACATGTGGATGCTCGGCCAGTTATTGTACCACCTGCCCTTCCACCTTCTACCTCTAGGAGTACTCCTCAACTGACTCCAGTTCAAGCCATTAGAAGTCTGACACTGATGATACCTCAGAGGAGCATAGATTTCAGATCTGGTACTGTATCAGTTGCTGATCCACCAGTAGTTCTTTCCGGAATTCCCAAGCCTGCTGACTCTACCTCTGAACCCTCTGCTGATCCCAAGGGAAAGGCACCTATTCAAGAGGATTATTGAGTGCTTCTAGCCATTTTTTATGGGATTCATTGTATTTTTGTACTTATCTAATTTTCCCACTGTATCTTTTACTTATCAATCAAATACTTCATTCCTCTCTTCCCTGTCTATTTCACTCTGTCTATTTTCTTTCCTAGTCCTTCTCTTTTCTCTAATACCCTCCTTTTTGTTAATCACAAAGGGGGAGAAATTTTTGGAAACCTGAGAATGTTGATTCACCTAAGGGGACAAAGGGGGAGAAAATCAATACTTTGGAGGAGAATCCTGTCATTAAATTGATAGGGGGAGAAATATGCAAACCAAATAATCTTGCTTGTGTTTTCCTCTGATACTACATTATTTCTTGATATATTCCTGTTTCCATATTTTTCCTCTGATACTATACTATTGATATCATACTTTGATATATATATATATATTTTTTTTGTTTTGTTTTGTTTCCTCTGATAATACTTTATTTTGGCATAGGTTGTGATTATCAAAAATGGGGAGATTGTTGAACCCTCTGGAATTAAGTGGATTTATTGTGTTTTGATAATCCCAACCATTCTTTCTTTATATATTTATTATGCTTCATACATTCCAAATATACTTTAATATATGTTGTTACTTTCAGTATGCTTAAATTCAGTCTTTTGAATTATCAGATATATGTTTACTATGACTTAACTCATTCTTCCAAGTGAATGCTCAAACAGTTTTTAGCTACCGTTACACACTAGCTACCGATACAGAACAGTAGCCACCGTTATGGATTAGAGCTACCGATATCGAATAGAGATACCGATACGGAGTTCACCGATACATCACATTCACCGGTACTCAAAGATCACCGATAAATCAAAGTCTACCGATACAATACATTAAATCTACCGATAGAGTTACAGTTACAAGCTCACCGGTACTCAAGCCTACCACTACATCGAAGTCGACAGCTACCGATACAGAGCTACCGATATGCTGAAGTCCACCGTTATGCAAGGTCTACCGATAGAGAATACCGATACCGATATAAGGCAGAGCCACAGTTACTGTTACAAGTCCACCGCTACTGATGTGATCAAGTCTACCGACAGACAAGTCTACTGTTACAAATGTCTACCGATACTCAGACCTATAGACACCCACTATAACACAAGTCTACCGATATCAAGAGCTACCGCTCCAGAGATAGAACCCGACACTACTTCAATTTCTTTATCATTATTTAATCTAACCAACGGTCATATCAGGTATATTTTAATACACTGACATTTATTTAATGTGTGCTGTTGGATGTCAGGGAACCATACCTCGTACCTAAAAAAAGTAAATCATCTTTTTCCGGAGCACGTGGATTAACTAAAGGAAGGATGCTACTACAAAAGAGCATGAATAGACGAATACAGAGAGAGAACACAGGCTGTGCGAGACATAGACGAATACATGAGACATACAAAACACGAAGGTGTGCTGGAAGAAAAATAGAGCGTGAATGCAAAGAGACGACATAACTTACACGAAGAACTCATTACTGCATACCAGTGAAGAGATGAGAATGAGAACATAACACAAGAGCTTCATCGACTGTCTCTACACCTGGAAGTCAAAGAAACAGATGATACTCTGTTTTCCAGACAAAAACCAAAAGAGGACTCAGAGCGAATTCTGATCAATCAAAGGAGTCCAGAACTGCATGAAAATCACTAGATCCATTTCTAAACTCTAAATATTTTCTCTGTGATTTATCTTTTTACATATAGAGCAGTGTGTGTTATATGCTGTATTTTACACACACACTGTCTCCTGTACTCTAACTAAGGATTTTTAAATCCTCACTCAACACTCTTACATCTTTTCTTTCCCACTGAGATAGTGGTAGAGGTCGTGTGAGACCTGGACAGCTAGTTGCTGTTGTTCTTTTTCCCACGAATAACAGTGGTAGAGGTCTTGGACCTGGACAGTTGTATACTGTTGTAATCCCCGATCCAGGGTGTGGATCACTTTTATATAAAGTTTTGAGAGGACTAAGTCTCAGCTTTAGACTGAACCTCTTGGTTATATTTGCTGAGCTATATCTTTCAAAGTTATTCTTTTATTCCACTTCTAATCTCTTTAAAACCAAAACTGTTTTAAAGTCACTTTGATAATTAAATTCGCAAGTGTTTATATCAGTTGCAAATCAGTAAGTTGGTTTCAAAAGTTAATCAACCTTTCTGTTTTGATTAACTGGGAAATAAGCAATCCCTTGACAACCCAACCGAACCCTTACTTTGATATAAATTCACTACAGTTTAATTCAATATTTTATTTGGGGTTTTTAAGACAAAGTTTTTAAAACAAAAATTTTAATTGGAACTCAATTCACCCCCCCTCTTGAGTGTCCACTCTGACCAACAGAGGCTATGTCACATTTGGTGATAATAAAAAAGGAAAAATATTTGAAATTAGATCTATAGTAAATAATCAGTATATTGCCATCAAAAAAGTTATTTACATTGAAGGCTTGAAGCACAACCTGATAAGTATCTCACAACTTTGTGATGATGGCTATTCTATTGATTTTTCTAAAAATTCCTATTTATTTTTCAAATATAAGTTTCTAAAATTTAAAGAAACTATAAAAAATAATGTTTACACATTAGATCTCAATTATTTTTGTATAAAAAATGTATTTTTTTGAATTTTGAAATTTATGAATCATGGATTTGGATTAAAAGGATTGGACATTACAATGTTCATTCTTTGAAGAAATTGTCTAGGAGTCATTTGATTTTTGAATTAGCTAACATTAAATTGGATAAAAAGAATCCATGCAATCCATGTAAAATGGGAAAGTAACACAAGTCATCTTTTAAACCAACTAAATAGGCTGGTACATCTATACCTTTATAGATTATCCATGTGGATCTATTCAGACCTACTATTAATAAAAGTCTTGATGGAAAATCATTTATTTATGTGTTAGCTGATGATTTTTCATGTTTTACATGGGATTAATTTTTAGGATTTAAGATTCAAGCATGTTATGTTTTTATTAATTTCTGTAAGATAGTGAAAAATAAATAAGATGCTAAAATCATGAATTTGAGAAGTGATCATGAAGGTGAATTTGAGAATCATGAATTTAATTCATATTTCTCAAAGAAAGGAATTAAACATACATTCTATTTCCCTATGAAACCTCAAAAAAATGGTGTTATTGAAAGGTTGAATATGAATTTTCATGAAATTTCTAGGACTATGTTATGTGAATGTAACATGCCCACTCATTTATGGGATGAAGTTATTAACAAAGTATGTTATGTTATTAACAGAGTTCTAATAAGACCTATCTTAAAGAAAAAACCCTATGAGTTATGGAATAATATAAAACTGAAGGTAGGATACTTTAAAGTATTTGGATGCAGTGTTTATATCTTTAAAACTAAAGATAATCTTGTAAAGTTTTATCAAATGGATGATGAAGGTATCTTTATAGGTTACTCTACTACTTTCAAATCCTACAGAGTTTTCAAAAAAAAGGTCCAAGATTGTTGAAGAATCAAATCATGTGTTTTTTATGAAAGTTATCATTTTGATTAAAAATGATTCAAAATAATGAACAAAGTGATTCACTCAAGGACATGATACCTAAACACCTCTTTAAAAATAATAAGGATGATGATTTGAAACTTGATTATTTCAAACCAAATCCAATAAGGGTCAATACTAGTAAACCATAAACTATGTTTCCTAGGACACCTAGTAATATTAATGACCATAATCTATAAATAGTTATAGGAATCTTATGAAAGAGTTATAACTATAAGAAATATAGGAAACCTAGTATAATTCTTTGCCTTTATGTCCCAACTAGAGCCTAAATTTGTAGAAGAAGATTTATCAGATGAAAGTTGGTTCTTGGCTATAAAGGAAGAGTTAAATCAATTAAAAATAAAGAAAGTTTGGGAATTAGTTGAAATACGATCTGAATATATTGTAATTTTAACAAAATGTGTTTTTAAAAACAAGCAAGATGATCATGGAATCATAACTATAAATAAAGATAGATTATTTTCCACATGATACAATCAATAAGAAGTAATAGATTATGAAGAAACCTTTTCCCCTATAACTAGGTTAGAAGATATTATAATCCTTTTATCATATAAATATTATATGAATTTTAAAGTATATTAGATGTATGGTAAATCTTCTTTTATAAATAGATTTTTGATGGAGGAAGTTTATAAATAAAAACCTCCTAGTTTTGAGGACCCCTCACTTCCAAAATTCAATTTTTCAACTTACGAAATATTTGCATGGAGTTAAACAAGCACTAATATGATGGTATGAAATATTAATTTCTTTTCTTTTATCAAGTGGTTCTATAGTAGGAGTTAAATACCTTAAATTATTTAAGAAAACTTCATCCTTAGATATTTTTTTAGTATAAATATATGATGATGATGTTATTTTTGGATAAAAAATCAAAAATTATGTAATGATTTTTCAAATATTATGAAACAATAATATGAAATGTGGATGATGGGTGAGTTAAACTATTTTATAGGATTTAAAATATATCAAAAATATTTTGGAAATGTTTTAAACCAAATAGAATACATATTTTATTTACTTAAGAAGTTTGGAATTGAAAACAATAAGACTTACTCAAGTCATATGAGATCCAATATTAAACTTGATATGGATGAAACTAGAAAAATAATTGACAATAATATTTATAGATAAATCACTGTAATTTTGTTATATCTTAATAAAAGCAGACTATACAATATGTTTCCTATATGTTTTTTGTATAAGATTTAAATCTAATAAAAAATATTCTCATTTAAATAATGATAAAATAATTTTAAGATATTTAAAAGGAACTTTGTCTTTTTTTATTCTTTTTCCAAAAACTTGTGAATTTAATTTAACTTCATATTCACATGATGATTTTACTAGATGCATAATAGATATGAAGAGAACCTCAAGGAACTTTCATTTTTTAAAAAAATCCACATTATCTTGGTCAAGTAAGAAACAACACTCTGCAAAATTATCAACTAATAAAGATGCATATATTGTAGAAAGAAGTTTTTATTCACAAGTTTTGTGGATTAAAAAAACCTTAATGAATTTTGGATTTAATTTAAATTTTTTACTAACAACTTATGACAACATAAGTGATATCAACATTTCAAAGAATTCGATAAACCATTCAAGAACAAATCACATTGATTTGAGACTTCATTTCTTAAGAGATAATGAAAAAAAAGAATGATATCTATTTAGAATTTATTTTCATAAAAAATCAATTAGTAGACATTTTTACTAAACCTTTTCCTGCTGATAGATTTGATTTCATTAAATTAGAATTAAGTTTGTTTAATTTTACTTAATGTTATTTGAATATAGAATAATTTTATATTCAAAATAAATATATTATTTAACTTATTTTATTTAACTTTTGGTGCTTCCATTTTGAGTATTAGTCATATAAAATATACCACATCACCTAGTTTTAGTAATAATTACTCTACCCATCACCATGAGACCTCTCGATTACCATAAATGAAAAGAAGTTTGTCAAAACTATGCAAAGAACGTTTTATAGACCTTTGAACCCTCTTTCTCTTTGCTACCCAATAATTTGTTTCCCTAAACCTCAAATATTCCAAATTCTATCATCAATGGTAAAAAAAAGGGAACTAATGATGCCACATCAAGTAGAATCAAGTGGAAAAAAATGTACAAGAAAGTTCTAAGTGGACGAGAAATATATTTTTTATGGATTGCTAAAATAGATATGCTACGCAAGAAAGTTATCAACCATCAAGGATGGGAATATTTATTTGATGAAAGATGAACTGTGGTTGTGTTTGAAAGGGAAGTTCATTAGTTCTATGAGAAAAAAGTGTTTTATTTTGGTGATAATTATGATGTGGTCATGACAACGATGAATCAGAAGAGTTTCTCATTAACTTCATTGGCGATGGATGAAGTTTTCAAGTTCCCTCATGAAGGGTACACTGATTTTAGTACCTCATTGAATTCCATAGATGAAGTTATTCCTCTATAGATTATGAGTTCTCTATTTGAATATGCTGATATGGAGAAAAATCTAGTGAAGGATCTAGAACCAGAAAGGAAACCCCTCATCAAGTTCATTCAATCCGCCATCGCTCAGTGCAATAGTGAGTTTGAAAAAGTTTTATTTAAAGATGTTACTCTATTATAATTGTTTATTATTGAAAATACCATTAATATATCATAATATTTTATGAGTTATATGTGGAATGTGTAGAAAAATTATGAAAATTTATTTCTTTTTAGTAGAATGTTAACTTTATTTTTTTAAAATGTCAAATTTTTTTTGAACGAGAGTACCTCCACTAATTTTCATGGGTTGAAAATGTTAAGTGAAAGTATTTTGAGAATAATTTGTCTTTATTGGGATTATTATTTGAAGAAGTTAGTACCAATGAGTTCAGAAGAAGAAATTGGAATAAACCTGTTGACGCTCCTTTCATCACAGAATCTAAAGATCGGAAAATGGAATATCCGAGCTCAAAGTGATTCATCCTTTGAAGAAAACATAAAAAATCAACAAAGGCAGGAAGAAAGGATCAACAGCAACTTCACCGCGCAAGATTTCTAACTGTCGCGCAAGTATACTTGTGCGGCGACCTTGGTCGCGCAAGTGACTTGCGCGACCTAAGTGGTAACCGCCCGGTAACCGCCCGGGGTCTTCTCATGCCTATAAATAGACCCTGTGGGCCCCCCATTGAAGAGGATCTTTTTCCAGAAACTCGGATTGAAGCTCCCGATGCCCAAGTCTCTTCTCAAAGCTTCCGGAACACTTCTAAGGTAATTTATTACCTAGAACGGAAGATTTAAAGAGAAGAAGGAAGGCCTAAGTGTTGAAACTCATCAACACTTGCGCGCCGCCTTATTCCTTCAATAGAACTTGCGCGTCCCTTTTTTGGATGAACCTCAAGAGGATTCTAAAGGGATTTATAAAGATTCGCTCAAATATTCTAATGATATTTGAGAATCGCGCAAGTACCCCTCATGTCGCGCAAGTATACTTGCGCGACCAATACTTGCGCGCCGCCGCAATACTTGCGCGCCTTTCAAGACTTGCGCGCCCCTACCTTTTTGGGTGCCTATCTTTCCCATTTTACCCCTCTTAAGCCATCACACCTTTCCTTTTCAAGATTCAGTCTTCAAGACACTCTTCAAAGCCATTTATGGCATGTTTTCTTGATTCGACTTCCTTATCTGAAAGGAATTCTATGGAATATCTCTCAAAGTCTAGTGATTTAAATATCCTTATGTCACTAAATATGGAGAGTTCATTCATTCAACCTCATCCTTTAAGATGAGAGAATCCTAACCTGGGTCTCCTTTTCAGGAATAATCCCCAGTTATAAATCCTTTAATATGGGAATCTTCCTCAGGAGTAAGCCCCAATCTCAAACATGGGAATCCTTCTTAGGAGTAAGCCCCAATCTCAAATGTGGGCATCCTCCTCAGGAGTAAGCCCCAAACCTTAATCTCTAACCTGGGTCTCCTTTTCAGGAATAATCCCCAGCTATAAATCCTTTAATCTGGTCATCTTCCTCAGGAGTAAGCCCCAATCTCAAACATGGGCATCCTTCTTAAGAGTAAGCCCCAATCTCAAATGTGGGCATCCTCCTCAGGAGTAAGCCCCAAATCTTAATCCCTAACCTGGGTCTCCTTTTCAGGAATAAGACTCAGTCATAATCTTGGTCTTCCTTTTCAGGAGTAAGCCCTAAGTCCCCTAACCTGGGTCTCCTTTTCAGGAATAAGACTCAGTCATAATCTTGGGCTTCCTTTTCAGGAGTAAGCCCCAAGCCCCCCTTAAATTTCTCTTAACCAGTCATAATTTACCCTTGATTTGGGTTTCTTTTTCAGGAGTAAAACCCAATCATAAGTCTCCTCCTAATTTGGGCATCCTCCTTAGGAGTAAGCCCCAAGATTAGAGTATTCAAATCTCCATAAATCACATATACCTTTATGGACCCTGTTCCTGGATTTTCTCCCTAAAAGTAAATCCTAAACCTTCATCTATTTGGGCAGCCATACATACATACACTAGTGCAGAAAACGTTTTTTACGTCACCATTTTTTACGTCGGTTATATAAAACCGACGTCAAAATATGTAAAACGAGGTTTTTTACGTCAGTTATTTCTTAACCGACGTAAAAACCTGTGTTTGGTACACATTTAACGTCGGTTATTTTTATAACCGACGTTATTAATCGCGCGGCTTTGTTTTTTACGTCGGTTATTTTTATAACCGACGTACAAAACGCGGTTTTCGAAGGCCCTTTGACGTCGGTTATTGAATAACCGACGTAACAAACGCGGTTTTTGAAGGATTTTTTACGTCGGTTATGAAATAACCGACGTAACAAAAGAATCCGCAGATGTTTTTGACGTCGGTTATGGAATAACCGACGTAAAAAAACGCGGATTTTGAGCCCTTTATAACGTCAGTTATAAAATAACCGACGTCAAAAATGAATCGAAGGAAGGTTTTTACGTCGGTTATTGAAATAACCGACATTATAAATGTTTTTAAAACAATTATCACGTCGGTTATTGAATAACCGACGTGATAAATCATTTAAAAATTTACCCAGACCCGTGGATTGTCATTCGCGAGTTTACCTTCGACAGTCGCGACTCGTCTCTCTCGCGCGTAAACCCGAATCGGCTCATCCATTTCGTTGGTTTAGATTCGTTTTGCGATCATCGTTTCTCATATTTAATCTCCTCGGATCAATCATCTAAACTCGCAGCACTCAGGTAATCCTCCCACTCGTTCATTTTTTTTCGCGGATAGTAAATATATATGTGTTGTGATTTTTTTGTTGAAACTAGCTAAGATTCTTCGATTGCGAACCTTTTTAACTCGTTTTGGCACCATAATCTTATTTATCATCCCTAGATCTATTTGTTCGACTTGCAATATTGAGTAATTTTATGATTTCACTAATTTTTCATCGTTTTCTATAAATCCCCGAGAGGGTTGGGGCGTGTCCATTTGGATGGGTTGCCCTTTTACAGTTGTTACTACTTTATTCACACACAACCATGGCATAGGTGCATGGATTTGGGGTCGGGGGGTTTACAAGGGGGTGGGTGGGTGTGGGGGGCTGTCCAAGGGTGTGGGTGGGTGTTGGGGGGTGTCCAGGGGGGTGTCCAAGGGGGTAGGGGGTGGGGGGTGGTGTTTAGGAGGGGTGGGGGGGCTGTCCAGAGGGTTGGGGGGTGTCCAGGGGGGTGTCCAAGCAGGTTGGGGGTGGGGGGTTGTGTCCAGGAGGGGTGGGGGTGCTTTCTAGAGGGGCCGGGGGCTGTCTAGAGGGGTCGGGGGGTGTCCAGGGTGGTGTCCAAGGGGATGGGTGGGTGTGGGGGGCTGTCCAAGGGGGTGGCGGCCTGTCTAGAGGGGTCGGTGGGGTGTCCAGGGGGGTGTCCAAGGGGGTGGATGGGTGTGGGGGGCTGTCCAAGTGGGTGGCGGCCTCTCCAGAGGGTATTTGGGGTTGTCCGGGTGGGTGGGGGGGGGGGGGGGGCTGTCCAGAGGGTTGGGGGATGTCCAGGGGGGTGTCCAAGGGGGTAGGGGGTGGGGGGTGGTGTCCAGGAGGGGCGGGGGGCTGTCCAGAGGGGTCGGGGGTGTCCAGGGGGGTTTGAAAGGGGGTGGGTGGGTGTGGGGGGCTGTCCAAGGGTGTGGGTGGGTGTTGGGGGGTGTCCAGGGGGGTGTCCAAGGGGGTAGGGGGTGGGTGGTGGTGTTTAGGAGGGGTGGGGGGGCTGTCCAGAGGGTTGGGGGGTGTCCAGGGGGGTGTCCAAGCAGGTCGGGGGTGGGGGGTTGTGTCCAGGAGGGGTGGGGGTGCTTTCTAGAGGGGTCGGGGGCTGTCCAGAGGGGTCGGGGGGTGTCCAGGGTGGTGTCCAAGGGGATGGGTGGGTGTGGGGGGCTGTCCAAGGGGGTGGCGGCCTGTCCAGAGGGGTCGGTGGGGTGTCCAGGGGGGTGTCCAAGGGGGTGGATGGGTGTGGGGGGCTGTCCAAGTGGGTGGCGGCCTCTCCAGAGGGTATTTGGGGTTGTCCGGGTGGGTGGGGGGGCTGTCAAGAGGGTTGGGGGATGTCCAGGGGGGTGTCCAAGGGGGTAGGGGGTGGGGGGTGGTGTCCAGGAGGGGCGGGGGGCTGTCCAGAGGGGTCGGGGGTGTCCAGGGAGGTTTACAAGGGGGTGGGTGGGTGTGGGGGGCTGTCCAAGGGTGTGGGTGGGTGTTGGGGGGTGTCCAGGGGGGTGTCCAAGGGGGTAGGGGGTGGGTGGTGGTGTTTAGGAGGGGTGGGGGGGCTGTCCAGAGGGTTGGGGGGTGTCCAGGGGGGTGTCCAAGCAGGTCGGGGGTGGGGGGTTGTGTCCAGGAGGGGTGGGGGTGCTTTCTAGAGGGGTCGGGGGCTGTCCAGAGGGGTCGGGGGGTGTCCAGGGTGGTGTCCAAGGGGATGGGTGGGTGTGGGGGGCTGTCCAAGGGGGTGGCGGCCTGTCGAGAGGGGTCGGTGGGGTGTCCAGGGGGGTGTCCAAGGGGGTGGATGGGTGTGGGGGGCTATCCAGGTGGGTGGCGGCCTCTCCAGAGGGTATTTGGGGTTGTCCGGGTGGGTGGGGGGGCTGTCCAGAGGGTTGGGGGATGTCCAGGGGGGTGTCCAAGGGGGTAGGGGGTGGGGGGTGGTGTCCAGGAGGGTCGGGGGGTGTCCAGGGGGGTGTCCAAGGGGGTAGGGGGTGGGGGTGGTGTTTAGGAGGGGTGGGGGGGCTGTCCAGAGGGTTGGGGGGTGTCCAGGGGGGTGTCCAAGCAGGTCGGGGGTGGGGGGTTGTGTCCAGGAGGGGTGGGGGGCTGTCCAGAGGGGTCGGGGGGTGTCCAGGGGGGTTTACACATCGATTTGTTTTATATTTCAAAATTGTTATATTAAAATTATGATTTTTTTCATATAAACATATATTTGTCTTATCTAAAAAATATATATATTTTTGCTATTTGTTATAGGTAATAATGAGTCGAAGTTGGATTACGGCACATCGAATGAGCAATGAATATGAGGAAGGTGTTGATGCCTTTTTGGAATTTTCTAAACGAAATGTTCCAAGTAGTGACATTTTTTTCTGTCCATGCCTGAAATGTCTGAATATGAAGAAGTTGAAAAGTAGAGAGATAAAAGATCATCTGATTTGTCATGGTTTCAATCCGAGTTACAACCCTTGGATTTGGCATGGCGAAACTGGACAGAATGTCACTGATGATAATGAATCGCAAGATGGTAACTCCGATGGAATTGAAGAAATGATTCGCGATATTGTAGCAGAACAAATTGAGATAGAACCGAGAGTTGCACGTCTATATGGTGATGCCGAAAAACCATTATATCCTGGTTGTACAGATTTTACGGTTTTGTCGGCAGTGTTAAGATTGATTAACCTGAAGGCGAAACATGGATGGAGTGACAGAAGTTTTACAGAGCTGCTACAATTGATGAAAGACATTCTTCCAAAAGATAACGATCTTCCAGATTCACATTATAAGGCCAAAAAAATATTATGCCCGATGGGATTGGGATACAGGAAAATACATGCCTGTCCGAATGACTGCATTATATATAGGAAGGAATATGAATTTCTGAAAGAGTGTCCTAAATGTGGGACATCACGGTATAAGGTGAAAGAAAAATCACAAGCTGATGTAGAGATTACAAAGCTCCCTTCAAAGGTATTTTGGTATCTTTCTATAATTCCTCGTTTCAAACGTTTATTTGCTAATTCACATGATGCAAAAAGGTTAAGATGGCATGATGATGAGCGGGTATGTGATGGAAAAATACGTCATCCAGCTGATTGTCCATAATGGAAGAAAATTGATGCCCAGTACCCTACATTTGGAAATGAAATTAGAAATCTGAGACTAGGCTTGTGCACAGATGGAATGAATCCATACCGAACCCTCAGTAGCACACATAGTTCATGGCCTGTTTTATTGGTAATTTACAACCTCTCTCCTGAAGTTTGTATGAAGCGCAAATATGTCATGTTGAGTATCATGATCTCTAGTCCAAAGCAACCCGGCAATGATATTGATGTATACTTGTCACCACTGATTGATGATTTGAAACTGTTATGGGCTGATGGTATTAGGGTGTATGATTCTTATAAAATGGAATATTTTCAACTGCATGCAGTGCTTCTATTCACTATAAATGACTTCCTAGCATATGGAAATTTGTCTGGATACAGTGTTAAAGGGCATAAAGCATGTCCAATTTGCGAACAACAGACGTCATATTGTCAATTGTATCATGGGAGGAAAACAATGTACATGGGTCATCGAAAGTTTTTGCCTATGGATCACCCTTATAGAAGACTAAAAAAGGCATTCAATGGCTCACAAGAATTTGATACTGCTCCTCAACCTTTATCCCCAGAATTGTATTTTGAGAGGGTGAAAAACCTTGATGTGACATTGGGAAAGACACAGAAATCTGGTAATGATAGACATATTTGGAAGAAAAGGTCAATATTTTTTGAGCTACCATATTGGAGGTATCATGAAGTCAAACATAATATTGATGTCATGCACGTGGAGAAGAATATCTGTGATTCTTTGATCGGAACATTGCTAGATATTAAAGGAAAGACAAAAGATGGGTTGAATGCAAGGTTAGACCTACTGTCAATGGGAATACGTTTGGAGTTAGCTCCCACTCCTAAAGGAAGACGAACATTTCTTCCCCTGACTTGTCATACATTATCGAAGAGGGAGAAAAGTAGCTTCTGTCAGTGTCTTCATGATATCAAAGTGCCTCAAGGTTATTCTTCAAATGTAAAAAATTTTGTCTCATTGAAAGACTTGAAGTTGATAGGTATGAAATCACATGATTGTCATGTCATGATGCAACAAATTCTACCAGTTGCACTGCGTGGAATATTGCCCATCCGTGTCAGAAAGACTATAATGAGGTTGTGTTATTTTTTCAATTCAATTTGCAACAAGGCGATTGATGTGAATGCTTTGAACATTTTGGAAAAGGATGCAATTTTTATACTTTGTCATTTGGAAATGTATTTTCCTCCAACTTTTTTTGATATGATGGTACATTTATTGATTCATCTGGTTCGAGAAATAAGGCTTTGTAGACCTGTATATCTTCGTTGGATGTATCCTTTTGAAAGGTATATGAAAATATTAAAGGGATATGTTAAAAATCCATATCGACCTGAAGCCTCCATTATTGAAAAGTATATTTCTGAGGAGGTAGCAGAGTTTTGTACGAGCTACTTGGCTACGGCGCAACACATAGGTTTGCCTCCATCTCGCCATGAACGGGTTAATAATGAGGGAAAGGGGATTCGTGGCTTGAAAGTCAAATCACTGTCAGCTGAACATATGAAGAAGTTAGAATCATACATCTTGAATAACATAGCTGATGTTCAACCGTATATCACATTGCATATTAATGAGTTGAAACAATGTCATCCAAAGAAGAAAGAAATGTGGATTTTGAATGAGCACAACAAAACTTTTTTGCCATGGTTTAAAAAGACCTTGCTTGGTAGATCAGATGTATCAGAGACATTAAAATGGATAGTGGGTGGTCCATCTTTAAATGTGATAACATGGTCCGCTTATGACATTAATGGCTATACATTTCATACGAAAGCTCAGGACAACAGAAGTGCAGTTCAGAATAGTGGTGTAATGGTGTTTGCAGAAGCAATGCATTTTTCGAGTGCTAAGGACAGAAACCCAATTTCGGCATCAAGTGCATATTATGGAGTGATTGAAGACATATGGGAGGCTGATTACTTTAAAATTAAAGTTCCCGTTTTTAACTGTAAATGGTTTATCGGTAACAACAGTGTCAGACACGATGAATTTGGAATGACACTTGTTAATCTGAATAGATTGGAAGACACAGCTGATTCTTTTATAATGGCAACACATGCCAAACAAATTTTCTATGTAGTAGATCAATCAGATATGCAGTGGGCTGTTGTTTTACAAGGGAAAAACCAATATGTTGGTGAGGATTAATTTGATGAAGATGCTGATTTATGTGAGATCCCTACTTCCATGGAAAGATTAACAGAACATAATGATGAGTATGTTGAAGACATGGTTTGTGCCATAAGGAACGATCACGATGAAGGAATTTGGGAAAACAATCCAACTGTACATTCCTAAAATTACAGGTAACACAAGTTTATTTCTTGTTTACATTTAGTTTTTTCATATAATGTTAGATACTGTAAATTTTTTACTTATTAAAATATGTATCAAACCAAAACGATAAAACAATAAAAACCGTAAAGAGGAGAAGTCCTGGGCGCACCGGCTGGCCGGTGGTGGATCACTGGTTGGCCGGTGGTCCAGAACAAAGCTGTCTGGTCCACCGGCCGGCCGGTGCTGAGCCAGCGGCCGGCCGGTGGTCCAGACAGCTTTCCTCTGTCTGAACCACCGGCCGGCCGCTGGCTCACCACCGGCCGGCCGGTGGACCAGACAGAGCCTTCCTCTCTGTCTGGATCACCAGCGGCCGGCCGGTTTTGAGCCAGCGGCCGACCGGTGGTTCAGACAGAGAGGAAGGCTCTCTGTCTGGTCCACCGGCCGGCCGCTGGATCACCACCGGCCGCCCGGTGGACCAGACAGAGAGCCTTCCTCTCTGTCTGGATCACCAGCGGCCGGCCGGTGAGGAGCCAGCGGCCGGCCGGTGGTTTAGACAGAGAGGAAGGCTCTCTGTCTGGTCCACCGGCCGGCCGGTGGTGATCCAGCGGCCGGCCGGTGGTCCAGACATAGGAAGGCTGTCTGGTCCACCGGCCGGCCGGTGGTGAGCCAGCGGCCGGCCGGTGGCATCAGTGAGTCCACTTTTCAGCTTTCTTGGGCCAACTCCTTGGCAACCTTTTGCCTGTGTTTACCATGTTTATCATTGTTTAACATGCTTACCATATTACCAATGTTTACTATTATGTAATTTAGTACACTTTTCTATTTGTGAACTAATGTTTGTTTTTTTGATTTGAAGGAAAATGACAGATCAATCAGTTGATCAGCCACATGATTCTGGAGATGAGCATATTGGTCATACATCTGGGGAGGAACATTCACATGCTCCTATTACGAAAAAGAGTTCAAAGGTTGGTAAGCGTGGGTGCACACGTTTACCAAAATTATCACTTGCCCGTACGAAGGAGGAGAGGATAGTCGTGGAGTTTGATGATGATGATCTTCATAGAGGTCCAAATGCTAAAGATTTTAAGGGTTTTGTAGCAACTCAGGCTAAGAGAAAAGTAAGCATTCTCTATGATGATTGGAGAAGTGTGGATAAGGCGATAATTTCTCAGCTGTGGGAGACCATTTTGGTAAGATCTTTTGCTATTGTTTGACTGTTCTTTAAATGTTTCTAGTATATATAATATTTTTAACCTCTTTTTTATCAGATGACATTTGATATTCCTGACACTGGAGGAGTCAGGAAGAAATGCTTATCGTTGGCTGCTAGGAGATGGAGGGATTTCAAATCAACCCTCTCATCTGATTTCATTTATGGTCATAGGAGTCGTGAGAATCCATGTCGTATATATCCTTTTATAGATGAAGACACATGGAGAGAATTTTTTGAAAGTAGAAGAAAAGATTCATTTTTGGTAAGGGCAATGTAAACTTTTATAAGCTTTCTTATATAAATGATCTTATTATTGTTTTGTTAATGATTACTTATTCTTAATTTACAGCAAACAAGGAAAGCTCATCAAGAGATCCAATCTAAAAATGTATACCCTCATAGTTTATCTCGGGGAGGGTATGCATTATTGGAATAACAAATGATGGTAGAAAAATTTCAACAACTAAGAGCTGAGTCTTCAAGCTCTGGAGAGGTGGCCCCTCCATCCCCTCCATCTAGACATGAGAAATGGAAAAGAGCTCGGAAGGGCAAAAAAGGAAAATATCTTTCGGAAGAATCGAGACTCGTAGTTGAGAGGATTGTAAGATATCTATTTTATTTATTTAAGTTTACTATTTTCGTCATATATTTCCAATCATTATAGAAATGTTCAATTAATTATTACAGGACTCTCTTGAGGAGCAGAGTTCACAGGGGACATTTACACCATCTGGGAGGGAAGATATTTTATCTGTGGCATTGGGAAAGCCCGAACATCCTGGCCGTGTAAGAGGATATCCGGCAGGTGTATCGGTAAGAAAAGTGTTGCCACGTTCCTCAACTTCTAACGTTGAGGGAGTTTATAAAAAAAAAATAGAATCCTTGGAGGCTGAAGTCCATAATATTAATGCGAAAATGGAGGACAAGATTAGAGCATCGGTGCAGTTAATGTTTGCAGACTTGCAAAGACAATTTCAGGGTGCAGCTCCCACTCCACCTCTCCCAGTAGCTCCCACTCCCCCACCTCAGCCTGCGGACCCCATTTTTGATCCTCCTCCTCCGCCGCAGCTACCTACTTATTGTGAGTTGTATGTTGATGATCCTCAACATCATATAGTTGCATATGGGATGGTATATTGTATAGGAGATACAGTTCATCATCAACAATTAGAGGTAGAGAATCAGAGGGTCACTGTACAGGATATTATAGATAGATCAGCTCGGATACCATTACCTACAGATGAGGTGATGACAGTTGGACATAGTATCGGCCATTTTTTACTTTGGCCATCCAAACTTCTTCAACTCATTACCATAGAGGTATGGATGTTATATCTTTTATTTTATATTTTTATTAATGTTTTATCATTTGAAAACTAATATATTTTTCAATTTATTTTTATAGGAATACTTCAAAGGTAAAGAAATACTGTATAGACAACAACAAAGACAGATAGCTATGACATCAGATGCAGATACTAGCAGTCTTGACAAATTGTCAAGATATTCAAATTTGTTGGCGGATCATTATGACTTTACAATGGAAGCTCATGTCTGTGGACGTGAACTATGTGTGGGGATTATGAAAACTGATATCATGGAGTTTGTCACTGGAGATAAGTTGGGCATCAACGTGGTGCAAATTTTTATCATGTAAGTCTTAACACCTTTTCCTTGCGTTATATTTATTAAAAATGTATACTTATGTCTGCTTTGTATTAGGTATATGTATAAAATTTGTGAGAGGAATGAGCTAACAGATGTATATGGATTCGTGGACCCACAATTGATTTCCCCTGAAGCATGTGCATTGGATGAGGAACAAAGAATGCTTTATATTGCTGATAGATTTGAAAAGAATGTAATCACATAGTGTTGGATGATGCCTTTTTGTGAGAGGTATGAAACACATCCCTCTCAAAGAGTTAATTATCTTTTAACATAAAAAACCACTAACGTTAAATTTCCTTTTCTTAAATTTCCTTTTCTCAGGGATCATTGGATGTTAGGGGTTTTTTTCCCTAGGGAGAAAACACTTTATTGGATATGCTCTCTCCATGATGATGTGCGAGAAAGTTTTAAGAATATATTGGAAACGTAAGTTTCAATTTCACAATAGTTTTATATATTATAATGAATTTTAAATTTACCCCATTCGTATTATTTTCTAACAGGGCATGGGTCCACTTTCGAAAAAGCGCAAAGAAAAGGAATTACAAGATCAAATATGTACATGCGAAGGTAAATATCCATTTATAATTTGTACATTTTGATTTATTACATAAAAATAATATATTGAATTTACACTCATTCATACAGAAATGTCATGAGCAACAAGGCATCATCGAATGCGGATATTACATGTTAAGATTTATGTATGAAATAATAACAACTGGGACAGTTCTGAGTTTTTACCTGGTAAGATTTCCTCTTTCTCATAATATTTCAATTTGATTTATTCATTATACATGTTGACTACTATCCTTTTCCTTTGTAGCTTTTTGATGACCCTCAACCCTTTACTGCTGAAGATATCAAACACTTACAAGTGGAGTGGTCAAATTATTTTACAGGTTTGATTGACTTTTAGTTGTTTGTAATGTAAAATGTAATTTTGAATATTGTCAATGTAATTGTGTATTTCGTAGTCGTTTAGGTTGGATTTAGTTTTTTTTGAAGTTGACAGTGTAAGTTTTGAATGTTATATAAGTGAATGTTTAATTTTTCTCTACTTCTTGTTTTGGTCTACTGTTGATGGTTTTTCTGGTCTGGATTTTGGTATGGGGGGAGAGGTTCCAAGGGGGTGGGTGGGTGTTTGGGGGGTGTCCAAGGGATATGGGAGGGGTGTCCAAGGTGTGTTTGGGGCTGTCCTAGGGGTCGGGGGGGGGGGTGTAAATGAGGGTGGGGGGGTGTCCAAGGGGTGGGGGGTGTCCAAGGGATATGGGAGGGGTGTCCAAGGTGTGTTTGGGGCTGTCCAAGGAGTCGGTTGGGTGTAAATGAGGGTGGGGGGGGGGGGCTGTCCAAGGGGTGGGGGGGTGTCCAAGTGGTGGGGGGGTGTCCAAGGGATATAGGAGGGGTGTCCAAGGGGTGTTTGGGGCTGTCCAAGGGGATGGGGGGTTTCCAAGGGGTAGGGGGGGTTTCCAAGGGGTCGGGGGGGGGGGGGGGGTGTCCAGGGGGTGGGGGGCTGTCCAAGGGGTGGGGGGGTGTCCAAGGGGTGGGGGGTGTCCAAGGGATATGGGAGGGGTGTCCAAGGGGTGTTTGGGGCTGTCCTAGTGTTCGGGGGGTGTAAATGAGGGTGGGGGGGGGGGCTGTCGAAGGGGTGGGGGGGTGTCCAAGGGGTGGGGGGGTGTCCAAGGTGTCTGGGAGTTCTGTCCAAGGGGCCGGTTGGGTGTAAATGAGGGGGGGGGGGGGTGTCCAATGGGTGTTTGCGGCTGTACTAGGGGTCGTGGGGGTGTAAATGAGGGTGGGGGGGCTGTCCAAGGGGTGGGGGGGTGTCCAAGGGTTGTGGTGGGGCTCCAATGTGGTGGGGGAGGGCTGGCCAGGTTGTTAGGTGGGTATAGATGAGGGTGGGGTTCAGTTGGGGCTTGGGGGAGGGCTGGCATGGTTATTTTTGTTTGGTTTCTGGTTGCTTTTTGGTGAGAGCAGTGCAATTATTTAAAAAAAAAAATTTCTTTCACGTCGGTTATTTTATAACCGACGTGGTAAATAAATCGGGAGGGGTTTATCACGTCGGGTTTTTCTAGAACCGACGTGATAAACCGTTCCCGGGGATTTTATCACGTCGGTTCTTAATATAACCGACGTGCTAAAAGGCCTGGGAATCGATTTACCACGTCGGTTATTGGATAACCGATGTGATAAAAGGCCAGGGGAAGGGTTTATCACGTCGGTTATGACATAACCGACGTGATAAACGATATCCCAGGCGTTTTATCACGTCGGTTTAGGGAATAACCGACATGATAAAGCCCCACGCGCATATTTATCACGTCGGTTATTATATGAACCGACGTGATAACCACCGTGATGTTAGGGATATTACATCGGTTTTAAATAACCGACGTAAAAAACGTTATTTATAACGTCGTCCGTATTAACGTCGCCTAAAAACCGACGTAAATAATAAAAAATAACCGACGTAAAAAAAATTTTCTGCACTAGTGATAAGCCCCAAACAATTTCTTATGATTGCATCTTTCATGGCACAATTGTCTAATTTTTACCAATACCTCTTGTTTCTCACACCGAGCATGACTCACGTGAGCTTAGAGTGTAAAATTAATTATGAAATTCTTCTTTGAGCCATCAATCATAAACATCATACTCCATTACTCGAACTACGTGGGTTCTGATTCCTTTTCCAAAACAAAGGATACGTAGGTAGCCCATTTATGGGTTCGATCCCAACTTTGAAATAATCCATGTCTTTCTGAATGACGATAAAATTCAAGTGCCACACTGAGTGGCTTTAAAACCAGCCTGGTCATCATAATGACCAAGAGACTTTTATAAATGTTTCGAAGGATACCATTGACCAAGAATCTCTAAATAGATACAGATGATTCTCTATTGATGAAGAACCTCGAATACATATAAAATATTCTCTAAATTTCTTGCATATTTAATCATTGATTGTTAAAACTTAAGGAAAGATCATTTTATACTTGGTAATGTAATAAGGATTCACGAACATAACTTAAATCTATAAAGAGAGTCCCGGAGTAGACAATAATTCCCCTCAAAAAGGTGTGATGAGTCTGACCTCCCATCCTCTCGACCAATGCAAATTCCTAAGCCTCATTAGTCCACAAACTAATGAGCGCCTACCTTTGGAAAGTAGGTCCAAACGGATGTGGAATCATTGGATGTTTCCGGTTCTACGAACAAACCCGTTAGAAACCGATCGGAACGTTTGAATCTCCCTTCCAGGAGGTCATCCCCGAAATCCGTGAGGAAACAAAAATGGTGAACCCGACGTGAATCCTTAACCAAGTTAAAATGATGTTTTTCTTATTTGTTAGGCCCCTTGGGCCAACAAATCAATCATTGACATGTGCTCATCCAAAAGATGCAGTGGCCGGATTCATCTTGATTATGTCTGTTATATGGAACAGACACTCTTTTCTCAAGATCTTCTGCAAAATGGATTTCCTTAAATTCACCCCTGTGAATACTGCTGCTGTGAACACCTCTACTGTGAGGTCTGCTGTTGTGAAAACCAATGCTGCTACTCCTGCTGGAACGTCGTCCACTCTGAGGATGACATCACCAACTCAGCATCTTCAACGCTGGGTTTCTAATGCACTGGTTAAGGAGTACCGTCGCAATGGTGCTATCCCAACTCTGGAGGCCGCTCGTCAAGCCCTCCAAGTTAACAACTCTACCTGGTCATCCGGACAACGGTGGCCAGCAATCAAGAAGCAGGCAGTGCTGACTACCGTCTCCAACCGTTTCGGGTCGTTATCCCCGGAACGCAATTTCCATTCATTACCTTACTATGAGGAAGTGAATGAGCAGGTCTCGCAGGGCCTTAATTCAAAAACACAGGAGTCCTTCTCGAGGGCTCCCATCAACAATCGCCGCCAGACTCGTGCGGTAGTGCGCCCTCAACATGATGAGGGTACCGACTCCAGGCATTCAGCTCAGGTTCCTCGAACCCGAGCAGGAAAGATGAACTGCCAGAGATGGAATCCGGTTAACAATAGGCATGTTGTCATCCCTGCCATCTCCGGAGAAGTCCACCAACCTAACTTGGTGGCAAATAACGAGCAGGCACAATCACCTGTTTGTTTTAATTCCGTTGTCCAGCAGACTCGTCTGGCAGCATTACGCCAATCCCGCCAGGCAATTCTGGCGGAGTACTATAGGCAGGAACATGCACCTGCTTATACATCACCAGTTAGTCAGCAGGCTCGTCTGACTACATATGATGGATCTCGTCAACCGCGTTTGGCGAAGTGTAATCAGCAGGCACATACACTTGCTAATACTAATCAATCCTACCAACAGTCTCGCTTGGTAGCACACGGAGAAGTCAGTCGGAAAGTTCTGACGACAAACAGGAGGCAGACTCAACTCTCTGCCTCCACACTTGAGTACTATCAGGATTCACTGACAGGAAAAGGAGGACAGGAGCAGGCACATACACCTACTCCAAGCCCGGAATGGACGTATATCCCCGTTCCGGCGGCTGAAGTCACCAAACATATTTTGTCAATGGTGAAAGAGCAGAAGCAAATTCCTGCTCATATTCTGGATGCTTGCCAGGATATCATAACAGCTTCAGCATCATCACAGGGACAGACACATAAATCTATCCCTAGCAGTGGAGTGACACATCAACGATTCACTTCGGAACAGACACACATATCTGTTCCAGTCCAAGAGGGTTATGGGGCATACTCCCCATATCATACGGACAACCAAGTCAGGCACATACACCTTATTTGAGTGGAGATCATCAGCCTAACCTGACCATATTTCCTGATCAGGCACATACACCTGCTCAGAGCAATCACTTTCATCATCAATTGGTTTCTAAAGCGAGTAAGAAGGAATCTAAGAAAAAGATCCGCCCAGCACAGTCAGGAGATCAAAGGCCAATCTGTAACCAAGCCTTGCTCGATGCTGGAGTTCTTGAATCCCTCAGACATTTATCTGTCGGAATTCAAGATTCTACTCCCTCAGTTCCCAATAACGGGAACATTAATTCTGAAGGTCTTCAACAGACACTTCCTCATGAAGACTTGCTTCATGAAAGTTCGGTCAATCTTGAAGTTTCTTCTTCAGATGAGAGCCACAGGAACCCTCTGTGTGGTCAGAAGACTAAGGAGCAAGAGATTTCATCTTTTGCTGTAACCCATCATGACGGTCCTCCTCATGGTGATGAACTTCGCTGCGAAAGTCCTCTCCGCAGTAGTGATTCACGTTGTCTCAAAAATTCTTCAGAAGGCAATGTAGTGACGAGAAAACACTCCTATCTCAAGGCACTTGCAAACGTAAAAGCAGTCATGTTTGATGCTTTACTATTAGCAGGTGGAACTCTTTCTCCATCAGAAGATAGCCTGGGGTTCAGGTTATTCTCCAAACCATCCCTGGGTCATTCATATTCCAGCATGAATAGTGATCTCTCTACCAATCTTGTTGAATCCGATGAAGCAACAAGGAAACACCAACTCTGGTCCAAACAGGTAGAAGAATCTTCATTTAATGATAAAGAAGAAATGCTGAACATGAGGAAAAAACTGGCAAAAGGTGAAGTACTAGTCATGTTTTGGCCTTTGGCTGACTCCCAGTACGACATTCCAAAGATGTTGATGGATGATGGAATCCATGATATTCGTCTCAACATATGGAAGACTCTTTGTCAATTGAAGAAGAAAGTATTATCTTATGGTGATTATGAAAATCATATTAAGATAATAGAAGGGTTACAACGCCAGATTGATTTGGCATCTCTATCAGTCTCTCAATATCTGAAGGCTGAAAAGCAATAGAGAACCCTTCAACGTTCATGCCTTGGCGCACTAAGAAAATTGCGTCAGTTAATTTCCAATGCTCCATCTGATGTTCATATAAGAGGATGGGGTGTTCATGGAGCACTACATTTCACAGTGCTTTCCGGTCAGCAAAGCCCGCCGAAAATGGTCTCATGCAATGTTATTGCCCATGGCCGGCCACAATCAATGGGCTTTGTTCATAATCAAAAGCTTTCTCAAGAACAGGCTTCAACTAGTTCCTCTCAAAATCAAGTATATAGAGAACAAGTTGTTGAATTTCTCCTACATCAAGCAGGCGAGAATATTGCACAAGCCTCTCGTCTGGAGCAAACACGTCATCAAATGACAGAAGTTTCGGAAATCATCCAACGGTCTGTTGAACTAGGTGATAAAAGTGGATATAGGTTAATGCATCCAGCTAATTTCCGAACTAAGATTCGCAAGATCAAGAGAGATTTTAAGAAGATCTCAGACATAACATGTCAAGAGACACCCCGGCTTGTCAGACTGGGGACTTCTCTAACCCAACCCTCAGAGTCAACAAATGGGATTCAAGGAGTTGAGCGGAAGCAGCAGGAACATCCCCAGTCCACCGGACTGGGGAATTTTTCAAATCCTCAATCCCTCCCTCAGAGAAAGTCAGTATTCTCTCGATTAGGGAATAAGCCTCAAGAGGAATGAAGAGCCAAGCTATCAGGAGATTCTCTCCAAGTGACGGTTCTCCAAGAAGTTCCTGAGGGATCAAGTCAACGGAATGCCATGTCTCATCATGTACATGGAAGAAGACAATATCACAGAAATGCTGATAGAAAGGATTCCATGCAATATGCATCCATTAATGTCATCAATGCCGTTGCTGCTGATTCACCAGATGAGGCTCAATCAGAGGGATCAGACTAAGAGGTTCCTGCTCAAGAAGTTGCGCACACAGACCTAAATGAAGAAGGTGTGTGCACACGTAATCAAAGGCTTACCCAAAATCTGGGAATTCCTTCAAGTAACCCACTTCCCCCTCTCCGAAAAGGATCCAATAAGGGGAAAGGAAAGAATCAGGTTACTTCTCACCCTTCCTCTGAAGGAGGTCAATCGCTCTCATTAGAGCAAAGGTTTGCACAACAGGAGGAAGAAATGAAAGAATTAAGATGGTTGAATGCAGAACTACTTCAGAGTAGTCTTCTTCTTAAGAATGCTGAAGTCCGACAGCCAAAGGAATTTGTTGTAACTACTGAGATGGATCAGGAATATCTTCCTTTATCAGTACACCCTCAGAGGTCTAATCCTACGGGTCAAACGCAACAACGGTTGGCAGCACTACCATCAGTTGCAGCACCAACCACCACGTCTGTCCAAGCTCCATTCATTGCACCTACCCAAAACCAAGTTCAACCTGATGTTTCTCAAAAGTTAATAACTACTATTGAGTCATTAACAGCTCGGTTAGAAACTATGGAAGGGAAACGGGCGCAAGTTCAACCTGAAAAGAAAGTTTACCCTGAATGGGTAGATTCAATTTCTCCTCCATCCAGTTTTGGAAACCATTTTTTCCCTACTTTCAATGGATCAGGCGACCCTGAACAACATTTGACGCATTACATGTCTTGTTGTGATCCTATGATGGGAACTCCAGAGCAGCAAGAAGCAGTGAAACTCAGATGCTTCGTGCGAACCTTGCAAGGACCAGCTTTTGTCTTGTATACAAGCTTGCAATCCCGATCAGTCATCGGATGGGAGGATCTTCGTCAAAAATTCCTTCTTCAGTTTAGCTCAACTTTTCCAAAAACGACAGTTTTCGATCTTACAAACTGCAAGCAAAGGGAGAATGAAAGAGTCTCTGATTTCATTGCTCGTTGGAAGGGATTAACGTATTCCTTGAGTTTAGCACTCCCTCAGGAGGAATTGTTGCCAATCTGTGAGGCAAATTTGCGTGACGAATTACGCACGCCATTGATCCCTGTGAAATACACAGGAGGGTTTCAAGACCTTACTTCAATCGCTCAACAAATTGAAGATTCCCTTATACAGTCTAAGGTTAAATCTCGTATAATTCCATCAGCTCCAGGAAGAAGAATGGGTAAAGTAGAAACTGCTACAGTTATGCTTAAACAAGCACCTGTACCTATATCTACTTCAAAACCTTCATCTTCTCGAAGGACTCCACCTCCTGAACGCCAACAACAAAGGCTGTTTAGTCCAAATGATCAAAGAGATCAACGACGAAAACAATTTGAGGATATGAAGAGTAAAACATACTCTTTCCGAAATGAGCAAGTTCCTGGTTACTTCATTGCAGCTCTGGAAAATAATTTGGTTCAATTACCAGTGCCCAAGAGGCCAAACAAGGAAGGAGATGAAGACCGTCCCAATTATTGTCCCTTTCATCAAATGTTGGGGCATCCCATCTAGGAGTGTTTTGTCTTTAAAGACCTCCTGCAAAAGATGGTCGACTTGGGACAAGTCAAATTGAAGGGTTCTTCAGCTCATGTAGCGTGTATTACCGCTACAGATCCAGAGGAAGGAGGCGAGTGGCAGGAAGTCAAAAGAAAAACTGTGAAAAAATATGATGATTGGATGGTCAGAAAGACAATCAATCGGACCCATTCCATTTTGCGAACACAATTGAAGAAGCCAATTGTGTCTCCTACAAAAGCTGCAGTAAAGCCTCCATCAAAAGACAAATCCTCAAAAGGGCAGCGCAATTCAAAGAAGAAAGAGGAATCAGGAGAAGATGAGTATGTAGCAAAGCCTAAATTGTCTTTGACTCTGGAAGATTTCATGCCATCTACTTCAAAGCCACGGGCACCGCCCCATCAAACGGCACAGCCTAAATAGGCTAACCAGGCATAGTCTTTATCAGATGAAGAGTTAATATTTGGTTCTGTTAATATGATTCAATTAACAGATTCATATTACAGTCTTGATGAGCCTGAATTCCCTGTATCAAATAAGGGAATCTGAAGAGGTTCTAGAGGTTCAGGATATAGGGGAAGACGTGGATCTTTCCGAAGCCACTACTCTAATTTTACCCCAGCTAGCACTGTATATGCAGCAGAAACTCGTGGTAGAGCCCTTCAGCGAGCTCAAAAAGAACAAGCAAGTTCTTCTGCCAATGGCCAACTCAGTTTTGGCACAGTTATTTTGGAAGACCGATTAAAGGTTCCATCTTCTTTATCTCAGCAAGTAAATGGATCTAATCAGTCTAATCTTCCAAAACCAAGGATGTTTCCAACTTCAATACAAGATGCATCAGCTTCCAAAGCATCTGCTTCCAAGGTACCTGCTCAACCGCATATTCCTATTGGGAAACACAGACATCTAGATCAAAAATATGATATATTGAAACACTTGGCCCAAGTACCATCCAAGTTATCAATTTTGGATGCTTTGAATCTGTCAAAAGATCTTCGGGAAGCACTCATCGAAGCTTTGTCAAGTCCTCAGGAGTTTGAAGCTGAAATTGCTGCAGCTGAAATCTATCACATAGAGAATAATCCTGCAGAATGCCATGCAGTGATATCTTTTACTAATAAAGATGAAGATGATGTTGTGCATGGGCACATAAAACCTTTGTACTTATCTGGAAAAGTCAATGGTATAGATGTTCGAAGAGATTTCATTGATAATGGTTCAGGAGTCAACCTCATGCCCATTCGTACACTTCGTCGATTGGGCCTCACAGAATCTGATTTATCTCCTTTTACCATGATGTTACAAGGATATGATAAAAATGAACAAGAACCACTGGGAGAAGTTACACTCAGAACTCAGTTTGGAGATCTTGTTTCCAATTCGGATTTCATGATTGTTGATCAAGACTCAGCTTTCAATATCTTGCTTGGAAGACCCTGGCTACATCAGCATGCAGCTATTCCGTCATCATACCATCAATGTCTCAAATACTGTTTTGATGGTCAAGTTGGAACATTGTATGGTGATAAGGCCCCGTTCAAGACATGTGAGTCTCAATACATTGAGGCGGAATTTTATCACATGAAGGGAAGAGAAAAATCTACAATGAAGGAAATTACCAAAGTTAATGCTTCATATGGTTTGGAAAAAATTCCAATAAATCCATTTTCACATGTGAGTACAGATTATGTGTTACCTATCAGTAAAATCGACAAAATAGGCCCAAATCAAAATACTCTTATGGAAAGATCCATAATGTCAATTACGGCAATCGAGCCAGACAACATGGGAGAAATTGGTAACTTACCAAGCAGTGATGAAAGCATAAGTGGTGACGTTTTCATTTCATCTGCTGAAATCCAACAAGTATATACTTATCTAATCAGGCCAGAAGAAGTTATAGCAACACCAGAGGTGAATAATGATGTCGATTCTCAATCCATCATCTCCTCTTTATTTCCCAAAGAAGACCCTTTATCATCAATAGGGTCGGAAATGGAAGCTTCTTCTTCAAAATATGAAAATTTTGACATCTCTTATGATCATGAGAATTTTGTTTTTTCATCTACTTTGCAAGTAGAAATGGAAGAAATAACACATGATGAAGAGGAAGAGGAAGATCTTAGAGATGCTCCTCCAGCATTTGAAGAGGGTATCTCTACCACTGTGGATGAACTCAGAGAAGTAAATCTGGGTACAGAGAAGGATCCATGCCCCACTTTAATTAGTGCGGCCATGACCCTTGAAGAGCAAGAGATGTATATTTCTTTTCTAAAGCAAAATAAAGATATTTTTTCTTGGAATTATACAGAAATGACTGGGCTTGATCCTGATGTTTCTACTCATCATTTGGGTTTACCAAAAGAACATCGAGGATTCAAGCAAGCCGCGAGAAGAACACACCCAACCTATGCTTCAAAAATTGAGGCTGAAGTGGATAAGCTTATCAAAGATAAATTCGTCAGAGAAGTTCAATATCCTAAGTGGTTGGCTAATATTGTCCCTGTAAATAAGAAGAACGAACAAATTAGGGTTTGCATCGATTTCAGAGATCTTAATCGGTATTGTCCTAAAGATGATTTCCCAGTTCCGATTACAGAACTCTTAATTGATGCGACGGCTGGATATGAAGTACTTTCTTTCATGGATGGATATTCTGGATATAATCAGATCCGAATGGCCCCAGAAGATGAGGAATATACAGCCTTCAGAGCTCCTCAAGGTGTGTTTTGTTACCGGGTGATGCCCTTTGGTTTAAAGAATGCAGGTGCAACATATCAACACGCCATGCATCGTATCTTCAAACCTATTTTAGGGAAGTTTGTTGAATGCTATGTAGATGATTTGGTGGTTAAATCCAAACAACGTTCTAATCACTTGGCTGATTTGAAAGTCATATTCCACAAGCTTCGACAACATAATTTGAAGATGAACCCCTTAAAATGTGCTTTTGGGGTAACCTCAGGAAAATTCCTCGGCTTTGTTGTACGCCATCGTGGTATTGAAGTCGATCCTGAGAAGACCAAATCAATCCTTGGTATGTCACCTCCTCAGAATTTGAAAGAATTAAGAGGACTTCAAGGACACTTAGCCTATATTCGGCGTTTCATCGCCAATTTGGCAGGCAAAAGTTTACCCTTTACCAAATTATTGAAGAAAGGAGTCACTTACCAGTGGACTGAAGAATGTCAAGAAGCATTTGATATTCTCAAGAAATACCTCTTGAGTCCACCAGTACTCATGCCACCTGTTGAGGGTAGACCTCTTATCCTCTATGTGACAGCTTTAGAGCGATCATTGGGTGCCTTTCTAGCTCAAAAGAATGATGCTGGGAATGAAAATAGTCTCTACTATCTCAGTAGAACTATGCTTGAAGCAGAAACCCAGTATTCAAGTATTGAAAAGTGCTGCCTAGCATTAATCTTTGCAGTTCAGAAACTGAGACACTACCTGCAACATCATGAGGTCCAATTGGTATCTCGTAATAATCCGCTCAAATTCATCCTTAGTCGTCCAATGCTTACAGGATGTCTGGCAAGGTGGGCGGTTATTCTACAGCAGTTCGACATTCAGTATGTGTCTCAAAAGGCAATTAAGGGCCAAGCTCTGGCTGATTTCCTGGCTGAACATCCTTCAGTGGAAGACACGTATTCAGATATTGAACTCCCTGATGAGGAAGTTTTCTCTATTCAAGAGAGTCCTCAAACATGGGAAATGTATTTTGATGGTGCTTCTAGAAGTCCAACAGGGAAGAAAATGGAAAATCCTAAATTCAACAAAGTTGGTTTAGGAATTGTGCTCATTTCTCCAGATAAGGCAGTGTTACCTTATTCCTTTTTGTTGTGGGAAGGTGGTACCAATAATGAAGCTGAATACCAAGCTCTCATTACAGGCTTGGAGTTAGCGCTTCAAGCACAAGTGAATCACTTAAAGGTGAAAGGTGATTCAGACCTGGTAATCAAACAAGTCAATGGGGATTATGCCATCAGAAAAGAAGAATTAATCCCTTTGTATGATTACGTCAGAGAGTTAATGTCGGAATTCCCTTCAGAACTGACATTTTCTTATGTCCCAAGATCACAAAATGCTCAAGCTGATGCACTGGCTAATATAGCCACAGCTTTAGCAGATCCAAATCGGGACGAGACAACCATCTGTATTGCCCACCGTCGTGCAATTTCACCTTATGTTCAAGTCAGAACAGAGGAAATTAATGAAATTAGTCCCATTCCTGAACCGTATGGTCATACTACAGGATGGATGTCACCTATCAGGAAATACCTTCAAAATGGAACACTTCCACCTGATAGAACCGAGAAAGAACAAATTCGGCGACGTGTGGTCAATTTTACTCTTTATGATAGCCCAAACCACCTCGAGAAAATTCTCTACAAATGTGGTTTTGATGGAGTTCTCTTCAGATGTATTGATGGTGAAGAGACAATGGCTGTCATAAAAGAAGTGCATGCAGGAGTCTGTGGTGCCCACCAGTCTGGACATAGACTATCTGATCAAATTCGAAGGCTTGGATACTTTTGGCCTTCAATGATACAAGATTGTGTTAATTTTACAAAGAAGTGTAATTCATGCCAAGTATATGCCAACTTCATTCATAAACCTCCAGAGTTGCTTCATACAGCTAAATACTCATGGCCATTTTCCACATGGGGAATGGATGTGGTGGGACCTTACCCTTCAGCTACGGCCAAGCAGTTTAAGTACATTCTTACTGCTACTGATTTCTTTTCCAAATGGGCAGAGGCATTACCTATCAAAGAAGTCAGTTCTAAATGCATTGTTAGCTTCATCAAGTCTAACATCATTACTAGATTTGGTGTCCCTCATACCATATTGACGGACAACGGCACCAACTTCTGTTCTTCTGAGGTAAATAAATTGTATCAAGAATACAACATTAAGTCCAACCATTCATCTCGATATCATGTAGCAGCTAATGGCCAGATAGAAGCCTTCAACAAGACTCTTTCAAATATATTGCAAAAGATGGTGGATAAAGATAATAGGTCATGGCCTGATAAACTCTTTCATGCTTTATGGGATTATCGGACTACCACTCGCAATGCAACGCGGTCAACTCCATATTCGTTGGTATATGGAACAGAAGCAGTCTTGCCAATTGAAGTTCAATTGCCCTCACTCAGAATATCCATTTGTGATCAGTTATCTACAGATGAGCAATCCCAAAAGCGGTTGAATGAATTGGAACAATTAGATGAGAAAAGATTGTGCACTTTGCGCCACTTGGAAATCTATCAGAATCGAATAGCACGAGCTTTTAACAAAAAAGTTCGTCTTCGTTCATTTATTTAGGGAGAATTGGTATTGGTTCTCAGAGCACCAATGATACCAGGAAAGAAGCCTCCCAAGCTTGAACCAAAATGGGAAGGACCTTATTCAATACATAAGGTCTACTCCAATGGAGCGTATTCTCTAATCTCAATGGATGGAGAACACATCACGACTCCAACTAATGCTAGATTTCTGAAGAAGTATTTTGTATAAACAAAAAATATTGTTCCCAGATCCAAAACAATCACATTGGTTCATGATATTATGTCCTACATGACACTAAAATGTATTATGTCCTACATGACACTAAACTGTATTATGTCCTACATGACACTAAACTGTATTATGTCCTACATGACACTAAACTGTATTATGTCCTACATGAAACTAAACTGTATTATGTCCTACATGACACTAAACTGTATTATGTACTACATGACACTAAAATGTATTATGTCCTACATGACACTAAACTGTATTATGTCCTACATGACACTAAACTGTATTATGTCCTACATGACACTAAACTGTATTATGTCCTATCTACATGACATTAAACTGTACAGAAGTTCCTTATTTGTCCGAGATGACATTAAAATATATTTTGTCCGAGATGACATTAAACTATATTGTGTCCTAGCAACATGACATTAAACTGTGTGGCACTTCCAACGTCCAGCATGACGATAAACTGTAAAAAGTCCCCAGAATTGATATCCTCGTATTGGTTCACCTTAGTCCTAGCTACATGACTTTAAACTGTACAACACCAGTTCTTCCTTGCTATATGAAGTTAAAACTATACAGCAATGGTCCAGTATGACTTTAAACTGCAACTTCGTCCCACATGACATTAAACTGTGAAAAAGTTCCATGAACCATCCAGCATGACCTTAAACTGCATCATCCCTGGTCCATGTATATGACCATAAACTATTTGCAAATTCCTTATGTCCAGCAAGACATTAAACTGTGACGTCCTAAACTACCTGACGCTAAACTGTATAAAAGTCCCTCACGTCCGAAAAGACGTTAAACTATATAATCATCAAAGGTCCATCATGACATTAAACCGCACCATCCACGGTCCATGAATATGACCTTAAACTATTCGCACTTTCGTCCAATATGACGTTAAACTGTATTGTCCCCATCGTCCTAACTACATGACGCTAAACTGCACAGAAAGTCCTTAATATGTCCTACATGACATTAAACTGTTATTTTGTCCCTGCTACATGACACTAAACTGTGCAGCACCAATAGTCCTAACTGCAAGACTTTAAATTGCATAGTCCCTTTTTTATGTCCTACATGACATTAAACTGTGCATCGTTAAGGTTGTTATTACCTCTTGTTTCTCACACCGAGTATGACTCATGTGAGCTTAGAGCAAACCTCAACCATAACACTCTCTTTGGGCCCCTAACCATGTGTAAGTCCCAACAACATTTTTAGATTGTTGTCCCCAAGAACAACTTGATCATTAATTCATTCTTTAATTGAACTACACGGACTTTGATCCTTGCCCTCCAGGCTGGGTATGTAGGCAACCTCCCAGGGTTCAAGCCCAAAAAACAATCTCTTCACATCGGTTCACCACCATCTCATATGATTTTGATTCGTGAAACCGCCCCTGGAATCAATATCTTTACATTGATTCACTTTCGTCCTTGTTATATGACGTTAAACTATACAACACTTTTGTCCGGTACGACAATAAACTACAATATTCTTTGATTTCCTCATTTGAGAAGGAACCATTATTGACATTGATTTTTTCAATCATGTTTCATTTCAAAAGACTATATGCATACATGGTAATGCCTAAACTTTTTATCTTAGGTTAAACCATCATTGCACTAAAGTCCCCTTTCACCCTTCACATATACGAACCAAATTTGTACAAAGGGTAGTTCTAGAACTACGTGGACTTGATTCCCATCCTTATGGAATACGTAGGAACATTCGAGTGTCCCTCGAATCCAGTCCCAAGTCTTTTGGGCCTAACCCCAAATTTCACTTTCAGTCCCTTGGCTGAAAAGTCCTCATGAAAACACACACTGTGTATTCATTATTATGGTCCGAATTCTATGACCCTAAACTAAGATCACTCATACTTTTGTCCTGCACGACGTTAAACTGCATTTCAAGAACTACGTATGTCTTGATTCTCATTCTTATGAGATACGTAGTGAAGTCCAAGTTTTCAGGACCCATCCACAACATGATTATGGTTATCATTGACCTATGTATCTCTATATACATTGGACAATACCCATCTTTATGTGTTATAATCCTAACCTTAAATATTTTCAAATCTTCATAACCCTTTTCATGACTTCTAATCACAAAAATGTCAAACTTCTGAGAATTCTTTTGCCTGACTATGCAGCACGTGCCCATAGGTGGCCTTGCATAAACAGTCCACATAACAGACTTGTCAGCCAAAAGATGTTATTTATTTGACCTTGCAGCCAATGCCCTTAGGTGGCCCTGCATATTTCAACCCCCTAACGGGTTTTGTTAAATAATAGTAACTTCATTCTTGGGAAGAATGCCTCTTTTGTCCTTATTTGTCTTAAACGACAGTATGTAGGGATCCGAAAAAAATAGCCATCCTTAACATATTTGTCCCATATCCTTTTTCATGATCTGAAAGTATTCAAGTCTATGGTTTATTCTTCTTCCCTACGTTTGGGTCAGACCTTCATAGGAGTGATGTTCATCCAGTTCTTCGATATTCTTGTTCGGAAATATCTTCTCCATATTCAAGTACCTCTTTCCATACAACAAACTCTATACTTTAGAAAATTTGAATCTCCATAAACTTTCACTGGCTTTTAGCACTAGGAAAGTAAATTTCTGGGAGTTCTTTTGCCTGACTATGCAGAACGTACCCATAGGTGGCCTTGCATAAACAGTCCACATAACAGACTTGTCAGCCGAAAGATGCTATTTATTTAACCATGCAGCCAATGCCCTTAGGTGGCCCTGCATATTTCAACCCCCTAACGGGTTTTGTTAAATAATAGTAACTTCATTCTTGGAAACTACTTCTTCTAATGCCTTTTTAGCTCTTTTTCATATCATTCCTCAGATTCAAATATTCTTAAGCCATGGTTTACTTTTTTTCTCTCATACTTGAGTATGGTAATATGTTTTCAGATAAATTGTCAAAGAATTGAATCAATTTTAATCCATTTTGGTCAAAGATATTTCGACCTTAAACATTAGCCCCTTTATGTCTGGCATGCATGACTTTAAACTGCCCACAAAAGACAAAGGAACTATGAATAAAAGTCAAGTTCTAGCTCACTAAATATACATTTTTTTGTATGATTTAGGTAATATTGAGAAATTAAGAGATTCAAAGTTTGTAGGATTATTTGTAATTATCCTAGTAAAAATCAAACTATGCTTACTAGGGCCATTGGCTTATGTAAATTTGAAGAAGGTAGTGAAAGAATGCAGGTACAAATGATTGAAGATGAAAGTGTTTTTCATTGATACACAAGAGTTAGAAGGACATCCACAGACTGGAGTCTCTTCTCTTTTTCAAGAATTACAAGAGGCTTTCAACATAACACTTCTTTGATTTACGGCATCCCGAGCTTCATCAGTAACCACCTGGAATTCATTCATTCAACTGGATACAAAAAGAGATGCAGTGATACCAGCTCTTCTTGGAACAATTGTAAAAAGATGTTCTTGAGTGCGGTTTGAGAAAATTTCCTGCTGATCAAACAGTGACTCTGTTTTTGTCCAAGAGGTTTGAAAGATGGATACATGGATTTGCGAATGGAGCATTGGAAGTAAAGAGCCATTTGGAGAGAGTACTCTTTTCAGATATTGCTCTAATACCATGTTTGTCTTCTCCCCACCAATCATTAGTGGAAAACATTTCAGCCCATGGGTTTGCCACTTTCATATCTGCAAGGAAATGGCATAGAGAAAGAACTTGATAGTTCACACCATTGTTGTTGCTCTTAATGCACAACATAACCGAAATAGAGGAGTAGCAGTGCAACTGCATCTCAGGTGTATAATTGTTTGCATATGGAACATTGACTCCTTGCAGATGACCATGACCACACAGAGGCAGATGGATGCTCCGTGGAAAATTAGGATGATATTTCTTCAAGTACTTAGCCAAATCTGGGAGAGTGCTGTTGCAGATATCATAGTAATCATGGCCAATGATGTTCGTCATGTCATCAATCCACTTTCTAGCTAGTTCATCAGCCATTCCAATTCCCTTGGGAACCACTGAATCTGCACAAAAGATGAATAAACTAACTCTTAAATGGGTTTATTTTTCATAAATTTGTGAAGAAATTTGAAAAAAATGGCTAAGGCATTAAGGCGCGCAAGTCTAAACATGGCACACAAGTATTCGTGTGCCGCGCTAGTTTTTGACGCGAAAGTATAAACTGCGCAAGTATGAATACCTTTACAGGAGCGCGACATCAAGGAAAACAGTGGAAAACAGAGCAGACTTGCGCGGCTTAGGTGACCTGCGCGGCGAGAGCTCGAGAAGGTATGAAGTCCGGAAATCCGGATACTTGTACGGAGGTGAGGCCGTGTATTTATAGGCCAGGAAGCCTATCTGCGCGCCGTACCTAGAGCGCTTAAGGCCTGCACGACGCAAACTTGCGCGCCGCCCTCTGCGCACTGAAGACTTGCGCGCCACCCTTTTCCTTTGGAGGGATTTGATTTCCTCAGAGTCAAATCCTCATTTCTCTCCGGATCCAACTCTGAGGGGGGACTTTTGTTGACGCTCCTTTCGTCACAGAATCTAAAGATCAGAAAAGGGAATATCCGAGCTCAAAGTGATTCATCCTTTGAAGAAAACATCAAAAATCAACAAAGGCAGGAAGAAAGGATCAACAATAACTTCACCGCGCAAGATTTCTAACTGTCACGCAAGTGTACTTGCGCGGCGACCTTGGTCGCGCATGTGACTTGCGCGACCTAAGTGGTAACCACCCGGTAACCGCCCGGGGTCTTCTCCTGCCTATAAATAGACCCTGTGGGCCCCCATTGAAGAGGATCTTTTTCCAGAAACTCGGATTGAAGCTCCTGACGCCCAAGTCTCTTCTCAAAGCTTCCAGAACACTTCTAAGGTAATTTCTTATCTAGAACGGAAGATTTAAAGAGAAGAAGGAAGGCCTAAGTGTTGAAACTCATCAACACTTGCGCGCCGCCTTATTCCTTCAATAGAACTTGCGCGTCCCTTTTTTGGATGAACCTCAAGAGGATTATAAAGGGATTTATAAAGAGTCGCTCAAATATTCTAATGATATTTGAGAATCGCACAAGTACCCCTCATGCCGCGCAAGTATACTTGCGCGACCAATACTTGCGCGCCGCCGCAATACTTGCGCGCATTTCAAGACTTGCTCGCCCCTACCTTTTTGGGTTCCTATCTTTCCCATTTTACCCCTCTTAAGCCATCACACCTTTCCTTTTCAAGATTCAGTCTTCAAGACACTCTTCAAAGCCATTTATGGCATGATTTCTTGATTCGACTTCCTTATCTGAAAGGAATTCTATGGAATATCTCTCAAAGTCTAGTGATTTAAATATCCTTATGTCACTAAATATGGAGAGTTCATTCATTCAACCTCATCCTTTAAGATGAGAGAATCCTAACCTGGGTCTCCTTTTCAGGAATAATCCCCAGTTATAAATCCTTTAATATGGGCATCTTCCTCAGGAGTAAGCCCCAATCTCAAACATGGGCATCCTTCTTAGGAGTAAGCCCCAATCTCAAATATGGGCATCCTCCTCAGGAGTAATCCCCAAACCTTAATCCCTAACCTGGGTCTCCTTTTCAGGAATAATCCCCAGTTATAAATCCTTTAATCTGGGCATCTTCCTCAGGAGTAAGCCCCAATCTCAAACATGGGCATCCTTCTTAGGAGTAAGCCCCAATCTCAAATGTGGGAATCCTCCTCAGGAGTAAGCCCCAAACCTTAATCCCTAACCTGGGTCTCCTTTTCAGGAATAAGACTCAGTCATAATCTTGGGCTTCCTTTTCAGGAGTAAGCCCCAAGTCCCCTAACCTGGGTCTCCTTTTCAGGAATAAGACTCAGTCATAATCTTGGGCTTCCTTTTCAGGAGTAAGCCCCAAGCCCCCCATAAATTTCTCTTAACCAGTCATAATTTACCCTTGATTTGGGTTTCTTTTTCAGAAGTAAAACCCAATCATAAGTATCCTCCTAATTTGGGCATCCTCCTTAGGAGTAATCCCCAAGATTAGAGTATTCAAATCTCCATAAAGCACATATACCTTTATGGACCATGTTCCTGGATTTTCTCCCTAAAAGTAAATCCTAAACCTTCATCTATTTGGGCAGTCATACATACATAAGCCCCAAAAAATTTCTTATGATTGCATCTTTCATGGCACAATTGTCTAATTTTTACCAATACCTCTTGTTTCTCACACCGAGCATGACGCACGTGAGCTTAGAGTGTAAAAGTAATTATGACATTCTTCTTTGAGCCATCAATCATAAACATCATACTCCATTACTCGAACTACGTGGGTTCTGATTCCTTTTCAAAAACAAAGGATACGTAGGTAGCCCATTTATGGGTTCGATCCCAACTTTGAAATAATCCATGTCTTTCTGAATGATGATAAACTTCAAGTGCCTCACTAAGTGGCTTTAAAACCAGCCCGATCATCATAATGACCAAGAGACTTTTATAAATGTTTCAAAGGATACCATTGACCAAGAATCTCTAAATAGATACAGATGATTCTCTATTGATGAAGAACCTCGAATACATATAAAAGATTCTCTAAATTTCTTGCATATTTAATCATTGATTGTTAAAACTTAAGGAAAGCTCATTTTATACTTGGTAATGTAATAAGGATTCACGAACATAACTTAAATCTATAAAGAGAGTCCTGGAGTAGACAATAATTCCCCTCAAAAAGGTGTGATGAGTCCGACCTCCCATCCTCTCGACCAATGAAAATTCCTAAGCCTCATTAGTCCACAAACTAATGAGCGCCTACCTTTGGAAAGTAGGTCCAAACGGATGTGGAATCATTGGATGTTTCCGGTTCTATGAACAAACCCGTTAGAAACCGATCGGAACGTTTGAATCTCCCGTCCAGGAGGTCATCCCCGAAATCCGTGAGGAAACAAAACCCTACATCGAATCAGGGGGAGTCGTCTTAGTTAGGTTTATCTGGTGGTGTTGAAATTCATACAGTTGAACTTATATCAATATAGAGGAAAAATCTATCTGTGGATATAATATATGTTCTTTATGATTATACTCTTATATAAAGAATAAGGTGCATGAGAGTAGTTTTACAATCAAGAGGAAAATATTCTCCTAATCTTAGTTCAACCCCTATTCATAAATTAGTCAGACCTGATGTTTTCCCACTTTCCTTTAGAAGAAAAGATTTGGTTTCTGGAATCAAAATATTAAAAAGTGTTAGTCAAGGAATAATACCAACTGTGTTTGTTAGAATTCCCTTAATTGATACATCTCTGACTAGTGGAACTAATGCAATAATTAGATCAGAAGCTGACTCAGTCAATCAAAATGCCGTTGAAGAAGGATAACAATGAGAAGAAGAAAATATAACTCATTTAGTTAAAATTGAAGGAATAAGACCAGTTTCTAGAGAAATGTCACAATAATTTTGACACAATGCCGATAAAAATAAAAAATAGGATGACATGAGAAGAACTGAAGTCCATTAAGACAAATCTTCCCCTATTATATCTCAACACACCGAATCAGTGATTCCAACAACTGAGTTGGACACAAATAAAAAAAGATACAAGGAAAGTTATTGAATGTTTGTATTAGAATTAGAATCTTTGAAACTTTAGTTATTAGAATCCATAAATAAAATAATGATTCTTTATGATCATACAGTTTCAAGAGATGATGTCAATGAAGTAAATTTGTTAGTCCAATATATGGTTGAAAAGTTGTTAGTGGAACTCTCCTCTGAATCCTCAAATCAAATGAATGTTTATTTCAAGTTAGAAAGAGTGTTTATATATATGGACACAATGAATTATAAAATAACCCCAATACAATTTGAATTGAAACCCAAGGAAGTAATTCTAGATCTTCAAAGAGACACAATAGCTAAAATCAGAAGGATGCCTGTATTTCTTCAGAACTCTATCACATCAATTGACTAGTAAAATAAGAAAATCAACTTTGTTATGATGAAAAATTCTAGAAATTTATCTTTTAATGTCTCAAGTGAAAAAAATATTAGTTTCATTATCTATGGATTGCAAAAAACGGATGTTTCTTTGGCTAATAATTTTGACGTCATGGAGAAGAAATTTTAAGATCTAAACTAAGAAGTTGTAAATAGTATGAAGCCAGAATATTCTAATGATGAGGAGAATGAAGAATAATTTGATGCCTTTTTTGAGCCTTAAGATTGTCCAATATCAATAAAATGGTTTTTTAGTTTATCGTTTAGTTGGTATGACATAGAATTAGTTTGAAGTGATGAATATGTTAATAGTTTCTTATGTTAAGAAGGGGGATGTTCAAAATATTCTTGAAAAATTTTCATTGAGGATATGGTTTTACAATGCTTTTAGAATTTTGTAGTAACAACATGGTGAAAAATATTGATGCTGGTGTAGATTCTTTATTTGAGATGAGAGGGAGATGTCTGCTTGGACCTCCCATCACTAATCATTATACTTCTTCCTTAAAAATATTGAAAGAAATATTTGATCCAACTAACATCATTCAAAGGGAAAATCCAAGATTTTCTAAAGATATTTCTTTACCATTACCCAATCCATCATCTCAACTAGTATTTGTTCCTATATATAGCTTCTATTTAGCAATAGTTCAACAAGATTCTCTCAATATCCAATCCACACCAGTAATAATCACTTGAAGGGATCAAGTAGGTCTTTGAGTGTCTCTAATGATATTAGTTGATGTTGTTAGTAAAACAGATAACACCCCTATTCTTAAATCATCTTTACCATCTGGAAAACATTTATCCTTCAAGAAACCACCCCAAAAATCCATTCCACATTAACAATTGTTACACATACACTTTTCAGTTTGCATAATTGGTTTTCTGGTGTATGGGCACTTTACAAACATTTGAATTATTCTTGGTTTAATGGAATCTTTAAACATTTGAATCTTTTTTTAAGATAAAATTTTAATATTTGAATTTTTTAATGTTATTTTTAGGATATTTATTTTTGATATTATTCCATCAGTTTAGCATCTATTCACTATTATTGTCTTATGATTATTTATCTTTTTACTCTATACTGTTTTAACTATTTATCCATATGATCGATATGTTTTAGTATAGATTTGCTATTTATATTTGAATTTCCTTACTTTCTTAATGATACCTATCAATTATTGATACAAATTAATTCTAAATTCTATTCATAATCAGTATCATTATCCATTTACAATTATTCATTTTCAATATTGATTATATTAAATTTTTAAACTTCCTTTTTATATCACCAAATAATAGGATAAGAAAAAGAGAATACAAAAATTTAATGCAAAAATTTAAAGTGTTATTTTTTTTATTAATTTTGGGATAATAAAATAATTTTTTTAATCAAATGGGGAGTTTAATTAAAGTAGTAGAAGAAGAGAAAAATTTTATAATTTAAAAATTCTATCTTATGATTTTTTTTGAAAGTTAAAAGATTATTTTTCAGTTTTTTTTTGTTTTATATTTCATGGGTTTCGTGATCATCAGAATAGGATATATTGTTGAAAATATTACGTTTCTCCAACATATCTTAGGTTTTAGGAGTTTTTATGATTAAAAAAATATTTAATTTATTCTAAAAACATTATCTTAAGAGTTTTAAATGATAGTTTTGAGAATTTATCTTATTTTGAGTGAATTATTTGATCTACACAAAAATGTTTTATCTTATGAGAATCAGATAATATTTTGCATCTACTCAGAATCAGAAAAAATCTATTTTGAAAGTTTATCTAACATTATATAACTTTACCTTACAAAGATAATGGTTGAGTTGGTGAATGGTCAAGTCCGATGCTTTAGTCAGAATGAAAATATGAGAAGACAATATCTCATGAAAAGGACATTCCTAAAAAATTATCTTATGAGAGTCAAAGATGTTATAAAAGCTAAGTAAGAAACCTAAATAATATATATATCTTATTCCAAAGAATTTTACTATATATTATTGAAGTAATTTTATCTTATGATGAAGATATAGAGTTGTTTTATTTTATAAAGTCTCATAGATGTTTATCTTATGAATAATAATACTATCAGTTGAATATCTTATGAAGAATTAGTTGTGTACAGAATGTCATTATTATTTTTCATAATTTCTTGTTATGTCATTTTAATATTTTCTAATGTATTAGAAGAAAGATCATCCATTTAAGTAAAGGCCAACTTGTAAGAAGTTTCACTTTTCACAAAGTAGAATTATATGAAGAAGAAGATCCCTGATAACACTTCCACAAAAGCTTATTCCATATTTGGAAGGAACATACACAATTCATTAATTTACTTTCTCATCAATGGATTATTAACTCAACTATTAAAATTATCTCATTCTTAAGTTCAAAATGATATATAAAAGGAACAGTTATCCACTACATGAGATGAACACAAATACATACAAATATGGATGAGAATAATGAGTAAAACACACATACATTCATAAAAATACTCTAAATGATTGTACATATAAGATATAAAACATAAATTCTTATTCTATACTTACTAGCTCTATCAGTTTCATTGAAGATCATTCTAAAATATATCTTTAATACTATCATCTTCTTAGAACATATCTTCCACTACCATCATATCTTCTTACAACTGTGTGATGTAACCATTTATTTAAAACTTTATTCATTTTGTTTTTATTACACTCATTGTAAGAGTGTATATTGAGACTGAGGATAAGTCTTGTAAAGGGATATCTTGGTTGAAACCTCTTAGACCTTTGTATTAATTGAAAAATACTTGTACTCAGCTTGGATCCCTTGATAAAATGGCTTTTATAGTTAAAATCACCAAACTCATGGAGTAGAGTGTTGGTGGAGTGGACTAGGAGATCTATGTTCCTAGAAACACTATAAACCTTCTGTGTTCTATATATTTACTTAATTTTTTATTTTCACTACCTATCTTTATTAAAGAAAATATCAAAACTCACATATCTTGAAGAGGGAGGTTTTATATAAAGAAAATTATTAGGAACTCAATTCAGCCCCCTCTTGAGTGTTCATCTAGCCATTATCTAAGACAACACAGATTTCATCAAACATTCAATCACCAATTAGAAGGAATTATTACCTCAGGGAGTCCATGGAAAACCAACAACAAAGTCCATATATACCTCATCCCATTTCCAAAATAGTACTAGAAGAGGATAAAATAGACCATAAGGCTTAATTTTCTCTACCTATATCAGATGGTAGGTATAAAAGTGGGACACATAATCCATAATGTCATGCTTCATACTAAGCCACCAAAAATACCATCTCATGTTGTAATACATCTTCATAGATCTAGGGTGAATGAACAATGAAGAACTATAGAAATAATAAAACACTAAATCCATTATGGAAGATGGGAAAAAATCCAATCCCTGAAGAAGAGAGTACCATCAAAAGAGAGAGAACAACCAGAAACGGTCTCCTCACTATTTAAGGTTTCTTTGATTCCTCTAAAATCATCATCCTACCACTGAATATACAAAATAAACTTAAGAAAATATTATGATAACTAAAATCTAGTTAGAAAAATACCTTAAACACCCTCCTGAGTGTCTAGATGCAGCTGAGAAAATATTCCCATAAGGTTCCACTCTTTCTTTGAATCCAAGAAAGACTATGATGGAACTTTACTAATTATATCATCTGTGATGAAAATATCCTTCCCTACGGTATAGGTGATGTTGATGCAAAACATATGGAGATATTCCACCAAACATCTCTATTTTATATTCGATTACTTTTTGGAGAATATATAGATCAAATACATATGATTAGAAAAGTACACGAACCTATCCCCAAAAAATAGTACCACCAACACTTAAGCTCATGAATAACTACACTGAGCTCTAAATCATGAGTGGGGTAATTTTTCTCATGTGCCAAAAGATGATAAGAACCATAGTCCACAATGTAATAATCATATATGAGAACAAAACCAATACCAATACCAAAAGCATCATGGTATACCACATAACCCTTACTGGGAATAAGTAAGATAAAAAAGGCGATAATGTCAAAAGCTATTTCAACTCATCAAAAAAAGTATGAAACTTATAATCCAATGTAAAATCAACCACTTTCTTAGTAAGAGAATCCAATGATGATGCTAAATTTTACAAATACTTTATGAATCGTTGATAGTATCCATCCAAACCTCAGAATCTCTACATCTAGAAGACTTTTCATGGTTTATTCCATGAAAATACAACCTTTACCTTATCAGGATCAACTAAAAGTCTACAATTAAAAATAATATTTCATAAGAACTTCACTTATTGGATCCAAAAACTAAATTCTAAAAACTTTCCCTAAATTTTGTAACTCCTCAAAATTTATAAAATGAGATTCAGATGGTTCTCGTTCCCATGATCAGATCTCAAATAAACAATTATTCTATCCACAAACACTATGAAAAAGGTATTGAGATATTGATTGAATATTTGGTTTATCCAATCCATAAAAGTTATAGGAGCCTTAGTTAGACCAAAATTCATCAAAATATATTCATAATGGATATACATATTTCTAAAATAATTCTTCTAAATATCAAATTCTTGAACTCTGATATGATGATAACCTGACCAAATATCAAATTTTGAAAACCACTTCATTGCCTTTAACTAATCAAACAAGTCATCCATGTGGGGAAATGTTAATTATTCTTAACTATTACTTGGTTCAACTTATGATAATCTATGAAAAACTAATTGAACCATCATCTATCTCATCAAATATCACAAGGTATTCCCACAATGAAATGTTAGGGTGGAAAAAACTATTATCCAGTAGATCATCCAATTGGATCTTGTACTCCATCAGCTCAATAGTTTCCATGAAATATAAGGGTATTGAGACTGACTGTGTACCCAATACTAAGTCAATCATAAACTCTACTTCCATATCTGGAGGAATAATAATGGAGTAATTTGGGAAAACATAAGTAAGTTCTTGAATAACCATGGGTAGATAATCCAAAGAGGAAACAACATTGATCTCAACTACAACAGTAGATACTAAACTCCTAATATTTGGGCAGGAAGGTCCGGTATGACTAGACCTCAGATCACACTCTCCTTAGAACAACCTAGATCTCCCATCAATAAAAAATAACAAAACATGCTGATGATAATAATCAATATCATCACGATGAGAAACTAGCTAATATATCCCAATTTTGACATCAAATAGATTTATATCAAGAATCAGTAAATCCCAAACCAACTCCACATCCACTATCGAAATAGAATAAGATAGAAATAAAAAACACTACTCTTTAATATTTTTAATAGGTGTTCTATAAATCCATAACAAAGGAAATGAGATCTATTATAATTTTAATAATATTAATAAAATAGGAAAATATAAATGAGTGTGAGGAAACAATATCAAATAGATCAGTTGCTATAGAAGATGAAATAAAAATTATACCTCTCACCATTACTGGGACCATATCAACCTCTATTGGAAACTCCTCCACTGCATGAAGGTGATTCACTCTTGAGGATTATGGATGGATCCCTTTAGACTTTGAAGAATCTGGATATACTGTAGTAGCATTTGGAGATAAATATCCTTGACTATAATGGGGCATTGACATAGCCTAGAAGAACCTCTACAAATGGACTTGGTAGCCATAAGCACTGCATATCTTCAGAGGTGCGAGAAAATAACATCTGGTGTGCCTAATATTTCTATACTTATAGCAAGTTAGGGGAACACTACAAGCTATTATTGATGGTAAAAATGAGTCTTTATATTCTGAATCACCTCCACCACCCATACAATTATCCTGATACTTCCTCTTATTCCCATGTGTGCCACTAAAACTACCACCTAGTGAAAGAGAAGAGATAGAGAAGATGATATTTCCTATTATATCCATATCTTCCACCATATCCCCATCTAACACATCACCATAGGTGATAAGATTCACTTTATATACTAATGATTTGATATCCAATCAAAAAACTTGAAGGTATTTCTACATAATCAATTAATCATTCATCACCATATTCAGATAAAAATAAAATAGTTATGAAAAATAGTTGGTGTATTATGACACCAAGAGACACCCTACTACAAGGATAGTAACTCTAAATACTTTGGTATCATTAGATATTCTGGACATAATTTATGGAAGAAGAGGATCTTTAAACCCTTTCAGTCCAATCCCACACATCTATTTTCCTAAACCATAGAATCCCAGCACTGCTTATTGGGACCCTTAAGTTTAGACTTTGCACAATTCAACTTAATAGACTTAGGTTTATCTAGGAACTAAAAGACCTGATTAATCTTGTCCATCCAGCACTCCACCTCTTGAAGTTCATTCATACCACTAAAGGATGGGGTATTCTTGTATAGGAACTCTTATGATCAGTCCCTATCCCCCCTTCTCTTATATATGCCTCAATAAATGGGTTATAAACTCATGGTATATTCTAGTCCATTGTAAAAACTACCCATATGATAACCTCTATAAGACTCTAATCCAAATGAGGGTTTCCTTGAGGAGAATATCTTACTGTATCGTCCTATGAGATCCAATAAATACAACTTAGAGGTATGTTACTACACACCTGAATAGAAGAAAATGATCACACAATAAGAAATTTTTAGTCTAAACCAAAAAACCATAAGAAAAAACTAAGATTTAAGATCAAAAATCAACACAGGATACACACATACCAATGTCCCATTGTAACTTGAGGCTCATAATAGAAAGATCTGGCCAGACACTCACTATAACCTACCTCTCGACTCTCAATATTTCTATCTCCAGTCAACCAGATGTCCCAAAATAGGTAATCTTAAGGAAAAAACCCTTTGACACTAATTTTTAATGAACAAACCCAGTTCACCATAAAAAACTAGTACTCTAACCAATCCTCCATATACTTTAAGGATGTTCCTAATCCCCACGGGCTAGAGACTAGCATACGGTCATCAAACAATAACCTAGAGAAGGATTTAACCCAACCTAAAACAATATACATGTCACATACATATAACATAAAGAATTGAAGGAAGGAAACTATAAGAAATATATTCCATAACCAAAGAGAAACATCGATAATGATATAACTCAAAAATAGATAAAACAAACTCTAATGTATAAGTACAACAACCAAAAGGGACAAAAAAACCAAGAAACCACTAATTCATGTGACATGTGGGTGATGTCCCACTATCTCTCCACCAGCTACCCATACCCAGTTGACATGAACCTCATCGCCTCATTGTGCAACCTTGCCTTTTCCTACATCAAAAGACAATACAGAATCTACACACCATTAAAGGGGTGTGAAAGGTGTGAGCTAAATAGTATCATTAGGATCCCACTCAGGTGTTCCATGTTAATTCTTTATACAAGAATCCCAATATGATCAATTTTAAAAAATAAGGAATGATAATCACTTTAACATTTTTATATCAAAATCATGGTAAATAGTTCCCCTTTTTCCATAATTCCAACATAAGTTAGGTAAAATAGTTTCAAATCATACTTTACACAAAATTAAACCTTTTATCAAAATGGGTATATCAAATCCAAAATACTACAAAACCAAATCACAATAAAAACTTACTCCAAGGATAACTTATAGTCAGGCTACCTAGGTCACTCATACATCAATATGGCTTGTGCACACTACAAGTACCTGAAACCCATGCATCACGGTCCAAGGAATATAAGAACACTCCAAAAAGTGAACCCTCCTATAATGTTAATCAAGTCCTAGAGCCAAATGTATCTCAATATAGTAATAAAAGAACACCCCATAAAGTGAACCCCCTCACAATACAAAAGGATACCACACCTTCCACTTAAGTACCCAAGGATACCTTATGATGAATTTATCAAATAATTTCAAAAGGGATTACACATTCCAAAACATAATTTCAAACTCACTTTTTATATCAAAACCTTCTTTGAAAACACATTTTTAATCCATTTTTCAATTATTTAAAAAACTAATTTATTTAACAAAAACAAGGGGGAACCATATTTTCTTAAAAACCCATTGACACACACAAATAAATAAATATAGTATCATGAAAAATCATTTATAAACCAAGATAAATTACAGTTCAAATGACATAGTCTAGATAGGTAACCACCTACCTTAAAAGGTTGTAGACTACCTACAATGGAATCCACACACCGGTAGGAATATAAAACAAAAAACAGAGTCCCTAATATTGATTCTAAAATCTCATAATTAAATTATATAAAAAAAAGGACAACATATATATTATATAAACACATACCTCAAGAAAAATTCATTCCTCACCATAACCAACATCAGGATCGACCTACAAAAGACAAAGCATGAAGGAAAATTGAAATAGATTGAAGAATCATCTTCATAAGATCACAAAACTATACTTTCACCCTAAAACCATATCCCAATTACAATACAAGGATTAAGGAAAAAGACTAATGAGAATAGGAGGAATGAACTTACCAAAAATGGAGGCGACCAAACATGACAGAGATCAAGATAACTAAACAAAGTGATCTGGAAGGAAAAGAGTCACCCAAACACACCTATACTAGACTATGGTTTGAGGCGGGGAAGAGGAAACCGAATGAGATAAACTTCATGTGTGCAATGTGATAAAACCTATTGGGTATGAGGGATTCACATCGTAAATCAATTATTTACAAAAAAATACACCACTTTAGGCTAATTTATCCAGAGCAACACATTTATGACGTAAAAATGGGTTTATGGCTTGTATTGATTTTATGACCTAAACTGTTTTCACAGCTTGTTCCCAATGTCAGATTTATGGCATAAAATATACATTTAAGATATAAATGTTCCCTGTATGTAGTACCCAATCCAAATTTTGTAGACACTCCCACAACATATCTTACACCATCTTAACTTGAAAAATAAACCCTTAAACCTTGAAACTTAGCATACCTTTTATCCAAGATGTTACAAGTAAAATCCCACTTGGGTGTAGGGAACTTTTCAATAATGGTAAGGTGATGTGGTGATAAAATCCAACTTGGGTGTGGGGAATTTTTTAGGACATGAAAAGGAGGAGTTTGGGGTTAGTTTCCCTCTCAAGATTTGGTGATACCATTCTTAGATATTACTTATGGTCTAAGTATTACCTTAGTGTTCATAAGTTTACATGGGTTTATGGGTTATTTTATTAAGAATACATTATTATTGTTTTTGGATTTGATTTATTGGAAGTGTGTTGTTTATTAATATGTGGAGTTTTATTCTAGTTTATTGATGTTAATTGGTTTATGGTATGTTTGTTTATTATTAAGTTTATTCAAAATGGTTTTATAAATTGAGAATGTTTTATAAAACAAATTTATAGCATCTTTAATTTTTACATGGATATGGTACATGGGGAGAATTTGGGAAATATTACTAAGTGTTGTACTCACCCATTGCATGGGAATATTGGTCCCTATGGAGATGATGTTACATTAGTTTTAGGTTGCTGGATGTCACTTCATAGGATTGAATAGATTAGAGATGATTATTTAGTGAAGACTAGTAGAGAATGGGTTTCATGGGTAATGAGTTGGTTATTGCTCAATATTGTTTTTGTATTGGGGAGTTGTTTTATTGCTTTTTTTTTCACTCATGAATTATGTTTGTATGCATTACATTCATGGTGTCCATTGAAAATTGGATTTCAAGTATGTTTTTTTTATTTTTTTGGGTTGTTACATAATTCTACCATTATTTATATTGGTGTTTTTATTATCTATCATTCCCTTGGTGGTTAGGGGATAATTCCAAGGCCTGAGTAACATTCCAATCTATATCAGGGTTGGGTTTGAGTAGTCAGACTATGTTGGGATATTACAAAGGGTATCATGATTAATGTATAATGGTCATATGATGATTTGTGTAGAGGATGTAGATAGGGGTGAAGGTGAAGTTGATTCCCATTCTTATGGATCAAACTCTCATTTTATTTTTATTTTCTATTTTTGTGACACCTTAGGCCTTGCTATGATATTTATCAAGAAATGTGATAAACCTTGAGGTGATTCATTATACTTATGAGTGGATATTGGATCATTGATATAGGAGATATTTTATTCTACGTGGATGGAACAAAAAGGGAAAATGTAGAAACTCATAGAAATATTTGGTGATAAATTATTGGCATGGTGTTGTTCCCAAGAATATCATTAGGACCATATCTAGATAATATTATAGTATAAGTTATACTAAACTCATATAGAAATCTCATGGTGACACCAAACTAGTTTAATCACCATAGAATAACTTGGATTGATTTTATTACTTATCATTATTAAAAAAAGATATAAAATAGTTACTTTATAATATTGGTTATAAATAACTGGTGTTATAAATGTATTTACAATAATTTATTAAAAAAAAACATAAAAAAACCACTTTTAGATGTTGGTTATAGTAATAACTGATGTTGAAAATATTTCAAAAAAGTTGAAATTCCTTGATATTTTTTTCATTTCATTCACTCAAACCCAGTCAACTTTCTCTCCTGAACATAACCCTAACCTCTCTATCATGATCCTCCTGTCCTCCAATCTCCTTTATCATTCTCCAACCTAAACCTCTATCCACCATCTTCTTCCACTCTATTTTTTCATTATCTTCTCCTCAGGTTATTTATTTTCTATTGTTTTATTTTTTTACTTAGATTATTTTTTACTAGTTCATGTAGATGAATTTATATGGTCTATTATCTTCATTCTAGGGTTTTTATAGTTTTGGTTTTAGGGTTTTAAATGGTAATTTTAAGGTTTTTATGTAATTATAAATTTTATGGGTTTGATTTAATTTGTAATTTTAGGGTTTTGAACTATGTGTCTTATGTAGATGAGTCTATTTTCATGTTTATATTTCTATTTATATGTTTTTTTCTTTATTTTTCTATGTTTTTTTGTGATTTTTTTGGTTATTTTAGTTATGAAATATTTTATCATTATCTTATTTGAAAATTGTAACATCCTTAGTTTTATTATGATTAAAAAAACCCTTTTGGTTTATTTTATGTCTCATTATGTGAAAATACTATATTTTTAATAAAATTTATCCTTACATATGTTTTATGGTGTTTTGTAAAGGTAAAAGGGGTTTTATGAACCTTACTAAGGGTAGAATCCTTTTTCCATAGGCACTATAAGGGTTAAAACCTTTTTTCTTTTGGGTTTCATAAGGGTGACCTGTACTGTGTAATAGTATAGAGGCCTATTTAAAGGTAAGTGATGCATTGCATAAGGGTAATGATTTACATAAGAGTTTCACATAAGGGTACTATGCACTGTATAAGGGTAAACTTACCACTGCATAAGGGTTAGCACACTTTGTAAGGGTCTCGCATAAGGGTACTGACTCGCGTAAGGGTCTCGTATAGGGTACTGAATCACATAAGGGTTTCACATAAGGGTAAAAATATTTTTATAATGGAAACTTAAGGGTATCCTAGACTTATTTAAGGGTAATGTTGTGTTTATAAAGGCAGTGTAAGGGTATCATAGAAGCTGCGTAAAGGTAAACACTATTTTCTAAAGGTTATATAAGGGTAAATCAGCCCTACATAAGGGTAAACTAGGAAATGTGTCCCATGTAAGTGTAAATATCCTCACCCTTAAATGGGATCCATGAGTTGCATAAGGGTAAACCATATCACCCTTATGAAACACTCTTCTTGGAAAAAAATAAATAAAACTTGGTTTTCATTTCTTCTTCCTCCATCTCAACCTAAAACACCTATTAAACCTTTTTAAACACTTAATGTCATTTAAGTTGATTCTTAACCCCTTTGAATATTGTAACTCATGTTTTACTTTTTTTAAAATCCTTCTCATTAAATATTCAACTAAAATAACAAATTAAATGGTTATTCTTTTATTCTAGAGTTTTATTACTATAAATTTTTGGTGTTTTTATTGTAAAAAATACCCAAACCTTCACTTCCCTAGATTTTTTGGTATCATATTTATAAGAATTTAGGAATTATTATACTGTATAAGTATATCCATTTTTTTATGTTTTTTTTGGAGTTTGAGTTTCCAAGAAATCCCAAGGTAGGTGTTTCCATATAGTTTCTTCACCTTGTAATTCACTATTACTTAAGAATTCATAAAAATGTGTTTCTTATTTTATAACACATGGTCTATAAATATTTATCCTAAAATTTATCATAAAATATTATTGATTCTATTCTATGTTAATTGAACATGGAATGGAAATGATTATTTTGATATGGATTTCCTTAATTATAATCTTAATTTGCTTCTACTATTTTATAAATTTATGAATTCCATGTTGATTTTTATTCCTCTTTTAAAGAGAGTTTAAAGATTTTTTTGATGAAATAAAGTACTTATTCTAGGTTTTAGTTTATAAATAAAAATTAATTGATTTAAATAAAAAAGGTGATGAACCATTTTTTGAAATAACTTCAAGAATTTAAAATTATAAAAATTCATTTGAATTCCTTAGGTATGTTTTACAATAAATGCTTGGTTTAAAATATTTTTGGGAATATTAATATTTATATATGAAAGGAATTAGTTATGATTACCATTTTTTAAATTTTGATTTGGAAATAAAGGCTTGATTTGAAATTGATAATGCTTAATGGCCATATTATCAAATTATTATGATCTTTCTTGTAATAATCCCTCAATATGACATATTTGATTATTGTACATTATATTAATGGGTGTTGAAAAAGGGATTATTCATCTATATGGAGTTCATAAGAGAGAGTTATATTCAAACTAAGGATGATTAAAATGTTGAGAGCATAGACCCATGTTGATACTAATGGGGGTTTCCTTTGTAATCCTCATAACTTGATTATCTCACTCATCTTCTTTGAAAAATAATGGGAATTAGGATAGTTGGATGAGATGAAATGGGTTTATGAATTTTTAGAAGACATACACCCTTATAGTGGATCCATAGATAACATGAAAGGTTCAGGCTACAGACATATTGGTACCAAAGTGAGTGTGTATAGACCTGGTTTGTTTGAAAACCCACGAAACTTGATATAACCCACATAACCATACATGATTTATCAAATTGACTATGGTGGAATTACTATTGCATCTAGTTTGTATGCATGAAACCATTATACTTGTAATTAATACATGATAACATTCATTATGACTACTTGACACTAGAGTTTCCTTAATTGATTGATTACTATTCTTGATTGATCCGATCATTAAGATGTTGCACCTTGAATCTATTGAATTGATCCATGTATAACTTGTTGATATATAGTGCATGTTACTAACTTTTATTAATTTATCCAAATCTCTATTTTGAAATTATTTTCAAATATTTTCAATAAAAAGTCTAGTTTTCAAATGATGAAATGGATTATTTTCCACCTTTGGTTTAATAAATTATTTTTAAATGTATAAAATTATGTTTTAAACCCATCTATATTATAAAATGATTTTGATGGATTTATTTTATTACCTTAAAATATAAAACCTTATACTCTCTTTATTATTCTACCCCTTTAGAATATTTTCATTACCTTATAAAGCAACTACATATACTCTTTGGTGAAATACTATTGGGATCTGTAGTTTAGACCCTTCTTGTACTATTTGATGTTTATAGCCTTTATGTTATTATAGAAGGTGATCATGTAATCATCATATTCCTTTTTGGGTTAATTATTGGTTAGATAAGGGAAGGTGACTTGAGCCATGGTGGGTGGTTATGGACCACAAAGAGAGGGTTTTCATAGTTTTGTTCTACTTTCAGTTCTGTATCCTCTCCTTTTACCTTGATATAATTGTATTGATTTATTTATATGATGAGGTTTACATAGTGTAATTTGATTTTGTTTCTTATGTTATGGGATAAATCTTTACCAAATGATTTTTATGGATGCATAGGTTCATTTTTCTATCCTGTGGGGATCAAGAATGCTCTTTGGGTTAATGGAGAATCAGTTTGGATACTAGTTTGGATGGTATTCTAGATTGGTACATTAAAAATGTTATAAAAGGAGAAATTTCCTTAAAAAAGTAATTTTACTTATAATAAATTATGTTATTTGTGGTGATTTATGGTAGAAAGAATATTACGAACATTTTGGGACTCAAGAGGTAGTTCGTGAATGGGTTTTTGATTACTACCTCTTCCTGTTGAGACTTGAGTTACAATGGAAAGTGAGGAATTTAATATTTATTTTGAGTTATTGATTTCTTGATTATAAATGAGATTTATATTCCTTATGACATTATCTTTGATTTTTTGGAATCTCTTATGATTTTTGGTTGGAATGGAAAGATGAATAGAATCGCGTTGTGCCTTCACAGTCTAGTAAACTGTGAAGAATCAGTGTGATTGATCAAGGTGTTAATCCAAGAACTATAATTAGGTTTATGTATGGTTTAAAAACCCATGAAATTAATCACTGAATAATTCTATTCTAATTCAAAACTTGGTACACTATCGATTTGTTTCTAAAATAACTTCACTCATGTGAGGTTAGTTTGGAGGGTTCTTGTTTTGAATGGATATTTTAGGCGTGGTCTTCTCTTGTTTTTTTCCCAACTTTAATCCCTTTGGATATTATTTTAAATTGATTGGAAAACAAAATTTGAGACTTTAAATGAATTTATTTTGAGTTATTTGATTTTTTTTATTAACAGAAGGTGTGTTTTTATGAAATGTTTTTTTTAGAAAACTTATTTTTTAAGACTCTTGTATGATGTGATAAAGGAATGTTTTAAGAATAAATTTTGGTTTGTAATGGGGTTAAAATGGAAATAGTTTTGGAATTTGAAAATGATATTAATGTATTTAAAACCATTGAAGAATTACTATGAGCTGGAAAAGGAATTTTGAAACTATGATTGATTTATATCAAGATTTAACTTTTTAAAGAAAAGTGTAATGTTTTATAAATAGGAAAATATTGTGTGCTTTGAAACTGATAATATTTTGATAATGTGATTTGTGTCTTGTTTGAAATATTTTAGATAGATTTTATTTTATTTTGGGATTTTAATTCCTGAATGATGATCCTATGTTTTTTATGTACATAAATATATCTTATAAAGTCCTTCAAGAAAGATAAAAAATCTCTTTATTGGTTTATTATTTGAAATTTTCCTTCACGTTTTCAGAAGTGGCATCCGTAGTTGATGACTCAAACTTCTAATTGAGTAGTGGATCCAAAGAATCCCAGTCATTGGACCCCATATAAGTTTTCTTAAATCATAAACCACCTTTTTATGACATATTATTACCTTCTTTCAGGATATCAAGAGGTGAAATTGACTCCTCCAAACAATTTTCTTAGTAGATTGAAGCAGCACTGATATCGTTCGATCTCCTCCATGTAAGTGGATCTCCTATATATAGTTTCCTCCAATATCTATTTCTATCCTCCTTATATTTTTATATATAATAATGTAATTTATGGATATAAACTTCATTTTTTTGGATCATGATTTTAGTTTGTGTTCCTAGGTCACTTTCACTTTGTTCTTCATTGGCACTCCCCATTATGGGTGTTGTGCATTGTGATTCCTAGATCCAAAGATAGGTGGTTCCATAATTATTTCCCCTATAATTGAAACCTATAATTATATGATTAAATGTAAATGAGTTTATAATTGATTTAAAAAAATGTAATTGTTATGATTTGATCTTTGATTTTAAATGGGAATAAGAATTGAAAAAACCCCAATTTCAATGGAATTGAAATTGTTGGGAGAATTTATGAAAAATGATTGATTTATTTATAAATTGTTTTGATGAAATGATTTAATATCGATCTTGAGAAAATTTATTAAATTTAAATATGATTTGAAATGGTATGAAATGATGAAAACCTAAGATTTATTTTTTAAATGAGAAAGGCATGTTAAAAACTGAAATTGGGAAATTGTATTTTGAAATGATTTGAAATGATTGATAACCAATTTGATTGATTGATTGATTGATTATAGCACATATACACCTGGGTAGTTAAAAGGTAATTGGAAAAAACAATAATATATTGATTGTAAAATACAAGGTTATGATTTAAAAAACCATTTTCATATTTAATAATATGACTTAGACAATTATATTAGTTATAAAAATGTTAAGTATTTTTTTTAATAAAAAACTGTTTTAATTAAACACTATTCTTATAAGGTTTTATTTAAAATTTTAATTTCAAAATTTTAGAATTTTAATTTTATAAAATTAATATAATTTTTGAAATCATCATATCAAAATTTATGTTGGGTGGAATTTTCGGATTTTTTGGAAAATAGTTATTTTTTAGTGAATAGAAAATACTGATTTTTATTATCTATTTGTTTTAATAAATTGAGTAAATTAAGATTTCTAATATGTTTTGAATATGATTTAAAGTAACCTAATTATTATTTAGTTTTATTTAATCCTATTAATTAACTTTTAATAAACTTTATATTGATTTTTAATAAAAGTTTCTTTTAGGGTTTGGAGAGGAGGTTTTCTAAAAATTGTTTTAAAATGCATAATGTTTACCATTTTTAATTAATTAAAATAATACCTATTAGGGAATATTTAAAATGAAATTTATAAACCATATACCATTAAATATTACTTTATTTTCATATAATAATAATAATTATTATTCATATAGTTAATATAGAATCATCTTTTTCTAAAAAAATACTCTTATTAAGAACCCGTCATCTCACTGTGTCTGTGAGATTAGTATTAAATTAAAAATTTCCAATTTTAAAAATTTAATTTAAAAAAATGGATTCCATATTTTGAATAATAATAATTTATAATTTCTAATAAGTCCAACTTAATTTTTGACCAAAGATATTCGTGAAATCAATTAAAATAAATTACCGCGATTAAGGTAAAAACAAGTTTACTTAGTGGTTAAAATTTAAACTTAAGGGTCCAAATGACCGATAAAGTTATCAAAAACCCATTTTATGGCCATATTTATAGCTTATAAATTCTAGTATCAAGTATTTTTCATTATCAGGTTCTGTTTACATGAAAAAATGTGGTGTAATTCACTCTTTAAAAAATTTACAACTTTTCCACACACCCCACTTATAAAATGCCTCCCCCTCTCCTCCTCTCTTCACAACTATAAATACATTTTGATCTTCCAATAACTACCCAAATCACTTATAAAATTCAATACTATCATCTTATAATCCTTAATGTTTATATAAATCTATACAAGGAATGACTTTGGTGAAAACTAAAAGGAGTTTCCCGAAGAAGAGGCAATGTTCATCAACATGTTTTTTGGTTTTATTTCTTCCTCCACACTTTCAATTAATGTTATAAAAAACTTATATTATAACCTAAGTATCTTAAATATACTGATTTGTTTTTATGTTAATTTTATGACCTAAAATCACATACACTTCCATAAAATGGGTTACAAAATCATTATTTGTGTGTACGGTGGACTATCGCCTCGCGAAATGACACCTTTTAGTTTTTTCCATTACCACCTTTAAAGGTTGGGAATAATGATGTATACAAAATTTATATATGATATTTATAACATTATTATAACTATTAATTAAATATATCATATATAAATTTTTTATATTTCATTCTATAAGGGATACGATAATGTCACTCGTGTGTATGGCGGATTACCACCTCATGAAGTGACATGAGATGTTTTTCACTAACATGTTACAAGGAATGTAATAAGGGTAATTATAATGAATATATATGATATAAAAGAAATAATTATTATATTAATGAAATAATTATAATTCTATAAATATAATATATCATTTTATTTATTACCTTTTCACACACTGAAAAAGTGATAATATCGTTTGTGGATGTGTGGACTACCGCCTCCCCAAAGCGATATTATTCTTTTTTTCAACACCACACCTAAAAAATGATATATATATATATATATAAATGTAAATATAATTAAATATAATTATATTTATGATACAATTATAATTATTTGAAGGTAAAATATTACATAACTTCTTTCCATAATGATCATTGAAAAATGGAAATGTTACTCATGCATACGTACAACCTATCATATCCATGATCGTATCGTTGGTTCATTTTTCATAATCATATTTCATGATTAATTTTAAAAGTATAATTTATGTACAAATATGATAATTATTTCATTATTATTATTATGTATATGTTTAAATAATGACCCCTTTGACCATAGATGACCTACCAAATTCGTTTTTGACACATAAACCGAATATAGTCAAAACATCTAACTTAAATTTAATTGATTAAGTAATTGTACATAATTTGTTAATAACTGAAATAATAGTCATAATAAAATTTTAAGAGGTTTTAAATAAAGTAAATAATTAACATATGTTTATTATTTGAGAATATAAAGACATATATGATGAATCATACTCAAAGAAATGTACTTTGTCTCAATCTCATTTCATTAATGCATATATTTATTTTTATACACCTATATTCTTTTATGAGGTGTATATAAATCCACTTTACATGATAAATTATGAATTTATTTATTAAATTTTTATTTAAAGTTTTTTTTAATGTTATCATTTAATGGGGATTATGATTCAAATATTTCTATGGTGATAAGGGAATTTTCCTTTTAAAAACCCTCTTTTAATTTTTTTCCTTCCAACTCTTCCTTTTCCATGTCCATGTATTTAAAATGATTTTATGAAAGTTTTTATATGGTTGAAAAAGATTTATAAATTAATTTTTGTGTATCTTTTACTTTATTTAAATGGTTTTCAAAAGTAATATTTTTACATGTTTTATATGGAATGTTTTGAAAAACAATAAAATTAATGTTCTATTCTTAATGTATATAATAAAAATTACTTTTCTTCTACTATGACAGTTATTTTATTTAAAACTTCCTTTGCAATATTTCATGTTTTATTCAAGTAAAACCATTTTTCTTTATTTTTTGTGTATTTTGGTATAGAAAAAAGTTTTTCAATAGAAAAGTGTAATATGGTATTGAAAATAGGGTTTTAAAAGAAAAATGTATTTTGATATCCAAAAGTGTTTTTATTACAAGTTTAAAAGAGTTTTAAAAATGATTTATGATGAAAAATTTAAAGCATAGATATGTTTTATTCATGATATGGTACTTGAGAATTATATTATGGGGTGGCCCAGATAGCATCAAGTGAGCCTGTTATAGATTATACGATGCGGTGGCCTAGATAGTGATAGGTGAGCCTGTTACAGCTTATATGATGGGGAGGCCCAGATAACAGTAGGTGAGATAATTAAAAATTATATTATGGGTGAACCAAGATAGAACTCTAATGTATTGGGTAATGATAATGTTGGAAGTTTTCCATATGATTATTCTAATTAAAATGGTTTTATGAATATGATGTTTTAAGTCACAAAAAAGGGTTTTTAATTTTTGGCTATAGGTTTTAATGATTTTATTTGAGAAAAATGTATGTATTTTTTTTATATGAAAATATTTTATTTTATATACTCAAAGAACTTCAAAAGATAAAGGTAAAAATTATATTATTTTTCATGTTTTCAACGTAATAACAATTTATTTTCTTTTATATCCCTTAATAGAAATTTTGTGCTCATCCCATGTTTTTAAATTTTTTTCATAGGATGTGTAAGGGAAAGGATAAATTCATGTTGAAATTCATGAAGTGTTTTTATGAAATAAATAATGTTTTATTTTAAAGAGTTTTTTATGGTGGAAGAAATGGATACTGATTAGAAGTGTCCACTTTATATTATATGGTTTTGTAGTGTATAAGTTATGGCCTAAATATATAATACTATAAACCTAAAAAGATCCTCAAATTTAAATTAAGTAAATTCCTGACCAAAACTCAAGATTATTTAATGTTTAAGGAAAGGGCCTTATATTTGATATCAAAAGTTAGTTTTGAAATTTTTTTAAGTTAGGATAATGTTAATAACTTTCCCTTGAAAGATTTTATGTTATGGTTAAGTTAAAATGATATATAATTTAAATATTACCATGATTATTTATCTAAAATACTTTTGATCAGAATGTTTTTTTATAGGAAATATGGAATCTATTTTGGGAAGGTACCGAGAGGAAAACATCCTTTCAAATCAGCATCACGAGATGGTTGGAATTATAATAGAATAGTTTGTTACAGTCATGAATTAGTTTACACAATAAATAAATGGTAGTGGTATACATTCTATAGAGTAACCTAATATACCAAAAAATAACACATATTTTGGGGAAAATTTATTGAGACAATATCCCCCATCATTCAGTGGATCATTTGACCCTATGGTTGCTAAAGGATGGATCAATTCTTTGGAAAATATATTTGAAGTCATGGGATATTCAGAATGTCAAAAGGAAACTCTTTGCATTTATTATTTTGAAGGTGAAGTTGATCAATGGTGGTATTTGTTTAAGAATAACAAATAAAAATATGATCTTAATGACATTGAATGGGAAATATTCTAGGATATTTTCCTAGAGAAATATTTCCCTAAGGTTGTTAAGACCCATATGGAAAAAAATTCCTTTAATTGAGGCAGAAAGATGAATATTCCATGGATACATATGAAGAAAAATTCACAAGATTAGCCAAGTATGTGAAAAATTTTATTTGGAACACAAAGAGAAAAATTAATAGATTTTACTTAGGGTTTAAACCATGTTTATGAAGAGAATAGGATACACAAGAATTTAAAATTTATGAAAAAGAAGTTCGTTACAATGTGAAAGTTGAGATGGAGTTTTCTGACACATATATTCCTTAAGATGAAAATAGTAATAAATTTTAAGGTGGTAGGGAACGAAGAAACAACCAGCTAAGAAGTATGGAGTTAAGCCCCAAAAATATTCTAAGTGTGGATTTTTTTCAAGGAATGTTTGAAAGGATATGGGAATTGTTTTCAGTGTGGTCAATTTGGACACAGGGCTCATGACTATAAAGAAAAGGGTCATGAACAAAAAAATAATGGGGTAACCAATATCCACCAAATGGTGAAGTGTTTTAGTTGAAATGAGTTTGGTCATTATTCTAATTCATGTCCTAAGTCATTTTCATAGTATGGAAATCATCATGATCATAAATAAAAAGGTGTAGCAAAGTCATTTTATACTACTACAGTTAATGTTGGGTCATTAAATGAAGTGGTGACATATATGTTACTTGTGTAATCAAATTATTAAAATACCCTGTTTAACTCTAGATATTCACATTATTTCATTTTTGAGAAATTTTCATGTAGATTGGGAATATCGACTAATGAAAGTAAGATGGAACTTTTTTGAAAACTCTGGGTGTAAGTATTAAAGAAACCAATATTTATAGGAATATTCCTATTTTTATTAGCAATATGTTATTTCCTGTAAATATTTTTGAACTATACATAGTATAGTTTGATATAATTCTTGGTGTGGATTGACTTTTTATTTATCATGATATGATATATTTGAGTTCCAAGAAAGTTGTATTCAATAATTTCATGACTTTGATAATATACGAAGAAGATGGAAAATTTATTAGAGGTGGTAGTGGAATTTACCAATATTATATTGTTTAAAATAAAGAAACTATTAAAATTTGTGATTTTCTAGTAGAAAATGAATACCTGGATTTTTTCCCGGATTATTTTCCTAGAGTTATTACTAATCGGGTGGTTGAGTTTATTGTTGACTTAGTACCAAATGCTAATCCTATTTCTAAACCCACTTATCAAATGGATCAAGTGGGACTTTTAGAATTGAAAACAAATTATATGTTTTATTAAATAAAGGTTTCATCCAACCTAGAACTTTACCATGGGGTACTCCTATTTTGTTTATTAAAAACAAAGATGGTTTAATGAGACATTTCATTGATTATAGATACTTGAATAAAACCGCTATTAAGAAAAAGCATCCTTTGCATAATATTGATGATTTTTTTGATCAACTATAGGGATATTATTATTTTTCAAAGGTTGACCTGAGGTTGGGGTACCATTAATTGAAAGTAAAGGAAGGAGACATTGCAAAGACTTTGTTTTAGACTAGATATGGGAAACATGAGATGTAGTTATTCCATTTGAGTTATCTAATGAACCTAATGTATTTATGGATCTTATGATTTTTTTAATTTATTTTATAAGTTTGTGTTTGTGTTTATTGATGAAATTTTGGTATATTCTAAAAGTCAAAAAGAACATGAAAGGCACCTAATGGTTGTTTTACAAACTTTAAAAGAAAAGAAACTGTATGGGAAATGTAGACAGTATGAATTTTTTTCATAAAAAATTTCTTTCCTTGGATATATTATATCTATATATGGAATAACTATTGAACCTGCTAAAAATTTATTGAAGAATAGAAAAAACCCAAAAAATATCATCAAGATTCAAAGTTTTCTTGGATTAGTGGGTTACTACTATTGATTAGTTGAAAAATTTTCTTAGTTAACTAGCCCACTAACTAAGTTAACTCAAAATGGAGTTAAGTTAGTTTTGAAAAAAAAATGTTGATTATTGTTTTCAAGAACTAAAAGGAAGATTCATAAATTCTATAATTTTTTACTCACTTACAAAAATGGTGTTTTTTTCATCTAAAATTATTCTCCATTGAGAGAAATTGGTTGTTTCTTAATACATAATGATCAGGTAATTGCCTATAATTCATGTTAGTTTAAACCTAATGAGTTAAATTATCCTATTGATGATTTGGAATTAGATATATTTTTAAAATAATTTAGAGGCATTATTTGTATGGGTTAAAGTGTGAAATATATATTGATAGTTTTTTTAAGAATATATTCACTCAGAAATAATTGAATGATTCATTACTATACTAGAAAATAAAAAATTTGATAATTATTTAATTTAAAAAAGTAATTCTACATTAACCATGTTACATTTGGAATGTGACCCTTTGGATAATTATTTGTTTATTCTTTCCTAGAAGTTGTGGATGTAGGGAAAAATATATTTTATTTTGGGTTTCAGAACAATTGAATTTCAGATAAATAATTAAGAGAGCTCAGAAGGAGGATCAATATTTATAGTAAGAGGTAGAATCCATTAAGGGTAAGTTCCCTAATTTTAATATTGATTAAGAAGGTAGTTTATGATTGCGAAAAATATTATTTGTGCCTTGTGATTCCAAACTGAGGAAAGAGTTTTTGAATGAAGCTCATTAGTCTCTATTTTCCATTCATCCAGGAAGGACTAAAATGTATAGAGACCTTTGGGAGTATTAATGGTAGGATGGAATGAAAATAGACATTTCTGAAGTGGAAATGAGAGAATATATCAATGGATTTCATGATAATATTTACAAATACTTCTCAAGGTAATAATTCAATTTTGGTTATTTTTACTGATTAAATAAATATGAAAATTTGATTACCATTAAAGATAAAATGTATTTAGATTAGCTTTATCAACTATATCTAAAAAATATAGTTAGGTTACATGGAGTAACTATATCTCTTATATCAGACCATGATCCTATATTCACATAATTTTTTTGGAAAGGACTTAAGAAGTCACTGTATACTGAATTAAATTTCAATATAACTTTTCATATTAAATACGATGTAAAATACAAGTGAATGATTCAGACCATGGATGATATGATTCAATATTTTTCAATGGTTTTCTAAGGAAGATGGAATCAATATCTTTCTGTGGTTGTTTTTTCTTATAATAAAAGCCTTCATTCTAGTATATAGATGGAAAAATTTGTGGCATTATATGGAAAGTAAGGCCAGAAACCATCTTTTTGGGATGAAGTAGAAGAAAGTATATTGATGGGACTAGAGATGGTATATTAAATGGATGAAAATGTGCATTTGATTTAGAAATATATGAGTAAAACACACAACATACATAAAAGTTATACAGATAACCAAAGAAAATTTATTTCTTTTGAGGTAGGTGATCATGTATTTCTAAAAGTTTTTCCATGGAAATGTGTTCTACATTTTGTTAAAAGGTAAAACTAAGTTTAAAGTTCATTGGAACACATGAAATATTGGATAAAGTTGGATTAATTTCCTTCTAAGTGGCTTTTCCTCTAAGTTTATCTTAGGTACACAACATATTTTATGTTTCAATGTTAAGGAAATATGTGTCAGATTCATATCACATTTAAGCCCTAAAGTAGTTTTGTTAGAAGTGAAAATTTATCACGAGGAACAACCAGTTAAGCTTCTTGACCATAGATAACAAGTGTTGTGTAATAAGGTTATTAACCGGGTTAAAGTTTTATGGGAAAAACATATGGTTGAAGAGGAAATATGGGAATCTGAAAATGCTACGAGGGAAAGATATCACCACTTGTTTAATAAGTGAATAAAATTATGAGGACACAATTTTTAAAAGGTGGGAAGGATGTAAAAATATAGATAATGATATAATAAATTATTTTTATATTTAATAATATGAATTAGATAGTTATATTAACTATAAAAATATTAAGTAATTTTTTTAATTAAAAAGGAAATCGATTTAATTAAACACTTTTTTTATAATATTTTTTAAAATATTAATTTATAAATTTCAGAATTTTAATTTTATAAAATTAATTTCATTTTTTAAATTATAATATCAAAATTTACTTTGGGTGAAAGTTTGGTATTTTTTGGAAAATAGTGATTTTTTAGTGAATAGTGAAAAATACCGATTTTTATAGTCTTTTATTTTTAATAAATTAAGTAAATTAAGAGTCCCAATATCTTTTGAATATTATTTAAATTAAAATAAGTATTATTTATTTATATTTAATCCACTTAATTATATTTTAATAAAATTTATATTTGTTTTTAATAAAATCTTCTTTTAGGGATTAAAGATGGGTTTTTCTAAAAATTATTTTAAAATGAATAATGTTTCCCATTTTTAATTAATTAAAATAATAACTAATGGAGAATGATTTAAATGAAATTTTTAGAATAAATATTATTAAATATTAATCTATTTTAATAAATTTATTATAATTAGTCATAGAGTTAATATTGAATAATATTTTTCTAAAAAAAATACTCTAATTAAAAACTCACCGTCTCACTGCGTCTATAGGATAGGTATTAAATTAAAAATTTCCAATTCTTTTAATTTAATTTGTATAAATAGATTCCAAATTTTGAATTATAATAATTTATAATTTATAATAATCCTAACTTAATTTTTTACCAAATATATTAGTGAAAGAAATTAAAATTAATTTCAACGATTAAGGTAAAAACAAGTTTACTTAGCAATTAAAATTTAAACCTAAGGAAACAAATGACCTAGAAACTTGTAAAAAACCAATTTTAGGGACATATTTCGACCTTATAACTTTTAATATCACGTTTTTTTGCATAATTGGGGCCTGGTGACATGAAAAAAATGTCAGTGGAATTCACTCTTTCAAAAATTTACAGGTTTTGCACTCACCCCACTTATAATAGGCTTCCCCCTATTCTCCTATATTAATACCCCTAATTCCATTTTTATTAGATAATAACTACAAAAATAAATTATCCACTTCCCTAAACTCATCCCATTATCCTTAATTTGGTTTTAAATCCTTATAAGGAAGGCCTTTAGTGCAAACCAAAATGAGTTACCTGAAGAAGTGGTAACCTTCATCAACATGGGTTTTTTGTTTTATTTATTCCTCCCACACATTAAATTATTATTATATCATTATTATATAATAAAATAATTATCCTAAATATAATTATATTTTTTTATGTTAGTATTATGACCTACAACTACACACATTTCCATCAAATGGGTTATGAAATCATCATTCATGTGTAAAGCAGACAATCGCCTCACAAAATGATGTCGTTCGTTTTTCCATTACCACCTATAAAGGTTGATAATAATGATAGATATAAAGTTTATATATGATATTTATAAAATTATTATACCTATTGAGTAATTATATAATATATACACTTTTTATATTCAATTTCGTAAGGGATACAATAATGTCACTCATGTGTACGGTGGACTGCCACCTCACGAAGTAATGTGAGCCGTTTTTCACTAATGTGTTACATAGAAGGTAATAAATGTAATGATAATGAATATATATAATATAAAGAAAATAATTATTATATTAATGACATAATTATATTTATGGAAACATAATATATCATTTTATTTCTTACATTTTTACACACTGGAAAAGTGATAATTTCATTCATGGATGTGTGGACTACTGCCTCCTCGAGGTGATATGATTCTTTTTTTCATCACCACATAAAAATAATGATATATATAAGTATATATAATTAAGTATAATGGTATTTATTATATAATTATAATTATGGAAATTTAAAATATTAAATACCTTCTTTCCATAATGATCATTGAAAAATGTAAACGTTACTCATGTGTACATACCACCTATCATCTCCATGATTGTATCGTTGGTTATTTTTTATTAACTATATTTCATGATTTATTTTAAAAGTATAATTGATATTTAAATATGATAATTATTCCATGATTATTATTCTGTATATGTTTAAATAATGAACCTTTTGACCATAGTTGTTCAACTAAAGTTGTTTTTTACACATAAACCAAATATGATCAAAACAAAAAACTTAAACTTAATTGATTAAGTAATTTTATATAACCTATTAATAAGTGAAATAAAAGTAATATTAAACTTTAAGATGTTATAAATAAATTAAATAATTAACATGAGTTTATTATTTAGGAAGATAAAGACACATGTGATGAATTAGACTTAAGGTAAGGGACTTCATCTCAATCTCCTTTCATTGAGGCATATCTAGATTTTTATACACCTATATTATTTTATGAGTTGTATATATAACCCTTTTAAATTCTATATCATGAATTTATTAATTACTATGGTATTTAAAGTTTCATGTACTCTTATCCTTTCATGGGGCTTATGATTAAAATATTTATATGGTGATAAGGGACTTTTCTTTTTAAAAATCCTATTTTAATGTTTTCCCTACAACTATTACTTTTCCATGTCCATGCATTTAAAATTATTTTATGAAAGTTTTTATATGTATGAAAAGTATTTATAAATTATTTTTTTGTCTATTTTACTTTATTTTAATGGTTTTCAAAAAGAATATTTTTATGTGTTTTATATGAAATGTTTTGACTAATGAAAAAATGAATGTTCTATTCTCAATGTACACGACAACAATAAATTTTCTACCACCATGAACATTATTTAATTTCATTATTACTTTGAAATATTTAATGTTTTATTCAAATAAAACTCCGTTTCTTTCTTTTTTTTGGGTATTTTGGTATTTAAAATGGGGTTTCAAAAGAAAAGGGTGTTATGGTATTTAAAATAAAATAGTATTTTAATATCAAAAAATGATTTTATTACAAGTTTAAAAGAATATTTAACATGTTTTATGATGAAAAACTGCAAGAATAATTTTTTTATTCATGACATGGTACATGATAATTTATACAATGGGGTGGATTAAATAGCGCTGGGTGAGCCCATTACTGCTTATATGATTGGGTGGAACAGATAGCGTAGAGTGAGCCCATTATAACTTATATGATGGGGTAGCTTAGATAGCATTGGATAATCCCATTATATCTTATATTATTGGTGTAGCCAAATAGATCTATAATCTATCAGGTAATGATAATGTTGGAAGTTAATAGTATGGTTATTCCAATTAAAATGGTTTTGAAATGGTTTTATGAATATGATTCTATAGGTCACCAAAAAGGGTTTTAAATTGATTTTTATGGGTTTTAATGATTTTATTTGAGAAAAATTAATTTTTTTTTCACATGAAAATGTTTTATTTCACATTATCAAATATCTTCAAAGATAATGGTAAATGTTACATGAGTTTTATTATTTTCACTAGACTAACTTTTTCTTTTCTTTTTCATACCTTACTAATATTTTTCTGCTTATACCACATTTTAAATGTTTTTTATAGGATAGGTAAGGTAAAGTATGAATTTATGTCAAAATTCATGAAGAGTTTTCATGAAATAAATAATTTTTTGTTCTAAAGTGTTTTATATGGTGGTAAAAATGGATACTGATTAAAATTATCCACTTTGTATTACATGGTTTTGTAATGTATGAGTTATGTCATAATTCTCTAAAACTCTAATCCTGAAAAGATCCTAAAAGTGAAAGAAATTAAATTATTGAATAAAAATAAAAATCATGTAATGTTTAATTTTGGGGCCTTATATTGATCCCATAACATTGGATTTAATAAGACAACACTAACTAAAACAAGTTCTTCTTGAATGCCCGTAGTGGATCCCCAAATGAGGTGTAGATTTATTGACCATAGTGGCTCCAGAAATGGGTTGTTAATTTGAGTGTGCACACATATTTTAGTTGTTTTGATAAATTATAAGTGTAAGGATACTATTACCCAATAAAATAATATACCACAAGGTTCTTTATCATTGTTTTTTCTTTACATGATTTGATTATACATGACATTGAGTTACTGAAATTTTATAATCATTCCAACTGATTTGTATAAAATTTTTATATAAAATGATCATTTAAGCTATATAAAATCTATTTTGATATATATTTCATCTATTTGAATGAAATGAAGTTTGTTTAAAATATAAAAACATTATTCCATGCCTTGTTTGATTTCAATTAATAGCATAACAGGTTTATTTTTTTTGGTATTTATTATAAAACACTTGTTGAGACCATACTAGGCTTTATAGCTTACACCGTACCTTTTACTTTGGGAGTTTTTAGACTTTATTATGATGGTTCTAAGAAAATAGAAATCACTATTTTGTGGTGGTGAATGTTCTTGATAATTTTTACCTTGGAGTGATGATGGTGACCAATGGAGCTATTGTCCACTTATTACACATGAGCTTTGAGACCTTTTCTATCTGGTTTGATCTTATCATTTTGGGATGATGTTTCCTTTGGGATGTTTTTATTCCTATTGGGTACAATTTTAACTATTTATTTATGGTATGTTTTTATTTTGGAGTTTTGAGAATACTGACTTGTAATATTTTATCTTCTTTCATTTTATGGTAAATTTGTTTTGTCTTTGATCAAGTAATATTCCATGTGATAGTCTCCAACCTATGGGGATCAAGAATTACCTTCGATCTATGTCAATTCCAGGTTAAGTGTTAGGGTAATAGGGTATCTAGGATGGTTTGTGACAAAGTGGTATTAGAGGTACATATTTAACTATATTTCCTTGATGCCAGTATGTGTTTTCGGATGTATTGATAGAACTTAGGTCATATTTGTGAGTGAGTTCCCAACCAGATCTCATCATAACGAGCCTTAAGTCACCATGGGTGCTTAGTGAAAAGTGTCTTTGAAGAATGTTTTGATCTTATTATACTCTTTTAACAGCGTTTTATTTGTGAATGTTGAAATAAAAATCTTGAAATCTAATCTGATGGGATTTATATTCATGTTACTCTTGTTTAAGTTGTTGATCTGAGTGTTCTTATTATGTTTTACTATTTTTTTTATTTTTCGTATCGTCATGCCTCTTAGAAGATGTTTTAATAGGCCCAAAGAGGAACCTTCAGGTAAACTACAGTTAGAATATCCTCCCATGGACCAAAATATTGTTGATATTGTTGTGCATGTTGTCTAATCTTTGGGATAGGTACCTTCACCCATTTCCATTTAGACTATAGTTAGGGAACCTTAAAGAGATGAATCTAGGAATCATAATCAATATTTTATTCACTAGAAATAACCTACTTTCCAAGGATTAAATTATCCTCAATAGGATAAGGAGTGGTTGAAAATAATTGAGTGCCTTTTTGATTTCTTGGAGATTCCTAATCCAATTAAGGTGAAATGTGATACCATCAAATTTGAAGGACCTATCATGAGATAATGGGATTCGATGGTAATAGTGAAGACTCATGGGGGTTTGTATTGGAAGGACTTTAGAGTTATTTTCATTGATCAATTATATCCAAAATCTATGGTATTAACTATGACTATGGAGTTTTTCAACCTCCAGCAGGCTGATAGAGCCATGACATAGTATGTGAACCTCTTTTCCAAGATTGTGTAGTTTTCACGTAAGATTGTATCGAATGATAAAATTAAGGATATATGGTTTTAAATGGGTCTGTGAACTAATATATGTTCATAGGGGTTCTTACTGAACTTACTTCATATTTCAATGTACTGGATAGGGTGTTGATAGTTGAGGTTGATCTAGCTAGTAAGTTAGGGTTGATGGGAGATCATTTTTCTCCTAGTGATAGTTATGTGAGTTCCTTTAAAGGAAACATGAATCATGGTGAGTCTCATGGTTGTTTTAGATAGTAGGTTTCTTCCAAACCTCCTATAGTTTCTGGAAGATACCCTCTGACTTGCTTCTGGGCTGAAAGGATTGGGCATTCAAAAAGGGTTTGCTCTAAGGAACCCAAGATCTATAGTTCGTGCGATCACTTAGGACACATATAGAAGTTATGCTATATTTTTTCCATTCTACACGAAAACAAGATCTCATCAGATCCTAAAAGTATTGTGGTACAATCAGATGGTTCACAAACAAAGGGGTTCAATCCAAAGGCTTCTGAAATGAAGCTTCTTCATATAGTGGAAGAGTCTCTAGTGGAAGATGTTATAAGTCTAGTGACTATGAGAGGTACTATCATTATAGATTCATCTTTAGTGACTAATTTATTTGATACTAGTGCATCTAAATCATTTACATTGACAAGTATTTTGAACTTGATAAATCTTTCTATATATATTTTATCTTATATGATGGATATTACTATGCCCCTCAGAATAAAGAGAGAGTAGGGTATTCATTATCATGTTTTTATCTTCTCTTTATCAGAGATTGAGATTTCTTGGATTTTTTTTGTTCTTAACATAAAACCTCTTGATGTATTTCTCAAGATGAATTGGCTCATTATTAATAAGGCCTAAATTGAATATTATCATCGGCAAGTCTCTTTTAGTATGCTTGATGGGGTGTACTATGTTTTTGAGGGAGAATGGGACCCAAGGTTGAGTAGAGATGAACCTTCTTATTCAAAGTTGGGGATGGTAATATCAGTGTTTTTTTATATGGAGCAGGAATATTTGAGTGATGATATCCCTACAGTTATATTTAAGTTTCCCAATATGTTTCCTTCTGATTTATTTGGTTTTACACCATTAATAAAGGTGTATTTTTCTACTGATTTAGCATCTAGTACTCATCTAATGTATATAACTTCTTACTGTATATAACCATATTAACTAAAAGATATGAGGAATCATTTTGATAAACTCTTGGAGAAAGGATTCATTCACCCAAGGGTGTCACCTTGGGTGGTTCGTGTTATCTTTTCTAAGAAAGACGATGTAACACTTTTCCTATATGTTGATCAACATAAACTCAATTGAGTTATGGTGAAGAATGATTATCTGTTACCATAAATTGATGATCTATTGGACTGTTTGAAAGGTGTGAAGTGTTTCTTTAAGATTTATCTTTGATATGGTTATAACCAATTAAGAATAAAAGAATCCAACATTTAGAAAAAAACCTTCAAGAGAAGGTATGGGAATTATGAATATATTTTCTTTCCATTTGGTCTAACTAATGATCCTTAAGTATTTATGGAATTAATGAATATAATCTTCCATGAGTATCTAGATAAATTCATGGTGGTGTTTGGGGATGAAATCCCGGTTTACTCTCAATCTAAGTAGGATCATGTGTGTTATCTAAGAGAAGTTATGGAAATGTTGAGTGTGATGCCCCAAACCAGGAGCCACTAAATAGTGCCCTGATCCGGTGGGCCACATGGCCTCAAGTGTTCCTCCCCATACACCAGACATTGAAAACTAGCATAGAGAGGCCTAGGGTGTGACGATGGAGAGACTATACCCTTTGGTCATAGTGGATCACAACAGAGATATAATAGATGAATAAACACTGTAAGTAGTATAAAAAATAAACAATACTGGTAGTGGAAGTAATCATAATCATCCATCAATAATAATCAACTCAAAAGATAAACAATATCATATACAGAAGATGATGTAATGTCAAGTATCTATAAAAGGAAAAGAAGACATACATAAAAAATGTAAATCAGTGCAATACATACTATATAAAAGAACCAAAAATACCAAAACCATCCAACCATCCTGAGCAGTATCCTAGTTATCTGATACCAATATATGTCCTAAAGTAAGTAATTAAGTTAGGTGTCCAAAGCATGACACTCCCCCTTGTCCACAACTACGATCATATAATCTTCTTGAGTACCAATGGAGACCCATATAAGGTGTGAGATAAATCCCAATAGTCCACCAATAACTGTGTTTGTACAATCTAATTTGTGAATATAAACTATACAATGTGTAGGTATATAAAGGTAAAATAATTATAAAATAAATAACTCATACCTGCTTTAGCCTCAGCTGGTAATGTCTCTAAACCTAAGATCATTTAATTATTTATGATTCCATTTATATATATAAATCATGTGAAGGTTTCAACAATACCTAGATAAATCATAATAATAATAAATGAGGATCCAAGGTAAAACCAAGGCATCTGAGACCTTAGGGGTCGACCAAAACATAATAGTAACTAATACAGTATGAAAATAAGGGGTCTGAGTGTAATCTAAGGGGAATACCCAAAGAATTTCTATAAAATAAGTCAAACCAATTCCATGGATCTCATCTATAGTAATCATGGGCTAAGTATAATTGTGTCCAATGGGGTGAATCCATGGAACCACATGTCCGAAGACATCAAGCTAAATCCAAGAAGTGTATCCAAAGCATTATAATATCTGGAGAGATAGTGAAGGGATCCAAAAAAATCATATCGGGCATATTCTAATAGAAAAGGAACATTTTCCAAGGTGGGTATCTCCATTTCCAACCAACTCTTTGAATTGTAATGGTGTCCTATGAGTTCTCAAGGCATTCCTTTAGGAATCCATGGCTAGATCAAGTTTGACCACTCCTATAAAGGTAAAATAGTCCATATGAAATAAGAACCTTATACATATATCATTATTAACTTTTAGTTCATGTAATAATCATGACATTTAATAAGTCATTTGTTTCATTCCATTTCCTTTCATTAATGTGAAAATGTTAATCAAGGACATCCAACCATTTATCACTTTTATTTATAAACATTTAATTGGTTCATTAAATACCTTTCATTAAACATGACAAGGGGTAGAGGACATACAACCGAAAAAAATTCAATTTATAATTATACTTTTCCAAGTGATCTCTATAAATATACTTTCCATTTATCCATTAAAGGGTTTATTAATTATGGAATAACACTTACCTTATCAAAGGTTAATTAAAAAGCATCCAAACGATGTCACAAATGAACCCAACACGGGTCATCAAGGTATAACTGAAGAATACACCCTAAATGGGTGGTCCTCATTGAGGTATAAACCTCCAATGGTATCAAGTTACATTAATTGGTGTATAGAATATAATATATTAAATTTAATTCAAGGTATATTATTTTAAGGGGCAACACCCGGTGAAACTGGCATGCACAAAACAATGGAAATTTATAAACAATAATATTTTAAGTGTTGAGTCATAAAACACCTAACTTATTCCCATAATACTCTCCTCATATAATATCAGCTCTTAGTTTGGCCTGGATCATAAGAAAATGGAAGACCAGACAAACACCATGAAAATAGGTCATATGATCTTGCATCAAAATAACATTTTCAAGAGAAATAAAAATGAAGAAATGAGACTAAGGATAAAAGTACTCACTGATGGCTATCCAACGAGATGACCAGATCTTAAATCCAAGATTAGATGGAATAACTACCCAATAACATAAGAGGGAGGATCTTGAGAGATTAGACATGAAGGAGGATTATGGATTTTTCCACATGAGGAAGAAGGAAAAAATAATTAGATTATAATACTTTTAAGGGTAAAAATGACTTTTCACCCATTAAAATTTGGATTGTATGGTTTGGCCACATGGTTAGCCAAACGATGCACTAACCGTGCTCATACCACTATCCAAAGAGAGGACCTATATAGTTTATGAACATGGTTTGGGAAACCATGCACAAACCATGTGTTTTTCCTCTACTAAAAACCACAGAACCTCTGTACAAACATGTTTCCTCAGTCACATTGTTTGGTAAAACCATGCACCCTCTTATACTCACTGAGACACCCTACATGGTTAGGATAAACTGTGTGGACTAGGCTACATAGTTACTACTAATCATGTGGCCCAACTGTTTCTTCCACTGACCAAGATTTTGGGACATAAAGAAGCCTCAAACACCCTCGTTTCCTCTATAACCTCACTCATCATTAATATTAGGTCAAAAACAAAGAATTAGACTGAAAATTAAAGGATTCATAACACATAGAAGTACCAGTTTATTATAGTTGTCCCCCTTAAGGAAAGTAATCCACGAGTTTCCCTTCCAAGGGTGGTGTAATGATGTATATGAATAACTCCGACCACTAATCACATACATTAGACTCCTTCTCCCAAGTATCGTCATGTACATAGACATTCTTCCATAAAAACCATACTAAAGGGACATAATAGCCCATGATATTCTTCATGTTATACTCAATGATTTGTATGGGATACTCCTCAAAAGAAGCATTAGAATCTAACTCAACATCTTTGTGATAAAGATAATGAGATGGGTCATCATGATAATAGAAAAGATATGAAATATGGAAGACATCGTGCATGGTACAATACCTATGAAATAATAACAATAGATAAGATACTGGATTGACTCTATCCAAGATCTCAAATGGATTAAAAAAATGAGGTGGTATCTTCCCCTTCCCTTGTATCCATCTATGCCTAATCCTGGTTAATACCCACATGAAAACATGATCCCCAACCTCAAAATCCAGAAGTCATTGACGAGGATCAAAGTAATACTTATATATAGACAAGGAAATAGACATATGATTTATGTTTAACTGAACCTACTTAGAAGTATCTTACACAATACGAGGACCTAGTAGCACTGCCTCTCTTGCCTCTAACCATCATAGGGGTGAATGACCTGACCTAACATATAATACCTTATAAAGATCCATTTGAATCATCATCTCACAGATTTTATTTTAGGAAAACTCAATGATATGGATATGATTCTCCCAATAACTTCTAAAATCAAGAATTTATGATTGGATCATGTACTCTAACACCTGTATCATCTTTTTTGACTTGAAATTGGTCGGATGGTGAAAATATGTGCTTAGAAGCACCTGTGTACCCAAAGCTCTCTATAACCAATGTCAGAACCTTGATGTGAATTGAGAATTACTATATGAAATAGTAGTATGAGGAACCCAATGAATCCATATGATCTCAAGGATATACAACATTTCCATACCATCAACTAAGAAATTCTCCCAAATATTAAGGAAGTGGGATACTTTCATCAGTCGATCCGCGACAACCCAAACCACATTGTTACCTCATTAAACCAACCACAAAATCCATCAAAACATCTTCCCATTTCAATTCTGGGACCAGTAATGGCTGTAATAATATTAAGGTCTACTGGTGTTCTGCCTTCACCTATTGAAAGGTGGAACACCTAGTGATAAAACCCACAATTAGATGTTTCATCCTAGACCACTAATACTGGTGAAGAATATCACAATACATCTTGGAGATTCCCATATGAAATTCCCACTGAGAAATATGAAAATCTCAAATTAGCTCCTCTCTCAAGTTTTTATGAACCTAGATATTCCCATGTATATATAGGATGTTGTGTCTATTAATAGACCAATCTAGAGGTGGTTACTCACCAAAAATACTCTTTCATAGGACCAATCCTTTAGGATCTAAAAACCACATTCTCTTCACCCTATCAAGGAGTGAAGTGGTAACTACTAAGGTCATAATAAAATGCCTCTTGTGAATCTCATGAAAATCTAGATATAACTTAGAAAATAGTTCCATCTATTTCCATTCATCACTGGATTCATGTAAAATTTGTTCCTGAATATTTTGAATTAGTTCTTCAACTACCACATTAACCTTTCTAGGAATACATGCAAGTTAAAAGTCAAAATATTTAATTCATTCAACCCATATTTTCTATCTGATATTTAATCCACACCCTATAAGTATATATTTGAGGCTCTTGTGGTCTGTATACACCAAAAATAACTCTTCCATCAAATAGTGCCTCTAGTATTATAATGCATGGACAAATACTATAGGATCGGGGTCATGCGTCAGGTAATTACACTCATGATGTCTTAATTAGTGAGGCCTATGCACAACAACTCTATATTCCTACATCAATAATGCACCCAACATGATACCTGATACATCAAAAAATACTATATATCCTCTTCCAGGCTTTGGAAGAAACAAAATTAGTGCTGAAGTAAGCCTTCCTTTCAGCTCCTAAAAGTATTTTTCGCATGCTTCAAACCACAATAACTTAACACCCTTCTTAGTAAGACCAGTAAAAGGTGAAAACAGGTATGATAAGTCTTTTATAATTTTTTTATAATATAAATCCAACCCCAATAAACACTATATATCAAACACTTTCTTGATATTCTCCTAATAAATAGAAATAATCAACTTTTCTAGGTCAAAAAATACTCATGATTCTGAGATAATATGACCTAAGAAGTGAACTTTATTGATCCAAAAGTGTCACTTAACTAGATTATCATATAGACGATTCTATCTTAGTGTATTAAAAATGATATCAAGATGTTTATCATGGTCGCTCCAAGTATGATAATAAACTAATATGTCATCCACAAAGACCATGAAAAATGAATCTAGATAGGGGTGAAAATATCTATTTATCAAAGCCATGAAAATGGAGGGAACATTCATAAGACTAAATGACATAACAAGATACTCATATAAACCATAAATACTTTAGAAATCCAAAAATGGTATATTTGAAGGCCTGACTCACACCTGATGATAGTCCGATATCAGGATGATTTTTGAGAGCACTCTAGTTCCTTAGAACCAGTCAAAGAGATCATCTATTCAAGGTAGTGGATACCAGTACTTCACTGTAATCTAGTTTAACCATCAGTAATCCAGGCATACACTAAGAGTCCCATCCATATTATTAGAGAAAAGAATAAATGAACCCCAAGATGATGTGTTGGGATAGATAAAACACTTAGATTCTAAATCCTCCTACTGCCTATTAATCTCCTAGAGCTCAATAGGAACCATTCTATATGAAGGAATAGATATTGGAGCTACTCCTAGAATAAGATCATTTTTTTATATATCTCTCTAAGGAGGTAAGACAAAAAATAATCGAGGAAAACATCCCTGAAATGATTTTCTACCTGAGGAAAGTTAGCCTATTATAAACCCTACTCACCTAGATAAAGGATATAAATATGAGCTATCACTCCTCCCAACCCACAATGATCTAGTCCATCTCTAATATCATAGACATTCCAAACTCCCTTGTAAATATAACTATCACACTTTGGTGATGTAAAAAATAACCTATAGTGATATAATTTCATATAGGTGTGATAAGGAACCAAAAAGACCATATCAAGAATGAAATTGAAGCCCATAATCTCTAGGATGAAGTGGTACCATAATAAAAAATAACTACCTACCTCAAGGGTATAGTCTTTTCAATAGAATATACCCTCTTACTGCACACCCAATGATGTGTCCATAGTCATCACTACACAGAAGTGCTAAATTTATAGCCCAAGACTTTCCACGGTTGATAAATAGATAAAAGAGTGAGAAGAACCTATATCAAATAAAATAGATACAATAATAGAGGTTACAAGAGTAGTACCTCTTACTGTAGATGGTCATGCACTTTAATCCTCAGGTATCAGCTATAAATCATGCAACTGACCTGATCCAAGACCCTAAGCTATAGCTGGACTACCATGAGAAGGTCTTCTCTACTGGAACTAATAATCAAAAGTTTATATACCACGAAAATGACCTCCTCCTCAATCTACTTGTCTATTTCTACTCTAAATTTTCACCTGACATGATGTAACTAATCCCACTCCTAAAAGTGGAGTTAGCATAGATCCTCTTCCACTAGAAGTAGGTGGAAAGGTTTGTAAGAAACTATGGAAATGACCCATACGGTCGCAAGAACAAAACTAAAGAGTGTATCTATCACACTGAGGCTTCACATACCCATACCTTCTACACTGGTGGATTATAGTTGAGTTTCTAGTGCAGATACTATAGCCATGACTTCTCTAAAGAGAAACCTCAATGCTATGATTTCTGGTACCAGAAGAACTATTGCCCTGTATCAGCATTAAACCTATGTTCCTGGTACCATCGACTTCTATTAGGTTTAACTCATTTATAAGAGCATGATTTATGATCTTATAAAAGTCAGATATGTTTAAATATATTCACCTACAAGAAGATGACATACTCGATCCCATCCTTAAAACGTCTCACACATGATAGCTTATCACAAGCTAGAAGTGGTACAAAGAATTAAAACTCAATGAAACATGCTATGTAGTCCATAATAGAATTAACACCCTACTTCAAGTGCATAAAATCTCTATCTAGTTAAAATTTTAGCATTTGATTGAAAAATAAATCATAAAAGAAAGTCTGAAAGACCACCCATATCATGCCCTGATGACGACCAACCTGAGTAATCACATCCCACCAGAGCTTGGTGAAATCATGCAACATGTAAGTGGTGAGCTTGACCCTACTATCTAGAGGTGTTGCTAGATGTTTAAAGATAGATAATATAGACTATATCCAAGACTCAAAAACCTGAGGACCACCATCCCTAGAAAATATGGGAGGATGCTTTTGCTTGAACACATGTGTTAGATCAGACATTATAGGGGCGGGTCATGGAACACCCAACATAGACTACATCAGATATAAGAAACCCTCTCAAATATACGCGTCAGTTCCTAGTTTTGGAATAGTGGTTGGTGCCACAAGTGGAACTTCTAGAGGTAATAATGGTGGATTAGGGCCTACTATCACTAAAGCATGGTTGGCACCATCTTCCTGGTGCATGAATTGAGGAAATATGACCTTAAGTGAACCTCCCTATATACCATAGGCTATTGACTAGCAGTGAGGGACTAAAGTGTGATAGTGGATATATTATTCCTTATAGTTAGATTGAATGACAATGAATATATAATAGTTGAATAAATATAATAAATATAATAAATAAAAATGGATAGCAGTGGAAGTAAGAATAATTATCCATCAATAATAATCAACTTAAAATATGAACAATATCATATACAAAAGATGATATAATTTCATGCCTCTATAAAAGGAAAAGTTTATACAAAATGTAGAAAAAAATCAGTGAAATTCATACTATAAAAAAGAACCAAAAATACCAAAAATATCCAAGAATTTTGAGAATTGGCCCCAACATCTACTACTAAGCTCCATTGTAAAGCAAGAAATCAAGTCAGGTGTCCAAAGTGAGATGCTTCCCCTTTTCCATAATTGTAATCATGTAATCTACTTGGTTACTAAAAAAATCCCAGTTAGGGTGTGTGATAAATATCAGTATTCCACCATTAATGACATATATAAAATATAGTCTATGAATATAAACTGTAGAATGTTTAGTTATATAAAGGCAAACAATGATAAAATAAATAACCCATAACTATTTTAGCCTCAGATGGTAATTTATCTAAACATTAAATCATTTAACTATTTTTGATTTAGAATATATAGATAAATCATGTGATAGTTTCAACATTATCCAAATAAATAATAATAATAATAAAGGAGGATCCAAGTTGAAACCAAGACATCTGTGACCCCAGGGGTTAACCAACTCATAACAACAACTCATGTAGTCTGACAATAAGGGGTATGAGTGTAATCCATGGAATCTCCCAAGGAATTCCATTGTATATAAGTCTAATTTATCCCATGGATCTCATCCATAGTAATCTTAGTTTAATTATAACTAGTCCCAACGGGGTGAATCCCTGATGTCGTGTGTCTGAAGACATCAAGAAAAATCCAAGGTGTATATCCAAGGAATTCAAATATCTGAAGAGATAGTGAAGGGATCCTATGGAATCATGATGGGAATATTCTAATAGATAAAGAACATGTTCCAAGGTGGGTATCTCCCTTAGAACAATCTCCTTAAATTAGAATTGCATCCTCTAATTTCTCAAGGTATTCCCTTGGGAATCCTAGGTTGGATCAAGTCTGACCATTAATATAAAGGCAGAAGGGTCCATATGAAATAGAAACCTTATACATATATCATTATTCAATTTTAGTCCATGTAATACTAATTCCATTTAATAAGTCATTAGGTTTATTCCATTACCTTTCATCAACATGAAAAGGTTAATCAAGGACATGCAACAATTTATCACTTTTTTTATAAACATTTAATAGGTTCATTTAATACCTTCCATTAAACATGATAAGGGGTAAAGGAAATTCAACAAAAACAATTAAATTTATAATTAAACTAGTCCAAGTGATATCTATAAATATAATTTCCATATACCCATTAAATGGTTCATTAATAATGAAAGAATACTTACCTTATCAAAGGTCAAGTCAGAAGCATCCAAACAGTGTCACAGATGAACCCAACATGGGTCACCAAGGTATAACTGAATAACACACCCTAAATGGGTGGTCCAAATTGAGGTATCTACCTCCAATGGTGTCAAGTGACATTAATAAGTACATATAATATAATATATACAATTTAATTCAAGGAATATGAATTAAGGGGCAACTCTTAGTGAAACCAGCATGCACATAATGACGATAATTTATAAATGAAAATACTTTAAGGTATGAGTCATAGACCACCTAACTTATAACTTTATCACTCTCCAATTCTAGTATCATCCCTTAGTTTGGACTATATTATAATAAAATATAATAATAGAACAATGCCCTAAAAATAGGTCATATGATTCAGCATCAAAATAGCATCATTGAGAGAAATAAAAATGATTAAATGAGCTTAAGGATTCAAGAACTTACCGATGGCTATCCAATGAGATGATTATATCTCTAATCCAAGATCAGATGGAAGAACTATCAAAGAAAAAAAGATGTAGGAGCTTGAGATCATCTATATTAAGAATTAGGATGGATTATTTCCATTGGATAAATAAGGAAAAAATAATTAGGTTATAATAATTTTAAGGGAAAAATAGAATTTTCACCCATTAAAAACTGGGGCGCACGGTTGATCAAACCATGAAAAAACCATGCTTGGACCACAATCAGAAGAGAATACCTACATGGTTTATGAACATGGCTTGGAAAAATGTGTGTTTTCCTATACTAAAAACTATAGATCCTATAGGTTTAGGAAAAACCATGTGGAATGGGCCACATAATTTCTACTAACCGTGAGGCCTAGTGTTTTCTTCCACCGACCAGGGTTCTAGGCCTTGAAAAATCCCTAGAAACTCAAATTTATTCCTTATCCTTACTAGGAATTCATATTAGGCCAAACTAAAATAATGATACTAAAAATTAATGTATCCTTACCTCATAGAAAAATTGGGTTATTACATTGATAAATCACCGAATCTATGCCAAGATATAAAAATGTGATTTTTGGATTTGGGAAGTGAATTTATTAGAAAAAATGGTATTCAAATATGGTATTTTAGTTGATCCTAAGAAAGTGAACACTGTTATGACATGGGAACAACCCTAAAATGTTTTTGAGATTCAGAGCTTGTTTATTTTAGTGGGGTATTATCACTCATTTTTAGAGGGTTTCTTGAAGTTCTCTTCTATGATGACCAATCTCACTCATAAGGGGGGTAAAGTTTTATTAGGATGATAAATTTCAAAGTTCTTTTATTGATATTATAATTATTTTTAATTATACACCAATGTTGTATTTTCCAGAGGCTGGGTAGGGATATGTTGACTTTTGTGACACATTAGGTTTGAGTTTGGGATGCATTCTTATATAGGGTGATCATATGGTAGCTTATGGTTATCAACATCTTAGGCCACACAATAAGAATTATCCAAACCATTAACTTGAAATCACAACCATTATCCATGATCTTAATAGTTGGAGGCACTAACTTTTTAGCGAAAGGTTTACCATGTTTTCTAGCCAAAGGATCCTGAATTATATATTCTCTCAAAAATATTTGAACCATTAGTAGAGGAATTGGGTAAAGTACCTACAATATTTTGAATTTTCTATTTTCTACATCCTGGGGAAGGGGAATGATAATAATAATGCTTTAAGTAAGAAAATTTCGACCTATTCCATGAATGAATCATCAGAAGAGTATAACTTGATGGATCTTTTTTCATAGTTTCATTTATGAGTCTGGGAAGATGGAGATGATTTTGTTATGGTAAGTTTTCAGTTGAAATTTACTATTCTTAAGATGATTCTTCAAGACCAATAGATTGATGATGAATTCCATGGAATTAGGGACTCTCTTTATGGTGGGGATACCATTAGAGAAAGGTCATTATCTTCCAAGGGTATCCTAGGTTTCTGAAACTGGTACTTTTTACCTTTATCTTTGAGAAATATTATGATGGGGGTTTTTTATAATTCCTAGTGGAATGTGCACCCTGGAACTAAGAAGATGTTTTATGTAATGAAACAATGATTTTGGTGTCTAAGTATGAGATTATACATCGGTGACTTTTTTTCTCATTGTTATACCTATAAGTAGGCCAAAGCTGGGCACTAGTGACCTTCAGCTTTACTTTAACCACTTTTAGTGCTAACTTAGAAGTGGGATGACATTTTTATATACTTTTTTGGTTGGGTTTCCATGTACCCCTTGAGTAAAGAATTTGATATGATTTTGGATCTATAGGATGACCAAATTGGATCAATTTATACCCATTCATTATACACCCAAATATGAGGAGTTGGGAAATCTCTGTGTGAAAGAGATTATTCTTTTTAATAGAGTTACATATTATATAGTATCTGATAGAGATCCCCATTTTACCTTTTATTTTTGGAGAGGAATTTAGGAGGTGATGGGATATTAGGTTTTTCTTAGACCAACATATCATCCAAAAATGGATGGCATGATTGAAAGAGATATACATATTCTCGAGGATATGTTACGAGCTTGTGTTCTTGACTTTTGAGGATATTGGGACATCTATTTGGGAATGGTTGAGTTTTCTTATAGTAATAGTTACTAGACTGTAATTAGGATATCCCCCTTTGAGGATTTGTATGGTAGGAATTGTAAATATCTATTGTGATAGTTAGATATTGGTGAAATATCATTGGTTGGATAGATTTTGGTCCATGAAACGATGGAAAAGATCTAGTTTATTCATCAGATAACATTGATGGAATAAAGCCAGTAAAAATATTATACTGAAAATCATAGTTAACATTTTGAGTTTTCATTTGAAAAAAGGTGTTTTTGATTGTTTCACCTCATTTGGGTCACTAACTTCTTGGGAGGAAAGGGAAGTTTTCTCCTTACTTTGTGGGTCCTTTTGAGATTTTTTAGCAGGTGGGGAAAGTGGATTACCACTTAACACTTACACCACAATTGAACATCACCCACAATGCATTTCATGTATCTTAACTTCAAAAGTGTCTTTATGAACCATATAATGGGAGGAAAATACATTAGTCCTGTGTTCTATTGAAACCTGATTCTTATTCTAATGAGACTTGAGAGCATGAGGAAATGATGAGAAATTAGTGGGCTCATATATTTGATATGGAAAATTCTTGACAGGATTTATAGGGACAAAAAAGTATTTTTGGTGGGGTGTTTTTAATATCCTGTTACCTTCTTTCAGGATCTCAAAAGGTAAAATTGACTCCCCCAAACCATTTTATTAGCAGATCAAAGTATCATTGATCTTGTTTTATCTACTCTAGGTAAGTGGATATCCTATCATATGGATTCTTACAATCTTTCTTTCTACCCTCCTTATATTTTGATATACCATCATGTAATTAGTGGATCTAAAATCCATTTTATTGGATCTTGATTCTAGGTTGTGTTCCAAGATCTCCTTCACCTCTATCTCTATTAGTGTTCCCCATTGTTGTTGTTTTGTGTTGTGATTACTTGATCTAAAGGTAGGTGGTTCCATAATTATTTTCCCTACAATTGAAACCTTGAATTAATTTATTCAATTGAAATTATTTTTTAATTGATTTAAAAACATGTAATTGTGATGATATGATCTTTGATTTGAAATAACAAGGGTGAGATTTCAAACATCATAGAGAGAAGAACAAACCCCATTCAAAACTCCCATAACAACCACCTTCAATTTCATATGAATATCAAATTAACTTATTTTGGTTAATCCAAATTCATCATATTTTTCAAGGATGATAGATTGAAACAAAATCACTTGAATTTAAACAAAAACCCCAACCTGGAGATGTTGCGGTTGTGGGAGAAGAATTCACATTCGTTGAAGCTACCAGCGTTTGTCTATCCCAGATCGTTTTCCCCAATGATGACGTCCAAGCCTCCATTCTTCATTGGAAGGGTTGATCATTGGCACTTTATCGGATTTCTCCAACAATATCTCACCACCCTCTCCCTTTTCCAAGATTTTTAAAATACAAATTACGAGTTAATAGATTAATCCTATTTTCAATTAAAGGTTTATTAATTAGTGTAATTAATGAAACACATTAATTAAACGAGGGGTGGTTACATAATCAATGTGTAATAAGGAATTTAATTTCACCTGCTGGCATGAGCCGGCCACCACCGTCACCCATTGATGCTAGCCGCCAACATCACTCGCCGACGCCAGGCGCTAGTGCCACCGCGCTGGTACTACCCCGGTGGGGCTTCCGCGGGCCACCGGGTGAGCTCTGGTGGTCCGTTTTCCCTTCCGATTGCACCTACGGGCCTCTTGGGATGCTTCCAACACTGTGTGACTCCGAGATTCATCTTTCTGCTATATTTTCAGGTTTCCCATGAAGAAAACAATCAAAGAAACAAAGGCCGAGGGTCTGGGCCTTGCTCAGTTGGCCCGCACCCTCCGCGTTAGCAAAATAACAAGGGTGAGAGTTCAAACATTACATAGAGAAGACCAAACCCCATTCAAAACTCCCATAAAAACCACCTACAATTTCATAATAATATCGAATTAACTTATTTTGGTTAATCCTCATTCGTCACGTTTTTCAAGGATGATAGACTGAAACAAAATCACTTGAATTTAAACCAAAACCCCAACCTCGGAATCATAGAAGATGTTGCGATTGTGGGAGAAGAATCCAAATTCATTGAATCTACCAACATTCATCTATCCCAAATCATTTTCCCCAACAATTACGTCCAAGACTCCATTCTTCATTAGAAGGGTTGATTGTTGGTGCTTTTTTGGAGTTCTCAAACAATATCTCACCACCCTCTCCCTTTTCCAACATTTTTAAAATCCAAAGGATGAGTTAAGAGATTAATCCTATTTTCAATTAAAAGTGCATTAATTGGTGTAATTAATGAAAAAAATTAATTAAACAAGGGTGGTTACACAATCAATGTGTAATCAGAAATTTAATGTCCCTCATTAAAAGTTTGACAATCTCTGTGTTCCCTTCCACCTTCACTCAAGAGGTGGTAGAAAAATAAAATAACACATTATGTTATTTTATTATTATTTCAAAAAGTTTGTGTTCACAATGATATCTTGGTGATCATAGAATGTCTCACTAAGTTGAACCACTTCTTATCCATCTGAGAGAAGAGTTATGTAGAGAGAATGTGATGAATTTACATGTATGAGATAGTATGGATTCATGGAGTTCCCTAAAATATTATTTCATACCATGATGATCACTTCACATTTTTGTTATGGTATATCTTTTAGGAGGTCTTTGGGAATATTTTTCATTTGAACATGGAACTTTAACCCTAGACAGATGACCAGACATAGAAGACCATTAAGGTTATGGTGGACATGATTCAGACTTTCAAGCTGGACTTTGGCCATAGTTGAGAGGATCACCCATCCTTGGTGGAGTTTTTGTATAAAAATATAAACCACTCCACCATCAGTACAGTACCATTTGAGGCCTTGTATGGGAGACCCTGCATGTCAAAATTGTGCTGTACTGATTTAGGAGAGTCAACACTCATGGGATCGAAATTGGTGAGAGCAATGATAGAGAAGGTACAAATCATACAAGAGTGTACGAGGAGTACCAAGATCCATCAGAAGTCTTATATGGACTAATGATGAAGGCCTTTAGAGTTTTATGAGGGAGACCTTGTGTTCTTGAAGGTCTCACCAAGTGAGGATTGTGGAGACTTTTGAGGTTCATTGGACCTTTACAAATACTTCATATTGTTGGAGAGGTGGTTTATCTCTTAGCCCTACCACCACAGTTAGATCGGGTGCAAGATTTCTTCCATGTGTCATAGCTAAGGAGGTAAGTGCATGACCAGTCACATGTGATTGACTGAGGTGATCTAGAAATTAGATATTGTGCTAAGTTTTTAGAGTAACTAAGAGATATTGAGGATTAGTAGGAGATTATCCTTTATAGGTGGTTGATTCCCTTGGTGTATACCTGGTGGAGCACATGAATCTTTAGAAGAGCACATTAGAGTGAGAGAACTAAATGAGGGCCTAGTACCCTCATCTTTTTTAACAAGTTTTTTCTTTTCAGGATGAAAATATCTAAGGTGGAGAGAATTTAATGAGTATGTTTTTTACTTTTTAATCTTTGGAATACTTAATAGAATATTTTTGAGGCTAAGTTTTCATGATATTTAGGAGCCTAAGGAAGATCATTATTAATATAATAAAAATATTAAATATATTATATCATGAACATATTATTTTTATAAAATAAATGAATAACTCCCAAACATAGTCTTGGATGAGAAATTTGTGATTTCCATTAAATATGGAATGTGGGTTTTACCCTTGGTAAGACATTATCTTTTTCGGCATTAGTAATTTCGTTAAAGTGCAGTCGAGGGTGAAAAAAATAAAATAAATAAATAAATAAATATATTTATTATTAAATCACTATGACTTAATCCTCCTCTACAAAATCAAAATTAAGGAAAATCCCTAGGGTTAGTGGCAGAATCCTAAGGATTTATAGAGGGATTGTTTGGAGGAGAATTCTTGGATGATCAATAGTATATCATTGTTTGGTATCATTATGCTAAAGGAGTTCATGGATCTCACCAACTACATCGATGTGTGACTATTATTCATCAATGAATGACCCAAAATCAAGGTATGATATTTTTTATATTGGATTAATCTTTTATTTTTTTACCAAAGTCAAACATGAATTAATTTTCTAACAAATGAATTCATGGGTTGATCATTATTTTATGGTTGTGGAATTAATCTTCCAAGAATTAGGAATTTATGTTTAATGATTATTTACTATTTATTCATCAGTATAATGGAAATGATTGAGGAAAAATTAAAAAATAAATGATTATTGTTCCTTTTGTTTCTATTTTTTGTATTTCACCAACCATTCTCCACATGTTCATTTCTAGTATTTTTTTGTCAATAAGTTCGACAAATACCCAATAATCGATCACACATAGACATTATTTGGAACAACAGATAGATTCCATGGGTTATAGATTGTGATCAATGATATGATCGAAGTGTGTGATGATGATATAGTTTGATCAGGTGAGGTATTAGGTAATCACCATTCATGATTTGATTTTTCGATAATGAGTTGCGATAAGGATTGATTCTTGAGTGAATTTCATGGCCGTAATCCATTCATCGATGATAGAAAGTCTTAGTCAATGCTAAACCCAAGTTCTATAATGTAAATCATGACTAAAATAAAGAATTTATAAGTGTGGGGTGAATATCCGTGAAGAACCAGTGGGTTCTAGAAAAAACCAACATGCAAAGTGTGTATTCCAAAGAACATATGCCGTGTAGTCCCCTCTCTACAACATCTAGGGTTTTAGAGAAAATAAAATATCACACACCATGCGGTACCCACCAAATTCCACATGACCCATGACTAGATACTTAGCATGTACCCATGGGTTACATGGGAAAATACACAACCAGGTATATAGGGATGACCAGTGTACTCGGACATAACCTAGTACTCGGACATGATCAGGTACCTGAACACAGCTAGGTACATAGGCATGAATAGGGTATATATACATGACTTAAAGTACCTGAGAATATGATGGAGTAAATGTGTATACCTGAGGTAGAGATGACATGTCGTGTACATCCTATAGACATAATTTACCTTTTCTAGGGCAGTTTGAGGCAGCTATTGTCTTCATTGTAGACTAGTATTCTTAGGTTTCATTTCCTTAGTCCATTCCTATAAGGGTACTATGAGGCATCACATCATAAGTATAATATTTAATTACCTATATGATATTAGTCTTAGATAAAGTTCAAGAATCCATCTATGTGGCCTAGTGTGTGACCCTTTATCATCGTCTTCTTCCCTAGGTATTTTTTAGGAATCATCATGACCAATGTACCTAGGAATAGATCCCCTACTTAGAAGTTTATTATGGATAGGGTTAGGTATACCCCATATAACTTGGGTTAGACACCATATCCGTGTGTCGATATCTTCTAAATTATTGTGTGTACTTATTCAAAGAGTGTCCTGATAGGCACGACCTCTTGGATGAACACCATCAGTGTTATCAGACTTAGAGAGTGAGTTCTCTTGGATGAATATTACCTTAAAACCTCAAGTTGGAATCCTAGGATGGTAGAATGGTTGTGTATTTACCTTGATAATGAGTGTTTACCATGAGTATATCTAGGTTATTATTTTTATGTCTCATATTTTGATTGAAACCCCTTTATGAAGATGAGTTGGATACTCTCTTTATGATTTATGTTTGGTGATTCCAGGGTATCCTTTTGGGTATTTTTATACTCAAACCTTCATGGGATCTTACCAAACATGTCATGTATTATGTAAATGATATAACTTTAAATGTAGTCCTATTTAGATATGGAGAATGTGGAACATAGTGATGCAGATAGATTGTGGTTCATACCAGGTGTTGTATTTGGCAACAGTCCCCTCCTTACTAGCAGATTGAACTATTATTATAGTTTTGAGGGGCTTATATTTGGAACTTTATGTTTTACAATACTTATGTTATACTATGATGTGAGATATATATGTATCAATGTACTTTGGTATTATTTGTATTTTACCTTCTAATATTGTATGGGTATATGGAGATGTGTGCGTGTGTACAGGTACCTTAGGGTAAGGCCTCCCATGTGTGTGATATGCCCACTTGACACTGGTTTCCAGCCATTGGATTATTGGAGGTGGGAATGTGGTGTCATAATTAGCTTACTTCCATCTAGGAGGGCCCCTATGTGTTAGGTCAGGACACAAACTCTCCATAAAATAATAATACACGAGGGATTAAATCTTGAAGTCTTAAGATGTTCATCAATCTTTTTCAACTCAACACATGAAAACATCTTTCTTGGGACTTTACTCCATCTTATCCTAAACATTATTAGACACTACAATATATAATAATATCCAAGTTTTTATCATTATTCACATATATACATCATGATTATGACCTTCATACTTATTGAAAAAAATATAAAATAATAGAGTGGGTTCTACATCCCCTATGCGATGAAATTACCGCACTCTACTACACAATCAACAATGATACATTCCATTACATTGTGAATATAATATATGTCAAACTAGATTGATGGATATTCACCTAGATAAATATGGAATTAAATTGAGTGGGAAATCTTTGACAATCCATATACCTATTTCTTCTATATGAAAAAGTATTGAATACTAAGACTTGTGTATGTAAATGTTTCCTTTGAAAATTATGTCATGTATTGATAATTAAATTTTTTCACATGATAGATGCATTAGACTTATTATATAAAAGGTGCGTCCAAAAATTATATATCCCCTCGATGGATTAGTAAGTCTCATGAGATAGATTAGTTTGGTGTATTTAGTGTATGTCATATATTTTATGTATGATGTCTTGGCATAAGGCCTTGATAATATCTTTATGATGTCTTGGATAAGCCTTAATATTTATGATATTATTAATTACATCACTATGAATTCATTTATTTTTATTATTTATTACCTTTATTATATATTCCATGGATATATTTTTCTCATATGGAATCCATTTGATTATTTATTCCTACCCAATTATTTATTCCTTGATTATGCCATGTTAGCTTCTATTATACACTACACCTTACTGAGAATTATTTTGTTTCCCCTTTTAATTAGGAAATTTTATAAGAATTACATGAATTATCAAATGATAATATCATAGGAATAATAAAATATCATTGAATTTTATGCTATATTTTAATTTTATGAATGTATTTTAAGGATCATGTATATATCTAGTCGCTAAAGACTAATAAATTGCTAGATCCTATGTAATATGATATCTTGTATTCTATACTAATGTAATAAAATAAAAATATTCTCTGGGTTAATAGATTTGGGGAATTATATTTATTATTAAATCAAGTTTGTAGAAACCATAAAAACTTGATTTAAAATAATAAACCTAGATAATAAAACTTTATAATGAACTATTAAAAATATTACACATAGAATACTGGATATATAGAGGAATCATATAATATGATTTAAAATTCATATTTTTATTCAATAACTAATAAATTATATTCCATTATTCATAAATAGAACTAAATTGAAGGAATTAAAACCATGTCAACACCAGAAATCGGTGTAGGAATTTACCTATTAAGTAATCCAATGGGGCTTGTGTTGAAGCTAAGAAAATTATCACTATATTAGGGAAGTTAACTTAGGTCCTGACTAGTAACCTTTCTCACATGTAAAAAACTATTTTCTCTTAATATGGTGTAACAATGTTGGACTACATTATATAGAATAAACCTCTATCCTTTAATGAAACCACAAATCCATTAGTAGTTGAACAATGGATCAAGTCACACGTAAAGAAATTCATTGTTCTATGATGTAATTAAAAGGAGAAGGGTTTCATGGTTTCATATCATCTAAGGGTAAATTTTGGTTAATGGAGGACATTGATTCAAAATCCTAATATTGTATAGTAGATAGAGACTTTGGAATGGAATTCTTTTAAGGTGATATTTTTTGATAAGTATTATTCTAATGATAAATGAAATAATATGGAAAGTAAATTCCTAAATTTAAGAAAAAAATCAAAAGGGAAATATTATTGGGTATGAGGATAACTTTAAATGTTTATTAAGAAATATTATATACTATAAACTCAATATTTAAAGAATGATTGATCACTTATTTGATGGAATAAATCTAAGACTTTGAAGGGAATTAGTCACATTAACATTTTCAACATATGAGGAGATAATGTCACGTGTCATCAAGACTGAGAAGGATTTCTCCAAGTATTTTATTTTCAAAGGAAATTAAGTGAATAAGAATGTGGTTGAGCATAAAGTATGGGGAAAATTAGATAAATAGAAGAGAGTCAAGGTTGAATTCCCAACATGCAATGACCATGGAAATAAAATCCCTAGGACTTTATTAAAGTGAATGTGAGTTTGATACAATTTTAGAGATAAAGGGAAGAAAATCATGGATATAATAGTAAGAGAGAAGTATCCAATGTCCAATGATTAAAATTTGATGATATGGGAAACGATTGCAATAAATTCCCCAATAGTAAATAAAATATGCCTCAAAAGTGGAAAAGGGGGAAAGGCTAGGCTTTAGAAATTATTACAATAGAATTTGAAGTCCAAAATAATGTGATAGCAGGTAATTTGATTAGAAACTCAAAGTTATATAATGAATTATTTGATTATAGATATATTAAATATTTTATATCTTGAATTATTTCTAAGAATATTTAATCATATCCTATGATATGAAGGAAGGAGTTTTCAATTAAAACACCTAGTGTAAATATTATTAAATTGAGGATATATTAGGAAATTTCTATTAATATGCGTAAAGATTCTGTAATTTAAAATTTTATTTTTATACCTATGGTTGAATTCTAAATAATACTTGGAATATAGTGTAAAAAATATTATCATACATGGAAATTACATAATATTTTATAAATATTCCTTAGATTATACAAAAACACACATGAGAACCATAATAGTTTAGTTCCTTTGGAAACATGGACACACTCTTCTAATCTGGTGAAAGATATTTAATGTCTCCTATAAATATCATTACATTAAGTAATATTCATAGGTATACCCTATATAAAATTTTTCTTCATAACCTTAGTGAAGGAAACATAAGAAAGGGTGATATCAGATGCTCAAAAAGGGTAAACATGGTATATACATAAGCATAACATGAACATAAGGGTATGAGTTCATGAACATAACATTTGATGAGCATAACCTTCGTATAAAACATCATAATAATGAGTAATGGAATAAATATTTATAGTTAATAAGACATTAATGATAAAGAAATCAAAGAACATGATCTATGTGATCATAATGTTAATATAAGACATAAAATTATGGCATACACAGAAGTATAGAAAATTATTTCCATATTAGTCAAGGATCACTTCCAAGGCTATCATATTAGAATGGATTTACTCTATAAACCATTATATTAGTCAAGGTTCACTCCCAAGAACATCATAGAGGAAAAATTCACTTACTAAACTAGTTCACTACCTACTCTATCCATGTATTACTGAACTAGGTTCACTTCTTGTTCCAACCCTTTATTACTAAATCATGTTCACTCCCCATTCTAGTCTTATCTTACTAATTTTTTTTTCAAAACCCATTACAGTCCTATCTATATCATGAGATATAAATCTTTTTTCCAATAAAATGAAGGGATATATAATCCCCATTCATCTTTTTTATAACATAACCAACATCCTTGTTTATAATGTAACCTTTATCCTTGATTATTACATAACCATCATCACATAATGAAAATAATACATATATGTGACACAAGATAATAAAACAATCATAACATCATAACCCATGAAATTAAATTGGTTCCTTAAAAATTTCATCATAATATAACATGTAAAAAAATAGGGTTCACAATCATTTCATCATTTCATCAAACCATAACCTGTGGAAAAAGAAGTGGGTTTCATAAGCATTTTATCATGGTATAACATGTGGAAGAGAAAACAGTTTTATAAACATATTTTCATTGTAAAAATAAACCATTCAGATAAATAATAATAATGGTATCCTTGTATCATATCCTATATAAATTGTAAGTATCCTCAAATAATGTCATCTTTTATGGAAAATAATTCCAATAGACCATTTAGGAAATTTCTTGAGGAAAATATATTTTCCTAGAAAATCATTTTTTAAAACATAAAACATTTTGAAAATCCTGAAATAACATTTAAAAATTATAAAGTAATATTTTAAAAATCATATAAAAAATTTCTTGAGAAAAATACGCTTTTAACATCAAAAATAAATTTTAAGAACATAGATATTTTTTAAAATAATTTTCATTTGAAATCCTTTATTTAAAATATAAACATATACTAAATATGAAGGAAAAAATTTTATTTGAAATGAAATTTAAAAAATTGTAAGGGAATTTTGAAATCATTGAGTGGTCATGACAATAGGAAATACTATTCATTCACTACATATTAAAAATAAAGATTATTTTCACATTTGTGATAAAATCCAAATGAGCATTGTTTTTGAAAATGACATGAATATTACTTTTAAAAAATTTTGTGAAAATTAAAAAATGGGTAAATATGACTTTAAAAAAATCATATGATAGTAATAAAAAAATAAAAAATATTTTTAGAAAACATGGTTTTGAAAGAAAACAGATTTTTGACCAAAGAGAGAAATATAGTAAGATTTTCATAAAATGATTTTCCCAATTATCTAAAGTACCAAAGAGTGAAAAATGGTAACATTATTTGAAAATTTAATGAATAAATAGAGGATAATAAAATTCTATAGTTTCTTGAGATATGTATTATAATAATTTATTATTGGATACATAACCATAAATAATCCCAATAAACGAGGAGATTATAAAATAATTTTTTTACCAATTTGGTAACATTGAATCGTAAGCCCTATAAAGGAATAAAATAAAATGGAACTTAAAATGTAATTAGTATAAATAAATTCATGATATTAAATTTCCAAGGGGATTCATATACACCTCATTATAGGATATAGGTGCATAACATAATGTACATCTTAAAGAAGTAAAATAGAGACAAAAATCCCTTACCAGTTTGGCAAGTATTGAACCATAAAACCCATGAAAGAGATATCATAAAATGGATATGTAAATAAAAAAATAATCATAAAATAATTTCAAGGTAATTATATACACCATAGAAAATAAACATGGGGTGAACATGGCATGTGTCACATAGAAAAATAAAAGTGAGACAAAAATACCTTACCTTAAGGCAGAAATTCTATTGTACTAATTAAAACCTCATGTATAATAAATATAATTTTCTTATAAATATATTATTGAACCATATTAATATATATCATACCATAAATGATTTTATTATGACATATTATTACCCATTTATTAACAATTTCATGTTAATTTCATGTTTTAGGTAATAACTGCTTTGTTTTTTGTTTATGTTTTGACATGATATTTTTGGTCTTCTTACTTAGATAATTATTTCATAATATATATATTGTAAAACATGTGATAAAAATCATATATATTCATAATTTTTGTATTTATAGTAATCCATAAAATTTAGTGATAGGGAATAAAATACACTGTTCATGGAGACGGTTGGCCGTACGTACGCATGAACATTGTTTCCATTTTCTTATCATATTAAAAAAAGGAAAAGTAAATAATATATCACTATTAAATAATAATTATTTTTTCAAATATATTATATATTTTAATTAAAAACATCCTTAATACATTCCATGTAAAGAATGAATGAATCATATCGCTTCGCAAGGCGATAGTCTGCCGTACACACGGACGACATTATCATATTCCCACAAAATAGAAAATATGAAGGTATATATGATATAATAATTAAATAATAATAATAACACCATAAATATCATATATATAATATATAAACTATATATCCATCATTATGTTCATCCTTGAGAGGTGGTAATGGAAAAATAAATGACATCAGTTCATGATACAGTAGTCTTCTATACACACGGACAACGATTTATTAACCTATTTGATGGAAGTGGATATGGTTATATATCATAAAAACATATAAGTATATGTAAGATACTAATTTTATTATATAATAATGATATAATAATAATTTAATGGGGTTTAGTAATAAATAAAACAAAAATGATCGTTGAAGAACATCACCTCTTCTTCGGGCATTCTCCTTAGGTTTTCACTAAAAACATTCCTAGGATGACTTTATGTCTAAAATAATGATTATATAACTAGGTGAGAGAATTTTGGAAGTGATTTGGGTAGGTATTGGCTGAACCAAATAGGTTTTAAGGTGTGAAGAAGAGAGGAGAGGGGGTGACCTTTTATAAGTGGGGGAGAGGCCACACTTGGTATTTGGGAAAGAATTAAGTGCTCCCATGCTTCTCATATTTCATAAGTGCCCAAAATAGAAAATTATATAAATTTATAGGTATAATGGTCTAAATATATCCTGAAAATATTTTTTATACAAGTTTATATGTTATTTGTACACTTATCTTTTTAGTTTAACCTCCAATAATCCCATTTTTAGCTTAATCATGGTGATTAATTTTTACTGCATTAATTATTCATTTGAAAAAAATTGAACTTATTAGATAATATAAATTACTATGATTCCAAATATATACTAAATTTATTCAAATTACATTCATATAAGTTAAAAAAATTAATTTAATATTAATCACACAAATGTGATGAAAATGCAGGTTTTTAAAACGAAAATGATTAAAAGTTTACAATATTTTTATAACCAATTTCAATATAAAATTTATTCCAATAACCTAAACTGGATTAATTTTTATACAATTTAACTATTTATACTTGAAAAATAATTTAAAATATAATTTAACTTTATAAATAAATTAATCAAAAAATTCAGTTTTTAATTAAAATATAGTATTTTCACTATTCATCAAAAAATGAGTTTTTTAGAAAAATACTTAAAATTAACCCTAAGTTAATTTTGAAATTATCAATTAAAAACTGAATTGTATTTTATAAAATTCCTTTCATAAAAGTGTCAAAAATTAATTTTTTTATGTTTCACAAAAACCAATAAAAAAGCATTTATGAGAAAATAGTATTTTTGAAACATATAAAGATTTTACTAAAAATTATATATTTTGTTATAAATATTTTTTATTTAGATAAATAAATTATAATAAATATTTTAAAAGTATTTATTACTATTTATATCCCTAAGTTTAACGTCTAGGTTATAACAGTCACATTTAAATAACTATAATAATAATATATCATGGTTTTGTTAAAACTCTATGTTGTGTGTAATGAAAGATAAGCTAATGTTGTGTGTAGTGCAAGATTAAATTGTTTTTTCATGTAAAAAAATCCATGAAATGTTTTTAATTTATTTTATTTTAAAAAAAACTCAAGGCGTTACATGGAATGGATTGTATCTCAAAGTATATTGCAAAAATTTGGTATTGAGAGAAGGTGATTACTATAACGACCCACCTCTTATTACATAAATATTTAATTTCATGATACAAAATTTAAAAATTTGGGAGATATTTTGGGCTTTGTGCCTTGGAAATTAGGTACATATTTCATTAATTACATAAGGATAAAGAAATAAACAATCTTATAATCCACTCGTTAGACATCTTCATAGGTTCTTCCTAGGTTACTCTTACTGTATCTCATATCCAGGGGAAATACATCAAATAAAGGGGTGAGAATAAAGATCTAAAAGGTAATATACAAAGGAAACACTTAGCAAGTGAGTTAAATTCATATTAATGAGGCATGATCATATGGATATGAGGCATATCATAAAAGAAATAACATGAATTATAACATTTAAATGTGGATGAAATATAAAAATAATACATTCATAATCATATATAATAAATCATATAAATTAAAAAGATATGAATAATAAAGGAATGTGATCCATGGGCGAATAAAATTTTAATAAGACATGGAATTTTGGCATACACATAAACATAGAAAATCATTTCCTTATTGGAATGGGTTCACTGCCCAAACCATTTTATTAGTCAAGGTTTACTTCCAATACTATCTTATTGGAAGAGTTCACTCAAAAAACCATCATATTAGTCAAGGTTAACTTATAATACCATATTATTAGAATTAATTCACTCTCTGAACCATCATATTAGTGAGGGTTCACTCCCAAGACTATCTTATTGGAATGGGTTCACTCCCCAATCTATCATATTAGTCAAGTTTAACTCCCAAGACTATCTTATTAGAATGTTTTCACTCCCCAAACCATCATATTAGTCAAGGATAACTCCCAAGATTATCTTATTATAATGTGTTAACTATCAAAACCATCATAGTAGCAACATGTTTCATATCAAAACCATTGGGTACAAAGTGCTTAATTTCTTGAAAAAAATTCCATTTTTAACCAATGAAAAGGGAATATGTGTTTCATATATGTATATCCCTGAATAAATAATCCATTATTACATATAGGTGTATTACCATGGAAATGTAAGATTTTTCGAATTCATAATATGAATATTTATCATGAAAAATAGAAAAAAATCATGATACGATTTTGGCAGCATGACAGTACATAACATTGACTAAGAAAAGAAAAATTGGGAGGGAATTGAGGTATCCCATTGATTAAACACTACTTGGGAAGTGTTTTTAACATAAAAAAGAGTCTGATAATAAATATTAATGTAATTCATAAGGTATATAAAAAAAGTTTACTTGGGTGAAAAGGGAGAAGAGGAGAATCCCCTTACTAAATTTCGACAGTATAATTGTATACATTGTAACTCATGAAAAGGGAATAATGGGGGGGGGACTAAGGTATCTGATTGAAAAAAAATAATTTGGATAATATATTGAAGATGAAAATTTCATTTAAATAAATTATCTTAAAAATTATAAGATATAGAAGAAATGAAGTACGTAAAAGGGAAAGAAGAGGAGGAGAATATCCCTTACTAAATAATGGTACAAAACATTGACTAAGAAAAAGGAATAAGGGAAGGAATTGTGGTATCCCATTGATAAGAAACTACATTGAAAATATAGGTAATATAAAAAATGAATTAAAATAAATATTCTTTGACTTAACGTAAAATAAACCAAAAAGAGGAACTTAAATGAAAAAGAAGAAGATAAGAATTTCCCTTACTAAATTTTGGCAGTATAACCAAAATACTTAAAGATTCACAAAATGGATTGATGAGAGATAAATTTGTATATAATAACTTTTAATTTAAAATTAAATTATGTGGGATGTGGAATATCATATCTCATCTATTTTAATTGGAATTCAAAGTGCCTTAAAAAAATATGGTGCTTGAATAAAGAGGATAAAGAGAGGATCCCTTACCTTGAAAAGTTTATTCCTAAATCATGTAGGGGAAACCCTACAACCTTGGAGATATATTTTTAACAAATTAGAGAATATTTGGAGAGGTTAAATGGGAATAACTTAATGGATTTAGAATTTTTAGTGGAGAGAAGTGGGGAAAGGTGGTATTTATACATGTTGAGGGGTGTGTTTTAAGTGATCAAATATTTATTATTTTACTATATAAGTTAACCAATTGTGAGACCAATAAATTATAACTTTATTGATAAAATATTTAAGAGAGTGTGGTTGGATGTTAATGGACTTCAGAATCTAAATCACACCTTCTAGACAACCCAATTAATGCACAAAAATAAAAAATAACATTTTCAATTAAAATTCTAATTTTTAATTCCAAAATTCAAGGTATAAATTTATAAATTAAAATTAATAATTTTAAAATATTTTTTATACCTATTAAATTATATTTTAATTAAATAATTTTTTTTCATAAAATTTTAAATCATGATTTCATAATAATGATTTCATAAATTCATAGTGATTTTGAAATTAGAAATTTTCACTTTTTCACTAAAAATTCAACATTTTTAAAAAAATTCCCAAAAAAACCTAAGTTAATTTTTATGTGAAGATTTAAAAAATTAATTTTATTTATTAAAAATATATTTATGAGAATTTAAATTTTTAAATAAATAAATATTTTAATAAATATTAATTATTTAATAGAAAAATCAACATTCATACCATTATAAAAATTACTTTGGGATTCATCAAAATATATTATCATTTAGAAAAAAATTTATAGTATTAACAGATGAAGTAAAATAATATTTAATACTTCCCCTTAAAATATATTTTAATAGAATGTGTTTTATTTTATTCTAAAATAATACAGTTTTATTATATCATCAAACAACCTTGAAGATAATTTAAAAATATCTACATAACCATAAAAATAATGACCAAATGTTTTATTGACTATTGATCATAATTTTGACCAAACATATTAGTTAAAAATATATATTTTATCATATTTACCTATTAATAAACCACCATTCTTGCACTTAATTATTCAATTCAACTCTATCAAGGTGTTATATCTATTCCATAATGAATTTTGTATTACTAACTATCAATTTATTTTCTATAGCACTATTCGTGGGTGGGGTGATTCTAGGGGATCAAGGAAACCCTTTTTATTATATTTTAATTTATTAATTATCTATTAGTATTACCATTATATTATTGGGATTAATAATTTGAATTTTTATAGACTGAATATAACATTATTAAATAAAGGAATAAGGTGTTGTTAGTGTTCTATTAATTGTTTTCTATCATTTTAATATTCATGGTTGTAAAATTTAAAATCAACTAATGATGTAAAAATTTCTCATTAAATATAAAACTTTTTTCTATTTTCTCATAATAAAACATTAATTATAAAATAATAGTTATATTAATAACATAAAGGAATATTTGGGTGTGTTACATTCTTCCCTCCTTTAATAAATTTCATCCTCAAAATTTCTTTTTTACATACTAAAGGAAATAATACTAATAAATTATGTTAATATTGTGAATATTATAACAACCATTCTAAAGTAAATAAAAAATCTTAAAATTTAATAATATCATGCTTCTAGGATTATATACTTCAATCTTAATAAATTTTTTATTATCTTTATATCCTTCATAATGGTTTTTACAAGTTTTTGATAAACCAAATCTTACCCCATAGGAGTGTCAAGCTAGGAGTTTAGAAAGTACTATTATTTTGAACTAATTCAAAGTTGATTCTAGATCAATGTGGTGTTTTTTGGTGTTACCAAAAATTACATATGTTCCAAAGCCACATCAACTTATTTGTATCTAAAAAAGGATTTATTTTCTCTAAAACTACTTAATTATTAATTACAAAAATATCAAGAATATTTTCCCTATATTTATACTTATCCATAGGGTTTTTAATAATTTTTTATAATCATAATTTTAAAAAATAAATAAACCATCCTTTGATACCAACTATAACAACCCTCCTTTTATTAAATAAATATTTCATTTAATGATACACCATTTAATAATTCATAAGATCTTTTGGGTTTAGTGTCTTGAAAATTAGGTACATATTTCTTGAATTACATAAGGATAACATAAAAAGAAACATTATTATAATCCACTTTATATACATATTTATAGGTTCTTACAATGTTACTATTACTAAATATCATATCATGAGGTCATAAATTAAAGAAAGGGTTGAGGATAAATCTCATAAAGGGAATAAAAAAAGGAAAGACTTATAATGTGAGCAAGAGGCATACAAATAAGGCATGATCATATGAATATGAAGAATATCATAAAAGAAAGAACATGAATAATAACATGGAAATGTGGCTGAAATATAAAAATATGACATTAATAATCATATGGAATAAATCTTGGTAGTTTAAACTATTTTAATCATAAAAGAACATGATCCGTTATATAATAACATTGTTATTAGACATGGAATTGTGGCATTCACATAAGCATAAAAAATAATTTCATTGGTGGAATGGGTTCACTACCCAAACCATTATTTTATTCAAGGTTCACTTCCAAGATTATATTATTGGAATGGGTTCACTCTACAAACCATCATAATAGTCTAGTTTAACTTCTAAGAATATCTTATTGGAATGAGTTCACTCCTAAAACCATCATATTAGTCAAGGTTCTCTTGCAAGACTATCTTATTAGAATGGGTTCACTCCCCAAACCATTATATTAGTCAAGTTTCACTCCCAAGACAATATTATTGGAATGGGTTCACTCCCCAAACTGTCGTATTAATCATAGTTCACTCCCAAGACTATATTATTGAAATTAGTTCACTCTCCAAACAATCATACTAGTAATGGGTTTCATATCAAAACCATTGGGTACAAAGTGATTAATGTCTTGAACCAAATTTTATTTTAACCCATGAAAAGAGAATATAGGTTTCATATAAGTATATCATAAAATAAATAAGATATTATTAAATTTAGGTGAATTACCATGAAAATGGAAGAGTTTTGAGTATTCATAATATGAAAATATTTCAGTAAAAATAGAAACAATTCATGAAATGATTTCGTCAACATGAAGGTATATAACATTGACTAATAAATGACATATTAGGATGGAGTTGAGGTCTCACATTGAAAAAATAATAATTGGGAAGTAATTTTATAATAAAAAAGAGTAATATAAGAAATATTATTGAAATTTATATTTTATATAAAAAGTGGTACTTGAGTGAAAAAGGATAAGTGGAGAAATCCCTTACTAAATTTTGACATCATAACTATATACACTCTAGCTAATAGAAAGGGATTAATGGGAAGTAACTATGGTCTCCCATTGATAAAACATAACAATGAAAGTATAGGTAAGATTAAAAGTTCACTTAAAGAAATTATATTTAAAATTATAAGATATAAAACAAAATAAGTACATGAAAAGGAAATAAGATGGGGAGAATTCTCCTTACTAAATAACGATATATAACATTGACTTAGAAAAAGGAATAATGGGAGGAAATTGGGGTCTCCCATTTATAAAATAATAAATTATTAATATAGAAAATATAAAAATTAAATTAAAATTAATAATATTTAATATTAAGTAAACTAAACCAAAAATAGGCACTTGAATTAAAAAGAAAAAGATGAAAATTTCCCATACTAAATTTTGGTAGGATAACGACAGTGCTCAAAGATTCATAAAATAGATTGATGAGAGTGAAAGGATTATCTAATCACTTTGAAGTAAAAATTATAGTAATTGAGATGTTTAATATCATATGTCATCCATTTTAATTGGAAGACCTAGTGCGTTACATAAATAAGGAGCTTGAATAAAGAGGGGAAAAAGAGGATCCCTTACATAGGAATGTTGCTTCCTAAATCATTGAGAGGGAAACCCAAGGACTTTAAAGAAACCTTGGATTTTTTTGAGGATATTATTAGAATATAAATGGTTATAAATTCATGTATTTTGAGTTTGTAGTGGATATGAGTTAGGAAAGGTGGTATTTATACATGAGGACAGGTAGGTGTTAAGTGATTAAATATTGATTATTTTACAATATAAGCTGACCACTTATGAGACAAATAAATTAAAACCATATTTATGGACTATTTAAGAGTTTTATAGGGTATTTTGATGTTAATGGTCTCCCAAAACCGAACCAAACCTTCTATAAAACCTAATTTATTCACACAAATTAAAAATAATTTTTTTCATTAAAATTATAATTTTTGGTTCCAAAATGGAAGGTATAAATTTTTAATTTAAAATTAATATTTTTAAAATAATTTTTATACCTATTAAATTATATTTTGATTAAATAACTAATTTCCTAAAATTTTAAATTATTATTATATAATAATGATGTCATAAATTTGTAGTGATGTTTAAAGTGGAAATTTTCACTTTTTCACTAAATATTCAAAATTTTCAGAAAATTACAAAAAAATCACCCCAAGTAAACTTTGATGTGATGAGTCCAAAAAACTAAGTTTACTTATTAAAAAAAATTCCATAATTATTAGAATTTTAATTTTAAAATAAATCAATATTTTAATGAAACTTATTTATTTAATAAAAAAATGAACATTTAGACCATTATAAAAATTACTTGGGGATTCATCAAAATATATTATAATTTAGAAATATTTTATTAATATTAATATATGAAATAAAATTTTATTTAATACTTATAAATAAAAAATATTTTAATATAATTTGTTTTATATCCTTAAAAAACAATACAGTTTGATTATATCATCAAACAATCTCGACAATCATTCAAAAGTATCAACATAACCAAAAAAATAATGACCAACTATTTTATTGACTAATGATAATGATTTAAAAAAAATATATTAGTTGAAAACATAATTGTATTTGATCATATTTACCTATAAATACACCATCATTATTTCACTCATTATTCACTTTGATTCTACCAAGGTTCTATATATTTTCCATAATGAATTTTGTGTTACTAACTCTCTGTTTCTTTGCTACAATGCTGTTCATGGGTGGGATGATTTTAGGTTATCAAGGTAACCCAATTTATTATATTTTAATTTATTTATTATTTTTTGTCTTCCCATTTTATTATTGGGATTTGTAATAGGAATTGTTATAGAATAATTGTAACGTTCTTAAATTAAGGAATAAGGTGTTGTTGGTTTTCTAATAAGTGTTCTCTATCATTTTAATATTCTTGGATGTAAAAGTTAAACTCAAACTATGATATAAAATGTTATCATTAAATATAAAATCTTTTTCTATGTTCTCATAATAAAACATTCATTATAAAATAAGAGTTATATTAATAATAAATATGAATTTTCAGGGGATTATAATTACAATTTGTGAGGGAGGAATGAAATCCATTATATTTAGAGGAAAGAGTTCATTATCTAAGTATTTTATAGAACTAACATCAATATATCATCTTAATGATGTTTTTTTGATAATAATAAAAACAAATAAAATCAATAGATGGAAAGTTTCATGACCCACCTTCCTTGGGAATCCCTCCTGGTTCTATATCAAAGGTGCGAGTAACACCTGAAGTCTATCTCCAATAGAACATGGGTTAGAGACTAGAATAAAGGGTATAAAATACAAAAATTGTAGTAATTGAAATTATAAATATAGGAAATATAAGGTGAAGATCACTAATCAACACCATGATATGGATAAAACCAATATCCCACAATAACCATAATGTATGTAATTTCTTACAAATACAAGGTCTTAAAAATGAAACACCAAAAGAAAAATAATATGGTAATAAACTCAATAAAATATACAATGTAAAAACACAAAAATTTGTTTTAAAATAATAATAACCTTGATATCTTTCTTAACACACCAAACCAAGATTTAAGCGAACTGGGATATGATATAAAAATATTATTTTTTAAATTTGACAATTATAAACTAGCCATTAAATTTGAGGTATTAATTGTAATAATAAAATTATGAAAAAATAATTATAAAGGTTTTATATAATGATTTTTTTATTAATTAATAATTAATAAGAACTAAATTTTGAGTGTAGTCATTTTATGCTTCAAAAACATTTTTTCTTCAAAAATGGTTTTTAATATTTTCGGATAAAATATTATAATTAAAATTTTCCACTTTTAGAAATTTTATATTATATAAAGGATTTAATTTTTTAAATTATTATATCCAAATTAAATCACGTTTAACATTTTCGATTTTTCTGAAAGTATTAACTTTTCAGTGAATAGTAAAAAACACTAATTTTATAGAAAACTATCTTTTCCATTCAAGTATTTAAAAAGTACTATTTTTTGAATTGATTTAAAAAATTAATTAATTAAATTTTACTAAAAATAATCTAATTAATGTAATTTCAATTGAAATTATTCTTAATTTTGGTATAAAAACATTTTTATACTTAAAAATGCTTTTTTTCTGGAAAACTATTTTCATCAAGATTTTCAGGTTTATTATAAAAGATATTTCTACCTATTATAAGGATTAAATTTAATAAAATAGATTCAATATTATGAATCTTAATTTATAAATTTTTTAATGTTTCCACTTTCATTTTTAGTGATTATTAATAATAACTTTGGTAAGAATCTAGTTATGATGGTAAGAGTTAAAATGGGTTAAAAGGGTTAAAACTAAAATTAAAAGTGTTAAAATGAATATAAACTTGTATAAATCATATTTTATGGTCATATTAAGGAACTATACAATATCATATTCTAATATGAATAATTTTGGAGCTATATTTCTTGAGTAATACATTAATATATTTTATGTTATTAAAAAATTCCAAGTGTGTCCTCTCCCTCACTTAAAAAAAAGACACCACATATCTTCTATTCTATGCACTTAATGAGCCTTCTATATAGGGAAATAACTACCCAAATACCTTACTAAAATCATAACCATGATCTTTAGGTTCTAGTATGATAAAAATACTAACCTTAGAAATATTATGGTGTAAGCCAAAGAAGGTTTTTCCAAAGAAGAGGCATAACTCTTAATCGAGTATTTTAATACTCTTTAATATTATAACTTATTTAATTATCCATTAACTATTATTATATAATAAAAATAGTATATCAGATATAATCATATGTTATTTTTTTTAAACCTATATTCATCTCCTTTTCGACAAAAATTGGAAATGAAAGCATAGTTCGTGCGTACGAGCGGACTACTGGCACGCGAAGCGATGCATTTTGTTTTTTATAACCACCTAACTAGGATGTTTATTATGATAGATTTAAGGAATATATATTATTTTCATGAAATAATTATTATTCCTTAAAGATATTATATTACTTATATTATTACCCTTCCACTCGTTAAAAAATAATAATGTCATTATTACGTATGTGTGGACTACCACCTCCATGAAGTGATGTGATTCATTTTTCATGTATACCTTTCATGGTTGATTTTAAAATTATATTTAATATATAAAAATGATAATTATTTAATGATTAACATCTTATATATAATTCAACCATGAACCCTTTTCCCATGTTTAACTTACGAATGATGTTATGTGATAATGAATTGAACGTACTCAACAAATCCAATATGAGATTAAATGATTTAATAAATATATAAGGCATAGTAATTAATTAAATAAAAGGGATAATAATAAGGAAATAAACCAGAAAAATATTATTAATAAAATATAAAATCAATATAATTTTATTATTCAGGATATTTCATATGTACGTGGTGATTTAGACTTGAGGTAAAGGGTTTCTTAACTCAATTTATTTTTTTGGGTTATATTACTTCATAATTGTCTATGTTATTCCAAGATTATGTGTATAACAAACTATCATTTTTTTATTATATTAATACTTTTTTATGTGTATTTACATTTGTTACACATGATCATTTGATTGATTAATCCTCACTTAATTTTATGATATTTGTAACGGTTTATTGTCTCACTTTTTTTTATGTGATACATATGTCATATTAAAAACGTATTTATTTTGTGTGGTGTTAATACTTTCAATATGATATTTTAAACAATTAATATATTTATTTTAATTGTATTTAAAGATTAATTTTATGTTATTTATTTCAAGTGGTTTGTGATTCAAATGTTACCAAATTGGAAATAGTTTATTTTATAATATTATCCTTATTTGAGATTATTTATGTTTAATTTTCCATTGAGGAATTATATGATCATACTATATTTAACTCCATATATTTTATTCCCATATTTTCATTTTTATAAATTTTATGTTTTCCTTTTACTTTCCACCCTCTACGTACTCAAAAGTCCGAAAGAGTATTTTTAAGAAAAACCAACATTGTTTTTATATTTGATCGGTAATCTTTTTCTTCTATATCTTTGATATTTAATTTTTTTTGGAAAATTTTCTCACTATTCTATGATTATTGATTAAATTCATTTTTACTTATGTTTTAATTTTATAAAATGGTTTAAAAGGGATATTCTTGTTGTTTTCCAAATGAGTAACTTTTTACTGAAGGTGTGAAATTAATCATTGTTTTAACATAAATTTCATGGAAACCTTTTCCTACCATCATGAATAATATTTTATTTGAACCTTCCTTCACAAGTTTTCATGATTATTTCCAAATAATTTTTTTCATAACATTTTATAAATTCTTAGATTTTAAATAAGTGATTTCAAAATAAAAATTTTATTTTCATATTGAAATATTCTAGTTAATTTTTAAAATTATTTTCATTTATGTCAACATCATTTGATGAATATTATACTTTAATGAGAATATAATATAATGATACAATATACCATATTTCTCTAGATTACCTATGATTATTTTAATAGGGAAAAGTATTGACATTCGGTATGATAGTTCTTCCAATATGGATATTGATTATTAAGACATGTTTACAAAGATGTATTGTTTATACATATGATGAATGCATTATACTTATTAAGGTACAGGTGGGGATTAAAATAATATATCCATTTGATGCATCAGTATGTATCAAATGAATTGATTTTAAGGATTTATTAAAGATGCTTGCAGACTAAGGCCACAGAGGAGCAAGAAGCGTGGATAGATGAGAAAGACTGAATCATCATCCGAGGCTTCAACCAAGGCAGAATCACCTTGGAGGAATTCATCCGGATAATGGAAAGAATGATTTCTCGCCTTTAAGCACTTATTAGGGAGGATCCATACATCCAGGTTAGTACTCTGCACTATGAATTATACAGAGCATCTGACTCAAATAACCTTAGTCTTGTGTTTAACAATTTTGTGATCACTTTCAGTACATAGTTCTTGTGTGCGAACTTTGGTTTCCCACTTGTCCTTAAAGTGGCTTAATAAAAAATTATAGTTGGAGTGACAAAAAAAAAAACAAAAAACATACATGTTTACAAAGATGTATTGTTTATTTTTAGGATGAATGCATTATAATTATTAAGGTATGGGTGGGGATTAAAATAATATATCCATTCGATGCATCAGTAGGTTTATGAGAAAAAATAGGTTCAGTGTTTGGTATATTTCCTACCCATTTATGTATGATGTTTTAGCACAAGGCATTGATAGTAATTTTATGATGTCTGATAATATTCATTCTATAATTATGACATCAGTTATTGATATCCATAGGATTATTCAAACAGTTAAGATATCAATGGATAAGTTTCAAGCACATGTGATTATTTAAATGGAATTATTTGATCCTCATTTATTTTGAAAATGTTATTCATTCCTTATTTATTCAATTATAGATTCTTCTAGATGAATTCCCTTACTAAGAATTTGATCTCACCATGTTATTTGGTTTCCTTTCCCTAGGATACCAAGAAGGGATCTATAAATGATTCCAGGAATATACTATAAGAAATAATAAATTTATCACTATAATTTTAATTTTAATTTCATGTTTTAAAATTTAATGCAAGAATAATATATGTATCCAGTCTCTCAAGAATGATAAAATTTTAAATCCTTTAAGATAAGATCTCTTATATATTGTTCTAACATAGTAAGATAATCACTTAATCTGGGATACTGGAGTTGGGGTTTTTATAGTTTGTATCAAAGGAAGTTTAGTAGGACCCATGAGAATTATATTTACGAAAAAATATATTAGAGAACACAAACCAATGATAAATTATTGGTCTAAGTTTAATTATATGTTTATATCATGAATCTTTGGTAAATTATAGATTGTGTGGTTTTATTAGAAAATAAATCCCAATCCGGATACTGGAAATTGGATATAACTACGGCACAGATATACCTAGGGGTAAAAAATATAAAACGGGTGGATTGGGTATTAACTATATTTTCAACATTCCATGATGTATGGGACTAATAATGCACATGTCTCTATACATCATGGGGGATATGATTAGGTTAATTCACATTTTATTTATGAACCATTATGATGAATGATAGGATAAAACCTATGGAAAACTATGATGTTTTATAGTGATATAGGATAAAACTAAAGTGTCATGGGTTGATAATACTAAGGTTTACTATAAGTTTAAAGGCATAGATACCCCATTTTTAGGTTTTATGTTATGGGAGTTTAATATGATTAAGGATATTTTGGGAGACATTTATGGGAATATAACCCTTTGGTTTAGTATTTATTTTTGTAAAAGGTTATTTAATGAATAATTATTTTATATTTTGTTAGAATAATTTTAAATTTATTGATAACCATTAGGTTTTACATGATCATTTATGTTAATTTGATTAATTAGGATAAAGTGTTATTACCTTTAGGGAACAAATGTTTTATCAAATAAATAACCATGGGTTTGAGAAGTGATTTAGTGACTAATTGATTAAATTTATTTTTGATGTAGTTTAATATATTGGGAACATTATATAATTAAGTTAAATGGAAATATTTTTGTTTAATATTGGATTTTAATTAAGTAATAAAGGATTAATTATCTTTTGGAGTTATATATAATTTTATTGTGTAATTATGGTGGTTTGAGATATTTATGGAAATGATTAGTATATTTTGGAGATTATATGAATAGGTAATATAAATTTTGGGTATATATGAGGGATATTATTGTTTTGATATTAATTTAAAGTTTATCTTGTAATAATATGTGATAGAATCATTCTAATATTTGAATTTAATTTTTTCCTATAATATTTTGAAAAGCTTTATGGTTAGTTGTTTATGGAATGATTTAAGTTGAAATTTGGGTGTTATTGTAGAGTATTTGAAGATTAATATAGTATTTATTCATATATAGGTTTATTCATATTGTATATCATCTCAAATTATTCTAACTATTTTTTTCTAGATATATGAGAAATTAATTTTTATACTTTAATAGGCATTATAATTCATTAAATGTTAATTTTAGTCCTTCAGGCTTAAAAAATTCATCTTGAATATCAATTTCTTAGAGTAAGAGATGAGATATAAGTGTAATTTGATAAAATCCAACCAAATTATGAAATTTTTATAATTAAATGGATTGAAATCAAAATGGTTATCCTCTTCCCCTTTTCAAAGGAAGTTTCATTATCCCTTTGTACAATGCGATTTTTTAATAAAGGTATTTTTAAATATTGAACCCCTGATTACCAAGATAAAAATTGAAAGGAAATAATTTATTTATGGTGGGAGGATAATGTGATACCTTGAAAATTTATTTTAAAATAATAATAATCTCGATAAATTTCTAAACATGCAACACCGAGCTTTAAGTGAAATGTGATATATAATAACAATATTATTTTTTTAATGTAAACATTATAACATGGAAGTTAAATTGAAAGTTTGAAAAGGAATATATATATATTATGAAAAAATATCTATAATGGTTTTATATAATGAAAATTTATTTATTAATTCATAATAAATTATAAATCAATTTTTAGTGAAGTTATTTTATGCTTCAAAAATATTTTTTCTTCAAAAAAGGATTTTATTTATTTGTGTGAGAAAATATTATAATTAATTTATACCACTTCTGAAAATTGTATTTTATAAAAGTTATATAATTTTTTAAATAATCATATTAAAATTATCTTAAGATTAAATTTTATTATTTTTCTGAGAAGATTAATTTTTTAGTGAATAGTGAAAAAATACTATTTTTTATAGAAAATTGTTTTTTTCCATTCAAGTATTTACAATGTACCATTTTTTTTTAAATTTAATAATTTTTATTGATTAAAAAATTCAATTAATGTAATTATAATCAATATTATGCTTAATTTTGGATTAAAAAATTTATACATAAAAATGCATTTTTTGGAAAACCTTTTTTCATTGTGTTTTGGGGGTTTATTTTAAATGTAATTTCTTCCAATAATAAATATTTAATTTTATAAAATGGATTCCATATTTTTAATTAACTTTCAATTTTTTTTAATTATTCCACTTTCATTTTTGGTCCTTATGAATAGTTACTTTGGTTAAAAGATAGTTACCACAGTAAGAGTTAAAATTGGTTAATAGGGTCAAAAATAAAATGATAAGGGTTAAACTGACTTAAAAACTTTTATGAATCCTATTTTATGATCAAGTTTAGACTCTATATCGAATACTATTTTAGGATGATTCATTTGGGAGCTATTTAGCACGAGTAAGACAATATATTTTAATCTTTTGAAAAATTCCATGTTTATCCTCCTGCTTACTTATAAAATTAAACCACATATATTATATTATACAAACTTCACGATCATTTTATATCTGGAAATACATGTCCAAATAAATTACTAACATCCATACCCATGATGTAACGTCCCGACCTGGGTTTCACGTGATGGTGCCCGAATCCGGTTCACCACATGACCTCAAGTGTGCCTCCCCGTATGCTAGAGGCTACCGACTAGCAGTGAGGGTTTAGTAAGTCAGTCAAGAGGAGACTATACCCTTAATTATCAGAGTAAAATTCTAGAGGAAATAAATAAAAAACCAAAAGCATATATAACTAGAAAATACTCATGTCCCAAGATAACCAAACAAAAAATACAATACTCAACTGAGAGGGAAAACATGCTATGACAATATAAGTGTCATGCTTCTATAATGAAACTGAAAGTAAAGTCACTATGAATCCCCAAACAAGTCCTGAACCATGTATGATTCCCTCCTCCAAGATCCATCCCCAATACGCCACCTATCCCAGGGAATTTTCCCTTATCCAGTTTTGTAACAATATAATCTATTCAGGTACCTATTAGGCAACCCAAATAGGGTGTCAGTATAACCCAGTAGGCCACCACCAATGGTGTATGAAACAATTCCAATCAAATTATAGTGTATGGAGTTCTATAAGAAATAAGTACAATGCATAAATAACTAGTTATTACATTATCCTTTATTCTTATCTAACTACATTAACTACAGGGTTCCCATAGATACCCATACCTCAATACTAACTTCATCTCATACTAGAGACCAAAGTGTTCCCAAGGTAATATCATATCTTAATACCAGATTCTTGTTGAATCTCAAAGTATTAAAAGGTGCTATGATATCTTATTACCTGATTAGACTCATTCTTAAGATTGAATATTCTCAAGTGAGGCCATAACTTAGATTCCGATTATTTCCATTCTTTAATTTCACATTTATAAGATACATTACCAAAGTTAGCAATATCACAAATATAAGTAAGATGACCATGTTACCATGATTAATTCTCAATAGAATGACCACATTCCTACTCTCTTTACTCATAAATATAATGACCATGTCACCATGTATACTTCTCAATTTAAAATGACCACATTCATATTCTCATTACTCTTAAGTATGATGACCATGTTACTATTTATAATTCTCAATTTAGAATGACCATGTTTCCATTATTTATCACATAATTAATTTACCAATAAATTATCCACCCCAATTCCATTACTAATTCAACAATTAGTTAAACACATCTATACCGTTAGTTAACTCAACAATTAACTAAGTGCTTCAAACCATTAATTAATTAATCAATATCACAATTTATATTCCACAATTAGTTTTCTAGAATTAATTATCTCATTCTAATATCCACTTTCCATAATTAATCCCATGATTAATTATCTTGATCATATTTTCAAAAGATCATAGTTAATCCACAATTAATTATCTCAATTTATCCATTTCAATGTATCTTTATTAATCCCCCGATTAATTATATAGATTAAAATACTACCTATTATAATCAATTTCCTAAATTAATTATCTAATAGGGAATCCATTTAGTATCATGATTAGTTCCCCAATTGATCACCTATTTCAAAAAATCTTTGATAAAACAACTGGTCAACCTAATTAACCCAATTCAAGAAAATAAATTGCTAAATGATGCTATAAATTAAACAATTTTTCATATACATATCTAATACATGACTATGGGAATTTTATTTAGACCACCTACCTTGATTCATTGATGAACATTCATTAAATGGAAATTCCCAAAATCTGATCATGATAAGTATGTTGATAAAAGTTTCAGATCTAAATACCTAAACCAAAATCATGATCAAAGACATAAAGATCTCATAAATCTAGATCTAGATCCACAATAATAGATCTATGTATCACCACATAGTTTTAGATCTAATGAAACAAAGGATATCTTCCTTGAAAATATCAAGGAAATATAGAAAAAGAGTGGGATAAACATCAGGATGAAATCCACTTACCAGGAGAAGATAAGATCTTCAATTCGAGATTTCAATCTCAAATAAAAGTGTTTTTAAGGACTTATAATCCTTTCAGGTTGATGGGAGAACCTTATTTTAATCTTAGGAAAGTAAAATACTGAGTTAGGGTTGCATAGTAGGTTAAATAGGTCATTAAAATTTGAAAACATGTTAGATCCACAATTTTAGGATCTCACTGCTGGGCCGCGCTAGGTTAGAAAAACTATTCTCTAACCGTTCCTTAGGCACTACATCAAGGGGGAACTTTGCTTGAATAACTTGCATAGCCTCCCAAACCATGCTTTGACCGTACCTAAGCTACAGCCTCAAAAGACTAGTGAGCACACAATTTTTCCTAGGAAACCACACGTTTGTAGAAACCGTGCACCAACTATGCACAACCTCTTTTCTCCAAAATTTTCTTAGACTTCACCCAAACTCACCTCAAGACATAACTCCCATAAAAGTTACTTAAGTGAAAATATTACCTAAAATATCACCACGATAACTCCAGAAAATGTTGGGATCTTATAATCTCCCCACCTTATAACATATCATCCTCGAGCTACACTTCCAAGCCTTTCTAATATTTTGATCCAAAAAGATAAGGCCATTAAGCCATCATATATGCTTCTATTTCCCATTATTCCTCTTACACACGTCCATGTTTCCATAACACATGAACTATCAACAAGGTATTTCCCCGCAACAATTTGTCACTGTGATCCAACACACGTATTAGATGCTCCTCAAAGGATGCATCTATCTCAAGGTAAAAATCATCAAAATAAATCACATGATAAGGGTTGGGGAGATACCAAAAAAGTTGTGATACATTAAAAACATCATTCATAGTGCTCTATCTCTAAAAAAGATCCATTCAGTATTCCATAAGCCCGATTCTCTCCACTATCTCAAAGGGTCTAACAAACCTGGGTGCCAAAATTCCCTACCTCCGTATACTGTAGTGACCCAACCTAGGTGACAACTGATCACCCTATAAAAACTCTAGTGTTCATCTCCATTAGTCATCATATGACTTCTTTCTACTTCAATCCATAGCCATACATTTCTGAATCAATTTCTCCTTCTCAAATGTCTCCTACATGAGATTCGGTCCCAAAAACTCTAACTCACCAGCCTCCATCTATCATAGCGGTGATCTATATATCCTACCATAAAGAGATTAGTATGGTTCTATCTGTATAGTTTCCTGATAATTGTTGTTATAGGATAACTCCACTAAATCCAATTATTTCTCCCAAGATCCACTAAAGTCAATCCAACATGCTTTAATCACATTCTCAATCACCTATATAGTATGTTGCAACCGCCCATCCATATATGGGTGTAAATACATACTCAATAATACATGTGTTCCAAGTTCTTTATGAAAGACCTACTAGAAGCATGAAGTAAAGCATGGATCATGATAAAAAACTACAGTCCTTGGAACTCCATGCAGACAGACTATCTTCCGAATGTATAGTTCTCCCAACTGTTCTACTGTAAAGGTTTCCATTATAGGTAGGAAATTCACTACCGTTTTTAGTCGATCCATAATTACCCAAATAGAATCATTCTTCCTAAGTGTCTTCGGGAGACCCACCAAAAAACCCATGGTCACATCTCCTAACTTCCATTTCATAATAAGAAATGATTGTAGTAAACCTCCATGTTGTTGATGCCCTACCTTCACCTACTGATAGGTAAAGCATCTTTTCACAAACCTTTCTATCTCCCTTTTCATGCCTGGACACCAAAACTATCATCGTAGGTCATGGTACATTTTGGTTACACCTAGATACACCTCTCATTTAAAGGCATAAAATTCTTGCATGATCTCCTCTTGCATTCTTGTCGGTACAAAAACTCGATTCTTCACATAGATAATCTCATCTTTATCTATCAACTGGTCTGAAGGTGTCTCCCCTCCTTCAAAGATTTCCCTCAAGGATAAGTACTCTGGATCCTCATACTGTCTATCCCTAATATTTCTCAAAATCTTATACTGCACTACAACTGAAACCAGAGTCATATAATCTAGACTCTCTTGAACCACTACATACATTTCAGTTAGTAAGGTCATCATCTTCCACTCTATAGTCAACTCCTGAACCATTTGAGTCTGAGTTTTCATGCTCAAGGTATCAACCCCACTATTTCCTTTTTTGGTCATATATTTTAGTTAAAAATTGAAAGAATTCATATAATAAACCCATATCAATTTCAAAATATTCAAATCATTATATTAAAATACATACTTTAAGCTCTTTTGATCTGTATAGACTGTAAAATTTCTCCCAAAATATAGTGTCATCAACAATTGAGAGAATAAAACACTACTACCAACTTGAGGTCATGCATATGTTAACTCCATTCATGAGGCCTCAACTAGTGAGACCCATACACCATTAATCGATCTCCCAGCATCAGTATATCTCCAAGTTCGATCCCAAAAGTATCACAATAAACTGTATACTCTTCACCTTACTCAGGTAGGATAAAAATTGGTGTCGATGTTAAGCACTTCTTTAACTCTTGAAAATATATATCACAAGACTCTAACCATTCAAAAATTACTCCCTTCTTGGTCAATCCCAAAAGTGGTTCTTCCAAATAAGAAAAGTCTTTTATTAATCTCCTATAATATCTAGCTAATCCCAGGAAGCTTAAAATATATATAAAAATCTTATGCTACTTGCAAGAAACCACTACCTGAACCTTCTCTGGTTCTACTAACACGGCCTCTTATGAGACGATGTTCCCCAATAAGTGTACCTGGTCAATCCAAAACTGAAACTTAGATAGCTTAGTGTATAACTGATGCTCTCTCAATGTACCCAAGATGATGTAAAGATTTTGGGCATGATCGTCATGAGTCTTGGAGTACACCCAGATGTTATCCACAAGAACCACCACAAACTTATCTATTCCTATGATCAGGTTGAAGCCCATCATATTAAGAAAATAAATATCCCATAGGAAAAAATATTCCTTGATCTCTAGTGAACATCCCTTGCATAGATAGATATCTCCATACCATACTCCCAACAGTGTATCTATAGTCATTACCCCTCTCACTAACTCCACTGCTAGGATCAAACCCTCAAAAAGTTTTTAATATATAAAAAAATGAGAGGCACCAATATTGAAAAAGGAACTAGATAAAATAAGAGTAACCACCCTACTGATGTAGGACCTCCCTACTGATGTAGGACCTCCTGCCCAGAAGCACCAAATCCACTACCTCTAGAATCTTGACCAATAGAACTCTATCTCCCAGCCCAATTTGGTGTATAATATCCTCTTCCCAAACTTAGGCTCTAACCAGTTTCTCCTTCAGTACCAGTATATCACTGCAACCTGTAGAAATTCTATAGATATACCATATTAATACAAGATTGACATTCTTTTGGTGGTTGAGAACAATTTTAATGACAAATTCATGACCTAACACACTAATGATATATCACACCAATAAGGTTATATCCAACCGATCCTCCTGTATGTGTACTCCTCTTCCCACTACCTTGGGTAAAGTTGTCATAACAGTGCTTCCTACTCTCAGAATTCTCACCTCCAGATCATCTAGTAACAACTATCTATCCAGCACTAGAATCCTCCCTCAGATTCCCTTCAACTATTAGAGCCTTATCCACCACTTCTATAAACATCTTTAGCTTAAAGATATTCACATGGGACTTAATATCACACATAAGTTCATCCTAAAAATGTTTCACCGCAACTTCCTTATCTCCTGCTAACATTGGAGAAAATCATTGAAGATCTGTGTAGCATCTAACATAGTCCATCATTGATATGCTCCCCTATGTCAAATGCATGAAATCAAAAGCTTTCTCTTGTCTTAGAATCACTATATAAATATTCTCTAAGAATCTATCCAAGAAGTACTTTCATAACATACCGCCAGTCTATCCAGTTTGTGACTAAATGTACCACTAGCACTTATCTAATCCACATAGCATATGAGTGGAAAACTTAAACCTCCTCTCATCCGGATTCTCTAAATGGTCAAGTATTGTCTCTATGGACTCAGCCCAGAATTCAGCTCCCCCAGGTCCACCCTCTCCAATAAAAGTCGGTGGGTATTGAAAATGAAACTCCATTTCAACTTGAAAATACTCTTCAAAACCTAACCTGGGTCTATTTCCATGAATTTCATGAACCATGTAAGTTACCTCGAAACATCTCCCCTTTATATTCAGCTGGAACAATCAATTCCTTAAGTTTCATAACTAGAAAATTATCCCTTGGCACACCCCTCTGTCATCTCCTCAACAAGCGTCGTGGAGGCATACTCTCTACAGATCCAAAAAGTTGTCTCAGGTCTCATAACACAACCTTATAACATTTACATAAGAGGAAATAATCACCAAAAGTATTTTTACCCCACCTCACCACACAATCAACACTGAGGTGCTATCACTACCCTTAACCATCATACTCCTAGGTTTTGGTTAACAAGGTAAACACACTATCATAACACGTTTTTCATTTAGACACCCAATTTTTCTCATTTCACATCATTTTTTACAACATTTTTCAATTCATATTTGGAACCATTTTCATTTTAATCACACAAACAAGGAAAATAGTTCAAGTTTAGAAACTTACCCATAACCAGTTTCCCTATGCATGCCTAAAATGATACATGTCATAGTAACCCTGAGTTCCTAGAATGGTGCATGAAGACTCAACTCCCATGCTATTATGGGCCACAAATAAATTCTCAAATATTCTCAGAAACAATAATCACATCACACCACAAGTGTGTCAACCAAGGTGATATAATATTCAACTGTAACAACAAACAATAATAACAACAATACCACCCTAAGTAATCGGGTTTCCCCCCATACATGGATTTGAAAATCCCATGCACGAGTTCATTACCAAGCCCTAAAACTTCCCAGTGTATTGTTTAATATTTCCAAAAGAGTAGGAAAAAATAATAAGAAAGAAAAATTGACCCTATAAAACCACTTTGTAACATCCCAGCCCAGGTGCCACGTGATAGTGCCCCAAGGTGGTTCTCCACATGACCTCAAGCACGCCTCCCTATATGCTAGAGACTACCGACTCACAGTGAGGGTATGATATGTCATTCATAGGGAGAATATTTCCCTAATTAATCAGAGTAAAAAATGGTGGAAATAAATAAAAAAAAGAGGAATCATATATAACCATAAAAATAATCACGTCACAAGATAACCAAGCATGAAATACAATACTCAACTGAAAGGGAAAACTACTATGCCAATATAAGTGTCATGTGTCAATAATGAAACTAAAAGAAAAGACACTATGACTCCCCAAATGGGTCTCGAACCATGTTTTGTTCCCTCCTCCAAGATATATCCCCAATCAACTACCTATCTTAGAGCCTTTTCCCTTATCCAGTCCGACAACAATATAATCTATTCAGCTACAAATCATGCAGCCCAAATAGGGTGTGAGTACAACTCAGTAGGCCACTGCCAACGGTGTCTGAAACAATTCTAGTCAAAATATAGTGTATGAAATTCTATAAGAAATAAGTACAATGCATAAATAACCAGTTATTACATTATCATTTATTCTTGTATAACTACATTAACTCCAGGGTTCCCAAGGATACAATACCTCAATACTAACTTCATCTCAAACTAGAGCCCAAAGTGTTCCCTAGGTAATATCATATCTTAATACTTTATTCTTGCCTAATCTTGAATCATTTAAAGGTGTTATGATATCATAGTACCTGATTTGATTAATGCTAGAGTTTGAATATTTTCTCATGAGGCCATAACTCAGATTGCCATTAATTCCATTCTTTAATTTCACATTTATAAGCCATATTTCCAAAGTTACCATTATCACAAGAATAAGTAACATGTCCATGTTACCAAGATTACTCTACAATATAATGACCTTGTTCATTCACTTTACTCATAAGTATAATTACCATGTTACCATGTATACATCTCAATTTAGAATGACCATGTTCTGATTCTCTTTACTCATAAGTATGATGACCATGTTACCATTTGTACTTATCAATTTATAATGAGAATGTTCCCATAATTTATCACATAGTTAATTTACCTATAAATTATCCACCCTAATCCCATTACTAATTCAAAAATTAGTTAAAAAAATCCATTCCACTAGTTAACTCAACAATTAACTAAGTAATTATAACCATTAATTAATCAATAAATCAATTAATCATAATAAAAATTCATATTCCATAATTAATTGTACAAAATTAATTATCTCATTTTAATCTCCACTTTCCATAATTAATCCCACAATTAATTATCTAGATCATATTTTTAAAGGCACATAATTAATCCATAATTAATTATCTCAACTTAGCCATTTCTATGTCTCATAATTAATCCCTTGATTAATTATCTAGATTACAACCCCTACCTCTTACAATAAATTTCCTAAATTAATTATCTAATAGTTTATCCCCTTAGTCTCATGATTAATTCCCCAATTGATAACCTATTTCCACAAAGCTTTGATAAAACAGTTGGTCAATCAAATTAACCCAATTCAAGAAAATAAATTGCTAAAGGATGTTAGAAATTATACAATTTTGTATATACATATCCAATCCAAGACTATGGAAATTAGATTTAGACCACCTACCTTGATTCATTGATAGAATCTTATTCAACAAAAATCCCCAAAATCTAACTAGGACAACAACATTGATAAAAGTTCTAGATCTAAATCCCTAAAATAAAATCAAGATCAAAGACATCAAGATATTATAAATATAGATCTAGATCCATAATAATAGATTTATACCTCACCAAATAGGTTTAGATTCAATGAAAAAGAGTATATCTTCCATGAAAATATCAAGGAAAGATAGAAGAAAGAATAAGACAAACATCAGGATGAAATCTAATTTTTAAGTGAAGAGAGGATCTTCAATTCAGGCTTTCAATCTCGAAGAACGATGTTCTTAAAAAATCAGAATACCTCCAAGTCAATGGGATAACCATAATTTAACCTTAGAAAAATAAAATCCCGAGTTAGGGATGCAGAGGTGGTGAAACAAGTCATTAAATGTTGAAAACAATTGGGATCCACAATTTTAGGATCTCACTAATGGGCCATGCATGGTTTAGTCACATAGTTAGAAAAACCGTGTGCTAACTATGCATTAGAAACTACTTAAAGGGGGCAGTTCAAATAGCTACCTCACATAGCCTACCAAACCATACTTTGACTGTGCCAAAGCTACTTCCTCAAAATACTAGAGAGCACATTGTTTCTCCTAGGCAGCCGCATGGTTTTTATAAACCATGCGCCAACCGTGCACAACCTATTTTCTCCAAAAAAATTATACTTCACCCAAACACACCCAACGCCATAACTACCATAAAAGGTAATTAAGTAAAAACAAAAATTACCTGAAATAATTATTGAGATAACACCATAAAAGGTTGGGATCTTACACACGATCTAGAGGTATTTGTTTAATCAAAATACCAACATCTAAAGGCTTAAGGTGTAAGCTAAATGAGTTTATCCAAAGAAGAGGTATAGATCTTAATTGAGTGTTGTCATTTTATTTTCTTTTAGACCACATTGAATTATATTATAATTATTATGGTATATTAATATAAGTTTCTCCCACATAATTTTATGTTATTATGTTGATGGTGTAACCTTTATTCACCTCCTTCTCTATAAAATGAGAAATTGAAGCATCATCTGTGGTTACGTGAAAATTATCTCTTGGTGAAGGGATATTTTTTTTCATCCCCAAATAAAAATGATATTTATTATGATATATTTAATGAATATATATGATATTCATGAAATTATAATTATTATAAAAAGATAATATATTTCTGATCTTTTTACCCTTCAACCCATCAATAAATGATAATGCCGCTCATGCGTATGTGTGGACTACTATCTCAATGAAGTGACATGATTAATTTTTCATGTCTAAATTTCATTGATGATTCTAAAATTTAATTTAATACATAAAAATTATAATTATTTCATGATTAAAATTCTGGATATGATGGAATCACAAACCCTTTAACCATGGTCAACCAACCAAAAATGTTCTGTGATTATGAACCGAACATCCTCAACACATCCGACATGAACTTAATTGATTTAATAAATTTATAATACATTATTATAAATGATATAATATTGATAATAAAAAGTTAATAAACCTAAAAAAATTTCTTAATAAAGTATAAAATTAAATAAGTTTATTATACATGAGATAAAGTATGTACGTGATGAGTCAGACTTGAGTTAAGAGGTTTCTTAACTAAATTTCTTTTCATTGGGTTATATTTCTTATTCATTGTATATGTTATGAAAAGATTATATGTTTAATTAAATATCATTATTTTATGTTTTATATACACTTGTTTTATGTGGATTAATGTTTTTTACACATAATCAATTCATTGATTAATTCCCACTTCAATGTTATAATCTCTGTTAAGGTTTCTCATATCACTTGTCTTTTTGTTTGACATATTATATATTACCTATTTTTTTCTTTTATATGGTATTTAATCTTCTATTTTATATTCTATATCATTAATCTATATATATTAATGGTATTCAAAGTTTAATTTTAATTTATTTATTTCAAGGGGGTTATGATTCCAATGTTACAAAAACATAAGAGTTCATTTCAAAATCTCATCCTTATTCAGAATTGTTTTTATTTAAGTTTATTTTGGGGAAATTATATGTTATTTCTATCTTAAACCCCTTCTATTTTATGTTACTCTAGTTATTTTTACAAATTAAACATTTTTATTTTATTTATCTTTTTCTAAGTACTATAAATTCTGAAGTAATGCTTTTAAGGAAAACTGATTTTTTTCTATTTGGATAGGAATGTTTTTATTTCATATCCATAATATTTAATATTTCTTCAAGAATATTTTTAATATTAAAAAATTATTTATTAAAATAATTTTTAACCTTGTTTGACTTTACATAAAATGGTTTAAGGGGAATCTTCTTGTACTTTTTTGAATGAGGAACTTTTCATCGATGTTGTGAACAAAAGCTATATTTTAACATACATCACATGAATTTATTTTCTAAAATAATGAACACTATTTAATTTGAATCTTAATTAAAAATTTCCATGGTTCTTTCCAAATAATTTTTTTTCCAAATATTTTAGAAATTTTTTGATTTTAAATAACTGATTTCAAAATGAAAATGATATTTTCCTCAAGAAATGTTCTAGAGATAATTAAAAAGTATTTTCTTATATGTCCACACCCATTGATGAATCTTATGATTTTCTAAGGATGTAATATTTTACTCAATAACTTGACTGCTTAGGAGATCCACCTTATAATCCCCAAGGATTAATATACCCAAGGTACTCATGACCCCTCGACTAAAGAATTATACCAGAAAACGAACCTCACTTTAATAAGAAAAATCCATTAGATCCTTTAACCACATGAGATAATTATCAAACAAGAATATCACCACCAAAAGTACTCAAATTTATAGATAAACTGAAAGGAAAACACCATCTATTCCAACTCAAAAATCAACCTCCCTATTACTAACTGTTAATCCCTTTCATAGAAGAAAATAAATTTTATGAAACTATGTTTATAATTAAATTTATCACCAAAAAAATGATTATTTATTTCAAAAACTTTCCAAAAATTAATTAAAATAGAAATATTATTACTTACATATGAAACCATTCAATTTTGAATAATCATGCTCATAAAATGAATCAAATTTAAATTTATATAATCACTTCAAGAGAAATAGAGTCAAAGCATGATATGAGAAACAATTCAAAATAAAATTAAAAGATTATTTAAATGAAGGAATTTATTTAAAAAGTAATAAGGTTATGTACTCATAACACACTCACTCATAGAATCTCATACCAAACTCACTTCATCCTAATCAATTACCCCTGAAAACCTAACCATCACACTGACCAGTTAACCACCTAACCTAAAAACTATAACTCCACAAATCGTAGGTTATTCAAACCATTGATGTCCCACTACACCATAATAAAAAAAATAATCCTACTCTACATGGGACACTTAAAACCTTTAAAAACCTAATTGTAATGTCTGGTCCTAGGTGCTACTAATGCGGTATCATAATCGAGTGTGCTACATGACATCAATCATGTCTCCCTATACAAAAAAGGCTTTAGACTAGAAGAAAGGGTCTAATAAGGTACATGTGGAGACTATAACCTCTTTATGAGAGTAATAAAATAGTGGAAATCAATGTAAGAAATAACCAAATCAATAATGATCAACAACCAAAAATAATCACGCATCTTATAAAAAACACCCCAAAAATTGGGTAAATGCCCACAAACCAATATAGTAAACATGTCATATCATAATCATGTAACGTTTAAAAAGAAAAGAAAAAATAAATACATGCTTAAAATTCCTAAAATGGGCCCTGAAACAAGTTATGTCCCCTCATTCATGCTCCATCCCAAAATCCTAAGTTAGTTGTCCATCATAGGGCCTTTTCCCTTTTCTTGACCTACAACCATGAAATATTATCTACTACTAATGGTGGACCGATCAGGGGTGAGTACAACTCATTAAGACACCACTAATGGTATCTAAAGCAATGTGTACTCCAATAATTATGTATGGATAAGTATATATAAATAATAAAAAAGATAGAAAATTAAAACAAGTTTCAAAAGTAAAGCATTTTATCAGTTAGACACTTGGGCCCTTAGGTGTTATCCTAAACCCTAACCCATAAAACCTATATCATACAAGCTGTAGTATAATCCATCAAACATAATGGATAAAATTTTTAAGCAAATGGGAATACATTAATAATTTTTTTAATAAAATACTGAGGTACACTGGTCCCACTACCCACACCTTGTTAAATGTTATTAGTGCCCAATCACCATGTCAACCCCATATCTAAGAATAATAAATTCCTTGATGATAATTTCAAATCAAGGATTATGAGTTTCATTTATATCCATCCTATGACATGTATAATAAATTTCGTGTCCAACATCCTTACCCATGGGTGTGGAGCATCATGTTCACCATTCATAATTGGGAGATGTGGAATTTCATCTCCATCATTTCCAACCATTTCATAAATTCATAATTTCTAAGTTACAACCTATGTAAACTTTTAAACATATCACAACATCAAGTTTGAACCTCATCTATTTTTCAAAATTCACATAGTTTATCTCACTCAAAAAATTTAAACCATTTCTCATTACAGACCATTTATTAATTTAACACAAAAAATAAGGTTCTTTAAGTCATTGACATCCAAATAAATACTATTTAACTATTTACCCATTATTCCTCTTCATTTTCATAACATATATAAATTTAAATTCTAGCAAAAAATCCCTTTATTTAATTGTACTTGAAAAATAACAAGCATAACCAGTTTCACCATCTAAACCCTCAATTTCCACATTTATAACCCATATTAAAATTTTTAATGGATTTACAGACCTAGTGGGTGGTCTCAATCTTGAACTTATAATCATCAACTTAACCAATGGGGTTTGTGAGACATTCAACATATCATTTTTAAGGACCTATTAATGTATCTTAGTAAAAAAACAAATATACAACAAGGCATCATAATGAAACAACCACAGAAATAAGGAAAACATCAAGAAATTTTGAGAAATATTACAGACCACCTACCTTTATCTCTTATATGACTACTCATCCAACACTGATCATTGACTCATTCTAATACAAACTCAAACTCCAAAGTGAATACTCCATGGAAATAGGGATCTTGAGATTTTTAAGAATAGAATCAACCATCATGTAAAATTTCTAGAAAATAGAAAGTAAGTTATATGAATACTCACTTGGGGATTTTAATCACACTAAACAACAATTGAAACACCTTATAATTGAAGGATAATGATCCTTGTAAGGCTGGGAGATCTTGGTTCACACCCTAGGATACTGGAGGAAGAATAAGGGTGAAAATTGGATTAGATTGTATAAATTTAAGGAGATAAAAAAGTAAATTGACCACTTTTAATGGGGTACATTGTTAGGCCACAAAGAATTCTAAAACATTCACTAACCATACCATCGCCTCTGTCCATGAGGAAACCGAGCCATATGATTTGTATGGGACACCTTTATGGGTCATCAAACTATACAGTTTCCATGTAGTTTCCTCTGTCCAAGGGGGCTCATGCTGCTCCATATTATGGTTCCACCTCACATGGTTTGAGAACGACGCCTCCTACCATATCTAGGATGCATGGTCTTGGAACATGGTTAGTAGTAACCATGTATCAATCATCACCCATTCACAATATGACCCTTTCCCCCCTTTTTCATGCCCCTTACCCTCAAGACAAAAATGATACCTTTCCCATCCTTGGTATTCATTCAATTAACTATTTTAAAAGTATTTATAACAGAATTAAAAAAATTTACCTCATCAAAGGATAAGGATCTTACAATCTCCCCTCTATATAACACGTCATCTTTGAGATGCAATCCCAAGAATTACTAAGCCTCCAAGGTAAAAGGTCAGGTCACTATGACCATACATCTGATTCCCCCTCCCATGTTTCCTATTAAATATGGCCATTATACCATAATAATTAGACCAAATGCACTATCTTACCATTAATTAGTTTCTAACTATAAAACAAAACATGAATTAGATTATCCCCAAAGGATTAATCAGTCTCAAGCTCAACATAATCAACATCAATCACATGAGAAGGGCATGGATGATATGTCTAGAGCTACGAAACATGAAAAAAAAATCATGAATGAAACTATATAATTGTGGAAAATCCAAAAAATATGCTACTAGATTGATCCTCTCCATAATATCGAATAACTCTACATACCTAGGTGACAACTTTCTTTGTTTCCAAATTTGATGGTGAACCAATCTCAGTGACAAATGAAGGAATGCACAGTCTCGCCACTATAACTCTATAGGTCAACTATGTTGTTCAACATATGAGTTCTATCTACTCTAGGCCATATTGATATAACACCGAATAAAATGAACATGATATGATGTATCCTACACAAGACTTGGCCCAAGAACTTTGATTTTACCCCATCCACCAACATAAAGGTGATCTATATGGCCTACCATACATTTCCCTACATGGTGAAATCTAAATATTCACTTGATAACTATTATTATAGGTGAAATCAATAAGAATTATGTGTTTCTACAATGTCTCACCAAATTCTAGGAATCATTATCTCAACATGTCCTCTAACACCTAGATAGTAAATTATGATTTCCAATCCTACTATAAGTGAATAGATGTACTTAAAAAAACATGAGTACCAAGAGACTTATGTAAGACTTTCCAAAAGCATGAAATAAAACAATGGTTTGAGAAACCCCATGAAAACATACTATTTCTCACACATACAAGTCACCCAACTAATCGATGGGGAAAGTATTATAAGAAATAAATTGGATACCTATGTCTACTGATCCACAATTACCCATATCATTTGATTCCTATGAGGAGTTCTCAGTAAACCCAACATGAATTTTATGGTAACACCATCCCACTTACATTCCAAAGTGGAAATAAAATTAAAAGATCAGCATGCCACTGATGCTCGACCTTCACCTGTTTAAAGCTGTATCATTTTTCATAAAACCTTTGATCTATTTCTTCATTACCAGCCACCAATACTCTTTATCAAGAACAAAGTACATTTTGGTTAAACTAGGGTGCACCACCCACTTCAAATCATGAAACTCGGATAATAGATCCTCACACATGTAGGCAAGAACAATAACATGACCATGAACATGGATGATCTCATCATCATTGATGGTCTAATAAGTATGCAACATAACAGACCTAGATTCCACAAAAAGCTGCCTTGAGCTCGGTTGGCCACATGACCTCAAGCGCATCTCCCCAAATGCCAGAGGCTACCGACTATCAGTGAGGGCTTAGGGTGTGTCTATGAGGATACTATTACCTCATCATCATAGTGTAACACAATAGTTATATAATAACATATAAGTAGAATTATCAGTAAATAAATCATTCAATACACATATGATAAGAATAGATAAATAAATCTAGAAAGAATCACATATACAGATGATATGTCATGTCAAGTCCATAAAACATCTAAAATAGGTATACATAGAACATGTAAAATACATGTAAAAAAAATAAAAAAATGAATAAAAAATAAAACTAGAATCATGAGCCTCAACTTACTCTCATGATCCCCAACTCCTAAGAAAAAATCAAGAACCTATTGAAGGGAACATGACCACACCCATACCTGTAATCATATAGTCTATCTGGTTACCCATTGGTGGCCCAATTAGGGTGTGAGATACAATCCCAGTAGGCAACCAACCAAAGGTCTACTTTCACCCAGTCAGTTAATATATAATAATAATAGTGTGTGGGTAGTAATAGAATATGTAAAGGAAGTATTTTATGTAAACAACCCATAATGGCCTGGGTTCCCATGAACACCTGTCCTCTACTACCAGCCTCATCCTAGCAATAATGTCTCTAAATAAACTGTATTTCCTATATTAATTTATATTCAAGTTCATTTAATGATTCAATCTCATTTAATAAATAAGTCTCAAGACTTTTCATGTATCTCAACATCTCTTGTAATGATAAGTGTTCAAGGATGCCTAACCAGGACACCTATAAATTGTAAGAAAAAGACCAAATCCAAGTCAGTAATTTATCTTGGAAGACATTCCATAAAAATCATTTCATTAATTAACCATTTATGAACAATATCCCATCCTTAGAATTCTTAATTTGTAATCAAGTTATCTTCTTGGGCATATTATAAACTAATCACCTTAAAAGCCCATCCTAGTTATTCCTCATGGGAATCCTTGTATTTATCTAGGTGTGGTATAACATAATTTCTATTGGATTCTATCCTTGGTGGTACACTAAGGGAGAAAAAGTTTTACCCATGGCTTATATGATCAACTTCCCTCTAAGTTCATCCTTAGAAATCCATAAGGACTCCAAGTGTCACTTGAGCATATAATACTCATCTCCCACGAGTCTGTCCTTGGTAGTCTGCTATGGAGTCCAAGTGTCACTCAAGTGTAAGTAAGGAAGTAGCCAAATGAGTATGTCCATGGTGTTTATATATGAACCCATGTGTCACCCAAGTCATATAAGAATTCAATCAATATCATTTAATTAAAAAAAGGTCATCACCATGATCAATTCATTTTAATCTCACCTCAAAAGGTGGATCATGGCACAAGATAATCTTAGAATTCTTAGAATCTTATTTATCTCACATGGTTATTTAATTATAAGGGGCATCTCATGATTAATCAAGAAATTACATGCCAAGATTCTAGGGACATGACTTCCATTACCTTATATTTATCAACTCAATTCCAATTCAAATTAAAATTATCAATTAAACTTTTAACATCCTAAGAGAACGGGAAGAAGAAAAACCTAAGGTATTCAAATTAGATATCCACCCATGGTGGTCCAATTAACTAAACAAGACACCCAAGGGGAGGTTCCAATTCATGGTTCTTAAAATATATTCATTTATCAATAGGTTCCGTTAATTACATAGGTTATACCTATCAATTAAAATCAAGGATTAAATTTCATTTTAAGGGAGTTTCTCTAAAAATTGGGAACGTGGTACAAATATATATATATATATATATATATATATATAAATTCTTTTAATTTTAAGGAAAATCATGTGACCTCCAACCATAGGTTTATAGTGGAGTGCTCATCCAGTATCATCTTCTAATTTTACTTAGATCCGGAGAAAATCAAACGAATGAAGAATATAAAAATAGGGAATATTAGATTACATATTAATAGAAAAAAATTATACTAAAAAAATAAATAATTCCAGAAAAGGAATAGATATCTTACTAATATGAATTTGATGCTTTCGATGAATATTGAATCCAAGCTTGGATGGAGGAGATCCCTTGATTCCTTGTTTAGGATTCAATGAGGAGCTTTAAAATGGTGTAGTTGGTGTATGGAAGAAGAATGAGAATTAGATTTAAAATAATCAATATTTTAAGGGTAGTTTATTAATATCATTGAAATTATAAGGACGAATGGTTTGGAATCACAAATGGCCAAACCGTGTTCCAACCGTATGCCATTGCAGAAGGGAGGGGTACTTTATACAGTTTGTACGCATGGTTTGACTAACCATAAACAAACTGTACAAGAAATACTCTGTTAAAAGGATACATATTTTCATATGAACATGTGACCCAAATCACATGGTTTATCAAGAACTGTATTCTATAGCTTACCAATATCCAATATTTCATGTTTAGAAGTAACCGTGTGGCCTGCCCTGTTTTTTTTCTACTAACCATCCGCCAATCCTGTTTCAACCCAAAAGTTGGATTTCAGGCTCCAAACAAGCTCCAGACACCCCCAAAACCTCCATAACCATAAAGGGAATTCACATTAGGCTATAAATAAGAATTTAAAATGAGAATTTATGTAAATTAAAAGATTTCATACCTCAAGAAAGAACCAGGTTTTTACAAAATCCCCCCTTAAAGCAATTCATCCCCTAATTTCCATCTCAAGGGTGGTGAAGCTTCATCTATGAAAACATCCGACCACTATTCTTGTACATCGGCCTCATGCTTCCAGGTATCATCCTATAAATATCCATGATTTCATAGAACCTATATTAGAGGAACTGACCTACCTCATAGAACCTTCACACTATGATCCACAATACGAATAAGATGCTCCTCAAAGGATGGATCTTCATGTAACTCAACCTCATCAGGCTGAAAAGCATGAGAAAATCCTGAATAATAACAAAACTACTAAGATACATGTAAGATATCTTTCATGGCTTATAACCACTTAGGTAACTATAGAAAATAGGCTACCAGCCTGAATCTCTCCAAAATCTTGAACAAATAGACACATCTCAATGAAAACTTACAGTATCTCTTGGTCCTCCAATGTCCCAACCTTAGTGAGACATAGAAAAAGACCCTATACCTGACCTCAAACTCTATAGGTCTTTTACAATGATCAACATAAGATTTATATTGAGACGGGGTAGTATCCATCTGCTTCTGAATCAACTAAGCCTTCCCTGTCGTCTCTTGAATGAGTTGAGGTCCAATCATAGCTACCTATCCTCCCTCTAAATAGCATAGGGGTGATCCACATGTACTACATTACAAATCCTCATAAGGATCCATATGAATAATATATTGGGAACATATTTTTGTAGAAAAATTAAACAAGTGGTATGTGCCTCTTCGAAGATCCTCCAAAATATAGGACGCATGCTCACAACATATCCTCAATCACCTATATTGTGCGATATAACTGGCCATTGGTATGAGGGTTGTATGATGTTCTTATAAGAATTTGTATACCCAGTTCACTCTACAATCATTTCTGGAAACATGAAGTAAACCAGGAATCCCTACCTGAAATGATAGTATAGGGGACCCCATGAATTCATACCATCTCATGGATATACAAACTACCAATACCATCTACTAAAAAGGTCTCCTTGATAGATAGGAAACATGAAACCTTTGTGATCTTATAAACGACAACACAAATAGAATCATTACCTAAAGGTGACCTTGGAAAACCTATTATGAATTCTATCATGATATCATTCCATTTCCACTCAGGAATGGGAAGCTGCTATAAAATTCTGGTTGGTCACTAGTGTTCCAGCTTCACCTGCTAATAGCCAAAATATCTCATGAAATAGCCAGCTGCATCTCTTTTTATACCTAGCCACCAGTGTTGGTGATGTAAATCTTGATACATTTTAGTGAGTTCGGGGTGTAGTTCCCAAGATGGATCATGAAAGTATCTCATTAGATCCTCATGCATGTCTACTAAAACCTATACATGACCATGTACATGTAGAATTTCATCCTCACCTATAGTTTAACCCAGAGGAGGGTCCTCACATGCCACAATCTCCCATAGGACTAGGTCCTCATAATCTGATAGCTACTTCATCCTCACTCTATCCAGAAGGGTATAGGTAATAAATAATAATGATAGAAAAGTTTTTCCTAGACCATCCCGCACTATCAAGTTCATCTTAGAGAAAAAAACTATATATTTAAACTCACTTCTAGCCTGCTCGACTACCTCTATTAGAGTCCTCCTGATCAGTGCATCAACCACTTAATTTCCCTTCCTAGGAATATAGGAAATCTCAAAGTGGAAATACAATAGGTATTAAACCCATCTCTATTTCCTCATATTTATATCACAATGTTTAAATATGCAGTTGAGGCTTTTGTGTTCTTTGAACACCAAAAAGTGATATCTAAGTAAGTAATGTCTCCAACAATGTAATTATTGAACAACTTCATCAAACTCGAGATCGTGCACCGGGTAATTTATTTTGTGTGACACCAATTTCTGGGAACCATATTCCAAGACTATATGTCTCTACATAATAACTACTCCTAGAATAATACCTAATGAATCATAGTAAACAATGTAACTTGTTCCTGGATTTTAAAAAATCAGTATCAATGTTGAAGTCAATATCCCTTTCAGATCATGAAAGGATGAATCAAATGTATCCGACCATACAAACTTCACACCTTTTTTATTCAAGATCTTAAGCGATGCTTCTAGGAATGAGAAGTCCTATATGAAACAAATTTAATATCCATAATTCCCTAAGAAACTCTATTCCTCAAAGTCATTATTGGGCTCCTCCCAGGAAACCACAACTCGCAACTTTTTTGGATCAACTGACACTCTTATCTCTAAGATAGTGTGACCTAGGAATTGAATCTAATCTATCCATAAGTGTCACTTTGTGAGATTATAATATAATTGATGCTCTCTCAGTGTATTCAATATGTTATCAGGATGTTTTTCATGGTCATGTCGAGTGTGATAATACACCAAGATATCATCCATGAATACCACAATAAATGAATATAAATAAGGATGGAATACTTGGTTCATTAGTTCCATAAAAATTTCTGGTACATTCATGAGACTGAATGACATTACCAAATACTCATATAGACCATAAATACTATGAAAATTTATGAGAGGTATGTCTGGTGGTCTAACATCACTAGATGATAACCATATATCAAATAAATTTTCAAGAATACCCAAACTTTTCCAAGATAGTTGAATAGATCATATATCTGTGAATGAGTATATCGGTTCTTAACCATAACTTGGTTCAATTTATGATAATCCATACATAGCCTAAGGTTACTATCCGCCTTTATCACAAATAGACTAACAAACCCCTAAATAAGTACAAGGTCAAATAAACCCCTTTTCATCTAAATCCTATAAAAATATATTGAGATATTGCATCTAAGTAATATCCATCCTATAAAGAGGAATGGATACTGGTGAAGCTCTTGGAACTATCTTTACAGAGAAATATACTTATCTCACTGAAGGAAATCCTAGGAAGTTATCTGGGAAAACATCCATGAAATGATCAACCATTGGAGGGAAATATTCATGATGTGTTCCCTGATCATCCAAGTACAAAATTATAATCTAGGCTATCATCCCACCCATCCCACAATGCTTGGATCTATATTGGAACTCCTATACATCCTATTCACCCTTGTGAATAAAATCTTTTCTCTATGGTGATAAAAAAGTCACCCTTCAACAATTGAAATAAATGGAATAATGAAAAGGAACCAGAAATTCAATCCGGAGAATGATGTCAAAACTGATCATCTTTAGGAAAAAGGTCCCATATGAAGTGACATCCTCCAAAATCAAGGGGGTCACTCACTTCACTGATGTACATCCTCTGTTATATTCCCTAATGGAGTGTGAAGTATCATAATTCCATCCGAACACTGAACATTGAGATCAAGGCTCTATAAAATGGGAACAGATATAAATCTATGTCAAGACTATGTATAAAAAATACAAGATTCTAAAGTATAGGTTATAATAATAGAGCCTCTCATAGTACAGGGTATGATGTTCCACTCTTTAGGCCTTGGTTACACTGTCTATATATTGCCTAATCCGTAACTCTATAATATATCCAAGATACCTTGAGAAAATCCCTATACTATCGCTATAAATCCGAAGTATGAATACCATGAACACGACCACCACCTTGACTAATTGACTGAATGCACTCCATCTCAGTGTCTGAAGAAAAGTTCTAACCCTACTCCTGCATGTGGAGTCAGTGTAGAACCTCTCTCACTAGATTCTAGAGTAAAAGTTCAACAAAATAATTGTAGATGGAAAATCTTGTCACAAGATCAACAATCGAATGGGTCCCTCATACACTAAGGTCTCATCTATTTCAGTCTACCTCCATGATGGAACCTCACCTGGATACCTGAGTATGAGCTATGGCTACTAATATCATCACATGGAAGATCTAGATGACACTTCCTACTGTTGTCTATACTGTACCAGTCCTAGGTGCCGAACCACCCTAGATCACTCCCCCAACCAATCTCAGGTTACACTCAATGATATGCGCCAAATTAATTATTATAGAAATAGTAGTCAACCGAAATATAATCACCTATGATCATATGTCATACCTGAGACCATACTCAAATTTACTGGCTTTAGATAACTAATTACCTATCAGAATAGGTTTGAAGCACTGAATCTCTATAAAATGGTTCAAATAATCCATAACTGATAGTGCTCCCAATCCATGTTCATAAAATCTAAAGATCTATTAGGAATCAACTTATTAAGATATAAGTAATCATAGAATTATGTATTAAAACACTCAAAGCCATCTCCCAATGAAAATCTGTCTGAGTATTGACATACCACCATATATTGGCGGAATCACACAACATATAAGTAGTGACATTTACCCTACTCTCAGGAGGTGTCTTGAGATTCTTGAAGATATATAACATGGAATAAATCTATGACTCTAAGCATATAGTCCACTTTCCCCTAAAAATGTGGTAATATGTGGCTGTCAGAACTCATATGTCAACTCTACCATAGTCAAGGCATGTTATGGTGTTCCCTGAATGGCCTACGTGAAACACATAAATCCTTCATGGAACTATGCCTCATTACCTGTGTCTGATTATACCATTGGTGTTAAAGTGGGCACTAAGGGAGGATCCATTAGTATCCAATGTATTACCACCACTAGAGTGTGGTTATGACCACCCTCATGGCATACGACTTGAGGTACTTCTTGTGGAATGTCTCTACAATTCCAAACATACACCTCAGAAAATAACATTATCAAATTCACAAATCAAAGAGAAGATACTGAAATAAGATAAGTAAATTCCTTCCTATATAAGAAACAAACCCCTCTTTCTTCTCCTTGAGTCGGGACTGGGCATCGTACATTTCATATAAAAGCAGGAGATACCACTTACTACCCGCTAATAAGGCTGGGTCTGGGTCAATCTCTCTACAATAAAAAAATTCAATTTTCATTTTATTCTCATACTCAATTAATTTATTTCAAAATTTATTTTAAATAGATGAACCAAATGGTTCACTAAATTTTGATCCATAAGGGCCCACACTCCTCATGAACCAAAATATGGCCTCCACCTAATCCACAACATAACACATTTTATCCCATGTAACTCATGGTCCATGACTCAATGTGCCACAATTGGATGTTTAGGGTGTCTGAAATAGCCTAATAATGAAAACACTTCTTAGGTTATGGTATAAACTCTAAGTACCATCCACGTTGACTAATTCCCTACACAAAATATTCATCACATAACAAGTATATCAATCATGGAACACCTCACAATATCATGCAAACATGGTGTGAATCCTATATGATATGGAATAATACATGGCATGTGATTTCTAACAAGTTCCAAAAATGATGCATGAGATGAAATAACCTCATATCACCAAGTTACACCACAATAGAACCCATAATAATATCAATGATAACATCAAAATTCAAGTGCATCACCCAACAGTGGAATCAGATTAATTTTAATAGCCAAAATCCAAAAAATATCAATTTTTTTCAGGGAAATTTTCTTTTTCGTGCACGTGGGTTAGCTACACCCAGAAAAAACTCACTAACAATTCCATTTCATTTATATCCTTGTCTACTGTCTCCAAATAATAAACTAGAAAATAAAATTATCCTCTGATACCATTTTGTAACATCCTATACCTTAATACCATAGAAAGGTGCCCCGAGCCTAGTAGAAAAAATGGCCTCAATTGCATCTCCCCAAATGCCAGAGGTTGCTGACTAGTAGTGAGAGCCTTGGGTGTATCTATAGGGATACTATTCCCTCATCATCAGAGTATTGAACATTAGTTTTACATGAAAAAAAAGTAGTAGTAGTAAATCAATTAGTCAATATACATATGGTAGGAATATATAAATAAAGTTATAAGTAATCTCTTATATAGATTACATGTCATGTCATTTCTACAAAAAATCCAAAATAGGTATACATGGTAGGTTTTCAATAAATGTAAAAAATACCAAAAAGAACAAAAACAATCTAGATAGAATTACGAGCCTCAACTTGGTCCCATTCTCCCCCACTCCTAAGTAGCAATCAAGATCCTATGGTAGGGTAATTTCCCTTATCCATACGTACAATCACATAGTCTATCTGGGTACCCATCATTGGCCCAAACACGGTGTGAGATACAATCCTTGTAAGAAGCCACCCAATGTTTTAATGTAATCCATTTTGTGATTATATAATAATAATAATAGTGTAAAGTTAGTAATAGATTATATAAAGGAAGTATTAAAAGTAAACAACATATAAAGGTCTAGGTTCCCTTTGATACCCATCCTCTGTTACCTGCTTTGACCAAGCCAAAATTTCTCTGAATAAACAGTCTGTCCTGTATTAATATATATTCTTGTTCATTTAATTATTCAATATCATTTATTAAATAAGTCTTGAGACATGACATGTATCTTAGCATCCCCCATTAAGATAAGTGACCAAGGATGCATAACTGGGCCATCTATATGGTGTAAGAAAAATATAAAACCCAATGTTGTTCTTTGACTTGGAAGATATTCCATATAAATAATTTCATTAATTAACCATTTAAGATCATGAGTCCTTCCTTAGAATTCCTAATTTGTAATCGAGGTATCGCTCCCGGCATATTAGAACCAAGCATCTTACAAACTCATCCTAGGAATTCCTCATGGGAATCCTGGTATCACTTTGGGTGTGGTATAACATCACTTCCATTTGAGTCCATCCTTGGTGGTCCACTAAGGGAGACTAAGTGTCACCAATGGTGTATATGATAAAATTACCTTTGAGTTAGTCCTTGGAAAAACATAATAAGTCCAAGTATCACTCAGGCATATAATAGTTTGTCCCCATTAGTCTATTCTTGGTAGTCTGCTAGGGAGTCCAAGTGTCACTTAGGTTTAAGAAAGGAAATATCCAAATTATTATATCCTTGGAATTATTATACGAAATTATTTGTCACCCAAGCCAAATAAGCATTAATTGAATATCATTTAATTAAATAAAAGTTCATAACTATGATCAATTCATTTTAATCTAACCTAAAAAGGTGAATCAAGGAAAGAGATAAGCTTAGAAGGCTTAACCTATTATTTATCTCATATGTAAATTTTATTATAAGGGGAATTTCATGATTAATTAAGAAATTACAAGGAAAGAGTATAGGGACATGGATTCCAGTTAGTTTTCTTTATCAATTCAATTCCAATTCAAATTACAATTATCAATTCATATTTTAACATCCCAAGGAAGGGGGAAAATAGAACACCCTAAGGTATACAAATTCAATATCCACCCATGGTTGTCCAATTAACTAAAAAACAAAAATAATGGGTGGTTACAATTTAAGGTTATAAACCTTGATTCATTTAGAAATGGGTTCTGTTAAATACATATGGAATACCTATCAATTCAAATCAATGATTAAATTCAATTTCAATGGTGTCATTATGATAATTGTGTGTGAGACATAATAGAATATATATAAACACTTCCACTTTGAAGAAAAATCACAAGACCACCTACCAAAGGTTTACAAGGGAGTCTCATCTAGTATCATATCATGATTCAACTAAGATCAGGATAAAATCGAAGAACAAAAAAAGAACCAATAAATAAGAAATATTAGCTCCCATCTAAATAGTGAAACTGATACCAAGAAGAATGAGGAATGGGAAAAAATTAATTGAGATATTACTAAGATGGATCTGATGCTTCTGACGTATCTTGATTCCGAGATCAGACAAAGGATATCCCTTGATTCCTAGTTTAGGATTCAAGGAGGAGCTATCAAATGGTGTAGTTTCTATGTGAAGGAAGAATGATAATTTAGTTTTAAATAATAGATATTTTATGTTTAGTTTTTTAATTTCACCCAAATTACTGGGCCTTATGGTTTGGCTGCACATTTCGAAAAATTGTGCACCCACTATTGTAGGGATAGGCACTTTGAACGGTTTGTACGCACAGTTTGACTAACCATTCAAAAACTGTGAAATGCTCCTATGTCAAAAGTCTATAGTTTTTTACATGACCACACACCCCATATATAATGATTTATAAAACTCTACGGCTTTTATCTTTCCACTATCCATCCTCACATGGTTAGAAGTAACCATGCGGCCTACCCCACACAGGTTCTACTAACCATGTTCTAGGCTTGTTTCGCATCAAAATTTGGGTTCTGAGCTCTGAACAAGCCCCTAAACCCCCCTAAAACTGCATTAAAATAAATTGAATTCACATTAGTCCATAAATAATAATTTCAACTGATAATTTAATGAAATTAAAATATTTTTCACCTCAATAAGGAATCCGGTTCTTATGAAGAATGCAGCTCCCCACCATCATAACTATCCCCCAATGCAAGGAACTATAGATTCCTTCGCCATCTTTCCTTGATCTGACTCATAAGATAGGTCATAATAGATAAAGAAATAAGGATCACCTTTTCCCTCTCCTATTGAAAACTAATATACTTCTCAAAAAAAATTCCATAATATTTCACTCAGAACTCGACTCCTGAATGGCTTGAGTCTATGTCTTCTGTTCCAAAGCATCTGCAACATTGTTCCCCTTACCTAGTGTATATGCTAATTCAATGTCAAAATATTTTATATATTCAAAACACCTCCATTTTATGAGATTTAAATCACATTTATAAAAGAAATATTTTAAGATCTTGTACTTAATATACATTGTAAAATTCTCACTAAGGAGATAATGACACTAATATTTTATGGCATGTACTATTGAGGCTAACTCAAGATCATGTGTAGGATATTTTTGTTAATGTGGCCTCAACTATCATGATCCATACACCATGACTCTTTCCCACTACAACAACACTACTATAAGTACAATCCCGAATACAAAACAATACATAGTATACTCTTTACATGAATTAGGTAAAATTAAAATCGATGTTTTGGACTAAATCCTCTTTAGTTTATAGAAATCATTTTCACATACTTTATACAATTCAAACTTTATACCTTTCTTGGTCAGGACTACGATAATTTCTTCCAAGTGATATAAGTATTTGATAAAAAATTGACAATAACTTACAAAATCCCAAAATATTTGGATATAAAAGACATTCTTGAGCCACTCCCAAGACATAACCACTTAAACCTACCCAGGTTCCACTACCACACCTTCTTATAAAACAATGTGACCTAAGAAATTTACCTTTTAAATCTATAAATTATTCTTAGATATATTAGAATATATACTATAATATCTCAGTGTACTTAGGATGATTTCAAGATGTTTGGAATTATTGTCTTGAGTCTACGAGTACAACAAGATGTCATCAACAAAAAACCACAAACTAAGAAAATTATGGTTGAAATATTTGGTTCATCAAGGATATAAAAATATTTGGAGAATTTTTAAACCCAAAGGGAATCACAACAAAATCAAAGAAGCCATACCTACTCCTGAAAGTAGTCCATAGTATATCAAAGGATATCAACCTCAACTGATGATAAATTGATATCAATTAAATATTAGAGAAAAAGAAAAAGTTTCTCATCAATCCAAATGATCATCAATATATAGATTATGATACCTATTTTTAATATTAATCTAGTTAAAATTATTATAATCAACATAAAAATGAAAAGTTTCATCAGACTTCTTGGAAAATAAGTCTAAATATCCCCAAGGAGACATACTCAAATTTAAAACCCTTTATCCATTAACTCTTATAACCAATTATTCTATTTCTGAAGGTTTTTGGTTCCATTATATAATGTGGAAGTGAAATTGGATCATCCCCTAGAATCACCTCAATTGTGAACTCAAACTCTCTCTCATGTGGAAACCCAGAGAACTCTTCAAGAGACATATCCTAAAATTGATCCATTATAGAGTTAATATATAATTCCCCACTCCCCCATTATTAAGTAAAATCTAAAATCTTGTGTGGTGAGATCACTAAGTTGTTGAAGGACTAGCCCTATATGGTCTACTTGGATATTCCATTCCCTATGAAAAATATAGGAGTTACCTTAAGGATAATTGAAAGTCAATATCCTATAGTAAAAATCAATATTCTTTTGATATGATGCCAACTAGTCCACACCCAAAATAAAGTAAAAATTCAATTAAAATATGAAAAAATTCAAAAATAAATGGTACTCGCTAACATCGAGGGAACACCCCTTACAAAGATATATGCCCTTGGATTTCACCCCAATGGTGTGTTGATCGACCTAACCCCACACAAGGACTACACCACTAGACTAAATTAATTCACTAGTTGAGAATATATAAATGAATGTGAAGATACTCTATAAAAAAAACAAGAAATAGAAAGCATAGAAACTACTAGAAGCATAACTTAAATAGTTGATGTTCTAACCTCACCACTGCTGCATGTAGGATTAACTGCATGCAGCTGACCTATCTCTCTACCCTATACTTCTGCCTAAGAACCATATTATACACTACTCTACTTATAAAACCTCTCTTATCCTGAAACACCTCATCCTTCACCCCAAGTAGTACGACTAATAGAACTATAACTGCCGAACTGATATGGGGTAAAATATTCCCTTCTAGTGCTCTATACCAACCTAGGTCCACAGTCACTAACAATTGGTCAAGGGTTCCTACAGAACCAATATATGTACACCATCCTGACACAAGATAGATACTCCAATGGAATTCATATATAATATCATGCATGTGACTAGGATTTCTACAATTATATAAAACTACTGCGTCACCTCATTGAGTGTCTTATCCTATTCTCTGGAAACTCTACCTGACACCTCCTTAGCAATAACTCTCATAATTTAACTTAATACTATATGGGGATGTTCCAAAAGATCACCCAATTGATCCTTCCTTCCAACCACTAGAAGCCTCCTTTAGGTTTCCCTTGGAAATGAGAGCCAAATCTACCACCTGAGTAAACATTTTTATATGGAAGATATTCAATTAGGACTTGATTCCACACATAAGATTATCCTAAAAACGTTTTGTCAAAGCTACCAAATCTCCAAAAAATGCTTGAATAAATCACTGTAATAATATGAGGCAGACAAAATAATCAGTCACTGATATATTCCTCTGTTTCAACTGGATAAACTTTTTATCTCTCTGTTTCCTTAGGGTCTCAGTGTAAAAGTTTTCCAACAACTTATCCCGGAAGTCCTTCAATACTATATTCTCTAAATTCTCAGCATAAACATGAATATTCCAGCAGTGCTTCTTAGAACCTCTCAAAATATAAGTTTCTAACATAAATAGTTTCTCCAGATAAGACTCTAGGTGATCTAGAATTTTCGGGATAGACTCCATCCAAAAATCAACTACCTCAATTCCACCCTCTCCAGTGAACATCAAAGGATTCTTAAAATAAAGACATATTACAGATCAATCATGCTCATTGCATCCTACCATGGGTCTCTCTCCATAAAATACATAAATGTAACATCCTGACCCCAGTTACCCAAAGTCGGTGTATTATTACATAATATTGGCATGATACAAAGAATCATGTCCTGAAATACCGACCAGTTAAGTAGCTTTAAAGTACTAGATACATTTATAAGTTTTACATTACATCATGAAATAAAAACATCAATAAAATTTTTACCCTTTTGAACACACTTATATCTTTAGCCTATCCCTAGTGGTCAACCATATAGTACTTCTTCACATCCTGGAAAAAAAAAACATAGAAAGGGGTGAGCTCAGATGATGAGTAAGGATAAAAATATAGCGAAAACTTTCATAAATAAGCATAAACATTTAAGGAAGTGTATTAGACTAAAACAAAAGTGTTTCAATCTAAAACTTCAGAATAATATGGAAAAGATAAAATAAAATAATCCTTTTTACTTATTCACATGGATATTCTACTAGTCGAATAATCACATGCAATATCAATATCCACTTTTATAATGATGGAATGCATAATGCCAGAATTTATATCCACATAGTCAAGGCCTTGTGCCAAGACTAAAATAAGATTTTATCTGGGCCTTATTCCAAGACACTAATTTTTCTCATGAGACCTACCGATGCATCGAGTAACTGTAGCGGGCTCTACCCGTCACTTACTAAGTCCAAGAAATTCCTCATATGAAAAGGTTTAAACATAACATAAACATTTATATTAAAACTAGCATAAAAAATGTAAATAATTTATCCATAAACCATGAATGGTATTAGAATAAAACATCCATGTTCAAACATATCACAAAATCTTCAATACAATATGGATGATTTGTATCATAATAAATAAACTTCAAACAAGCTTAAAATCCATGAAAAGGACGTTGACAAAGACGAAATCAATTTTTTTAGAGAAATATCTCTTTATATTTTTAAATCATTTAAAAGTCATATAATTATAAAAGAAAACATATATTTTGAAAATATTCTTATAAGATTGTAAGGGAATCTATGATGATGGTATAATGGTAGAAAATATCCTCACTCTCCGTATAAGTTAAAAAAACATTCTTACCTTAATTTTTTCAAAAAGGTCATAAAGTACCTTGTTTGGAAAACAACACAAAAATTACTTTAAAAACATATAAGGTAAAATAAGGGTATAAATTAATTTAACCCATTTTTAGTAAATAGTAAAAATGTTTTGAAATACATTTTTAGGAAAACATAGATGTGGATGATAAAGAGGTCCTAGTAAATACTTACGTAAAAATAACATCGGATAATAAATAGATTGTGGAGTTAACCCTTACCTTGTACTTTTCCATGGTCGAGGGTATTTTAAGCTCCTGTATAATAGTTAAATTGTTGTTATTAAATTATAAAATAACAATATACATAAATATGATATCATATATGATCCTCTAATATTTCTTTGTTAATAATATTTTAGTAGTATCATCGTTTCAGGTGTTAAATGATTTGTTTTCCTTTATATGATCGATTATATAAGCCATGTTTTTTATCGATAGGATTTATTTTATTCATATAAAGAAATATATTAAGTTATTTAGACATTATTTTTAATCATAAAATGAAAATTATTCTTGAATGATTACGATGGGGAATGAATCTCATCGCGTTCGTGGAGACGGTAATCCGTACATACACACGAGAAAAAATATCATTATATTGATGGGGAAATCGTATGTAATTGGATGGTATATCATATATAAAGAATAATTAACATGTTATATTTATTATTTACATCAGTTATATTCATTATTATACCCATCCAAAAAATGAATTTTTTGAATAACAAACTACACCACGACGTGGAGACGGTAAACCGTACGTACACACGTATGGTGACTTTGTCATTCATATGATGAATAGAATAATGAATATGGTTGTACCATTTTAATAAAATCACAGTATATAAAAGATAATGGAGTTATTATTTTAGAATGGAAATAAAAAAGAAAGAGGAAGTGGAAGAAGAAAAAAACTTGAAAGAGGTGATGAAATATTAACCTCTTCTTCAGGTTCTTTATTTTAATTTGATCAAAAGGGATCTTTAGGTTGGATTTATGATAAAAGTAAGGCCTATAGGTTTTATGGAGGATAGTTGATAGGATATTTGGGCAGGGTTTTTCCGATACAAAAGGCATTGGAGGTGTGAAATTAAGAGAAGGGGAAGTGGCCTTTTATAAGAGAGGTGAGGGTCACTTTAGGAAAAGCTTGAAATATTATTTTATAATAAAATCATTTTCATTTTATAATGGCTCCAAAATGAATTATTTCGAGGATAATGTGGGTATGGGTATAAAACCTCTCAACAAATAGGTTTTAGAAAGGTTTAGGTTATCATATTAACATTATATTTTATATTTAACTCTTAGTTAAATAGTTTGACATTTACAATGTCTCTTTGTATTTTTATATTATATGGTTAATAAACTTACTATAACAAGACAAGAGAACCCCATGTGGTTAATTATTAATATATATAATCTTATATAAGTCCTTTTACATAAACTTATATTTTTAGGAATATTATATCGATTAATAATATAGTATTTGTTTTAAAAATTTAATTATGTCAATTTTGACACTATTTAGCATTTGATTTTTTGAAAGACATAAAAAATTTATCACTAAGAATAAAAATTATTTAACCAATAATAACATGTGATGTTAACCTAGAAAATTAGTGCAATTCATCAGAAGTCTCAATTTACATTTATTTGCATATTTATAATATCAATTATTTTAATATTTCATTAATAAGTTAATTACTGCATCATCATTGTGTCACAAATAAATTAAATTATTTAATGTATAAAAATGATAAATAAAATACTATTGTGTAGGAAATACTTTTAGATTTATAATTAATATTTATAGTTGAATTTATATTATGTGTAGACCTATATTAAAAATGGTTTATTATTAAACTTTGAATTTAACTCTTTTAACTCTTCTATAAATAAAATAATAATAAATGTACTAATCTAATCAAAGTGAACCAAATAGGATCATATTTTATTAATAAGGTTGTTTTTGGTCGAATTATACTTATCCAATATAATTAGGACATGTGTTAGGGTAATTATGATATCATTTTTACCCTTAATTACCCTATTTACTTTTAACCATGGTAAATAAAAGTCAAAAGTTACTATTCAAAAAATTATTTTTATCTTATTGAACCAAATTTTACTTACTGATATTAACCACATTTCTCAAATTTTTGAAATTCAACTCACAGAAGTAGTAAAATTATGTTTTATGCAAATTTACAAATGCTCCTAGGAGGTGGGTAAAAGACGGTAAAAATTTTAATAATTTTTTTTTATATCTAAACTTATTATAAAATGACTCCAATGAATTACATTGAACTTATATAAGTATTATGAATCTATTTTGAACAAAAATAAATTTAAATAAAATAAATAATTATTTAAATAAAATGTTGGTTTTAACCAATAACGCAGTGTATTCACTATTCATCAAAAATTGAAAGTTTTCAGAAAAATACCAAAAATTCACCCTAAGCTAATTTCAATATTCCGAATTCAAAAATGAAGTCCATTTTGAAAAATAAAATTTATGAAATTTCAAAAAGTGGGTATTACTATTCATAACAGCTAGTTTGATTGGTCGCGGTGTGTTAGAATCTCGAAGTTGCATACAATACAAGCTATTGCATTATTCAAAGGGAAACATACCATGGAAGCTTGGGGTGTTACATTCTTCCCTCCTTCAAATAATTTATTCCTAGAAATTTCTATAATACTACCACACAAAAATATTCTTGTGGTTCTTCATCATAAGTTCCTCTGGTTCCCACATTGCCTCTTCAATCTTACGGTTTCTCCATAGAAATTTTACCAGACAAGTCATCAGGTTTCTCAGCACTTGTTCTCTTGTATCAAGAATGTTGACAGGATCTTCACAATAAGACAGATTATGTTCTAGTTCAATTTCCTCACAGGTGAGTATATGTGTTGGGTCAGGCATGTATTTTCTCAACAGTAATACGTGGAACACATCATTAACTTTAGAGATAATTGGAGGCATTTCTCAATGATAAGCTACAACTCCAATTCATTATAGAATTTTGAAAGGTCCGATGTACCTGGGACTCAATTTACCCTTCTTACAGAAACATATAAAACCCTTCCATGGAGATACCTTCAAGAAAACATGATCTCTTACATGAAATTACAAATCCTTCCCTCGATTATCGGCATAGCTCTTTTGCCTACTTTGAGCTGCTTTGATGTGGATTTGGATAAACTTCACCTTTTCCATCATTTCCTTAACAAGTTTTGGGCCAAAAACATTTCTTTCACCAACATCATCCCAACAAGTTGGTGTGTGACATATCTTTCCATATAATGCTACATATGGTGCCATCTGAATACTTGAATGGAAGCTATTGTTATAGGAAAATTCTACCAGAGGTAAATATTGATCCCACATACCTTGAAAGTCAAGTGAGAAAGATCTCAACATGTCTTATAAGGTTTGAATAGTCCGTTCTGATTGTCCATCAGTTTGAGGGTGGTAGGCAGTGCTCAAACGAAGTTCAGTATCCAGGGCCTTTTAACGACTTTCCTAAAATCTTGATGTAAAACAGGGATCATGATCAGAAACAATTGATAGGGGTAAACCATGGGGTCTTACAACTTCATTAATATATAGTCTTTTCAGATTTTCAAGTGTTAAATCCTCTCTTATATTAAGAACATGTGCTAACTTGGTAAGACAATCAATAATGACCCATATTGCATCATTCCTTCTAGGAGTCTTTGGTATCCCCATGAAAAAGTACATAATAATATTATCCCACTTCCACTCAGGTATGAGAATAGGTTGCATGAATCCTCTAGGATATTTCCTTACTGCTTTCACTTGTTGACAAACCACACATCTTGACACAAAATTGGCTATCTCTATCTTCATGTTGTCCCACCAAAATTGTTCTTTAAAATATTTATACATCTTAGTGCTACCAGGGTTTATAGAGAAATTTGAGCTATGAGCATCATCCAATAATTCCATTTTTAGATCAGGTATATTAGGAACACAAAGTCTCTTCCCAAATTTCAAAATTCCTTCTTTATATACGAAGTCGATCAATCTGCCATCATTCACAGCTTTAATTTTATTTTGAAATTCCTCATCATAATTCTGAGAACTTTTTATCCTTTCTAATAAAGATGGTTTAGAAACCATTTGAAAAAGTATTTATGTTCCAACTTCCATGGTTATTCTCATATCCATCTTTACTAGATCCATGAAAATAAGATCCCTTTCAACTCTCATCTTGTTCAAAACTCCATGATCCTTTCTTTTCAAAGAATCTTCCACCATATTTTCCTTCCTTGGGTAGTAGTATATTGTGCAATCATAATCCTTGAGTTTTTCAAGACATCTCCTTTTCCTCATGTTTAGTTCTTTTTGTGATAAAATATACTTCAAACTCTTGTGATCAGTATAAATCTCACATTTTTCACCATAGAGAAAGTGTCTCCATATTTTAAGAGCAAAGATTACAACTGGTAACTCAAGATCATGAGTAGGATAGTTTTTCTCATGAATTTTTAGCTGTCGTGATGCATAGGCAATAACTCTATCATTCTTCATAAGGACACAACCAAGTCCTTTCTTTGAAGCATCACTATAAACAACAGACCCATCATTCCCCGATGGTAGTGTCAAGATAAGAGCATTAACTAATATTCTATTTAGTTATTCAAAACATTCTTCACACTCTTCTGTCCAAAAAAATTTAACCCCATTATGAGTGATCTTGGTTAATGGGTTATCCAATCAGGAAATATTCTGGAAAAAATGCTGATAATAACCTGTTAAACCAATAAAACTACATTCCTCACTTATACTCATTGGTTCTGGCCATTCTTGGATTACCTTGGTCTTTGAAGGATCAATAGAGATTCCATACTTCGAGAAAATATGGCCAAGAAAAGAAATATCCTGAATCTAGAATTCACACTATCTAAACTTCCTCTATAATTCATTTCTTCTAAGAGTCTTAAGAATAATGTGCAAGTTATTTTCATGATCTTCATATCTTTTAGAGTATACCAAAATATCATCAATAAATACCACTACAAAGTCATCAAGATATTCCTTGAAAAATCTATTCCTTAGATCCATGAAGATAGATGGTGCATTAGTTAATCCAAAAGGCATTACTGTAAAATCACAATGCCCATACCTGGTTCAAAATGCTGTTTTTGGAATGTATTCCTTCTTCACACACAACTGATGATATCCAGATCAAAGTTCAATATTTGAAAAATATTGAGCTCCATGAATTTGGCTGAATAAATCATTAATGCAAGGTAGGGGATACTTGTTCTTTATTGTTATAGCATTGATCTCCCTGTAGTCAATGCACAACCTCATAGATCCATATTTCTTCTTAACAAAAAGAAAAGGGGCTCTCCATAGAGAAACACTAGTGTAAATAAATACATTATTAATCAACTCCTCTAGTTGTTTCTTTAGTTCCACTAATTCCACAGTGGACATTCTATAAGGGGTCTTCGATATGGGCCTTAAACCAGAAATTAAATCAATGAAAAACTCAATTTCTCATTCTTGAGGATGTCTAGGTAAATTCTCTAGAAACACATCAACATATTATTGCACAATAGGTACATACTCTATTAAAACATTATTTTCCTCACCCATAATTATTTCATTCTCATCCTCCCCAATAATTGAATTTAATCGAGCTACTGGGGGTGGATCTAGATAAGAATCAGATGGTGACATTTCTGCTTTAAAGATAAGGTACTCTTTATCATCATCAAGAATTGTAACCTCCTTCTTCTTACAATAAATTTTCACATCATATTCCTAAATCCAATCCATACCAAGGATTATATCAAATTCAATCATGGGTATGACGATGAGATCAGTAGATAAAGAACATTTATATGCCCTAATGGGAGATGATTCACAAAACTTTTTTGTAATAAAACTTCCCTTAGGAGTTTTTATTGACAACTCCCTTGTTAAATCAAATTGGAAATATCTAATTTTCTTATAAAACTGGGATGATATGAAATAATGCGATGATCCAGAATCAAATAAATCATTGGATAAACTTGAGGAAACCATTAAATTACCTGCCACTATGTCTTTCAGAGCTTCAACCTCAACATTAGTGATCGCATAATCTTGTACTTGAACCCTCAGACTTTTCTGAGGTAAGTTTCCTTGGAACTTAATGAATTCATTTTCATAATGCCCCTCATGTCTACAATTTTAGTATTCAACATTGACCGCCTCTTTCTTTCCCTTATAATCATGAGCTTGGTGGCCTTTTTCAACACACTTTTAACAGAATCCCATTCCTTTTAGGCAAGTACCAGGGTGTTTCTTCCCACATTTACCATAGGATATATATTCAAATTTTCCCTTCTTCCCTTTATTTCCATTTCTTGAGTGTTCAACAGATCTCTTCTTCTCCTACTTTTCTTTAAAGTTGTAAGACTTAGAGAATTCTTTTTCTATCTTGATATCACATGAGACAATACCTTTGTATGATAAGAAGGATTGTGAGACTAATGCTCACCAGAGAAATGGTTTTAACACATAAAAGAATCAATCAATATTACTCCTTAGGTTACATATATAATCTGCAACATGTCTTTCTAACCTTGTAAAGTTAGCCTCATACTTTGCAGCATTCTCATCCTCCTTTTGCCTCAGACTCAGAAATTGTCTTTCCATATCCGCTCGATGGTCACAAGGAAAGTGTTTTTCTAAGAAAATATCTTTAAACTCCCTCTATTCCATGTTTGATACTTCTTCATCTTATTTGTGTTTTTAATCAATGACCTCTATTGATCTGCATCTCCTGTGAGGCGATAAACTACCATTAAAACTTTTTCCCTTTTGCTACTCCCAAAAGCATGAAATATTTTCTCTAAGGAACTTATCCATTTCTTAGCTACTAATGGATTTGTACTCCCATTTAATGTTGGTGGTAGTTTCCTCATGAAGCGGTCTAACATTGATCCTCCATATTATGGACTAGGGTGCTACATACGGGTAAGGTTATTATTCATAACCTGAGTGAGTTGTCCCAGTATGGTGATAAACTGATCAGTATCAGTTACATCACCAGCACCACTATAATTATCTTTAGTAGAAGGAAAATCCCTATATATATTACATTCATGGATACAGTTTCCATTATTTCCACTAGGCACCATTTCTAAACAATGGAATATAATTGATTAGTTTACGAATTGCAATACAGAATTCTGAACTTTTAAAACACTTAACATAAATTGAACAGTTTATGGATATAATCCATAATCATAGAAATATTTTCTTTGAGGAGGTATATACTCATAAAACCTTCATAATGGTTTGTAAAGAAAATGAGAATTATCCTAAGCATATCCCCCGAGAGTGTCATAACCAAGAGTCCATCAAAGCCCATTGTCGTGCACCAGTTCTCATTTGAGTCTAGATCGAAGTGGTGTTTTCAGGTTTTACCCCTAGGCACATCTGTGCCAGAGATGCCTCTATCTACTCGTATCCAGATAGGGATTTATTTCTTGGAAAACTCACAAAATATCTACAGTACCAAAATTCTAGGAAGTTCTTCTATACAAATCCTCAAATTCTATCTTAGGATAGTGTTATCTAATCAGATTTTTTCTAAATATAGTTTCCAAGGTTTGTATTAAACTTCCTATGATACCAACTATAATTCGCTGACCCTAGTTACCCAGAGTCGGTGTATTGTTACATAAAATTGGCATGATACAAGGAATAATTTCCTGAAAGACTGATCAATTTAGTAGCCTTGGAAGTACTAGATACATTCATAAGTTTTACATTGCATCATGAAATAAAAAAATCAATAAATTTTTCCCCTTTTGAACACACTTATATCCTTAGCCTATCCCTGAAGGTCAAAAATAAAATACTTCTTCACATCCTGGAAAAAATAAAACATAGAAATGGGTGAGCTCAGATGCTCCGTAAGGATAACAATATAGTGGAAACTTTCATAAATAAGTATAAACATTTAAGGTAATGTATTAGACTAAAACAAAAGACTTTTAATCTTAAACTTCAGAAAAATATGGAAAATATAAAATAAAATAATTCCATTTACTTATTCACATGGATATTCTACTAGTCGAATAATCACATGCAATATTAATAGCCACTTTCATAATGATGGAATGCATAATGCCAGACTTTATAACCACATAGTCAAGGCCTTGTGCCAATAATACAAATAAGATTTTGTCAAGCCCTTATGAAAAGACACTAGTTTGTGTCATGAGACCTACCGATGCATCAAGGAGCTATAGAGGGCTCCACCCATCACTTACTAAGTCCAATTAATTTCACATATGAAAAGGTTTAAACATAACATAAACATTCATATTAAAACTAGCATAGAAAATGATGATAATTTATCTGTAAACCATGAATGGTATAAGAATAACACATCCATAGTCAAATATATCACAAAAACTTCAATACAATATGAAAGATTTGTATTATAATAAATAAACTTCAAATAATCCAGAAATAAATCAAAAGGATGTTGGCATAGATGAAATCAAAACTTTTTTTAGTTAAATATCTCTTTCAATTTTGAAATAATTTAAAAGTCATATAATTATATAAGAAAAAATTTATTTTGAAAATATTCTTATAATATTTTAAGGGAATCTTTTATGATGTTATAATGGCAGAAAATAGCTACACTCGCTGTATAAGTTAAAAAAACATTCTGACCTTAATTTTGTCGGAAAGGTCATAAAGTACCTTGTTTGGAAAATGACAGAAAGATTCCATTAAAAAAATATAAGGTCAAATAATGTTATAAATTACTTTAAACCATTGTATAGTAAATAGTAAAAATGTTTTTAAATAAATTTTTAAGAAAACACGGATGTTGATGATAAAGATGTCCCAGTAGATACTTACGTAAAAACAACCTCAGATAATAAAGAGATTGTGAAATTAACCCTTAACTTGTACTTTTACTTGGTCGATGGTATTTTAACCTCTTTTATAATAGTTAAATCATTGTTATTAAATTATACAAGAACTATATACATAAATATGATATCATATATGATCCTCTAATGTTGCTTTGATAATAATATTTTAGTAGTATCATCGTTTCGAGTGTTAACTGATCCGTTTTCCTTTATATGCTCGATTACGTAAGCCATGTTTGTTATGGATAGGATGTATTTTATTCATATCCAAAATTATTTTAAGTTATTTAGACATTATTTTTAATCATAAAATGAAAATTATTCTTGAATGATTACGATGGGGAATGAATCTCATCGCGTTCATGGAGACGGTAATCCGTACGTACGCACGAGTGACAATATCATTATATTGATGGTGAAATTGTATTTAATTGGATGGTATATCATATATAAAGAATAATTAACATGTTATATTTATTATTTACATCATTTATACTCATTATTATACCCATCCATATAATGAAGTGTTTGAATAACAAACTACACCACGACATGGAGACAGTAAGTCGTACATACGCAAGAATGGTGACTTTTTCATTCATATGTTGGAAAGAATAATGAATATGGTTGTAACATTTAAATATAATCACATTTTATAGAATATACTGGATTTATTATTTTAGAATGTAAATGACAAATAAAGAGGAAGTGGAAGAAGAAAATAACTTGAAAGAGGTGATGAAATATTTACCTCTTCTTCAGGTTCTTCCTTTTGATTTGATCAAAAGGGAACCTTAGGTTGGATTTATGATTAAATTAAGGCCTCTAGGTTAAATGGAGGATATTTTAGAGGATATTAGGGTAGGTTTTGGTCGAGACAAAAGGCTTTGGAGGTGTGAAATTAAGAGAAGAGGAAGTGGACTTTTATAAGAGAGGTGAGGGTCACTTTAGGAAAAACTTGAAATATTATTTTATAATAAAATAATTTTCGGTTTCTAATGACTCAAAAATGAATTATTTATAATATAAGGTGGTTATGGTTATAAAACAACTCAACCAATAGGTTTTAGATAGGTTTATGCCACCATATTAACCTTATCTTTTAGATTTAACTTTTTGTTAAATAGTTTGACATTTACCATGTCTCTTTGTATTTTTATATTATATGGTTAATAAACTTACTATAACAAGACAAGAGAACCCCATTTGGTTAATTATTAATATATATAACCTTATATAAGTACCTTTTCAAAATACTATATTTTTAGGAATATTATATCAATTAATAATATAGTATTTGTTTTAAAAACTCAATTTTTTAAATTTTGACACTATTTAGTATTTGATTTTTTTGGAAAGCTATGTAAACTTTATCACTTCGAATAAAATTTATTTAACCAATAATAACATGTCATATTAACGTATAAAATTATTGGAATTCATCATAAGTCTCAATTTACATTTATTTGGATATTTATAATATCAATTATTTTAATATTTCATTAATAAGGTAATTTCTGCATCATCATTGTGTCACAAATAAATTAAATTATTTAATGTCTAAAAATTATAAATAAAATACCATTATGTATGAAATATTTTTATCTTTCTTATGAATATTTGTTGTTGAATTTATATTGAGTGTAGCCCTATATTAAAAATGGTTGAGTTATTAAACTTTGAATTTAACTCTTTTAACTCTTCTTTAAATAAAATAATAATAAATGTCTTAATCTAATCCAAGTGGACCAAAGAGGATCATATTTTATTACTAAGGTTTTTTTGGGTCAAATTATACTTATACAATAGAATTAGAACATGTGTTAGGGTAATTATGATATCATTTTTACCCTTAATTACCCTATTTACTTTTAACCGTGGTAAATAAAAGTCAAAACTTACTATTCAAAAAATTATTTTCATCTTATTGAACCACATTTTACTTACTGATATTAACTACGTCTCTTTAATTTTTGAAATTAAACTCACATAAGTGGTAAAATTATGTTTTATTCAAATTTTAAAATGCTTCTAGAAGGTGGGTAAAAGACAGTAAAAAGTTCAATAAACTTTTTATACATCTAAACTTATTATAAAATGACTCCAATGAATTACATTGAACTTATATAGGTATTATATATCTATTTTGACCTAAAATAAATTTAAATAAAATAAATAATTATTTAAATAAAAAGTCAGTTTTAACCAATAACGCAATTTTTTTCACTATTCATAAAAAATTGAAAGTTTTCAGAAAAATACAAAAAATTCACCCTAAGCTAATTTCGATATTCCAAATTCAAAAATGAAGCCCATTTTGTAAAATAAAATTTACCAAATTTCAAAAAGTGGGTATTACTATTCATAGCAGCTAGTTTGATTGGTCGCGGTATGTTAGAATCTCGAAGTTGTGTACAATGCAAGCTATTACATTATTCAAAGGGAAACATACAATGGAAGCTTGGGGGTATTACATAAAGGTAAGAGAAGTTATCACATAAATGTTCTTTCACCCTTTCACCAAGAACCAATGGGGGATCTGGTCCTACTACCTAGGGCATATTCCCAGTAATGTCCTACTATATCCCTACTAGAAGCCATCATCATTTTGAAATGCATCTATAATTCCAAACACATATCTTAGAACACATAACATATCATGTTCACAACTACACAGGGGGGGGATGGTGGGGTGGGGTGGGATTCACAAATAGCCTTATCAAGTCACATTACATACTCTATCTGTACATTCATAACTAAAACACTATCACTACCCTCAACCACCCCTATCCATGGACATGGATAAATTAGGGTAAACCAAACTTCCATGATTTCAAACTATCATCTGAAACTATTTTAACCATTTAAAATTACATATTTCAATTTATAAAATTGAATTTTCTTTATTAGAAACTATTTCTTTAAACCCATAAAAGAGATAAAAAATAATTTCATTCCCCATAATCCAAACATAAACTTCTTTTTCATGTGTGCCTAATATGATACATGCATAAAAAATATTGTGCCTAAACATGCCATGATTAAAATCTCATAAATAAATAACATCACACAACATGTGTATCATCAAAAGTTAAATAACATCCCACTATAAAAATAAAATACCAAGAATAATAATCCCACCATGGGATATTGGGGTTTACCTCACACATGGGTTAACTAATTCCATGAACGAGCTCATTAACAAGTCTTGAAACATCCTAATCACATGTATACCTTCCCTAAATAGAAAGAAAATGGAAAAGAAAACCTTCTATATTACTATTTTTTAATTTCCCAAACTGGGTGCCACTAGTCTGGTGTCCCAAGATAGTTTACCACATAACCTTTGGCATGCCTCCTCATATTCTAGAGGTTTCTAACTAGAAACAAGGCTATAATAAGGTGTTTGGGGAAACTATAACCTCTTTACCAGAGTATGTCAATAGTATAAATCAATATAAACAATAAAAAAATCAATAATTTAACAATCAAAAATAATTATGCATCTTATAAGAAAACCCCCAAAACTAGGTAAATACCAAGAAACCAATATAGTAATCATGTCATATCATAATCATGTCATGTTTGAAAAGAAACCCATAATAAAGACACACTTATAATACCCCAAATGGGTCCCAACACTAGTTAGTTACCCTTATATATGCTCCATCCCAAGATATTAACTCAAATATCCATAATAAGGCATTTTCTCTTATTCTAACCTACAACCTTGAAATATGATTGGGTACCAGTGGTAGCCCAAGTAGGGTGTGAGTACAACTCAGTAGGCCACCGCCAATAGTGTCTAAAGTAATGTGTAGACCAATTATATTTTATACAAAATTATATATGAGTAAAAAACAAGACAAAAAAGTAAAATGGATTTCAAACGTAAAAGATTTATCAGTTCACCACTTGTTCTCTTTGGTGTTATCATGACCCCTAACCCATCATACAAATCTCAACCATGCTGGTAGTCTAAGCCATAAAACATAAAGGGTAAAAATTTTAAACAAAAGATTAAATAATTAATCATCCTAGTTATAAAATACTAAGGTTTACAAGCCCAATTACCCATACCATGTTAATTTCCATTAGTGCCTAAACATCGTGTCAAATCCCTAGCCAATAATAAGGAATTTCATGTCTATAATTTGAAATAAAGGATGCCAAGCATCATGTCTAGCCATCCTACATCAAGGATAAGAAACTACCTATCCAACATCCTTACCCATGTGTGTAGAGTGTCATGTATACCATTAAAAATTGAGATATGTAGAACATAACATCCATAATTCCCAACCATTTCATAAACTCACAATTTCAAAGGTCCAAACTATGTTTCCTTTTAAACTTATCATAACATCAAGGATGCACCTCATCTTCTTATCAATATTAACATAGTTTATATCAATCAATATCTTTGACCTATTTCTATTCAAAAACCATTTATTCATTTAACACAACCAATAAGGTTCTTTAAGTCAATAAAATCACAATCAATACCCTTTAACAATTTACCCATTATTCCTCTTCATTTTCAAAACATCATTAAATTACAATTCAATCCAAAAAACCACTTATGAAAGATCACTTGATCAAACGAAAATAACGACTAGTTTAATATTCTAAACCCTTTATTTACTAATTTATAACCCATATTTCCCTTTCAAAGGGATTTTCATACCTTATGGGTGGCCTTAATCTCCATCTTATAATTGTTAAGGGATCCAATGGGGTCTGTGAGAGATCTAGATTATCATTTTTGTGGCTCAATTTTTTTATTAGTCAAAATCACAAATACACGGCAAGGAAAACCAATGTCACCACTACACACACAACTAAAACATAAATACTATGAAATAAATCTTGTATACCACATAACTTATGATCATATATGACTACTCATCCAATAATTATCATAAATTGAAGCTAAAATGGAATGAACACCAAATCAAAGGACTCCCTAAAAATAGAGTTGATGTGATTTGGAAGAAGATAAAAAACCATGATATATAGTTTCAAAAAATAGAAAGTAATAGAGTTGGTGACTAACCAAAGGCTTTAAATCAAATTAAAATATACTTCAAAAACCCTAAAATTGAAGGCAAAACAATCCTTGTAAGTCTTCAGAGATCCTGGTTTTCACCCTAGGATTGTGGAAGAAGAATAATGGGGAAAAGTGGGCTTGATAATATAATAGTTGTGATGTAAAGAAGGTAAATTCCCACATTTAATAGGGTGCACAGTTAGGCCACACAATTTTACAAACAATTTACTAACCATGTAGTATCCTCTATCCAAAAGGAAACTAAATTTCTTGATTTTTTAGGAAACCCGCATGTCTTAAAAAACCATATGGTCACCATGTAGTTTTGTCTATCCAAGGGGAACTAGGCTACACAGCCTCATGGGTCCACTCAAATTATTTTAGAACCATGCTTCATCCCTTTACCAAACCACATTGTCTTGGTGCATAGTTAGTAATAACCATGTTCCAACCATGAACCCTACAAAATATGACCCTTATTCCCCATTTTTCATTTCCCAAACCCATGAGACACTCCTTAGACCTTTCCTATCCTCGAGAGGTATTCCATTAAAAAATTTAAAAGGATTTTTACCAATATCTAAACAAATAACTCATATAAAAAGTAGGATTTTACATAATACTCTAAGTAACAATCGATAATTAAGATATTAGTTCACTTCCTACCTTCACTTACCACATGATCCATAACTTGAGGTGATACATTCATACTTCTCAATAATCTAGAGAAAAATTGTGTCGATCACCACAACATGACCTCTCACTTCTATACAGGACTTCAATCGCGATATTTCCACCCCCCTTCAAATCTATAGCCTCAAGGTAGACTTCAAATTTCACACTCAAACATCTAAATCATCAATAATGTCTAAAAATAGATAATTAATGTGAAAAATAGAATCCTAAGTTGAAAAGAACTATCCCCCCATTTTGATAGCTTTAAGATCTCCTCTCAATGTTCATTTCTCCATTTGAAAGGAATGAAAATCTCTTTAACTAATAAAAATAATTATTACCAAGAAACATATTCTAACCAACCATGATTCATCTGCTACCATACTCGATCCACACCTCTAAGTGAAATCACTACTAGGGAAACCTGAAATAAATCTTGAGACTTTATTAATTAGAAGAAAACCTTAAACTCTTACAACTGTTCCTTAACTCTAAGGATGACATTTATCCATGGAAATTAGGAAACTTATGTTAATATCAAGATAATATCTTATCACATGTACCTGCCTCATTCCAATAATAGTGTCTTGGGGATTAGTGGCTAACATCTCTTCACCCAAAAAATAAAAATAAATAAGGTTATTTAAAATAATTAAATGACACACAAATCACATCCACCCTATAAGAATCATATTCACTCCCAAAAATAATACCAAATCACCCCTTTATTTAATTGGAACAATCATTTCCTTTATTAACACAATACTCCCATAACTCCCATACTATCAAACAAAAAAACTTCACCCTCTCTATGTCAACCATATCTAATCCACAAGAATAAAAAAATCCTAATCAAGAAAATATACTGATAAAATCATTCAAGAAATCAACAATTCACCTTTCATGAGTTTAGTCACTTAAAGCATGATCAGTAGGGTATTAAAATTGAACTTTAGTTTTAAATAGGTGAAAACCTTTTAGCTAAACCCATACTTTTAAAACACTTAAAATTAATCATTCATTTTACCTTAAAACCTATTGTTTTCTATAAAACAATTTAAATAAAAAACCTTTAAGATTTCTTTAAGACATGGTATCAGTAAAACCCCTTTGTAAAGTTAGACAAACCCATTTTTATAAATATTAAAATCTTAAAATCAGTAAATGGTTTATATAAAAAGTAAAATGATACTTTTATTTTAAATAACACATTACCAAAAAGGTATAACATAGTTTAATTAAGTTAAATAATTAATTCCATATAACACTATACACATTATTACATATCATATAAAAAGTTCATAAAATCAGCATATCTAACCCAAAAAAACCATCATGAAGAACTAAATAGACTCAAGCACCCAAATTTTTTCCAATTTAATTCATTATGAAAGACAAAATATTGATAGTTAACCTATTACCACAATAAAATTAAAACATTATTAAATTTAAAATAGGAAAAATAGATGACCACATAACATATTATTTAAAATATCAATCTAAGGTAAATATTTTCATCCATTTCAAGGTCTTATAGATTACAAACATATTTAAAATTATCAAGAGTGCACCAAGTTAAACAAAAAAAAAAAAATTCAAAGGTATGAAGGGGTTCTAGCCTAGCCAAGGGTTACATTAATCATTTACTTCTCCTTAAAGACATTACTTCTTAGAGTTTCAGGTCAACAAGAACTTTACATACCATTAGATAATGATAAAACATAAGACCACAATAAAATCAGCATATACACATACATATATATAAACTAATTCAAACAATAACTGACTCAACACAAAAGGAAAACTACACTAGTAACAGCTTAAGACAATAGAATAAATAATGATATAAAATATTGTAATCTATATTTTATGTCCCTAAAAACAAAACATAGGTTACCAGTATAAAACAATTATCTATGACTAATGGTATGGAATTAATTTATGATAATTTTATTAGATTCATTTTAATTCATCCTCTTTAATCACCCTAGTTCAGTCACATGTGAAAACAAGTATGATTCATGTACATTTCCAAGTAATTTACCCCATAATTAGTATTACATTTATAATGGTGTTCAGTGAGATTAAAGTACTTGTGTTAGATAAAATAGGCCCCAAAGTATTGTGTCTTATCTAGTCTCTCATGCTACATCACCCACAGAGTTTATATAATGCGTTTTTTTACCAAACTTAGGCAATCCACACTAACACCTAACTCCAAACCCTATCATAAATCTTAACCAAATTCTTTGATACCACTATATCATGACCCTCACCTAATTGTAACTGCTTTTAGGCCTAAAAATAAGGTAAAATTTACCCTCGAAGCTTTCCTTTAATAGGAAATAGGTTGGAGACTAGCACTGAGGGTTTAAAACACACAAATGAGAGGAATAAAACTCATAAATCCTAGGAATACAAGGATAATACGACCAATAAAAAATTACATAAATAAAAATATTATCCCATAAAATCCACAATGAATGGAATTATATTCTTATAAAAGATATCCAAAATGAAACACTAAAACAAAACACCTATGAAAGTAACCGCGATAACAACTCCAAGAACCAAGCATATAATTACCAAATTGTTCATCGAATCCCTATTGGAATCTCGAAGAATACTTTATTTATATTGGGGTAAGAATACATGAATACTTAGTTGGAGCATCCCCAATACATCCCATGTAAAATTGGAAGACGAATGCTAATGATTCAGTGGATAAAAAATATTACCAACAAGTATCTAACAAGTTATCTATCACATAACCTCAGCAAGGTTCACTAACCAAAAAATGCATAAAAAAAATTAGTATCAAAAGAATATATCAATATGGAAATAAATACCACTTCCCCACTGGTTTGTTGTTCTCACACCCAAAATTCAAACACCATGTGACTCAATCCCTTCTATGTGTGTGTGTCCATATATATAAATGATGATTGTCAGTCATATCCCTTTACACACCAACCCAAGTAAGGTATAACAATTTTTATTGGAATTGGTCCATAGCTACATATACATCACTCTAGGGTCTCATGAACATGAAAGAAGTAATCTCATTCCCTCCTCCTTCCATGACTAATCCCCACCATGTACCACTATATAAAAACTATATATACAGATAAAATTAGGGAATCAAGAATATGAATGACATAAAACTTGTACCATTCTCCTTCCATTCATGACCCCCACCATACAACATCATATAAAGGTATATTTCATACTATAACATTAAGCTTTTATATCCTATATATTTATACAAACATTGATCTATCATATCCCATACTATATCTAAAGGGTGAGTGGGGAAGAGGGTGTGGTCATTAATATATTTCCTCACCAACCTAGATGTTTGGGAAGTCACCCAAACAAAAAAGTTGGGTTTCATAAAGTTATCTAACATTGGTGGGGAGTGTTTGAAATAAAAAAATACAATTATATATATACTCACATAAACAAAACCAAATAAGGTTCCCACCACAATAACTCTACCACATCTCTCATAACCATTACCACCTCACTACCATTCACTAGCCACTTCTATCATCTATAGAACAATAACCAATTCAATATATTATATGAAACAACCATATCATAATTCACTATTCATCATATAGGTTTAACCATTTAATTATTTATATAATTACCATTTTACCACATATATTATGTCCATTATTTCATTAATTAATTGTATTCAATAACATTAAATTCAATAATTTATAGTCCCCATTTGTCTAAAATCTTAACATTTGTTATTCACAACCATTATAGCCATTAGTCATCCATTTCAACACTTAAGGTTTGTTACTCACCATTACACATCAAGTTCCATACCATGTTTATTACTAGCCAATCATTATTCCTCAATTACATTCAATTCCATCCATTATCATTTTTTCATTACCATATTTAATATTTCATCAATAGCCCATAACTTATTCAATTCTATCTCTACATCATATTAATTACTTTCAATTGTATCTATGACATCAAGATTCTACAAAAAAATCTCACAACATCCACAAAACTACACATCCATCACATCGACAACCACCGCACATTATAAACCAAAAAACACAATAACCCTTCCATCCACTTTCACATCAATCACATGAATCCATTTTACACATCAATATTTCATTAAAAATAGAATTCCAAGTCATATTATCATTACCATAAGTTCCATACTTAAATATAACAAATTTATTACCCATTTTACATGATTATATTGATTATGAAGGTGAAATGTATATAAAAAATAATTTATGAGATCATTATACTAGCATACATCATTTAACCACAAGTTATAAACAAAAAGAAACAATAAACACCATAATACACCATAAATTCACACCAAACATACCCTTCTTTAATCATTCCATCATAATAATAAAATATGGATATCCAAACGTCATTACCATTATTAAAAGTTCTCAAAAGACAATTTCATTACTATCTTTAAATTTTTAGCGTTTTATGAAAGGTGATTTCAATACTTAAAACATAGAAAGGGTATATAATTCACAGTATCAAGAAATATTATCACAATAAAAATAATCTAACACTAACTACATGAACTATAGCATAGAAACATACAAACACATGTGAATCACCCCGTCACATTAATTTATTTTAGCTGAGTATTTATCTTTATTATGTTAATTCTTACCACCCTCCTAAAGACATCCAAATATTGTTACTACCACATTATATAAACATTGATGGAGAGTTAATGAATCCCCTAACTCAACATGAGGATTTAAGGTGACACTACAATATAATGGAAGAACTCATCATCAACCACCTCCAAAATTGAAAGGTACCACCTTATAAACTTACCATAATGAACCACCAATAGACCATACTAAAATATAGACTAAAACAAAAAAATAATTTTATATATATTATAAAATTTATTATTAAATTTAACCCTTAAAGCATTTTAAAATTTTGAATTTAACACTAATAATTTAGACTTTTTTTAATAAATTTTATTTTTATTCTAATACATATATGTGAAATTATATTACTACTATTGACAAATATACATTATTAATAATTATTAATTATATTATTACCAAATTATTTTATGTGTTCTATTGGAAACCTATATGTATAATAGTTATATTACTATTAAAATAGTGTTATTCCTAATAGTCTGATTCCAAAAGTCACCTTACCCTTTTAATGGTCATATTCCACCTTATATATAAACATCATTCTGACATCTAAAATCATTCATATGTTTCTCATAGTTCATATACCATTTATATTCCATTAATTATTGTTTTATTTATAATTAATATTTATCTTACATATTTTTCATTATTTTTAGAGTATTATCCTCCATAGTGCCAAATTATTGTGTTATCTTATATTTTTATGTGTTCTATAACACTAGTTGAAATTATTATAGTAGATGTAAGTTGATAGTTTTGTGTTGTAATGTTATATTGAAATAATAGAATTTTAATTGTGCAATAGTTATTATAATGAAGTGTTTATTTAATATAATACAATCTTTGGTCTTACAAATAGGTACTCAACCTAGTTCCAACAAAAAATATAAGATATGAGGAAAAATTTGTGAATTTGAGAAGCATTAAATTACTTATTGATTGAAAAGTTAAGGAGGTGAAAGAGAAAGGTATGAGTTATGAACCTAAATCATGAAATTGTTTAGATGATGGAAAAAATAAAATTATTCTAAAAATAATATATAATTGTTAATTGTAGGGATGTTTTTTGGGATAAATCTTAGGTGAAACCAAGTTCTTATGATATACCTTTTAATTTTCTATAATGTCTTAAAAAAATTAAAATTGATAATAAATTTTCTAAATTTATAAAAATATTTATAAAATTTAAATTTAAAAATCATTTTGAATAGGGCTTAATTAAAATTCTTAATTATAACAGTTTTTTGAATGAATTACTATCAAATAAAATAAAATTATATGAAGCAAGCATCATATCCTTGAGAAAAGAGTTATTTAGTGGTGATTTTTTTCCCGAAAACTATTTTATCTTTAATATTTATCCACATCATACACAATTGGTTGGTGTGAGTTTGGAAATTTCTTGTGTGATCTTACATCTAGTAGATTTATAACAAAATACAGTTTTATCAGTGCTAAAAAAGGCCTTTATAAGTGCTAAAAAATATCTGATAATTGAGGTGCCACTAAAATTTTATCTCTTTTATCAGTGCTAAAAAAATAAATGATAAAGTGGTCCTTTATCATCACTTTTTTTAGCGTCGATAAAAGTTAAAAATAATAATAAAAAGATTAAAAAAAATTCTGCAAATCAAAGGAGGGAATTAACAATGCTTGACCCCCTTAAATATCACTATTAAAGCACCCTGCCTACATGCCCTACAACCCCCCCTGCATGCCCCATCCACACCCTAAACCTTTAACAGTGCTATCACCCCCTTTACTAACCCGACCGCACTCCCTAACTTCCCCTGGGATTCGAACTCGATACCTCTCCACTACACACCTGGACCCTTTATCACTCCTCCATGTTGATTTTCTCTACATTTAATGATATATCTATTTATTTTTATATATATTTAGTCATATTTATTCATATATTAATATATATTTATATTAACACACATATATATATTTTGTATTTATATAGTTATATTAATATATATATTTATTCGTATATTAATATATATATATATTCATATATTAATATATATATATATATTCATATATTAATATATATATATATACATATATATTTATATTTTTTTACTTATATACTTATATATTTATATATTTATTCGTATATTAATATATATTAATATTTATTTATATATATATATTATTATATATATATATATATTTGTATATTAATATATATTTATAAGATCAATTTTAAATACATTTTTTAAATATGTTTTTTGTGTGTGATTATAAATAAGTAAATAATTAAATACATATATACAACACAGACACACATATATTATATATGCATATCTGTAAGTATAATTATACATATTTATATATATTTATAAATATTATACATTAATATGTATATATATATGTTTAGAATATATAGATTATATATATTAGTTTGTTAATACACACACACAAATATATAAACACACACTCATTATATAGGTATATAAATATTCATATAATTTTATTTTAAATAAAATCAATATTACTCTTTTTATTTAGATAAGTCTCATATGTTGAGAAATATATTTTTTATGTAAACATGTTTAATTAATTATTTATAAAATTAATTTTCTTATGTGTGAATATATAAAAAATATGTATATATTGTTATATATTTGATTATAAATAACTAAACATTGTGAAAAAATGATATAATTTCAAAGCCATAATATCGATATGATGTAATCCCTTGAAATAAATTCATTACCCACTAAAAAAGGGAAAACACCACCTGAAATAAGGTTGAAATTCCATCGAATGTTAAAAAAATTTGTATCCCGACTAAAAACTCATTTTTAGAGGCCTTTGAGCCTTTTTTGCCTCAAAAAATGTGACAAAGGGTTCCCTTATGTCATTAGTACATAGATATTGTTGTAAGTTCTGATTTGATATGTGGTAGAGCTCAAATGAACACCCAGATCAAAAGTTATGACCGTTTGAAGTTGGAGTTACATTTTCAAATTATTTTAGATCTTTTATTAATTTTCTTTTGATTTTTTATGTCCTAAAATTATTATTAAATGATTATTACTATATGATAAATAGAAAATTATTAATTAATAATATTTCTTAAAATATTTTATAAGCCATTTTCACAACATATCTTATATATTAAGTGAAAATGTCTATTTATTATTATCTAAAACAAATTTAAAATATATATATTATATTTATATCAATATAAAAAAATATATATTTATATATCAGTATATTATTTTGAATGAAATATAATTTTTTAAATACACCCTTTATCAGATCTAGTAAAAATAGCACTGATAAAGACTCCCTTTATCAGCGCTACTAAAAAAGAACTAATAAAAGGGACCCCTTTAACAGTGCTAAAAAAGAATTGAAAAGGGAGGAACCTTTTTCCCCACTCAAAAAGCACTGATAAATGTACCCCCTTTATCAGAGTTTTTAGAACTTTTAAAGGTTAGTGCTGTGAGAAATTGTTTTTATGGTAGTGTGGGAAATCATGTAATATGAGGTATGCAAGAAGTATAAAATATAATAACTCAAACCAATTCAACTGAAATTTTAATTCATAGACCACTCGATTAAGTATCTAAATGATTTTTTTTGGAATACTTATAAAAGTTTAAAAATAAATAGTTAATATTATTTTTCTTAATTTAGGTACATATGGGGATATTGATATATTGAAAATATTAGAGAGACCATTCCTTTACACGAGTAATTTATTAATTCATGCTAACAGAGGTCACCTTATTTTGAAATTGTTAATGAATGAGTGACCTTCAATGTAAAAATTCTTATATGATGGTGATTTTTTTATATTATAATTTTTTCTTGATTATATTAATCATTATCCAATTTTGTATAATGGAAAATATTTTTATTTTATTATATATTTTGAAGATATAGCCTTTCTTAAATTGTTTAAAGTGTAAATCTTAGAGAGTTTTTCATCATTGTTTATACCTTATATTATGTGTCCATACAAATTTCATATGAAACCCTAACCATCATCACATAATTTCTATATCCTCAATGAGATAAAAATTTATAAAAATGGTTAATGTTGAGTTATCCATTGAGAAATTAGGTTATTTTTCATAGTTATTTGAAGTTACAAATATTTCATTACATGGGAGATTACTGATATTGGAGGAATAAACCATAATATTTGTAATCAAAATTTTTTTATAAGAAGAGATTTTCTATCTAAGGATTTAACCTCTACATTTTTTAACACCACTGATAAAGTAAATTTTAAGAAATAAGTAATTATATTTATTAATGTGGGTATCATTTAATTTTATTTATTTATTTACAGGTTAGTCCCTTTAAGTTTATTCCAAATAATGGATTAATAACTTATGTTCTGAATCTAAATAAATAAATAATCTTATTAATTAATGACATGAGATATTTATTTTTTATTAATTACCCCAATATTAAAGACACAACATGAAAGGTCCACTTTTTTCTATTCACTGACTAAATACATGAATAGAAAAAAAGAATGGATAATATTACTTATTATGATGGTTAATTTAGGTACAATCATTTTTTAATTACTTTAGAAGCTCAAGATATAATTACACATAATTTCTTAATGTTTTTAGTTTAAATTAATGTCCTTTTGGATGTGTAATATGTCTATCATTTTTAGAATTTCATGATTTCTATTTTTTTTGAAATAGGAGAGAAACTTATTGAAATATTCATGAATGGATTCTGAGTCTAAGGTAAGTATTTTGTCACAAGTCCTCAAAAAATTTGGATTGCATATTAGAGAAATTTGTTCCAAAAAATATTATTTTAAATTGGAAAATTTTCATTTTATAGTATTTATATTTTTTAAATATATGGATCATTTATTTTCATGCGGGTGATAGTTTCAAATGGAGGATACTCTTATTTCACTCACTAACACCCAAACAATGCATGAGACAACTGACTTACTTATACAGATAAGAAACACATGTAAATGAGTACATGGGTTCATTTTTTCATGTGAATTCATTCATGCGTACATTTATTCCTATGTGGGTGTGGGTGTGTATGGGTGTATGTGTGTGGGTGTGTGTATGTAATAAATTAAAAAAAGATATAAATTGGTAGTGACATCTTTGTTGAACTTCAAAGGATTTAATTAAATTTTATTCAACATAGGTTAACATTATTTAAAACTTTCTTACAAAATCCCACTTACATCTTGATAATAATTTTTTGCTCAAATATTCCATGTTTTATATCTAATTTGTGAATGATTTATATAGTATTACATGATCACTAATATAGTTTTTTATCTTTGGAATTGATGATATTTTTTATAAACATTAAAATATTGAAAAAACAATTATTGGAAACATGAGTAATGGTATCCCCAAATAGAAATTAGATATTTTAGATAATGTATGTGTATTATTATTATTGTGAAATTATTTTAAAAATAATGAAAATTAGAATTATTTTTCTATTGAATGTCAATATATTTGATTAATGTTTATCAAAAAATAGTTACCATTATTTCTAAATTATAAACCCTTACTTTTGTTAGGATGGTTTATAGTTTTATTCAATATTTTAGTTTTTTATCATAATTTTATGCATCATTTATCTAATATTTTATAAAAAATAATATAAATTTATATTATTATTCTTATATTGAAAACTTTGAAACATTTTAAAGAAGATTAATTAAAACAAGAGTAATGGTTTTCCAATATTATAATGATACCTTTGAGATGATGTATGATGCTAGTAATTTTTTTCTAGACTTATTCTAGAAAAAATTTGATAATATATTTCTATATATTTTCTCTGATATAAGGGATCTGAATAAGAAAAGTATATATTATAAAAAATGGGAAAATTTATTCTAAATGTTTTTTTATTTTTGATCATTTCATGATGTATCTTGTCATTTATATGGTCATTATTTATATTTATCATTATTATTTGATGTAAATATTAAATAAAAATAATAAAAATCCATTTATCATTCATGGTTATTATTTCAATAAGAATTTAATATTGTGATATGTGATACCAAAATTTGTGAGAATGTTATTTTAGACAACGTTTCCTATTTAAATTTCACACATTTGGAGTAAGAATAAGACATGAAGATTAATGATTATAATGAACTAAAAATGTCAATATGATATTTTCCTTCTTAACATATGTGTATGCTATATTTATATGTATTTTCATTTATAGTATAAGTTATAGTATAAATAAATCTCTTGGACCACAAAAAATCAAAAATAATTTATTTCATAAATATAGAACATTACATACAAAAGATAAATATATTAAATAAAATAAAAATAAGAATAATGGGATAATAAAATCAAGTAAATAACATGATTAAAATTCCATAATATATTGGTTCTTGGTCTTTTTATAATTAGCACAACCATGGGAACCAATATAATAAAAAATAAAAAGATTATAGATACGGTAGTAATTTTATAAATGCAATGTGAAGAACTCAAGAGGAAACTACATTAATGAAATGGGTAGTATTTCAGTTGTATATGTAGGCTTGATAAATATAATAGGGTAATTGTAAAGGGTAAGGTTACAGTAAGAAATATGACTATCAGAATAGAAACTTAACTGTTGGAATAGTAAAATGGTCGTTATATGTAACCATTAAAATAACTATGTAATTAAATAAATACCAATACGAAAATATCAAAATACCATAAATGAATATTTTATGTTTTAAATATAATGATTTAATTTAAATTACACAAATCAAGTAATCACTTTAGTAATGTGTTTTATCTTTAATTATAAAACCACAACATTTAAAATTTAAATAAAATATTGAATTTATCTAATTTTGAAATTTATCTTTGTAAAATTAATTCTTAATTTATAATCAAAAGGTCAATATTAATTAATAATAAATTTTTGTTAACTTTATGAAATATTTTAATTTTTCATTGAATAGTAAAATACATTATGAAATGTATGAAATAGTATTCTCTAAAAATAAAAATGGGAATCTCTAGAAAATTTACCCATTTTAATTTTTTTCATATGATTTATCAAATTTATAAATAAATTTATTAAGCCTATAATTTTTTTTAGAGGTTAGAATTTTTTTTATATAATAAAAACAAGTATTTTAACATATTATGTGTTTATTTTAGAAAATTTATTTTTTCATAGTTTGAAATTTATTTTCATAAAATAAGTTCAACATTTTTAATCAGGACATAAAAATTATTTTAGGGAGATATTTTGGTATTTTTCATAAAAATAAATAAATGTTTAAATATGATGAAATGGTTATACAAAAAGGACATCATCATCCAAAAATATCATTCACCATATAATCATGAATTTGGTTCAATTAAAATGGTGTATAATACTATTATTTATTTTATATTTCAATTCTCTCCATTAATTATTTTTATTTTCATTATATTATCCCAAATTACCATCCCCTCCATATATAAATACCCCATCTCACCCCATTTTCAAATAACTTCCAAAAAATTTCCCCGCTACCCAAGATCAAACCATATTCCTTTTTTAAGAATCCTAAAATACATTATGGTCTCACCCCATCCCAATATTTCATGTAATTAGGACCTTAGAAAAGAATAAATCTTCAAGGATGAGGTAACAATACTTTCTCTTCATTTAATTTTCCTTCTTTATTCTTTAATTCTCATTTACATTATTTTAAAAATACTCCCAAAAATAATTAATTAATTCATAAACATGATATCAATATTATTATGTTATTATATTCTTCACAAAATATAATTATAATATATGTATATATTATCCCACTTTGTCTTTTAATGCATCTTTACAAGGTCATTTCTACCACCTACAAGGATATTGTCTTTATTTATTTATCACGACCTTCATGGTTGGTAAGTTTAGTATATTTATATATGTCTGTACATACGTATGTACACACACACACATAAGTATATATGTTCCTATGTATATATGATTTGTTAATCATTAATGGGTAATGAAACTAATGGATAAATAATAATGATCAATACTACAATACTGAAATAAAAATTAAATAATTAAAACAAACATGCCCTCACACCTTTTAACTGTAATGAAATGTTAATAAATAATTTAAAGTGGTAATAAATGATAAAAATTTATTTTAATGAAATTAAATGACTTCTATAATGATGTTTTAATAAATATATGCTGGTTATAATTGAAGTATTAGATTTTCAAAGAAACATGGGGCCTAAGATAAGGGGATTCCCACTAATTTTATCTCTCTTATAATTAAATCCTTGTTTCATAACCTTTATTCTTTAATTATTTATATTCTAAACAATTTATTTATCTTTATCTAATTATCCACTTTTTTTGAATGTTATTAATTTTTAATAAACCATTTATGTTGATGACAGAGTTATATAAAATTTATTTATCATCTTTGAAAAACTCTAATTTTTATATCTTCTGATATAATAGTTATATATAATTTATTGTAGGTTCTAGGCATAATGAAATCACATTTGGTGTGAATAATATTAAAATTTATTTTAATAAAGAGTTTCTTGAAATCCCTATAGAGGATATTTCATGTTAAATTTATAATTAATTTACTAAGATTGGAATAAATGATTACCTAGGCTTATGATATTTTCATTGTTGATGATGTTGATCTTAAAAAAACCCTTTTTGTATGGCCTTTATTGTGCTATGAGGATCCAAGTATATAATCCATCTAGGAATGATCCATACTTGCTCCTTTGATCTTCAAGAAATGCCAATCAATTTCTATGTGCTAGTAGAGTGAATCAGTTTTATTTTGTTGATTGTTTTGATTTCTTGTCTTTTTGTCTTGAATGAATTTTTCTTTAATTTTTCATTCTTGAGATGGAAAGAGGAGGAGTCGAGATATAAATTCATTATGTGCAACGGTTCTCTATTTATTCTTCTACACAATATACATAACCTTATATTTATAGAGCTAGGATTTAGGTTAAGAAACAATATTTAATTGCTTGATAGACCTTAAAATAATATTATATTCTTAAAAAAACCCATTCCACAAATTAATAATAATAATAATAATATTTTTATTTTGTGATTAATTCTAGAATGTGTAATGATAAATAATATTTATCAGCTTATAAATGAATATTTATTAATAGATGAAGTCTTGGCCTATTCATCCTCTTAAACATTTATTGAATACTTGAATAAATATTTAATTTAAATATTTCATTCATAAATAAATATTTTCGATTGATAAAATTTGAATCATGTTATTCCTAATTTATAAGAAGAATATTTACTTTATTAAATTCAAAATAGAATTTAATCAAGATCAATAAAAACACTCAGTGAGTTACGCTTTAGTATTATTTATCATTATAATTAAATGATCTCTTCTAATGTCCAATATTATAGTTTAGAAATGGGTCAAGGCCCCCCAAGTGAAAAAAATTAATGTCACAATGATGAATAACACATAAGAATGATCACTATGTAATATAATCCCTATGTCATAAAATATCATCAATTTGGTTGCACATCTATGTCACCAACCTTTTTGCTCAATATGTTTTTCTTGGAATATCTGAAATAAACACGTCAACACACCATGAAAATGAAATTTAAAGTGTCTATTCTATTCCAATCAATGGGATAAGATATCAAAGTTCATTAAGATGAAAGGATAATGTTCATCGTCAACTTATCCATTAATAATATATCATTCGTGATTCACCCAATAAACCATACTTCTTTCCAACATACAAAACAATAGTTTTAATCAAAACATATATGTGTGTGAGTCATGAAATTCATTATTAATAATATTAAATTTTATGGACCATTACACGCACTCATAGATAAAAATATTTGATGACACTAAAACATGAATAATTCTTAGTGGAAGGTATATTCTTATAATGTCCCATCATGGAGATTAAAATGTGTAAAATTCATGAGAATAAGTCCCACATTATTACGAGTAATTTCACCTAATAATCATGCTCTATGTGTCCCATCATATAATATTATCCATCCATAAAACTATATTTAAGAATATGATCATAACACCTCTAGGATCTCATCGTAGAGAGGAACTGCTATGACATTATCAATGTGATGAATACTCTAGGACATTATTACATTAATTTCATTTAGAAAAATGAACAATATGTTGTAATATATTTTCTTAATATTCCAATCATAAAATAAACATGTAATTAAAGTAAAAATAGTTGTTCCTAGGACACCAACTCCAAAAAATTACCCCTTGGACTAGAGCCCTACCTATTACTTTTAGTTCGCAAGAACTCACATGATAATCATGTTTCCAGCAATTTGAGGCTTTATTTAAGGGGTCTACACATTGTCTTATGTGAAAATATTTCTTAATTCAACCTCACTTCTCTGAGAAAAATCTCTCAAGAGATGATACTTACAAAGTATGTTCTTATTCCACTGATGTGACCATGGATCTTTTACAAGATAAAACACTGTAGTATTATCATAATAGAATGTGGTAGGATATTTACTTCTATATACCACATCATGATATTGGATTAAGTTTCACGTCTTTACTACTTCATTATCTACCTTAGAAGTCATAATATAATTGAACTCTACTATAGAATATACGACTATAACTTTCTTTGAGATCTTCCAGATCACAACACCTTCATTAAAAGTGATGATGTATTTCATTTGAGATTTCATATCATTTAGATATATTTGAAAACTAGCATATGAAAATCATCTGATGGCTAGTTCCTAAAAACTTTCATATACTAGGAACATATCCTTAGTACACCTCTAGTGATTGATGATAGTCTTTATTACCATACAATGGAGATCACCTAGGTTTGATTAATATCTACCTACCTCACTTAATGTTTAAGTGAAATATATCATAGTTTATAGAATCTCATACATGAATAAACCAATTATCGAAATGTATGGAATCCTTGACATTATTTTTCCTTTCTTATGTGTTTGAGGACACATTTTCTTGGAATGATAAATTCCATGTGACACTAGAAACAATATCCCCTTCTATTCTTCTATACTAAACCTATTTAGTATCTTGTCAATATATAAACTTTGAATTAGGTTGAGAAACCTCTTTGATTTATCAAGATAGATCTTGATCCCAAGAATATATGTTTCCTTTCCTATGACCTTCATGGAGAATCATTTCTTCAACTAGACCTTAATAGACTGTAAGACTGGTATATCATTTATAATAATTAATAATTCATTAAACATACACTATTAATAAAATGACCACACTAAAAATAAATAATTTATAGAAACATGGATCATATTCATTATTTATGAAACCAAATTCAGTTATGTCTTCTTTAAATAAAATGTTCAATGACCTATACACTTTCTTTAACCCATAAATGGAGTTTTACTAATTTAATTTCTTATTGACATCCTTTGGAGTCACAAACCCTTTGGGTTGTGTCATATAGAAATATTTTTGAATGTTCTTATTAATTAAGGTTGGTTTTTTACAACTATTTTCCAAATCTCAAAATCATGGAAGGCCACAATGGAAAGTATAATTCTGATGAAGTTTTGAATTTCAAATGGTGAAAAGGCTTCTTCATAGTCAATGTCTGGACATTATTTAATCCCCTTTTCAACTAGATATGCCTTATAGGTACTGAATTTCTATTACATGTCAAATTTACTCTTGAATCACCATTTAAAACCATTGGGATTTACATCCATTAGAGGATCTACCAAAATCTATACATGGTTTTTGTAATTGGAATCCATTTTAGAATTCATGGATTCTTGCTACTTGGGAAAATCTATGCCACTTACAACTTACTTTTAGGTTATAGAATCATTATTATCATCTAATAATGAGTCACCTTCCTTAGTTATTGGAGAACTATACTTCTATAGTTCTTTAACCTCTCTTGTACTCCTATGCAGTACTTATGTCTCTGGAATAGTTTCTTCTTCCATAGGGATTTAGGGAATCTATTTCAATACCAACTCTTATGTATCTTGAGCATGGAAATCATTTAAGTCTATCTCACTCACATTATCTCATTTAGAGATGTTCTATATAGAGTGTGTCTTGAAAATATTACCCTTTTTTCCTAAGGGATCATAAAGGTAATATCCCCTTGTTTTGTTATAATATCCTATAAAGGTAAACTTTCTTCATAGAGGTGAAAATTTGTTACCTTAAGAGGCCTTAACATACACTTTGATACCCCACACCTGTAGATTAAAAAACAAGTTTTTTCTTCCACTCTAAAAGATTGTATAGAATACCATTTTATTTATTTAGTTTGTACTTGATTTGTTATGTATGATTTTATTTTTAATACTTATACCAAAACAAAATTATGGAATACTCTCATTACTCATCTTTGATCTCATCATATCCAAAGGTGTTATTCATACTTTTACTTTCACCATTCCACTATAGTGTATAAGGAGGAGTGAGTTGAGATAAGATCCCAAACTCAAGTAAATAATCAATGAAGTCTTGATTAAGATATCCTCCACCTTGGTTTGAGATAATATTCTTAATCTTCTTAGAAAGATAGTTCTAAAATTCATTCTTATATTCCTTGAATTTATCAAAGGAATCTGAATTATACCTCATTAAGTAAAAATATACATATCTACTAAAATCATCAGTAAAATTTATAATGTATTAGTACCCACCCCATTATTTAACATGAAAAGGTCCACACACATTAGTATAAAATAATTCAAAAATTTCATGGGTCCATTCACCTTTTCCACTAAATGGGGATTTATTCAAACATACATGACATATACCAAGAGTATTTAGTTGAAAAGAATATAAATATCCATCTTAGTATAATTTAGTCAAGTGTATTTTATTTACATGACCATGAAAGTGATGATATATTTGGGTGTTGTATAAGTCATTTGAAGTAGTTATGTTATTGATTTCCATTACTTGGTTCATGTAATATAATACATAAATTTTTATTTAAACGTGACATACCATAAAAAATTATATATTTATAAAAGGCGAAACATTTATTTACAAACATGAAAATAAATCCATCCATATCAAGTCTAGATACAAATGTAATTTTTTAATAATTAAATCAACAAAATAAGAACCTTTTAAAACCATGATCTTTATAGTTGGTAACTTGGGGTAGTAGTCACCGATAGATTCAATGGTAAGTTTAGCTTTGTTTGCTGCTCAGAGATCTACCTTCCCTTAGACAATATTTCTGAATATACATGGTTCAAATATCTGGATTAATATGTGATAACTAGAATATGTATCTAATACCCAATTTTTACAAATAGATTAATTTCACTTGATAAAATACTAATGTAAAGATTCCAGTTTCTTCTTTGTCTTGGTGTAGTTTTTCTTCTAGTGGCCCTTCTTTCTATATTCGAAACAAATAACGTCCAATTACTTTTCTTTCCCATTGATCTTTATATTCTTGGAAGGGTGTAAATAATCTATGGACATATATCTATTCAATTTACACTTCAGTTTATTTACCATAAATACGGAATGCTTTTCATGCTTCATTTTCTTTTCCACTTAGTGAATAAGAGTGAGAAGATCGGGAAAATATTTATCAATGTTGTTTGTATTAAAATTAAAAAAATAACTATATAAGATATGAGGTATTTATGTCATAATAATATTAGTGCATATTTTTTTAGGGGAGTTTAAAACATAGAACCTATAGGCACTCAATGTAGAAAATGATTTTGACTATGTAAGGCCGAGTTAGTTCACCATCCAAAAGCTTACTCTAAATGTGTGCCTTTGAAATCTCAAACCGTTCCTATCTTTCTCACTCCTAGTAAATACCCTGAAGGTTTTCAATCATTCTATAAACATACATGTTTTCCTGAGACTTCATGAGTTCACTGGACGTATAGAAAAGTACCAAACATTGAACATTGACCCTGTCATTCACATGTTTCTCATGGACACAAAAATATTTATCACTCACCTCTTTAGTAAGTAGATCAGGAAGTAAATATTTTATCATGTAATATTTTTATTCATCATGTAACACAACCTAAAGGAATATGAACCACTCCTGGAAGTTACTACCAGTGAGGAGATGATATTTCTACAATATAGATCAAAGAGATATTCTAGATGATGAACTATACATTTTCTATAATTATAAGAATATATTACTAGTACTTTTATTGATTACAAATAATGTGAGAAATAATAATCATTAATTTTATTAATTCTCCCCCTATTTTATTAAGTCCCAATAACCCTCACCATTGAACATGGAATGTATAGTGTCTAGGATATTATAGTGTCCTAGATCTAAATTTCCCTTCACATAACCCCAATAAGGGTTTGTCAAGCTACTTGAAGGTATTTGGTTAGGTAGGACTTTGACAATTTTGGTCTTATAGTTACTTAAAATATTGAGTGGATTCCCTAATCCTAAAATATTGACTTGGGTTTCCTCAATACTTGACTCCAAATTACACAAAGTTTAGCAAGGGATAATATTATTGATATAAAATGGTAAAGTCAACCCAAAACCTTTGTAAAAACTCCCCTTATAAATGAAAGTGTCCTAAAAAGGGTTGTTCAAACACTTAGTTCTATTAGTTTCATTCGTTATGAAGTAATTGAAATCCAAGTATGACTTAATATATACATTTGAGTGGTTTTAATTTATTATGAATTAATTTTTTCTTGTTTCATCTCTTACATGTCTTGTTAATATTAACTGTGTGTTACTTAATTAATTAACCATGTTTGGATAAAAAAGTTATGCATAATAATTTTTATTTAACTTCTATATTTTCACATTAATTCATTTATTTATGTGATCAAAGTCTTGCATCCATTAAATAATTAATTTATAATAAAGAAATAAATAAATAATAAATGACACATTTGTGATCTTATCTAATGGTTGATTTACTAAGCAGTTAGTAAATAAACCTATGATCTAAGGGAAATAACTCTTATTTTCATCCTTGGTATGAGTTATAATATTTGACCTATCCACCTATGTATCACCTGGGTTAGAATCATAATTGTTCTATCTTGAACTGTATCCACATTCCTTGGTATAATCCATTTATTACAAGTATTTATAAATCACATGTAGGTGAGGGGAACCAATGTATTGGTTAAAATGAGGATTACATAAATAAACATGGACACACGGGTCATACATAATAATGGAGGGAGGGATGAAATTCAATCCATAAAATTTTATTTAATATTAAATAATTTCAAACCCATGAAATAAATTAAATGAAAATTACCAACACATACACTTGTCTTGTCCAAAATCATGAATGGTCATACATGCAACATATTTTCAAAAGTAAATGGGTAACATTAATTTATTATAATTTCTTCATTATCAAGATAAACATACTTAAATCAATTAATTATTTACCTTTCATCTTAATGACCATTCGAATTAATTTAGAGATACCTATAAATAATGGCATTCATTGAAAATAAATGATATAAATAATAATGTGTATTTATTACAATTAATTAATTGAGAATTTGAAATTATTTAAAAATGTTTTTAAATTGTCATAAAAAAAGCTTAAAATCAATAAAATAAGGTTTTAATGCTGAAATTTTTAATTTAATATAATTTAATTATATAATAAATTTAGAGAATACACAACATTTAATATCTTGCTATATGCCATACACCTCAGTTTTTGTTTATCCAGGGAACATACCTAGGAATTTGGTGTGTACCTCGACCAGAATACAAGGAATGTACTACCCAACTACACATTGTATGTTCTAATTTATGTGTTCCTAATATATACACTTGGGTCTTCAATTCACATCTCAAAAGATTACACATCTTGTACAAGATAGCTACATATCATGTCATCTAAGTGCCTTGTTCTCAGAAAACCCATCGAAAGACTTTGTGTGTTCTCAAACAAGAGACTACATGATGTGTATAGTCTAGATAAAAACCATGTAACTTCTATTCAATGTGTCATATTTTCTCACTAAATAAATCAACATGTAGTTCAGATAAGAGAAATGATGAACTGAACACCTTGTTCACCAAATAAAAAATGTGTATATAATTAATTCTTAGGATTTCATTCTCACAATGTTTTACCATTTATAATGACCACATGTATTACATGAATTTAACCAATAAATCATGAAGACTACATGACATGTATTCCAACTACATTCCATATAATCCAAAATTAAGTTTGATGGGGTTTCTTGGTTAGAGCCAATGTTCTAATTAATACAAAGTGTGTAATTAACTACTCGGTGTGTCAACACGACCTTGTGAAATGTACTTGGGATCATGAAATGTAATATGGACACATGTCCTATAGTCCCATGATTTCCATCTATATTCCTCAGTGCTTCCTGTTGTCATCTCCAAATATTCATCATTTTGTTTTATTTCTTTAAGAAAAGGAAAAACTAAACTAACTTGATTAATATTTAAAATACATGTTAATTCAAATCAGATTAACAACTGAATGATAAGAACTAAAAATCTAAACACTATTTCACATAGATCAAAAATTAAATAAATGATTATAAATTTAAAATTTGACCGCTCAGATAAAACTTGTAGGTTCCAAGAACAACAGACGCACCTTTGGTGGGTGTAATATTAAAATTTAGTTTAATAAAGAGTTTCCTGAAACATTAGTAGAAAATCTTTAATTTAAAATTTATAGTTAATTTATTGTAATTGGAAGAAATTATTAGCTCAATTTATGATCCTTTATTTACTATAGATGTTGATATTTCAAAAACCCTTTATGATTTCCTTCATTGTGTTATGAGTATCCAAGTATAGAATCCCTCTAGTGGCGATCCATATATGCTCCTTAGATCTCTAAGAAAGGCCAATCAATTTTTCTGTGCTATAATGGTGAATCAATTTTCTTTCATTGTTTTTGTTGATCAATCATCCTTTAGTCTTGAAGGAATATATATTTCAATTCTCATTATTGAGAGAGAGAGATAAGGAGGAGTCAAGAGAGAATTTTTTGTGCACAATGATTCTATATTTGTTATTATGCACAATAGACATAAACATCTATTTATATTTCTAGGGTTTAGGTTTATGAATATTATTTAATTACATGAAAATACTTAAAATAATATTAAATTCTTAACAAAACCCATGCATAACAATAATAAAAATATTATTATTATTTTGTTATGCGTGAAAACATACACAATGAGAAATATTATTTACTATCTTATAAATAAATATTCATCAATAGACACAGTCTTGGTACATTCATCATCCTCACCATTTATTGAATACCTGAATAAATATTTAATTTAATATTTCATTCATTAATAAATATTTTGGATTGACAAAACATGAATAAAACTATTCCTCAGTCTTAAGAAAAATATTTATTCTATTAAATTCCAAATATAATTTAATCAATATCAACACAAAAAATAATTGTGTAAAACTCTAGGATTATTTATCATTGCAACTTGGTAATATTTCTTAAAGTTTAATATTGCTATATAGAAATGGGACAAGGACCCCATGGGAATTAACTTAATGTTGCAACAACAACAACCACAAAAAAACCTCACTATGTAATATAATCCCTTTGTCAAAATATCTCATCAAGAAGGTTTCATATCTATGCCATCAAAATATATGATAAATATATTTTTCTTTGACTATATGAAATATACACAATGATTTAGCATGACCATGGAATTTAATGTGATAATTCTATTCCAATTAGTAGGTTAAGATATCAAATTCTATAAATATGGAAGGGGAAAATCCTTCCATGACTTATACACCACAATACTTTTTTTTCATTATTAAAATCCACATTATAGGTAAGTGGGAACATTACAGAAAGTTCACAGTCACCAAAACATACCATAAAAAAATCAAAAACCACAATCAAACATCACAGGAAATATGAGACCTTCACCACGTGCACCAACAAAACAGGGTCAACAATTCCACTTTTCCACCACAAAAAAACTGGTTCAAAATTTGAAATTCAAAAGACAAAACCATCATACGGCCATGGGAAGAAAACCAAAGGAACCACTCACCATCTCCATTGACACATCACCAAACTAATCACCACAAAAAAATCACTGCCATTATCAACATCTCGTCGCTTATGTCACCACCATCAATTCACATCACCAAACCTTGCCGGTGAGACTCACCAGAAACTGTTAACGTCGAAAGGGGACTGTCGTCATCTCCATTGAGTCACTCTTGTCATTGTCAAAGAGTCACTGCCATCGGGCCACTGAGAGTCCATAAATTAGAAACCTGGATGATGAACCTCCCGAGGCAGCTCAACCTGAAGTTCCAAATGCCTCGGCACCAAGCCAAAAAACCAACAACAACGTTTGATGTCCACCGGAACCCACCAAAAACACTAGATTCCTCACAAAAATAGTAAGACACCCAAGTAACATCACCTCATGCACCAAAAACATGTCACCAACACAACTAGGAAGAAACTGGCACAAACACCTAAGTGAGAAATAGCGCATGAAAATGAGGGAAAGAACGAATAGGGGGAAGAAACCCAAAAGGAACCAAGAGAAAAAAAACCAGGGATGAAACCCGAGCAGAAACCATAACAGGAAGTGAGAGAGGAGACCTAGGGGATGAAACCCTAATGACAGTCAAGCGTAATAACTGAAATAGATGGCTACCAGATAGAAACCCTAAGAGGAGAACAGGAATAAACCCCAAAACAGAAACCCCAAAAGTAACAAAAGAGCTGAATGAGGGAGCCACCAATGAAGAGTCTCCCAATGTTCCACACCCAATACAACAGTCCCAAACCAGTCAAGGAATATAACAAATCCAACCAGTGTGGGGTTGTGTGTGTCAGGCTAGATCGGCAGAGCAGGGGTGGGCGGAAGAAAACAGAGAAACTTCAAAGGGTCAGAGGAGAACAAACATGAGAGATCAAGAGCAGATGCCGAGAGATAGAGAAAGGAGAGATCAAAGGGGAGAAAAAGAAAAAGGGTATCTTAAGCCGCTGGGGAGGGAATGAAGCCCTAGTAGGAAGTAGTGAAGCGGAGAGCTAGAGAGAGGGATCCATGGGAGTGAGGCACAATCCTTCCATGACTTATCCATTAATGCAATTTCATTCATGACACACCCAACGTACCATAAATTTCCCTAATATATGATGTGATAGTTTTCATCATAAAACGTAAGTGTGAACATCATGGCATGCATTAATGATAATCTTAAATTCTAAGGACCATTACACATGCTCACATATAGGAATATTTAATGACACCAAAACATGCAAAATTCCTACTGGCGTGTCTATTATCATAATTTCCATTCTTGGAGACTACCAAGTACGAAAAAAAGTGAATAATCCTTATCTACTTATGAGTTATCTCACCTAAAAATCACTTTCTATGTGTTCCATTATAGAATATTTTCTAATTGCAGACCTATATTTAAAAATATCATTAAAACACTTCATGTTTCTCATCATAGTGGGGATCTATTTTTACCTTATCATTGTGATAAATACTCTAAGTAATTATTACCATAAGTAAATACATAAAATTGAACAATATATAATAAAATATTTTATTAATATTTAAATAATTGAATATACATGTAATCAAAGTCAAAAAATTGGTCCTAGGAAACCGACTCTAATAATTTCTATTCTACTTAACATTTTATTCAATTTTTTTTATAAATATTTCTATTTCATTCTCTCATATCCTCTATGGGTTGATTCTTTTTTTATATATCATAAAATTTATGTGAATAAATATTCTCAATTCCCCTCTTAAAAGCATCCCATTTCTACTTTGGGTTAATTTACCTCATTGACAGAAGCTCTCTTATATATAATTTAAAATGAACATGCCTTTATATTGAATGTCTCCCAAAACCATTATACTTTACCTCATGATTACTTACCTCTGTTTCTAATGATTACTTTATATTCGATGATATGTTATTATGTAAGTGTTTATTAGAAAGATCCTTTCCTTATCAGCATGAGCTATATATATTATTTTTATGGATTTATGTATTATTATTATATCCTAAATTTTTATATAGTATACATGATTTTGAACATATTAAGATGTGATGAATGGGCCTAGAAATATACAAACCTCTAATTCATTGTGTGAAGATTTTATCACATGAGATACTATGTTTAGATCATAGGTAGTGAGACTAGCCCAAATTTGTTATGTTTTTATGGAAATAAACCTTGAAATATTCTTATGATGTTTCATTATTATGAACTTGTTTTATTATTTATCACATTTCTATAAATTCCACATTATTATTATTGTGATTCTATTCCAATGATGTGATAAGAACTGCGATGCTCACTCATTTAGTCATATTGTTTTATGTATCTATTTATTTATTATTATTCCTATATTTTTTAGATTCTTAGAAAAACCTTTCATTTATGTATGTCCCTAGGTTATCATATGTAATAAATATATTATGAATGTATAGAAGAGGACTGTGATGACTAGTTTAGAAAACGGTTGAAATATTACATATATTATGGTCGTATGAATATAATTTTCCATGTAATTAAACCTATAAATTTTGGGATATGTAATATTATACAAAAATTATTTAATAATTATATATATCATATATGGGTTTCTATATTTGGTATCAGATCAAGGTTTAGTTAATTTTGGAATTAGGTTAGATAGTAAAAAACAACTAAGGTTGGATTAAGGTATTACATAAGTTGAGTATATTATACCCAAACATTAATTAACGTACATGAATAAGTTTTTTATCCATGTTTTATAGATTTATTTCCTCATTAAAAGTTTTTAATTTATAAAATAGTGGTAACCAAAAGGATTAAAATAAATTGTGAAAGGTACATGTATTTTTCACTCAAGAATATCAAAATTGTTATTTTTTTAGGTTTGATGCATTACTTCATATATTGTAAGTTATATAGAAATATTAAACCATATACAATATACCATTATTTTGAGATATTTATAAAAACACCTTATAGAATAATTTCATCTCTAGGTGTATGAATTTTACCCAATTAATAGTTATGGAAATATTTTTCTTGAAAATATCATAATTCTTTATTTGGTGGAAATTAATACTATATTGGGCATGTATTGAATCTACTTATAAAAATATCATATCAACTATTGAGAAAATATAAATCACCTTACATAAGCCAAACTATCATATGTTCCCATATATATATAAGGAGAATTTTGAATCCCTTGTAACAATTCATTAAAAATAATTATTGATACCCAATAAAGAATCATATCTTACACAATTGGTTGAGACAAATAAAATTTTCAAACTTAAAAGAATTCCTATTATAAGAGAACACAATAATGTATTCCCAGAAGTGTTACTTGATCTTCTTTCAGATTGGGAGGTAGAGTTCTAAATAGAACTTATATCTGATGATAAATCAATATCCAAATCCCCTATAAAATAGACCTAATAAAATTATTTGAATCAAAGAAGAAGATATTAGTGAATTTTTAAAAATGGTTTCTATGACTAAGTGCATTACCAAGGAGTGTAATGATGATATTTTCAAAGGAAAAGGATGGGACAATGAAATTATGAAATTATTACCAAGTAATAAATAAGATCACTATAAAAAAGTACCATATATAATGGATTTATTATTTTTTTGAACAACTTTAGAGAGCTTAATACTTCTAAAAAGTGAATATTTATCCTATATATCATAAATTTAAGGTAAATAGAGAAGATATTCGAAATATAACTTTACATAAATGATATAGACACTATGATTTTATAGTAATTCCATATGGACTTAAAAATCCCAAAATAATCATTATGGGCTTGATGAATAAAGTCTTTAGAGACTACCTCGATAATTTTTTTGTGTTATTTATTAAAGATATTATCATATTCTCTAAGTTAAAATAGGAACATGAAGATTATTTAGTGATTTTTTGAAATAATTTAACAAAAGAAAAATTATTCACATAATGTTTGAATTTTGGATGTAGAAATTCACATTATAAGGGAATGTGATCAAAATCAAGGGAATTATCATGGATAATTTTAGGATATATGTGATTAAACAATGGCCCAGACTAATGAGTTTCATAGATATCCATAGATTTCATAGATTATATGGGTATTACCAATGATTTTTGAGAAATATATCATGATTTTTTAGCCCATGAAGTATATTAAATTGGGAATAAATATGCATGGATGAAAAAATGTAAAGTAATATTTAAGGATGTTAGTAAAATGTTTTTTACTACACCTAATATCAAACTAACATCAAGTGGAGTAGGTTTTATGATTAACAGTGATGCATTAAAGAAGGTATTGAGTTATGTTCTCATGAAAAATGATAAAGTGATATCCTATGCCTTATATAAATTGAATATCCATGAGAAATTTTTTCTATCATATGGTTTAGTGTTATTTATTATGATCTTTGCCTTAAATATTTGGGGGAACTAACTATATAGAGAGAATTTAAAAACATATACTAATCATAAGATTTTAAAATATATATTCACAAAGAAGGAGATGGACTTACAGAAATGAATATACTTGGAGTTAATCAAGGACTATGACCACTCAAAATAATAAAAATCTAGGGGTATGAATAAAGTAGATAATTCTCTTAGAATAATGGAACCCAATTCTATATATATGATATATATTGATAAAGGATCAATATTCATGGAAATTTAGAGGATAGATCAATAAATCATAAAGACAGGTATAAAATCTTACCTTTCCCACATGATATATGACCATCCATCTAAGGAAAAATCAAGGATTTTTATAAGAATGAATTAGAGCTACAAAATAAACCATGATATAATAATAAAGATATTTTTCGTGAATTCAACATCGATAAAGGTAGTTTAATTTGTCTTAGGACATGAATATGCATTACATCAATACTAGAGTAAAATAAGGGGATATTACATGATATAAATATATCATCTTTCTATATACTTAGAGCAAGTACCAAGATGCATCATGAAATTGAATATGCACACCATAAATCCTTATAATTATTAAAAACATTATTTTTAAAAACAAGGAGCCTTAGATAGATCATGATGAAGATTAATTATTTTCCATGGATATTTTTGGTGACTTAGTATGTGGTCATTTTTACCTAAAGATGTTTGAGTCCAAAATAGATTATAGCTAAATGAATATCGCACTTCCCAAAAATTGTGTCCTATCCCACATTGTATTTTTTCTTGGGAGTGTTAATTATTTATATAATCATGTGATTATTTTAATCAATCAAATGTTTTATCATCTATGTGTGGATTTGTTTCTTCTCCTACACCATCATTTTCTTGAATTCTTTTGTTCAAAATAGTTCTACTCTTCACTTCTAATTCTTGTAAAGGATTAAAAAAATAATAAGTAGCACTTTATTATGTGAGAATCTTTTTTTTCTCAGAATATATTTTTATTACTTAAAAAAATTCTATTAGCCCAAAAAAATAGTGATTTACTAGAAACCAACTGCCTGAATTCCTTTTGTTTTACCCTTAAATAATTAAAAATTCACTTATGAGAATCGAAAAAAAATTCTCAAAAAATTCATGAAAAATGAATTAAATTTAAATGTAAACTTATAAAATGATTTTTTTTTTAAAATTATTGAAAAAATAAATAATTAATATATTTATTGAAATAAACACAAAAAACACCCAAAAAATTAATAAAAATATGATATATAAAATGTAAAAAAAATTCAATTCAAACATCAACATAAAGTTTTTTCATGAATATTCCAAATAAATATAAAGGATACATCATCACATGGATTTTGGTTTATAAAATTACCAAGAATTATAAATTCATCTATATTTAAGAATAATATAATCAACATGACAAGATATATATCAAGAGTGAGGATATATAATGAGCCATTTCAATTATATCCGATTGAGATCTAAGGATCACCTTGATGTTCTAAAGGAGTCTTCAAAAAGGTTTGATCATAAAGTTGAAATTTAATACATCCTTTTATCATTAACTAAAAGATTAATCTAAAAAGACAATTTAAATAGTTGAAGATATACTAAGAGATTTAGTATTGTTATTCCAAGGAGGACATAATTAATATATTCAACTAGATGAATTCTCACACAATAATAGTTTTTAATCAAGTATACAAATGATCCCATATGAAGCTCTATTGGTTATGAGATTTTGAACACCAATTTACTTGGATGAAGTTGGTGATAGAATGTTATTGGGATTTGAAATTGTACATGAAATGGTAGAGAAGGTTTAACCCATTCAACAAAAAATTAAAGTAACATAAAGTAGATAAATGAGAAATTATGTCAATCATCGAAGATCAAGAAGTTTGATGTTAGGGTCAAATTATTACTTTGAATATTTCCTTAGGATATATTAATGAGGTTTAGAAAGAATTTAAGGTTTGACCCTATGTATAAAGCCCCCTTCAATATTCTTGTTCATGTAGGAGCTATGAACTATTGACTAGAATTCCACAAAACATGGATCACATGCATAGTGTGTTCCATGTGTCTCTCTTGAGGAATTATATACTAGATACCACATATGTAATAAAACTAGACATGGTACAATTAGATAATTATCTATCTTAATAGGATTAAATAGTGTTGTTCATAGATTATAGTGACAATGTTATACAAAACAAGACGACTCTCATTATCAAAGTATATTTGAGATACCATAAGTATGAAGATGCAATATGGGAAATCAAGGATTTAATGAAATACAAGTACTCACATATCATCTTTATTGATTCAAAAAATTGAAAATTTTGGGGTGAAATTTATAAATAGGAGAAGAAGGTAATGAAATAAGATTTTAAATATGAAATATTCCTTCTTGATATATAAATGTATCATATTTATATGTATTTTTATTTATAGTATATGTTATAGTATAATAAAGTTACATTAACCACCTAATAGAATAAACACTAATTTATTTCTTTAACATATAAAATTAGATAAAAAGGTTAAATACTTTCTATAAAACTAATATATATAATCAGATAATAAACATAATAAAATAACATGACTAGAATTTAATATTCTTTTGGATTGTGGTTTTCTATAACTACCACAGAAACAACCAACACTATAATAAGAATGAAAATGATTAGAAATAAAGTAGTCATTTAGTAAATTAAATGTAGAAAAAATTGATAGAAAACTTAGTAAATGAAATTTATAGGATTTAAGGGTTATATGAAGAGAATTGAAAGGAAATACAGTCACTGTAAATGTTAAGGAATCTGCTGGAAATATGACCATCAGAATAGTGACCTGAATGTTGGAATAGTAAAGTGATTATTATAGATAAATATTTAGATAACTATATAATTGATTACATAACAATATATGAATATTAAAATATCATAGATGAATATTTTAAGTGATAAATATAAATTTTTAATTCATATAACATAAATAAATTAATTACTTTGGTAATGTGTTTTATCTATAATTATAAAACCATAAAATTTTAAATTAAACTAAAATACTGAATTTTAAAAATAAAAAAAATTATTTTGAAAAAATGGATTGTGAGTTTTTAACCAAAATGATTTTTTATGAATTTGTTAAATATTTTAATTTTTAAGAGAAGAGTGAAATACGCTATGAAATATGTACAATAATATTTTCTAAAAAAATGTCATTCATTAATTAATTAAATTATTTTAAATTATATATTTGATTTATCAAACCTATAAATAACTTTATTAATATTAGAATAATATTTTTAATCGTTTAGAAAATTATTTACATAAAAAAATGGATTTTATCATATTAGAGGATTTGTTAAAGATTTATTTTCTCATCATTTAAAAATTATTTTCATAAAATAAGTTCCATTTTTGGAATTAGGATATCATAAATAAATTTGAGTAAACTTTTTTATTTTTAAAATAAAACTAATTAAGTAAAAAATATAAAAAAATAATTATGTAACAATAAAATAATCACATATAAATATAATAACCTTGGAAATCTAGACTTAGGTTCATCCAAAATGGTGTATAATTCTATAATTTTTATATATTTGACCACCATTATAAGTCTTGAATATTAAATAATTTCATATTCAATATTCTATCTTAAATTACCTCTCCCCTATATGTATAAATGCCTCATGTCAACCCATTTCCAAGGAACTTCTAAAAAATTCTTCCCATTAACCACGGTTTATGTATATTCTTCTATGGAATAAATGTTCTAGTTTCACACCATCCTAATATTTCATGGAAATAGATCGAAAAAAGGAATAACCTTGAAATATGAGGTAACAATCTTTTCCCTTTAAACATATTCTTATATTATTATATTATCATTTTCATTCTTTAAAAAAATCCGCTCTAAATGAATTGATCATTATATAAACATGATATTAATGTTATTATACCAAAAGATTATTTATATAATATAATTATAATATATGTATATATTATCTCTCTCCCTCATTTTTTCATCCTTACATGGTTGGATCTATATCTTATAAGGATGTTGTCTTTATTTATCTCATCCTGAATGAATGGTTAGTGTAGATTATATACTATATTTATATATATAAATATATAATATTTTTAAATCCCTATATAATTTTTGAGACCATGTCTTGAGATTAAAGAAGTTCCTATTTTACATGGTATTCATCTAGAGAAGAAATTTTAGAGAAGTATGAAGTGATATAATAGTCATGTTTTTGTTATTGTCAACACGTAAATCATGTTCAAACTTAAGTGATGGTTGGTAATTTATTTGAGGTGAAGTTTATTCCAAATTTTTTTAGTGTTAAATGTTTTTCTAAAATACTCTGAGGAGATTTAGAACTTCTCTAAAATAATTTGGAATAAATCAATATTTTTGGAGTTTGAAGATGGTTTTGGATTTTTTTAATGTTTTTGATCATATGATGTTGGAGTGGTTTTAGTATGAATTTTATCATTTCATATAAATTAAATAGGGACTTAATCTTTCTTTAATCTTTTCATCTTACTTCTAGGATGGTTTTACTTAATTTAATGTTTTCGTATGACTTTAAGTGTCATTTTGTATGAATTCATATCAAAATATAAGACTTATAGATTTTCAAAGGACTAAACAAGCCATGTAAAATTACTAATTCCCTAAAACATAGAAAAGTTTGATAATGTATGGATTATATGGAGTGCTAATATGACATAAATGATTAAATATTTTTTATGATTCTTCTGAGGGAAAAGTTGAGTTTCTATAATATTATATATTTTTAATAATGAATATAATCAAAATATTCTTTTTGCGATGTTCTTTATGGATTAAAAATTAAAATTAAATTTAAATCCATTTTGATCAAAGATGATATGGGAGAACTATATGGGGAATTTGGAGTTTGGGATTCCTTGAAACCACAATAGAGAATTAAAAAATGGGTAGATAGAGTTGGAACTTCCATAGTGTAAACCTTGGTTACTATGAAGCATTTGAAAGACCATGCCATGGTGAAAGTTTAGTGTGATTTTTGGTAATCAGGGAAGATTTATGAATTTAAAGAAATGGAAGTACTAAAATGGGAATTGAATAATCACTAATTATTAGTAGTGATCATTTCATGTTTAATTTCAATATATGAAAAACTATGAGTCACCACCACAACGTGGGCTATGCTGTGGTATATCAAGATTCATATAGACATGAAAAAATGATTTAAATTCAGTGGTCTTCATGGGTATTTTCAGAATATATTTGAGAGATATTTAAAGAATGACTATCATGCAAAAAAATAGAGGTAATTTTGAATTAAATATTTGAAATTCAAAAATTTTGAGGAAGATGGATAATATTTCAAGTGTATTTGACATGAATTTTTGAGCAGTATAAAGAATAAGTGTAGACTTGAAATGGTTCAAGTTGAGAAGAAAAATGAAGAAACACAATGTCAATTAGCTTAAAGACTAAATTTATGGAATAATTTTCTTACAGTTTCAAAAATCTTATGAATTAATCTTACTATGTGGGACCAATATATTCATTTGGGATACTATAAAGTATAACAAGTTTATGGTTATCACATACTTGCTTTAATCCGTAGTATTTTTTCAACACTTTGAGTTTTATGAATGTTATTTTCCAAAAAAATAATTTACTTTGATTTCATGCATTTAAAACTAAACCATGTTATGTTTTCGTTATATGCTACACTGAGATAAGCATGTGCTACATGTCACACTGACTTGTCTTGCGTTACACACAAAACTGAGTTTCTACGAAACAACAATTTATTATTATAATTATTTAAAAGAGATATTTATAACATAGTTGTTGAACATAGTGATATTTATAATAATAAATACCTTTTGATTATGATTTATAATGGGTTTATATGAATACAACTTTTTGATAATAAAACATATAATTTGTAGTGAAGTCTTTAGATGTTTTTCTCAAATGAATTGTTTTTTCATCCTATTTTAAACAATAATAAAATTAATTTTAGAAAGTTTTTGAAATTTAATTTGGAAAAATAAACTTCATTATTGAATTCATAATTTCATAATTATAATATAATGAATATTTGGGATTTTTTAAATATTTCATTTCTTAATTAATAGTAAAAAATACTGAATTTCAATCAAAAAATGTTTTTTTGTATAATTTATTTATATTGATAAACTATATAATAATTTGGTTTTTAAGTTTAATTAGATCCATTTTACATAAATTAATATAGTTAAGTAATTGTAACCAATTTTACATTAAAATTGGATATTAAAACAATTCAATATTTTAAACATTTTCACATTAAAAACATGATTTCACACCACGTCTTTGGGATTAGCTTTAAATATAATTTTTACACTTATGTGAATTTAATTTAAAAAAATGGATATAAACGGTTGTAATTAGTATATTATTGATATTATAATAAGATAAAATTAGTTTTTACCAATATTTTTACAGAAAGTAATTAAAATTAATTACATTGACTAAGGTAAAATTAAGCTTAACAAGAGACTAAACCATAAACTTAAGGTCCAAACAACCTAGATATTTTTCCAAATACATTTTCTGACCATATCTTGACCATATACTCTGTTGGTTTGAATGTTATGAGTTATCAGGACACATTTTCATGAATGTGGCTAGTATAATAAGTTATGTAAGTAAAAAATACAAAAAAATAACCTTCCTTACCTTTAATATTTATAAATATTTAGAGTATGGAATAAGCTACACAGTTTCAGTTATAAACATTGTTTTGAAAGATAAATGAGTTTTTTTATCATTTTATTTTTACTTTAATTTTTATATGTGAAATAATTATTTATGTTTAATTTTTAGATATAGTATAATTACATTAAATGCTTAAAAAACTCTAAAACATGTATTATTTAGATTATAGTGAAATAAATTAAATGATGCTAAAAACATTAAAAGTAAAGTAAATATAATAAATCATTGTGTTCCATTATTTTTTAATATAAATATATCATGTTATAGAGATGTGACATTAATAGATTTGAATTCCAATATTTTTTTTTATTTTTTTAAATTAAAATAAATGAATAATGTCAAAATGGAAAATAATATTATTTTATAATAAATTATATTTCATTAAATGATTTAAAATTTACTAAAAATACTATATTCTACCAAATGATTTTTTATTTTTGATAAATATAAAATATTTTCCATTAATAGTCTGATTTATCATTTATAGTTAACTTATTTTCCCATAGTGAAAACATTATTTTCACGAATTGAGTTAAAGAAGTGTTTTTTCACTTTACATGTGCTTGTTTTAAAATAATTTTTTAACACACATGTTATTTTTTTTAAATTAGTTATAATTTTTATAATTCAGTGGGTATATATTTTCTAATAAATCTCACTTGAATTTATTCTTAATGGTTAAATTACCTGTGATATCAAACAAGTTACTTAAACAAAAAACCAAAATGTTAAAAGTGGGGAAATATAGAAGTTAAGGAAAATAATAATAAAAATGAACTTATTTTTGTGTGTTTGAGGTTTGGATCGAACATAAATTTACTTTAATATATTATTTTTCAAATTTTAGGCACATTAGATAGGGGATACCTCATAATACTTTTTACCTTTTTATATTTACAAGAATGACACTCCCCTCCTCTATAAAAGGTATTTAATCTTTCCTTCCCTATACCTCTAAATATACTTTGGATCATACAAAACATGAAAAAATTAGATTAAAAAATTCCTACTGTAATCCTAAAAGCCTCTAATTTTGAATAAATCCAACTAAGGAAGCCCTTTGGTTCAATCCAAGAGGAGTTACCCAAAGAAGAGGTAACACCCTTCCTCGAGATCCTTTATTTTATTTTCATTATCCCCACTAAAATCTTATTATTACATGATTATATAATAACCTAAGTATCATAAATAAACTAATATGTTTTTATTATAATGGTTTTATTTACACCTACACACACTTCCATCAAATTGGTAACAAACTTTAACTTCTTATGTATGGAGAATTACCACTTAACGAAACAATATTGTTTATTTTTTACATTAAAATTTATCATGGGTGGAAATTATGATGGAAAATATATTTTTATATTATATATATGATATTTATGATGTATTTATGCTTCTGTAATTATTATATAAAATATACCTTCAAACTTTCTATTTTGTGTAAATGTGATAACTATGCTTGTGGACGTGTGGACTGCCGCCTCCTCAAAGTGATGTAATTAGTTCACACTGTACATGGAATGTATTAGGGACATGTTTAGTGAATTTATATGATATATATATATGAAATAATAATTATAATATAATTATATTATATATATACATATATTTTATTTACTTTCTTTTTATCAATATGACAATAAAACAGAAACAACGTTCATGCGTACGTACGACATACCGTCTCCATGAACAGTGTATCCAATTTATATTTCTATATTTTATAGATTATTATAAATACATGTATAATGAATATATATGATAATTATATCATGTTTTAAATATTTTAAATAATTAAATCATGATATATGTAAGAAGATGAAGAATAACAAGCCAAACCATATAAGACAAACAAAGCGAATATTACCTGAAACTGAACATTAATATGTAGTTATTATTAAAAGGGTAATATAAAGTGATAAAAAAAATAATATATGGAATTGGATATAATAATATAGTTAGTTTTCATATCTATAATAAAATTATATTTATTATATATTAGTTTTTAATGTGTATGAATAAAGTCAAGATGTAAGGTAAGGGAATTTCAGCTTACTTTTTATTTCTGTGAGATACACACCATGTTCACCACTTTCTTATTTTGTGTGGTGTATATAATACCATATAACATGTTGTATAATTAATTTATCTTATTTAATGATATAGAAATCTTAAAATTATGTTATTCTCTCATGGTTATCAGTATTCTAAAGTTACTCAAGTAGTAAGAGTTTTCTCGTCTCAATTTTATTTCTGTGTGACTTATGCCTTATTAACCCCTCATTTATTTTTTATGGTGTATATAATTCCAGTTAATGTATTATATTATATTAATAAATAAATTTATGGGTATTTATATATTCATCTAATTATATTTATTCCATGGATTTTATGGTTCAAATGTTACCAAATCGGTAAAGTAAATTTGTTTTAATTTTCCTTCTTTGAGATACATGCCATGTCATGCACCTATATTTTTATATGGGGTGTATATAATTCTCATTGAAATGTTATATCACATATTAAATTATTAAATTATATTTTATTCTTTATTTAATTATATTATTTCATGTGTATTATGAGTCAAAGTTACTAAAGTGGTAATAGTTTATTGCTATAATCTCATCATTTATTGGGATTGTTTACGATTATTCTTCCTTTGATGAAATATTATGAATCATCACTTAAGAAACAATCACGAATTTTTTTATCTTCTGGTTATTAATTTTATATTCATGTATGGGTACCATTTTCCACTCTTTGGTACTTAAGATAATAAACAGAGTGTTTTTTTAGAAAATCTGACTTTATTTCTCTCTTCTATTGAAAAATTGTTTTATTCACTAACCATGTTTTAATTTTTTTTTCAAAAATGTTTTTAAATGATATATTAAAATAATTTTATGGAAAAGTATTTTGGAACTTTTTTTTATGTTCTAAAGTGTTTAAAATTGTTTTCAAAGCATCCTTTATATGTTTTCAAAGCTATTTTCAAGGGAAAAAGTTTTCATGTTTTATTTATAAGTTTTGAAATTATTTTTGAAGAAAATGGTTTTCAAAATGATTTATATTTTCAAAATTTTTTTTCCAAGAGGAAAATATATTTTCAGTAAATAAAATTAAAAATATTTCTTTACAAGAAATGTATTTTTGAAATGGTTTTTTGAAAATGATTTTCAAATAAAGGCTATTTTTCCTGAGAAATGTTCAGTGTGACCTTTAGAAATCCTTATCCATATAAGATGAAATAATTTGTTATAGATTTTTATTTAATAGGGATATGATCCAAGAATAACATTATTTTTTTTAATGGTTTATGTTTTGATGGAATGATGTTTATGACACCCGTTTCACTTCCATGTGTTATATGATTTTGAAACCCACATATTTTTAGAAGTTATGATTTGATGAAATGATTATTAGAACTATATATTTTCCAAAGGTAATTGTATGATTATATGTTTATGATTCACATTTCATTTCATGGGTTATGATATGATGTTTATGAAACCCATCTCTTTTTATGGGTCATGATATGATGCAATTTTTCTTATCTTGTGGAACATGTATGTATAATTTTATTCTGTGATAGTTGGGACCTATATCTCCATCTAATGCATTGGGTAATGTTTTATATCTTATGAGATAATGATTTGAAACAAGTTTATGGGATTGATCTGTAATTGGAAACATGTGTGTCCTGATCCACTATGGGAAGATGGGGAAACCATATCTACTATGGGAAAATGAGAAAACCTAATCCAATATGGAAAGATGAGGAAAATAGACACCTCATAGGGAAAGGACTATGAGTGGGGATGGTTGTGTGTCCTTCCTAGTAGGTGTAGTCCCCATGAAGTTCCCTGAAAAGTTTTGGAAATGATCCTTCAATTATAGGGAATATTTTTATATGCTTATGTGTATGCCACAAGTCTATGTCTTATGCCAATTTTATGCTATGATGATTCATTTTATTTAATTTCCATGTGATTAATGTCTTATAAACTACCAATATTTATTCCATGACCCCTAATTATGATCTTTTATATATAGAGAATTATCTCCTCTTGTTATAATCATGTTCTCATACACTTATTCTCATGTTTTTATTACATATATCCCTTGTTTTACCTTATTTATAATATGATCTCACCCCTTTCTTATATTTCCTTTCCCCTAGTTAAGAAGAAAGGTTTTAAATTAGAGTACTAAAGAGGATAATATTTATTGTATATGTTGAAGATCTTTCACCAATTTAGAATATTATGTTTCTATGTTTCCAAAGACACTAAAATATTATGATCCTCAGGTATGTATTTTTGTAATGTGTTAAATATTCATCTAAAATGATGTAATAACCACGTATGTTAAGAATGGTTCTCTATAATTATTTCTGGTGGTATATGTTATCTTGGGTGTTTCCAAATGATTATAAGTATTAACTCCTCTTATTGAGTATTGGACCATATAAATTCTACTATTCGTAGAATGTGTGTGCATGTGGGTATGTTTGAATAGTGAAGTCAGTTGTTCTTAATAATAATGAAAAATGTTTAAAAGATGAGAATAGAAAGGTTTTCCAATCACTAATTCACCAATATCTATTATTTCATTGATATTATTGGTAAATTTTAAATTTTTATTTTATCTAGGATCCCTTCATTTTACTCAAAACTATTTGGGGGATGTGGTGAATGTGTTTCTCTAAATTTCATGATCCAGTCATTGAATTCCTTTCATATTATAGAAAATTATAATTTAGTTATGTTTAATGAGATTCCCATATTTTATGGGAATAATTATAACATTTTTTAGGATTGAGTGATTCCCTATATCTTATCATTGATTATTGATGTTTTGGAGGATAAAACTGATGGATTTAATCCGCTTTTTGAAGTAAAAAAATTTGTAATAAATTATAGAAGTAATATTGAGAATGATGGATGTCCTAAAAATTCCATACTACATTTATTATATGATATATAGTTTATAAAATTAAAAGGAATAAAAAATAAAATTATCGTGGGATAAAATTGAAAATATTTATAAAGGAAAAACCAGTGTGAAATTAAAAAAGTTACATATTTAGAGATTAAAATATAATGTTTTGATGATGGAGGATGATGAGACTGTTGACGAGTATTTAAAAAGTGATAATGAAATTGTAATCACTATCATAATATTTGGTGAGAAGTTAGAATATTCAACTATGTTTAAGAAGATTATATACATCTTTTCAATAAGTTTTGATGCAAAATTTTTACCGTTCTGAAATAACAACCCTGCTACACTTACACTTGATGATTTATATAGTATTCTCATTGTATATGAGATTAAAAAGGAAAAAGATAAAAATAACAAGGTAAATATTAAAAAATAAATCATTTTATACCCTCAAATAAGGACAAAAGTGAAAAATGTATAGATGATGAAGATGATAGTTTTGAGTTAGAAGAAAAAGTGAATTAGAAGTTTAATGAACTTATGGATCTCTTATTTTAAAATCTAAGAAGGGGAATATTAAAGTACAAGGTTAAAGTTCAACTAAATTTCATTGGGTACATATCTATTATACACTTTTTTGTATACTGTACAACATTAAAGGAAAAAGAATTCAATGATGAAGAATATGAAAGATTTAGAATATCCTTAAGGAAGAAGGATAACAAGTCAAATAATACATGGGAAGGGAAGGATTTGTATTTCAATAAATATAAAAAGATAAATATCTTATCTAAGTGTGAAATAAGTGATAAGAGTAAATATCAAAAGGAATACGATACTTCCAGTAATGATGAGGAGAAGATAGTTATTACAAAAGTAAATGATGAAAATTGTGGTAGTGATGAAAGTAGTAATTATAGAAGTGATGAGGGAGAAAATAAAATGGAGTTCATGTTAAAGAGGGAGATAAAAGAATTTATATAAATTTTTTTAATGCTTTAAAAGGATAATATGAAGATAAAAAATGATGATTAACTTACTAATATTAAGGATTCAAAAAAAATTGAACACAAATCTAGGTTTCTAAATGAAATTTATGATTTAAAGAAGTTTATTGATATTGAAAAGAGTTTTTAGATTAGGAAGGATTAAAAAATTAATGATAAAGAGGTAAAACTTGAGTTTATTCAATATAAACTAATTAGTGATAAAAAAGAACTCAAAAAATTCATATTCAATTTCTAGAAATCTACTTAATAAGTGAGTGAAAGTTCAAAAAAATAGAGAATCAAGACGACCAGATTAAATATAACTCAAAAGTGTAAAAAATGTAAAAATGTATGTAAAGATATAATAATAAGTATAAATATATCTAGATAAAGTTTTTGTCTAAACTAAGTAAATTAATGAAATTTGAAAACACTGAGAACCCAAAATTGAAATCAAAATATCCTACAAATGTTGTTTCTAAAGAATATTAGAATAATTATATGTTAAATATGTAGTTATCAAGAGTTATAATTATTTTTCATAACAATAATCCAAGATATTTGGTCAAAATATAGAAGAAATAGAAGTATCATATTCCTGACAAAAAACTGCTTACATTGAAAAATATTCCCTATATTGAAACTATTGTCATTGTGAAGGCTTTAGTATTATGTAATGAATGTGTTCAGTTTAATCATCAAAATGTATATGAATCCAAAATATTTGGGAGGTAGAATTTGAGGGAGAGTCAACCCACTCAAATGAAAATAACCCAGTACCAACCTGAAAAATATGGACTAAGGATGCAAATAGATTCCCACCTTTGGAATAAATATGTGAAAGATGTGATAATATAGGTCACCTTTCTAAAGGTTTAATAATTATAATTCCAACCAAATAGGGGAGAACATCAAAATTCTGAATCCTCTGAAGAAGAAGGAAATATGCAAGGAAAAACTCTTATTGTGGGAGTATCATTTAAAGCTTATTTTGATGAATATACATGGATATTAAATAGTGGATGATCTTCATATATGATACGATAGTTGAATCTATTGAATAATGTTAAATAAAAAAAAGAGGCATTACTTACATTTGGTAATGATGGGTTTCCCAAGATAAAAGGAGTTGGTTCAACCATAATTGGTACACAAAAGTTGGAATCAAATAATACTTTATTTTTTGATGGGATAAAATATAACATGTTAAGTGTTTCTTACCTATGTGATTAAGGGAGTGAGTTGATTTTAAGAATTTTTTTTCTTAGATAAAAGTATTAATTATGGAAGGATAGTGACAAGTGGATAGAAAATAGAGGTTAACTTGTTTCAAGTAAGAGATACTCATAATTTATGTTTCATGATCATGAAAGAGGAAAATGAAATATGGAATAAAAGTATTAGACATATTTTTTAAAGGAATATAATAATTATTACACAAGGAGAATTTTTTTGTAATGTACATAAGATTAATAGAATAAGGAACTATATATTGTCCCCATTACTAAAGTGGAAAATTACTAATTATTCACATAAGAAATTTGAGATTCATATATATCCCAATACTTAGAGAATATTAATTCTAATATCTATGAACCCATGAGGGATTAATTAAAAAATTTAGATAAGTATTTTGTATCATTTATTAATTATTTCAGTCACATTACTTAAAACATGTTTGGGAAACATAAACCAAATTCCCTTAATATATTCAAGATTTTCCATAGAAGTGCTAAAATGGAGTTTCATCACTCCTTGATGAAGATCTAGATAGAAAATGGTACTGATTAAACTAATGTAATATTTAAATTTAATATTGATAAACATGGTATTCTCTATGAACACACTGCACCATATACACCAAAATTGAATGGTGTGGCTGAATAGAAGAATTGAAGCATAGTTGAGATTTTTGAATAATTGATAGAGTATGATACTCCTCAGTAATTTTGGAGATACGATATTCAAGAAAAAATTCCTATTCAAAACCATTACATATATAGATGAAATTTTGAAATGTCACCATAAAAGATTTATTATTAGAATGCCTAAAGGTTTAAGTATATAAGGGTATTTTAAAGTCTCTACATTATCAATGTCAAAGTAAAAAATCATGGGATGTTTGATATAAAATGTGTTAAAAGTATTTTTTTGGATTATAAGTAAAATAAAAGAGGACAATTATGATTTAAAATGGATAAAAGGGGGATCATTTATACTTGTGATGTTAGAGTGATATAACATGATAAAAAAGATAGATCACATAAAACAAAAATCTCTAGAAGTAATGAAGGTGAATCTATTTTAATTAAAAAGTAGGATGAATGTGACAACCCAAACCCAGGTTCCACTCAAAGGTTCCCTAAAATATGTTGGACACATGGCCTCAAGTGTTCCTCCCATACAATAAATGCTCACAACTGTTAGGGAGGGCCTACGATATGTCAGTGGGAATACTATGCACTCATTATGAGAATTTATCACATTGGATATGTAATATCAAGTAAATTAAGGAAGCAATATAATAAATGAATAAGAAATATAATATAGGAATAAAAAACCAAGAATTAAATAATAATTCAGAGCTAAAAAATATATCATATTCAAAATCTGATGATATTGTATTTCATGTCTCTACAAAACTGGAAAATAGCTATACATTCCACTATTAAATACATGCTATACAAAAGAATCAAAGAGAAAAAAAACTATCCAACATCCCAATAACTATCTCGATCATCTAATACCAAGATCTATCATACGAATGAAAGAAAGCATAGGTTTCTAAAGTTGTAAAATTCCCCTTATCAACACCTGCAATCATATTATCTTCCCAGGAACCATCAGTGATCTTGATGGGGTGTGAGATAAATAATAATAATCCATGATGAATGATGTCTATAACATCTATTCAGTGTAATATAAACTGACATAATGTGAAGATATACAAATGTAAAGAAAAATGGTAATGTAAATACCCTGATAACTACTTCAGCCTCAGCTAGTATATCTCTGAACATGTAATCATTTAATTGATTTTTTTAAGTTCATATTATATAGATGCGTTATGTGAGGTATAACTAGAATTGACAATGTATCATGATAATAATAACAATAAAGGATAAAAGGGGTAACACGTCTTCTTATAATGATGATAATAGTAATTAAGATCCAATGAAATAACCAAGGAATTATTGACATAAAAGGTTGATCCAAATCAATATTTACATAAATCCTAGCTTTAATGGGTCTAATTGCAATCCAAGGGGAATCACCCAAGGCATTCCACTGTAAATAGTTCTAACTGAGTCCAAGGATTTCATTCATGGTAGAACATGCTAAGCATGACTGGGCCCAATGAAATGTATCCTTAGCACCATTTGTCTGTAGGCATTACACTGGTTCCAAATAGTTTTTCCAAGGGATCCTAATATTTGGAAGATAGTGAAGGGATCCTAAGACAACATGACATAAATCCGCTAGTGGAAAAGGACCATGTTCCAAGGTGAGTATCTCCCTTGGTAAATGGATCCATAAATCAGAACGGTGTCCTATGAGTAAATAGGACATTATCTTATAAATCCAAGGCAGAAATCAAGTCTAAACACTCTTATATAGAATAAAAGGTCTATATGCAATAGTCACCGTTAACTTTATTCCTTAAATAAATTAGTCAATGTAATACTCATACCTCTTAATAATTCAGAGGTTTATTCCATTAAATTCTATACTAAGTGGAAAGGTTAAGAAAGACATGCAACCATTTAGTATTTTAATTACTTAATCATTGATTTTGTTCACTCCACCACCTTCCATTAATCATGTAATGGTGTTATACAGACATGAAACCAATTAATTCAATTACATTCAACTAGGCCAAGTGATACATATATTATACTTTCCATTTAAAATAGAGATTATTTTATTAAATTGAAAAACTTACCTTAGAAGGGTCAAGTGTCTACTACACAAGTGAACCATTATTAATTTATAATTCATATAATTAAGGAGACCATACCATTAGTAGGGTCAATGCACATAGCTAAATGGTTTTATAGGTAAGCCCACATGGGTTATTAAGTCATAATTGAAGAAGAACCCTACCTGGGGTGAGAATAATTAAGGTCTCAACCTCTAAAGGTATGATGATAATCTATATAAATGGATCTAGAATATGAGAAAGAAGAATATAAGAAAGACACATGAATTTAACAAGAAACACCCAATGAAATCAGCGTGCACACAATGAAATAAAATTTATAAAATGTCGATACTTAAGGGATGAGTCATATACCACCTACCTCAAGGCTGTAACACTATCCTCTTCCTGTATCAACCTTTAGTTCATATTGGATTAGAAGAAATATGAAGAATGGATCAAAACTCTAAAAATAGGTGATATGAGATAGAATATATATAACTCCTTCGAGGAGAATAGAAATGAAGAATGACTCAAAATTTTTGTAGAGATTTCCTAGAAGAATTGAAAGAGATGAATAGTTCTTCGATCAGACATAAAAAAAAGGACCGTGATAAAAGAGTATGAAAATGGGGGTTGGTATTTAAAAATGATGGAGGGATGAAACCTCTATCCACTTGAATGATAAAAAGAAGAAGAAGGGTGAGATATCAGATCATTAATAGAATTTTATTCATTTCACCCAAGAAAAAAATGGCACATGGTTTGGCCTCACAGTTTTCCAAACCATGAACCAATCATATGCCAACCATGAAAATCCCATTACTTAATTAGGTAAACTACATAGTTAGTCCCGAATGGTTTTAGAATCAATGTTCCAACCTTGATGATGGTTCTCTTACATTTTTATGAGGTACTTACATAGGAATACGACCCCAGATGCACAACTAGGGAGAACCGTGTGCCCTATTATCTCCTCTATCCAATCCCACGTGGTTAGGGGAAACCATGAAACCTTCCTCTCTTGGTTTTGTCTAGTTATGAAGCCTAACTCCCCCCCCAAAGTTGGGATTCAATCCCTAAACAATCCTCCGACATACCTAAAATACCCGTGAACTCATTAAGAATCCTTAAAATCTACAAAGTAATGAATTATAATGAGTATTAATGGCTCATTACCCAAGATAAAAATGGTTTCTTATAGTCTTACCCACCTAAAGGAACTCATCCTAGATTTGACCTTCAAGGGGAGAAAAAAATTTGTTTGAGAACAAATCTGGCCACTGAGCAGGTACATTGGACTCCCGCCCCCAAGTATTATCCTATATATGGCCATGCTACCATAACAACCATACTAAATAGAAATAACAGCCTTAAAGAGCCTTTGATATCTGATCAATGATGCATATATGATACTCCTAAAAATAATCTTTAACATCTCTCTCAACCTCCTTGGGATTAAAAGTATGAGATGCATTGTCAGGATAACGATGAATCTATTAAATGTGGATGATGTAGTGCACAGAATGGTACCTCATAGGTAATAACAACAGATTAGATAATAGACCGACTATCTCTAGAATCTTAAATATCCCTACAAAAATAGGATTATATATTCTCTTTCCTCCATATCATTCTATACCCAATCATGGGTGATACCTACTTGAAAACACAACCCCCCGACCACTAAATCTAGAGGTCTTCAAAAGATATCATGATCCGATTTCAATCTAGAATGATATTTGGACATAAGATTCTTGATCATCTAAACATGATATGAAGTCTCTTGAAAAAGATGAGGACCAAGTAGTGTTTCCTCACTTGCCTCTAACCAGCATAGGGGTGAACAAAACAACCTACCATATATGGCCTCAAAAGAGCCATATGAATCATCGCCTGCAACATATTATTGTATGTAAACTTGACTAGAGGGATATTATTCTACCAAGAACCTAAAAAATCAAGGATTAATTCTTGGATAATGTCTTATAAAACCTATATCATCCATTCCAATTGACCATCAGTCTAAGGTTGAAAATCTATGGTTTAGAGCACCTTTTTTGCCATATGTTTCTATAACCCCTTCTACAACCATCTTGTAAAATAAGTATCTCTATCTGAAATGATAGTATTAGAGACCTTATGTAGACATATAATCTCATGGGTATAAATTTTTCTTATCTCATAAATTGATAAAGTCTCATAGAGAGGAAGGAATAAGCATAGATTCACTAGTCAATAAAAAACAACAGAAAGTGTGTCACTACCATGAGGCAACACCAACAAGACAACTATAAAGTCCATAAAAACATATTCCAATTTCCATTATGGGACCAAAAGAGATTATATAATTTTAGTTTGTAACATCACTCAACTTATTTGGGTCAATAGATACTCTGGATTCTATGATAATATGACCCACCAAGTGAACTATTTCGATCCATAAGTGGAACCCATAATGCTTGTCAAAAAACTAACGCTCTCTTAGTGTATCTAGAATGATCTCAAGTTTTCGATCATGCTAACTATTAGTGTGAGAACACACCAATACATCATCCAAAAAGAAAAAAAAATCCAGATAGGATTAGAAAACCCTTTTTATAAAATCCATAAAAATATTATGAATGTTCCAAACACCAAACAACATCACAAGATTATCATATAGACCATACCATCTACAAAAGGATAAATGAGGTTTATCTAAAGTCCTGACTCATACATGATGATAGTCTGATCTTAGTTTAATCTTGGAGAATACCCAATCTCCTCAAATATAGTTAAAGAGATCTTCTATTTGAGGTAGTGGATACCATTTCATAATCATAATCCATTTTAACAATCTGTAATCCATTCATAAATGAAGGGCCCCATCTGCCTTATTTTAGATAAACATGGTAAACTAAAATATAAAGTTATAGGAAATTTAAAACCATTGGACTATAGATCCTAAAATTCCCTCTTGATCTCCTAGAGCTCAGTAGGTTCCATCCTACATAGAAGAATAGACACTAGAGTTTCTTTTGGAAAAATATTGATTATAAACTCTACCTATCACCTAGGAGGTAATCCAGAAAAATCATCAGTAAAAGAAGTCCCTAAAATGATCTACTATAGAAGTATAGTATTCTAGGTGTATTCCCTACTCCTCCATGAATATACTAGTAATCTAGGTGGTCACTACACCTTTCCCATGATGCTTTGGTCTAGTTATACTGGCCTAGATATCCCAATCACCCTTATGGAGATAACTGCATCCCTTTGGTGATGTAAAAGAAACCCTATAGTTATAACAATCCAAAAAGGTGTGGGATGAAACCAACCTGTCCATACTAATAATGAAGTTAAATCCCATGATATCAAGGAAGAAGAGTTCCAATAATAAGGGATAACTTCCTACCTCTAAGTTAGTACCCGCACTAGCGTATTCCCTTAGTTCAAACACCGAACAACGTATCTAGGGTTATCACACCATAATAATAATGAATCCAAAAAATGAGAATTTACATGATAAATATAGAGATAAAGTAATTTGCAGCACCTATATTGAATAAAGTTAATAAAATAATGGAATCTACTAGAATAGTACTTCATACTGCAGATAGTCTTGCACTCGTATCCTCAGGTATCCAAAATAAATCATGAAACTGGCCTGATCCACGACCCTATACCATAGTTGGACTACCCTAATAAGATCTGCACAAATAGAAATGATTTTAACACCTCGAGTTTTTATGGAACATTTCTTTTAATAAATTAAATTTATTCATTTATATCTTGCAATGCACTAAGTCAAACATTCCTTTTACACTAAACTGTCTTGTCATATGTTACACACAACACTGAGTTGGCGTACGATACACACAACATTGAGTATAGATTTTATTCAATGTATAAAATAATTATGTTTAGATTATTTTATACATAACACCAAAGGAATCTTGAACTACATGTAACACCAACTTTTCTTATGTTACACGTAAGAGAGACCTTCCTCGATACCTTTCGTTGTACGCAATACCAAGTTTCACTAAACAATGATATATTATTAATTTATTATTATTTAATGGGATATAAACTATCTATTATGAATATTATTAACCACATTTTAAATTTTATATAAAATTAACATTTATATTATGTATTTTCTAGGCATGATATAAGAACAAATTCAATTTTTTCGGATAAAAGAAGTATTTTTAAAAAAATGCAGTTTTGCCACCTTTTGATAGTGCACCCATTTTAAATATAGTTTTTAACAAATTTATATATTCTATTTAAAAAAATAAACTACTTACTTGGATCCGTTACATAAAAATTTACTTTGGTTGAATTTTTGGCATTTTTCTGATAAAATCCATTTTTAATGAATAGTGAAAAATACTGCATTTTAGTTCAAAAATGCCTTTTCATCTAATTTATTTATATAGATAGATTATAGTTTTAATTTTTTTAAAGTGTAACTGAATTATATTTTTATCATTTAATACAATTTTTTTTCATTGGAAGTAATTTCCCATTTAAATTAGACATAAACACCTATCAATCTTTTGATAGTTTTTATTTCCTAAAACCCTACTTTCTAGTTTTGACAATGAGAATTAATTTTAAATTAATATCATACAATTATGTGTTTTAAATTTATAAAAATTTATTCAATATTTGGAATCATAAGGTAAAATTATGTAAATATTTCCCCTTTTAATTTTAGACATCATGAATGGTAAATTCAATAATTATTTTTATTTACCATGGTTAAAGGGTAATTCAGGTAAATAAGGGTAAAAAAATATTATAATAATATAAAAATACAATAACACATGTCCTAATATTATTTTATGAGTCATGGGATACCAAAAAAATACTTAGGCCGAAATTTTGGCATTTGAGAACCAATTGGGTGTGAAAATGACATGTTATAATAATTAATTTAAAGTAAAGAGAAATATAACATAAACATGTATCTTTTTACTAAAGAAATTTTAATTTGGTTTATATAAATGATCTATTAGAATATAAATAGTAATTATAAATCTAAAAATATTTCCTACACCATGGTATTTTATTTATAATTTTTAGACATTAAGAAAAATAAATTTATTTATGACATAATGAAGATGTAGTGATTGCCTTATTAATGAAATATTCCAATAAATGATATAATAAATATTAAAATAAATGTAATTTGAAACTTTTTATGGCATAAACGATTTTTTAGATGAAATTGAAATTTTAGGGATGATTTAATTCTGTTAGTTATTAGTAATCAAGTTGTTATGACTTTAACAAAAATGATTTACTAAATAGTGCCAAAATTGACATAAATGAGTTTTTTAAACAAATGATATTTTTTTAAATGATATAATATTGAAAAAAATATAATATTAGAAAAACTTAATTATATAATGTTAAAAATGTCATTAATTATCCACTTGAGGTTCTATTGGCATTTTATAGTAACTATAGTAACCGTATATTATGAAAATACAAGAAGACATGGTAAGAGTTAATATTTTTGACTATGGGTTAAAGCTAAAAAATAAGGTTACTTTTGTGACCTAAACATGTCTAAAACCTATTGGTTAAGATTATTTAGACCCATAAGCATCTTATATTAGAAATAATTGATTTTGGGACCATTAGAAACCAAAAATAAATTTATAATAAATTAATATTTAAAGACATACCTAAAGTGCCCATCACCTCTCCTATTAAAGGGAACTTCTCCTTATCTTTTAATAACACCTCTAAATCCATTTGTGTCAGAAAAATCCTGTTATTTAATCTAAAAAATTCTCTCATTTTATTATAGATTTCACATTTTGGTACGAAATCCATCCTAAGTATACCTTTTGTGCAAATCAAAAAGAGATACCTGAAAAAGAGGTAATTGTTTTATCACTTCTTTCAAAATTATTTTCTTCTTATACCTTATATTATTATGTTGTTCCCATATTAATGTAATAAATAAAGTATATTATACATTCTGAGATGTTATTATAATTATGGGACAACCTTATCACTCCTTTAATCCAACCTATGAATAACAATATCATCATGCATACATACATACAACTTACCATATCCACGCTGCGGTGTAATTTGTTATTCAAAAAAACATAATTTGGATGGGTATAATGATGTGTATAATGGATTTAAATAATTAATATAAAATGATAATTATTATTTATAATTAATATAACATCCAATCTTATACCATTTAACCATTAAGTGAATAATATTGTCACTCGTGCATACGTACAACCTGCCGTCTCCACAACAAAATGAGATTCATTGTCCATGTTAACCATTCAAGAATGATTTTAAAGTGTATATAATAAATAATAATGAAATATATGAAATAATAATTATATTTTATTTATTTATATATATATATTTCATTTAATTTCTTCCATTCAATTCAATAAGGAAATGGAAACATCGTTCATGTGCATGTATGACCTACCATCTCCATAAATAGTGTATTCGATTTAATTTATCTATCTATTATATATATTTATATACTGAATATTTATGATATATAAATCCTGTTTTACATTTTGGAATTAATTAAATGATCATCTAAGTAATAAGATCAATAATAACATATCAAAACACGTATGATAAATAAAATGATTATTTACCCAAAACATTGCTTTAACATGGAGTTGATAAATAAACGAGTAATATAAAGTCATAAGTGAATAATATATGATATCACAGATATTATTATGGTTCTTTTACAATTAATAATATGTTTAAACCCACTATACAGGATTTTTAGACACATACAAATGAAATCAGACCTAAGGTAAGGGATACTTTTGCAATCTCATTATTATCCAAGATTTTTTATCTATAAGTATTTACTGGGGTATATTTACCATACACATGAATGTTTCTTAAATATATAATATTATTATATTCTTATACTATTTTTTAAATTTAATTTTTCCTGTTGGTGATGTTCTATTAAAAGGTATGGAAGGAATCTTTCTTTCGTTTTCCATACGAGGTACTTTTTTGACTTTTCTGACCAGAGTATGATGAGAATGTTTTTTTAACTTATACGAAATGAAAATATTTTTAAATATTCATAATTACTTATTTCCATGAAGTTTACTCTATAATATTTCAGGTTTATTTTCAACTAAATTATTTTTATTTTTAAAATTGTGTGACATTTTGAGAAATGAAAACATTTTTAAAGAAGAAATGATATTTTTCCTCAAGAATTAAGTTCAAGTGTTTTATCAAAATTATTTTCCACCTTAGATGAAATAGGGTTATGATTCAATTCCTATTATTACTTTGATTTTATTGTGTTTATGATAGAATATTTTTATTAAAACCAATTATTTTATATGTATTATTGTGGAATGAATTTTAAGAAACCTAATTTTTTTGTTCTTTGGGTTATGCTATGATGAATTATTTATGTTATTATGGCACATATAATAACAACTTCATTATGATATGGGTGGGACCTATATTTTTTTAAAAGGTTGGGTTTGAAGCTTTATTTATTATTAAATCGAAGAAAAAACCTCTTTAACAGGGTAGAGGGAGACCCATTACTTAGCCCAAAGGCCTAGTGGGCATTTAACCCATTACATGGCCCGTAGGCCCAAATTTTTGGCCTAAGACCCATTATATGAATAGTACTACTGCAGTACTCACCTGCTACAGTACTGCACAATACCTGCCTGCTACAGTGCCCTGCTGCCGCTACAGTGACCTGCTGCCACTACAGGCTCACCGTTGCTACAGCGCACCGCTGCTACAATACTCTACAGTGCTGCTTCAGTACCTGTGCCCAATGGGTGGGACCTATATCTCCTTCTAATGCATTCAGTAAAGATTTATATCTCATGAGATAGACATGACTGGAATGACATGTAAATCTGGTTCAGTAATACAGTACATGAACGAAAAGTAAATCTAGTTGAGTAATACATGGCTGGAATGGTATGTAAACTCAATTAAGTAATGGACTTTGTCCACTATGATAGTCTTGGAAGCAATTACTTGGATACTATGGAAATAATATTTTGTGCTTATTTTTTTCCACAATTCCATGTTTTATGTCAATGCTTTTTTATCATGGTTAATGTTCCTTTCTAATCTATGCCTTACATACTTCCAAGATTTATTTCATGACTCAATATTTTGATATTTAAACTTTATGTTCATGTTTTTATATTCTTATATTTATGGTTTGTTTTAATTTATCAATTTTTACCGTTACTTAGAATTTGAGATAACTCTTTTTATGTTTTCTTTTCCCCAGGACATAAATAAAGGTTTTAGTTAGGAAAAAAGGGGAAGTTCTTTATAGGAGAAGTTGAAGATCTTCCACCAAGTTAGAATATTATGTTACAAGTTTCCAAAGACACTAAATTAATATAGTATTTTGGCATATATTTGTGTAATGTATTAATTATTACACAAAATAAATGTAATGTTCATGTACATATAGCTTGGGTTGTTAGAGTTGGTAACATAGAGAAGGTTTAGTTAACCTTTCAAAACTAGGTTGCAGAAACTTTAGTGAGATCCCTAGAGATATTTCTAAGGTATGTCTAGGGATGTCCCTAAGGGTAAGTCTAACTATATATTATAGTCCTATAATTATGGTAACAATAATGAATAAACTAGTATTAAAACTATGATTTTTTAGATTGCAAGTACTCCCCCTTGATTATGTTGTTTTGCTAGTATGATTTTTACCTCTACACTATTTTTTAGGTTTTAGAAAATGGTTGGAAAGAGGAGGATTCATGTTAATGGAGAATATTATATAAGATGGAATTATATTATTGATGAGAAACCAAATGAAATGGGATTTGGAAGGAGAAACATAATTATCATGCATAACCATTAATCTAATAATATGATCAATAATCTAAATTTTGATGAGTTTCCTGACCCAGTTAATAAGATAAAGTTGGATTTTCATGGTGATCATAGAGGAAAGAAAGTTAAATTTTAATCATGTAATCATGTGGGAAGAGGCATCAAGGAGAATGTTTCAAAGGAACTAAATGATGCTTTGGGTTTATAAAAGAAGGATACAAAACTAGTAATTGCAAAGTAAAAGGTCTAGTTAACACAATGGAAAAGGATAATGGTATTACTAAGACATTAAAGAAGATTAAATTTTTTAAATGTGGAATTTACGATCATTATGAAAATTGATTCCCCAAGAGAAAATCTCATGAAGATAATGAACATGGTCATATGGGTAGTATTTATGTTTATGATGATTAAGAGAGTATACATGATATATGAGATGAAAGAAGTGTTAAGGAATAAAACGATGAAGCTCGGTCAATGCTTTAAGAAGATAGTGGAATTATTAAATTATTATCAAGAATAATTTTTTATATGTAATTTTATGGTAATATATAATAATGAAAAATCTAAGTATTGTTACACTATTGTTCGCACTTAAGTATTTGGAAGTACATGTTGAATGATACCTATAACCATTAAAAGTAATTTAGATATTTTTGGAAAATTCTTGATATGTTCATAATGATGTGATAAGGAGGTAATGAGATGTTTGATATTATTAATGACCTCATTACTGATATAAGAAATAAGTTATATCATGGTTTGAGTATATAGAATGTTTGGTTTTTTTGGTGTGTGGAAAGATTTAATTTTGACAAAATACATGTTTTCACAATGGTTATATGTTAATTCATGTTAATATCATGTTTCAAGAGAATACATAATTAAGGAATTCACATGTTTGGAATGATAAAACCAAGAAATTCCTAATGATATATGGGAGACAAATGATAAATCGATTTATTTCACCTCTTTATAAAGTTTTATATTTTCAGTTTCTGGAATGATTGTAAAGTTATACATTTATGGATAGTATAATTTATATTCCTATTAAAGATTTTTAGATTAATGTATTATCTCACTATAGGTGGACTTATGTATATCTGATAACCTTTTATAACCTTTTTGTTAAGACATATGGAATGACCTATCATTATATCACATGATCAGCTAATACTTCATGAATGAAACATTCAACTTCATTTCTTTAAATAAGATAAGAAGTTGAAATTGTTTAAGGAACGAACAACGGTGATATTGTACCAAAATCAATAAGTATTTATTTTCATTCAAAACTCTTCAACATTAGGGTAAGGATATTTAAAAAAATGTTTTCTTAGAACCTTATTATCTGATGAATCAAATGGTCCCTTAAATCATCTCAGATTTATGGGTTTCTAGTTGTTAACTTTCTCCAAACCTTGTTCTCTATCACTATCCATCAGAACATGATGGTTAGATTTTTCTTCCATATCTATGTTTTCAATTACCATCTATGTTCTCCTATGTGGAAGCTCAGTGATGAGTTACTTTGGGTAACCGTTAGGTTTCTAAATTCTCTTTTTAAAATGAAGTTATAGCATTTCTTTTTACGATGTGGGTTTCCATGAAAGAAACTTTCAAGTAGTAAACCTTTTATAACCATGATGAATTTTGAGGGTGAAATTAATTTTTAGGGGGGGTATAATATAACAACCTATGTTTTTATGGACCATTTTTTTTAATAAATTAAAATTTTAATTTATATCTTGAAATTCACTAAGTCAAACATTCCTTTCACACTAAACTTACTTGTCGTATGTTACACGCAACACCAAGTTGGCATATGATACACACAACACTGAGTATAGATTTTTTTCAATGTATAAAATCATTATGTTTGGATTATGTTATAAATAACACCAATATACTCTTGAAATACACTCAACAATGACTTGTCTTGCATTACACACATGAGTGACCTTCCTTAATAGCTTGTGTTGTATGCAATACTGAGTTTCACTAAACAAAAATATATTATTAAAATATTATTATTTAATAGGATATAAAATATCCTTTATGAATAGTATTAACCACATTTTTTATTTTATATAACATTAAAATTCAACTTATATATTTTCTAGACTTGATATAAGACCAAAATCAATTTTTTAGATAAAAGATGTATTTTTCAAAAAATTCAGTTTTACCAACTTTGGATGGCTCACCCATTTTAAATCTAGATTTTAACACTTTTTTTATTATATTTGTAAAAATAAACTTCTTATTTTTAATAGGTGCATCAAAATTATATTTGGTTGAATTTTTGATATTTTTTGGATAAATTCATGTTTTAATGAATAGTGAAAAGTACTGTATTTTAATTCAAAACTGCCATTTCATTTAATTTATTTATATAGTTATATTATATTTTTAATTTGTTTTAAAGTGTAATTGGATTATATTTTTATTATTCAATGAAATTTTCTTCATTGGAAGTAATTTCACATTTAAATTGGACATAAACACACGTCAATCTTTTAATAGTTTTTACTTCTTTAAAACCCGCCTCTTGATTTTGACAATAGGAATTAATTTTAAATTAATTTCTTCCAATTACATGTTTTTAATTTAGAGAAATGTATTCCATATTTTTAATCATAAGGTCCAAATTATGTAAATTTGTCTCTTTAATTTTTGGACATTATGAATAGTAACTTTAGTAATTATTTTTATTTACCATGGTTAAAGGGTAAATCAGGTAAATAAGGGTAAACAAATAAAATTATAATAATATAAAACTACACTAAAACGTGTCTTAATCCTACTGTATGAGTCATGGGAAACCAAAATAATCCTTAGGCCTAAATTAGGGCATCTGTGAACCACTTGGGTGTGAAAATGACATGTTATAATAATTAATTTAAAGTAAAGGGAAATATAACATAAACATGTATCTTTTTTATAAAACAATTTTATTTTGGTTTATATAGATGAACTCTTAGACTATGAGTTTTCATTAGAAATATAAAAATATTTCCTACACCATATTATTTTATTTATAATTTTTATACATTAAATAAATAAATTTATTTATAACACAATGATGATGTAGTGATTACCTTATTAATGAAATATTTAAATAAATGATATTATAAATATTAAAATAAATTTAATTTAAATTGTTTGAAATAATACAAGAAATTTTTAGATTCCATTGACATATTAGGGATGTGTTTATGCATTTTTTTTGAAGGAATCTAGTTTTTATGACTTCAACTAAAATCAATTACTAAATAGTGTCAAAATTGACATAAATGAGTTCTAAAAAAAATACTATTTTATTAAATGATATAATAGTCTTAAAAATATAATATTTGGACAAATGGATTAGAAACTGTTAAAATTTTCATTAATGATCCACTTTAGGTTATCTTGTCATTGTATAGTTACTATAGTAACCATAAATTATGAAAATACAAGAAGACATGGTAAGAGTTAATATTTTTAACTAATATTTAAAGCTAAGAGATATGGTTAATTTTGTGACCTAAACTTGTATAAAACCTATTTGTTGAGAGTATTTAGACCCATAATCATCATATATTTTAAATAAATGAGTTTGGGACCATTATAATCCGAAAACCAATTTATAATAAATTAATATTTAAAGACATTCCTAAAGTGCCCTTCACCTATCCTATAGAAGGGAACTTCTCCTTATCTTCTAATCACACCTGTAAAGAAATTTTGGTCTACCTAAACCTGACCATTTACTCTCATAACATACCTCAATTCATCCTAGATGAAATGTTTTTCATATATCCATCATAGGGATACCTTTTGTGAAAATAAAACTGAGATACTCGAAAAAGAGGTAATTGTCTTATCACCACTTTCAAAATTATTTTCTTCTTATACTTACTCTTATTATGTTGTTATCATAATAAAGTAATAAATCAAATATATTCTACATGATGAGATGTTATTATAATTATGGTACAACCTTATACCTCCTTTTATTTATTGTATGAATAGTAATATAACCATGCATGCGTACGTATGACTTATCGTCTCCATGCTGTGGTGTAATTTGTTATTAAAAAATAATTAATTTTGATGGGTATAATGATGATTATAATAGATTTAAATAATTAATATAAAATTATAATTATTATTTATAATTAATACACCATCCAATTTCATACCATTTAACTATTACCTGAATGATATCGTCGTTCATGTGTACATACGACCTACCGTCTCCACGATGTGATGAGATCCATTCTCCACAATTAACCATTAAAGAATGATTATAAAGTATATATAATAAAAAATAATTAAATATATTACCTAATAATTCTATTAGATTAATGTATATATATATATATATGTCATTTACATTCTTTCATTCAATTCAATAAGGAAACAGAAACATCGTTCATGCGTACGTACGACCTACCATCTCCATGGAATGTGTGTTTCATTTCATTTATATATATATTATATATATTTATATACAGAATATTTTTGATATATAAAAAATGTTTTACAGTATGTAAGTAAGTAAATCATGATCTAAGTAACAAGATCAAGAATAACAAGCCAAAACATGTAGGATAAATAAAAAAATTATTTACCCAAAATGTTACTTTAACATGGATTTGATAAATAAAATTTTAATATAAAGTCAGAAGTGAATAATATATGGTATAATAGATATTATTATTGTTAATTTACCGGATAATAATATGTTTAAATCATCTATAGAGGAGTTTCAGATGCACATGAAAGAAATCATACCTATGGTATGGGATAATTTTGCAATCTCGTTATTATTCAATATTTTTTATCCGTAAGTATTTACTGGGGTATATTTATCATCCACATCCATGTTTCAAAAATATATAATTTTATTTCTATTCATATACTATTTTTTAAATTCAATTTTTCCCATTGGTGAAGTTTTATTAAACAGTATATAAGGAATCTTTCTTTCATTTTCCATACGAGACTTTTCGGACAAGAGTACGAGAAGAATGTTTTTTAACTTATATAGAATGAATGAATTTTTACTTAATCATAGAAAATTATTTACATGAATATTCCTCTAAAAAATTTCACGTTTATTTTCAACTAAATTCTTATCTTTTAAATTTGTGCAGAATTTTGAGGAAAGGAATGGTTTTTGAAGAGGAAAAAATATTTTTTCTCCAGAATTAAGTTCAAGTGTTTTATAAAAATAATTTTCCATATAAGATGACATAGGGTTATGTTTCAATCCATATAACTATTTTTATTCCATTGTATTTATGATGGAATTATTTTTATTAAATCCTTTAATTTTTATGTATTATGAGGGAATGATGTTTAAGAAACCCATTTTTTGTTCCTTAGGTTTTTTTGTGATGAATGGTTTATGTTTTTTGTGGAACATGCATGAATGATTTCATTATATGATGTGTGGGACCTATATATCTTGCCAATTCCTTAGGTATATATTTTTATCTCATGAGATAGAAATTACTAGAAATTCAAGTAAATCTATTTCAGTAATACAAGGTTGGAAAGACATGTAACTCTAGTTTAGTAATACATGGATGGAATGACAAATAAACACAGTTTAATAATGGAATTTGTCCACTGTGAAGGTCTTGAATGTAATGCATTGGATAATATATAAATAATATTATGTGCTTATTTTTTTCCCACAATTCTATGTTTTATGCCAATACAATTTTATAATGGTTAATGTTCTTTTCTGATCTATGCCTTATGTACAACAAATATTTATTTCATGAATCAAGATTTTGATATTTAAACTTTATGTTCATGTTTTTTTACATTCTTATGTTTATGTTTTGTTTTATGTTCTCACTGTTTATCATTATTTATTATTTGAGCTCAACCCTTTTATGTTTTCCTTTCCCCAGGATATAAATAATGTTTTTAGGTAGGAAAACAAAAGGGGAAGATCTTTATGGGAGTTTTTTAAGATCTTACACCTAGTTAAAAGATTATGTTCCAAGTTTCAAAGAAACTAAACTAATACAGACTTTGGGAGTATATTTATGTAATGTATTAATTATTCTACAAAAGAAATGTAATGTCCATATACCTCAATATTGGGTCGTTATACTGATAATCATACATCTAGCTACTGTGTCCACAAACTCCTCCCCATCCAGTCCTTCTAGTGCTACTCCAACTCCCCACATGAAACGATATAAAATATCCTTCCCCTGAAGGTGGATCTGGTTGGGATCTTTTTCCAATAGAAGTTGATGGAAAGGTATAACATAATCTATGAAGATTACCCATACAGATTTAATAATGACAGTCCATAGGGTCTTTATCGCACTGAGGATTCAGATTCCCCTGCTGTCAACACTGATTGAATATAATGGATCTTTCAGTGTGGTTACTCTAACTACCACTACTATGATGAAAAACCTCAAGGGAACATTTCCTACTACCAGGATAACTACTATCCTACTTCTTCACTGAACCTCTATGCATGATACTATATCATTACCTCAGGCTGAACTCAGTGATAAGTGTCAGATTAATGATCTTAGAAAAAGTAGCTAGAAAGAATATGTTCTCCTCAGTATGGATGGAATATCTAATCCCACCCTCAAAGCATCTATCATGTGATAGCTCATAACCAGCTAAAAGATGTGCAAAGCACAATAAATTTGTAAAATGAACTGAATAAACCATAATGAACATAAAATCCATCTCTAGATTCATGAAATACCAAGCTCAGCCATCCCTCAATATATATGGAAATAATTACTCATAGAAGGTAGTATGGAAATATCCCTAAACAAGCCATAATGACGATCGACGGAGGTAATCACATCCCACTAGCGCTTGGCCAAATAAGAAATAATATAGGTGGAAAGATGAACCCTTAGCTATGGAGGAATATCTAGATGTTCGAAGATAGATATAGTGGCCTCCATCTAATACTAAATAGCTTGTGGAACTCTATCCCTCAAAAAGTTGGTATGTTTTTGTTTCTAGAACTCACGAGTCAGATCAGCTATAGTAGGTGCAATTTGTGGAGCACCATGCATGGACTACATCATACATAGAAAACCATATCAAAACTGATCATCAGTTCCTACATCATAAAATGTATGAGGTGAAAAAACTGGAACTATAGGATAATTATTTGGTAGCTCAGGGCCCACCAACTATGGAGCATGGTCTTAACCCACTCTTGGTGCATTGTAGGAGGACATCATGGTGGTGTAGCTCTAAAAATTCCTAGAACAAGCCTCATATTTAGATTGAGAAAAATTAAATACACTAGTGGAAGCAGAACATAAGAATAAGGGATAACTACCAAATTAATACTACCCCAACTACCCACTTAGGATTCTAGAAATTGGTAAGTGTTCATGTTTAATTTATAGGAGTTCCATTAAGTGAAAGGTCCAGTCACACATTGCCTCTTAATTTACTAGAAAATATTTGAATTTATAATCCAATATTCCCTTTTAATTTTTTCATTTTATTATTTATATATAAAAAAGTTGATTACATGGATCACCATTCCGAGTGAATCAGATCCTATAAACATTATCACTGAAATAAAAAACCATTCAATTTTCATTTAACTCCATCTACATTTAGTCTCGGAATGTTACGAGTAATATATGAAGGATCATCTCAGTAAATTTCGCATTCCAATCCATGACAGCCAATATAACTCATGAATTGAATTGTAAATCACTCAATCACATCCAAAGAGTATCTCATTAAACCATAGGTACATAACTAACATGGGTTGATTCTAACTATTTAAGAATCCTCCATCAACCTATACATGAAAACAATATTTAGATTGATGTAGAAAATTTAAATATCCAACTCCCTACCCTTTATAATATTTTATTAGCATAGGAATATATAAAAACCATGGATTACTCAACAATCATAGGCAACACAAGCAGTGAAAGTAATTAAATGCACCAATATGGCATGACATATGCATGGAATGTTAATTCTATGCGCTTATTATGATTCATGTAATAATGATTAATTTACCACATCTCATCGGGACAAGGATAAAAGAAAAGTATCAATCATAAAAATAATAATAAACATCAAATATCATGTGATTCACCAAATATTGAAATGATATTAACCATAATAAGAAAAAAGAACAACATCCCTTCTTATTCAGAAAACTTGGTATTTACCTTGAACATGGGTTAACTATTCCGATGCATGTGTTATAACCAAGTTCTATAGTTTTCCTAATCTAATTTATATTGTCTAAAAATAGTAAAGAAATAAATGAACCATTTGGATACCACTTTGAGACATGAAGGACCCAAGTTCCACTCAAAGGCACCCCGAACCCGATTGGTCATATGGGCTCAAGCGCCCCTCCCTCCCTCGTAAGCCATAGTCTACTCACTAGAAACGAGGGCCTAGGGTGTGTCTATGGGAAGACTATGACCTCATTACCAAAGTATATCAGAAAATATATTTAATATTAGGTAAATAGAGGAAGAAGTATAATAAATGAATAAGTATTTGAATAAAGTAATAAATAACCAAGAACTAAAGAATAATCAAAAGATGGAAATTGGATCATATAAAAAAGTTGATGATAAAGAATTTAATGTATCTAAAAAACTTGAAAACAAGTATACATGGTAGCATGTTGTACATGGTATACAATAGAATAAAAATGTAGCAAAAAAAATTCAACATCATGTGTATGGCCCGCTAATCTTCTACTAAGATCCATCCTAAGAAAGAAAGAAAGATCAGGTGTCCAAAGCTGAAAATTTCCCCTTATCATCACATACAATGATATAATCTTCCGAAGAACCATCAATGGACCAAATGGGGAGTGAGATAAATCTCAATAGGTCACCACTAATGAAATCTATACCATCCAATTAGTGTAATATAAACTAATATAGCGTGTAGGTATAAAAATGTAAAGTAACACAGTAATGTAAATTCCTTGATACCTACTTCTGCCTCAGTTGATATGTCTCTTAAAATTTAATCATTTAATTGATTCATTAATGTTCATCATATATTGTTGAGTAATGTGAGGTATAACTAGCACTGTAAATGTATTATGATAATAATAACAAAAAGGATCCAATGTGCAATAAGAAATCATGTAACAATGATAATAGTAAATAGAATCAAAGGTAATAAAAAATGAATCCTTGATATTTGAGACCAATAAAACTCAGTATTAACATGAATCATGACTGTAAGGGGTCTAAGTGTAATCCATGGGGAATAATCCAAGTAATTCCATGGTATATAGTGCTAATTGAGTCCAAGGATTTTTTTTCTAAGGTAAAACGGGCTAGGCATGACCATGCCCAATGGGGTGTATCCAAGGAGCCACATGTCTGAAGTCATCATGATGGATATATGGATTTAATGTAGGGAATCATAATATTTAGAAGATAGTGAATGGATATTATGACATCATTCCAAGAATCCTTTAGAAGATAAGGACCATGTTCTTTAGTGGGTATCTTCTTTGAAAAATGGATCCTTGAATCTAAATGGCATCCTATGAGTGAAAAAGGCATTACCTCAGGATTCCATGACATAAATCATTTTTGACCACTCCTTTAAAGAATAAAAGGTCCATACAAAATAGGTGAATTATAATTGATTCATTAAATAAATTAGGCCCTATAATACTCATGCCTTTTAATAAGTCTATAGGTTCATTCCATTACCTTACATATTAGGTGGAAAGTCTAAGAAGGAAATGAAACCATTTAGTATTTTAATTAATTAATCATTGATTTGGTCTACTCTTCTACCTTCCATTAAGAATGGAAAGGTTTTCTATGGACATGCAACAATGTCATTAGATTACATTCAACTACGAAAAGTAATACATATATTATACTTTACTTTTATAATTGAGATTCAATTATTATGTTAAAACTATTACCTTATAATGGTCAAGTGGTGACTACACAAGAGAGTCATTAGTAAATCATAATTAATATAAATAAAGAGGTATTACCATTAATAGGGTAAAGAGACAAACTCAAACGATTTCATAGGTAATTCCACATGGGTTTCTATGTCATAATTGAAGAAACACCCTACTTAGGGTGAGAAGCATTGAGGTCTCAACCTCCAACAATATGATGATACTATATAGAAAGAGATATAAAATATGAGCATGATGAATAAAAAAAAAGAACATGAATGTAATAAACAACTACTGATGAAATTGGAATGCACATAATGATAGGAGTTTATAAAATGTAGATAATTGAGGGATGAGTCATAGACCACCTACCTTGAGGATATAAAACGCTTATCATCTAGTATAAGCCTTTTGTTTGTCCTGGATTGGAAGAAATTTAAATAATGAATCAAAACCCAAAAAACAGGGCATATGAGCCCACATCTAAATAATTTTTTTGAGGATAATAGAAATAAATAAAAATTCAAGATGATTGTAGAACATACCTAGAGGAATCCAAAGAGATAAGAAATGCATCGATGAGACATCGTACAAAGTGTTGGGATAAAAAACTATAAAAAGGGGGCCTGGGAGCTTAAAATGGGAGAGGGAGGAGACCTCTGTCTGCTGGAATGAGAAATAGAGCTAGATGGGTAAGATATTAGATCATCAAGAGAATTTTCTCCATTTTACCCAATAAAAAAGGGGTGCATGGTTGAAAAAATCATACAATAACTATGCAGTAGCCATGTGAATCCCACTATTTAAGGAGGATATAGTACAATTAAGCTCTCACGGTTTGAGAAAACATGTGACAACCATGATGATGGATCTACTACATTTTTTTGAGGTACTCTCTTAGGAATGAGACCCTAGGAAAATGGTTAGGAAAACCTATGCACCATACTTTCTCCTCTTTTTATCACTATATGGTTAGGGGAAACCATGTGGCCTGCACTATATGGTTTATTCTAACTATACATCTAGACTTTTTTCCCCAAAATTTGGGATTTGGGTTTTTAACAAGCCCCAGACACCCCAAAAACACCCGTGACCTGATTAAGAATCCATAAGTGGTCCAAAGTAAATAACTATACTGAAAATTAAAGGAACCATAAAATAGATAAAATTGTGTTCTTACAATGAAGTTGTATAAAATCGTGGAAATTCAAAGTAATTTCATGATGAAGATGATGATTCAGTTAATTCAAGTGATGATGAGTAGACTCACTCAACCAAATCAAGCTAAATAAGGTTGATGGAATTCCAAAAAATAATTGGAGATCAAGGATAACAAGTTTAAATGAGAATAAATTTGAGGAAAACATCACATAACTCATTATTTTTACAAATTGAATGAGGGCAAGTTGAAGAATATTTAGAGAATCTATAATCTATTGATTCCATGTATAAAGAATTGGACCAAATTGAGAATAATGGTATATGAGAATGGGTACCCAAACCTGAAGAAAAGACCACCATTATAACTAAATGGGTATTCAAAAATAAATTGAATAAATAAGGAGAAGTGAATAGAAATAAATAGATACTTGTGTATAAGGGTTATTATCAAGTTAAAGGTGTGCATTTGGAAGAGATATTTCTATACTTGAAACCATACGAATGTTTCTTTCTATTTCTACAAAAAATAAAAATAAAAAATCTATCAAATTTATGTCAAGTCTATCTTCTTAAATGGTGGTCTAGAATAAGAGGCTTATATTTAGTATCCTTATGGTAAATTTCTTGGATAAAATGAGTTTCAAGATTATAAGTTAAATAATGATTTATATGGGCTAAAACAAGCCCCAAAATATTGATATTCTAAGATGTACACTTTCTTAAAGAAACTAAAATTTAAAAAATGAAGAGTGAAAAAACCTCTACATCATAGAGGAAAAAAGTGTATCACTCATTGTTAATGCTTATATAGATGACATCATATTTTTTGTAAATGATGAATTTTTCTATGAATGATTTTATAATAATATGAATAATAATTTTGAAATGTACTTTATTGGGGAGATAGGTTACATTCTTGGCCTATAAATCACTAAATAAAAAGATAAAAAATTTCATTCTCAAGAGAAATATTCTTGGAAACTGTAACATCCCAGGTAAATAAAGAATAAAGAATTTTCATAATTATTAATATTTACGAATTAAATATTAATTTTATTTTAAATGGGTTGCTATGTTCGATAGCATACCCGATACGCAACGATGAGTTTCTTTGAAACTTACGTAGCACACTAGTAATAAAATAATATTAATTTAAATGTTAGTTAACAAGTAGCCGTTGTACTGGCGGGAATGGATATAAATAACTAAAATATGATTGGATATGTTTTTAAATGTTTATACATTTACCCAATAAAAGATAAAGGCTTAAAATACGGAAAGAGTTCAATTTTAGGGCATATATACTCTAATTTTCACTAAAGGTTCACTTATCACCTTTTAATGGTGAACCATCATTAAATATAGTTTTGATCACTCTTATACTTTATTTTGGACCAAATATAACTCTTCTTTAGAATCGGGACATCAAAATTTACTTTGTGTAAATTTTTGGTACCTTTCTGATAAAGTTCATTTTTTTATGAATAGTGTAAAATGTTGTATTTTAATTCAAAACCTCTTTTTAATATAAATTATTTATATGATTAGATTATTATTTTAATTGGTTTTAAAGTGAAATTAGAAAATATTTTTACCAGTTAATCCAATGGTGGTCATTGGAATCAATTTCACTTTGAAATTGGACTTAAACTGGTGTCAATCTTTTGATACTTATTGTTTCACAAAAACACGCTATTTGTCATGACAGCGGGAATTAATTATTAAATTAATTAATTTGACTTATATGTTTTGAATTTTGTAAAATGGACTTCATTTTTGAATTCGGAATATCAAATATAGCTTAGGGTGAATTTTTGGTAATTTTCTGAAAAACTTCAATTTTTGATGAATAGTGAAACCACTAAGTGGTAATCAAGCAAACTGATTTTTCAGTTAAATGAAAGTTTACCACTAATGTGTATTGAATTTTGAAAATCCGACATACATGGTTGTCATTAAGAAGTAAAATGTGGTTCAATGAGATTAAAATAATTTTTTGGTGAATAGTAACTTTTTTTCATTAATCGCGATTAGAGGTAATTAGTGTAGTTTAAGGTAAAAATGGTATTATAAGAATGTGAAAACACCATGACACTTATCCTACACCTATTGGGTGAGTCATGGCCGACCAAGACAATCCATGAGCCAACTTGGGGACCCCATGGAGCCACTTTAGTTGGAAAATGACACTAACATAATTTGTTTTACTAAAATAATTTTTGAGTGGGGTTATACAAGTCCAAATTTTGATTATAAATAGTCATTGGAAAGCTAAAAAGATTTCCTACATCATAGTATTTTTGTTTATAATTTTTAGACATTAAATAAATTAAATTATATATGACATAATAATGATGCAGCGATGACATCATTATTTGACGATTTAAATAAAATGGAAAGATAATGAAAAATCTAAAACCTAAAAATGTCCAAAACCAATTGGATGAGTGTATTTCGAACCCTTATCACCTTATACACGAATTATATCAATGTGTGACCTTTTAAAACCGAATCACATTTTCAAATAAAGTAATATTTCTTTACTTTCCAAAAGTGCCCCTCCTCTCCTCTTATAAAAGGCCCCCACCTCTACCCCATTTCACACACTTCTCAAGCCTTTGGCTCGGCCAACCCCTGCCCAATTAATCTCTCCACATCCCTCTCCTCATCCTAGAGGATTCCCTTTGGGAAGAATCCTTTCAAAGGAAGCCTTTAGGCTCAAATCAAAAGGGAGTTACACTTTTAAAGGTAATTCATTCTCTCTTGTTCATTTGTTTTATTTTGCTTCTCCAACCCTCTAAACTCTTTTATTTACTTATTTTGTAACAACACCAGTATCTTAAATATACTAGGATGTTGTTATAATATTTATTTGAGCTACAATCTCACACAAATACATCAAATGGTTAAAGAACATACGGTTTCTGTGGATGGTGAAATTCTGCCTCCCGAAACGATGATTGTTCAATACTCATTTAACACCTTCAAGGGTGGACATTATGATGTCACTATTTTTATATATGATATATAATATGTTTATGTTTTCTTTAAGCTTCTGTATTTTTCATTTTTGGCATACCTTTATGGTTTCCATTATGGGTAAACACGATATCTTCATTTAAGGAAGTGCGGACTACCGCCCCCTCAAAGTGATGTGATTCGTTAATGCCATATGTGGGACGTGTAAAGGATGGATTTAAAGTTATTATATATGATGTTATACTGGAATTATAATATAACTCTATATCATTATTATTTCTTTCCATTAAAGTATGAGATAGAAATGAAAGTAGCGTTCATGCGTACGTACGACTTACCGTCTCCATGAACGGTGCATTTCATTTCTTATCCCCAAATGTAATGTACTATTAAAATTACATGTATATAATGTATATATATAATTAATGATATATCTAAATGATGAATATAATTCTGGAATTAAAATATACATACCTCTCATTTAGTTTTAATTCCACTAATATGACAAAGAAATGAAAGTAGCGTTCATGCGTACGTACGACTTACCGTCTCCATGAATGGTGCATTTCATTTCTTACCTCTAAATGATTATGTAATATTATAAATACATGTACATGCTGGATATATATGATATATATGATATCCAAATCAGGAATTTCATTCTGGATATAAAGAACTTTTGACCACACGAACAACATGTAATTGTAAGAAGTCAACTTTCGACTTAAGAACCAAATATTGAAAAAACAAACATTATTAACTTAAATGGTTACATAATGTTTATAACATGGAAATAAGTGATATAAAAAGAATAATGAACTTTAAAAAGGTTCTTAATCAAGTATAAATTAACTCAAGTTTATTATTCAGGACGTTAAAGAACGATCGAGTCAAGTCGGACCCAAGGTAAGGGACTTCGTCTCAATCTCCTTTCATTGAGGCATATTTCGTTTTATACACAACTTTCTTTTATATGGTGTATAAACCCTTTGACTTTTACTTTTATACAAAAGGAATCTTTTTCTACGAATCGTTTTACTAAATGACAAAAAGGAAGGTTTTTTTTAACGTACGCGGCGACAACGACCTTTTCCGCCGCCACGAGTATTATTTGGTCTTTGGCTTTCTCAACAAGCCGTAATGTTTTAAGAATAAAATAAATACCATATACTCTTTTATGTATTTTGGTATTGAAAATGGTTTTGAAAAAGTATTCTATTATGTCAATATATTTATGATATATTGTGATTGAAATGTGGAAATGTTATCATTCCTTTATATTGGTTTTATGTTTTATGATTTTATATTGGTACTTGGACATTTTAACGGGTGGTTACGTTATAAACCATATGATGGGTGGTGCCGTGAATACCAGGACGGGTTGTTACATTATAACCTCCAATGCATTGGGTATGGAAGTCGGCCGTATGGCTATTCCATTGAGTATGTATGGAAATTGGCCGTATGGCTATTCCATTAAGTGATATGTGTGGAAGTCAACCATATGGTTATTCCACTTAAGTATGTTTATGTCCCAAGTTACCTTTATATATATTCTATGTGTTCTTTATATGGGTTTTATGGTAATCCTTTGGTTACAAAAAGGTAAGTAATGATACTTTATTCAGTGAAGATTGTTTTTACTACTTCATGAAGGTGAATGTATTACTTTGATATAGTATACATGGTTTACTTGATGTTTGAAAAACTAACAGTTTTCATTCTTTTTTGTATCCCTTACTAAGCTTTTTATGCTCACCCCAAGTTTTTCGAAATGTTTTTCACAGGACTTAAAGTGGAATAAGGTCAAGGATGGGATCAAGGGAATTTCATGCTATCTAAAACATGGAATCTAGACATCTTTCTTTTTAAGAGTTTTTATTTTATGGAGACTTAGTAGAAGTGTCTACTTTGTAATCTTTTAAGATGTAATAGTTATGTTCTAATTCTTTAAAACTCTAAACTTGAAAAGATCCTCAATGTGAATTATTCATTTAATTCAATATTAAGTAAGGTTTAAGGCTGGGGCCTTATAGTTTGTATCAAAGGTCGGTTTAGACAACTTTAGGAGTTAGAAAAGTGTTAAATTATAATATGATTGAAATGATATAGCATTTATGGATTACCATGTTGCTTCGCCTAAGATATTTCTGTGTTCAGAATGGTTTTCCGCAGAGGAAACAAAACAGCTATGTTGGGACGACATCAGGAGGAAGATAACCTTCCAAATCTGCAACCTGAGATGGTCGGAATTGGAACCGAATAGTTTGTTGCAGTAATGGCACAGTTGACTCAGGCTATAAATGGTGGTGGTGTCCATGCACGAGATCAGCCAGATCAACCGCAGAGGAACATGTCAGTGGTGGAACATTTCATGAGGCAACATCCCCCATCATTCAGAGGATCATCTGACCCTGTGCAAGCTGAAGGGTGGATTAAAGCACTGGAGAAGATTTTTGATGTCATGGGGTGTTCAGAACATCAAAAGGTTAGTCTTGCTGTTTACCGTTTTGAAGGTGAAGCTGATCAGTGGTGGTCGATGGTGAAAAATATAAGGGATAGTGATGAGATTGAGGATCTTCACTGGGACGAATTCAAAGGTATGTTTCTTGAGAAATATTTTCCTAAGGTGGTTCGTCTTAGGATGGAAAAACAGTTCCTAGAATTGAGGCAGGAGGATGATTCAGTGGCTGCTTATGAAGAAAAGTTCACTCGATTGGCAAGGTATGCTCCAAACTTCATACGAGATCTTGATAGTAAAATAAACCGTTTTTACTCAGGGTTAAAGCCAAAGTATCGAAGGGCTTTAGCTTCTCGTGAGTTCAAAAGTTATGAAAAACTTGTTCGATGTGCGGAGAAGGTGGAAATGGAGTTTTCCGATGATCAGGTGTTCTATGACAAAAAACAGAATAATAGGTCTAGTTGGAAGGCAAATGGGAAGAATTCATCAAAGAAGCAAGGAGGTAAGAAAACCAAATATCCATCATGTGAGAAGTGTGGTAAAATGCATCCTGGAGAATGTTTATCCAAGTCTGGTAAGTGCTTTCGGTGTGGTAAGTCTGGTCATATTGCTCGTAACTGTAAGGAAGATGATCAAGAAGGAAATGAAAAGCCAACGGTAATATGATTTAAGTGTAATGAAATGGGTCATTATGAAAACGAGTGTCCAACGAAGAACTCAACTGGGGGAATGCAGCCAGACTACAAGCAGAAAGGGGTGGTGAAATCCTTTGCAACAACTTCAGCAGATGTTGGGCCATTGAATGAAGCGGTATCAGCTCCAGGGAGCTCAGTTTTTTTCGAAGATTGACTTGAGGTCGGGGTACCATCAGTTGAAAGTAAAAGAAGCAGACGTTCCGAAGACTGCGTTCCGTACTAGATATGGCCATTATGAATTTGTAGTTATGCCTTTTGGGTTAACCAATGCACCTGCTGTATTCATGGACCTTATGAATAAAATTTTCCATGAGTTCTTGGATAAGTTTGTGTTTGTGTTTTGAGGTTTGTGAAGAGGTTATGTGTGCCTTGTGATTCACAGTTGAAGAATGAGTTGTTTCTTCATCCTGGCAGTACTAAGATGTACAGAGGTCTGCGGGAGTATTACTGGTGGGATGGAATGAAAAGAGACATTGCTGATTTTACTGTGAAGTGTTTGACTTGTCAGCAGGTTAAAGCAGAGCGGCAGTTACCGAAAGGGATGCTTCAGCCTTTACCAGTGCCAGAGTGGAAATGGGAGAATATATCCATGGACTTTGTTGTTGGATTACCAAAGACATCTTGAGGTAATAATGAAATCTGGGTTATTATTGATCGTTTGACCAAATCTGCTCATTTCCTTGCTATACGAGATACTTTCTCTCTTGATCAACTTTCCCGTTTGTATCTTAAAGATATAGTCATGTTACATGGAGTTCCTCTCTCCATTGTATCGGATCGTGATCCCAGGTTTACTTATAACTTTTGGAAAGGCCTTCAGAAGTCATTGGGTACTGAATTAAATTTTAGTACAGCTTTTCATCCTCAATCAGATGGGCAGTCAGAACGAACAATTCAGACCTTGGAGGATATGCTATGAGCTTGTTCGATGGATTATCAGGGAAGTTGGGACCAACATCTTTCTTTGGTTGAATTTTCTTATAATAACAGTTTTCATTCCAGTATACAGATGGCACCATTTTAGGAATTGTATGGGAAGCGGCGTCGAACTCCAGCTTTCCGGGATGAAGTTGGTGAAAGGAAGCTGATGGGACCAGAATTGGTAGAAGAGATGGCAGGAAAAGTTCAGTTGATTCAGAAAACACATGAGAACAGCTCAGATCAGGCAGAAGAGTTATGCGGATAACCGTAGGAAGGATCTATCTTTCGAGGTAGGTGATCATGTTTTTCTCAAGGTTTCTCCTTGGAAAAGCGTGATGAGATTTGGTAAGAAAGGAAAGTTGAGTCCAAGGTTTGTTGGACCATACGAAATTCTGGAGAGAGTTGGATCAGTTGCATACCGAGTGGCTTTACCTCCGAGTTTATCTCAGGTACACAATGTTTTTCACATTTCGATGTTGAGAAAGTATATGCCAGATCCATCTCATGTTTTGAGTCCAGAGGTAGTTCAGCTGGAAGAGAACCTATCTTATGAGGAACAACCGGTCCAGATTCTTGACCACAGGGAGCAAGTGTTACGGAATAAGGTGATTCATCAGGTAAAGGTTTTGTGGAAAAACCATGTGATTAGAGAGGCAACGTGGGAATCTGAAAATGCTATGAGGGATAAATACCCCCACTTATTTTGATAAGTGAATAAAATTGCGAGGACGCAATTCCCAAAAGGGGGGAAGGATGTAACATCCCAGGTAAATAAAGAATAAATAATTTTCATAATTATTAATATTTACGAATTAAATATTAATTTTATTTTAAATGGGTTGCTATGTTCGATAGCATACCCGATACGCAACGATGAGTTTCTTTGAAACTTACGTAGCACACTAGTAATAAAATAATATTATTTTAAATGTTAGTTATCAAGTAGCCGTTGTACTGGCGGGAATGGATAGAAATAACTAAAATATGATTGGATATGTTTTTAAATGTTTATACATTTACCCAATAAAAGATAAAGGCTTAAAATACGGAAAGAGTTCAATTTTAGGGCATATATACTCTAATTTTCACTAAAGGTTCACTTATCACCTTTTAATGGTGAACCGTCATTAAATATAGTTTTGATCACTCTTATACTTTATTTTGGACCAAATATAACTCTTCTTTAGAATCGGGACATCAAAATTTACTTTGTGTAAATTTTTGGTACCTTTCTGATAAAGTTCATTTTTTTATGAATAGTGTAAAATGTTGTATTTTAATTCAAAACCTCTTTTTAATCTAAATTATTTATATGATTAGATTATTATTTTAATTGGTTTTAAAGTGAAATTAGAAAATATTTTTACCAGTTAATCCAATGGTGGTCATTGGAATCAATTTCACTTTGAAATTGGACTTAAACTGGTGTCAATCTTTTGATACTTATTGTTTAACAAAAACACGCTATTTGTCATGACAGCGGGAATTAATTATTAAATTAATTAATTTGACTTATATGTTTTTAATTTTGTAAAATGGACTTCATTTTTGAATTCGGAATATCAAATATAGCTTAGGGTGAATTTTTGGTAATTTTCTGAAAAACTTCAATTTTTGATGAATAGTGAAACCACTAAGTGGTAATCAAGCAAACTGATTTTTCAGTTAAATGAAAGTTTACCACTAATGTGTATTGAATTTTGAAAATCCGACATACATGGTTGTCATTAAGAAGTAAAATGTTGTTCAATGAGATTAAAATAATTTTTTGGTGAATAGTAACTTTTTTTCATTAATCGCGATTAGAGGTAATTAGTGTAGTTTAAGGTAAAAATGGTATTATAAGAATGTGAAAACACCATGAAACTTATCCTACACCTATTGGGTGAGTCATGGCCGACCAAGACAAGCCATGGGCCAACTTGCGGACCCCATGGAGCCACTTTAGTTGGAAAATGACACTAACATAAATTGTTTTACTAAAATAATTGTTGAGTGGGGTTATACAAGTCCAAATTTTGATTATAAATAGTCATTGGAAAGCTAAAAATATTTCCTACATCATAGTATTTTTTTTATAATTTTAGACATTAAATAAATTAAATTATATATGACATAATAATGATGCAGCGATGACATCATTATTTGACGATTTAAATAAAATGGAAAGATAATGAAAAATCTAAAACCTACACATGTCCAAAACCAATTGGATGAGTGGATTTAGAACCCTTATCACCTTATCCACGAATTATATCAATGTGTGACCTTTTAAAACCGAAACACATTTTCAAATAAAGTAATATTTCATTACATTCCAAAAGTGTCCCTCCTCTCCTCTTATAAAAGGCCCCCACCTCTACCCCATTTCACACACTTCTCAAGCCTTTGGCTCGGCCAACCCCTGCCCAATTACTCCCTCCACATCCCTCTCCTCATCCTAGAGGATTCCCTTTGGGCAGAATCCTTTCAAAGGAAGCCTTTAGGCTCAAATCAAAAGGGAGTTACACTTTTAAAGGTAATTCACTCTCTCTTGTTCATTTGTTTTATTTTGCTTCTCCAACCCTCTAAACTCTTTTATTTACTTCTTTTGTAACAACACCAGTATCTTCAATATACTAGGATGTTGTTATAATATTTATTTGAGCTACACTCTCACACAACTACATCAAATGGTTAAAGAACATACGGTTTCTGTGGATGGCGAAATTCTGCCTCCCGAAACGATGATTGTTCAATACTCATTTAACACCTTCAAGGGTGGCCATTATGATGTCACTATTTTTATATATGATATATAATATGTTTATGTTTTCTTTAAGCTTCTGTATTTTTCATTTTTGGCATACCTTTATGGTTTCCATTATGGGTAAACACGATATCTTCATTTAAGGAAGTGCGGACTACCGCCCCCTCAAAGTGATGTGATTCGTTAATGCCATATGTGGGACGTGTAAAGGATGGATTTAAAGTTATTATATATGATGTTATACTGGAATTATAATATACCTCTATATCATTATTATTTCTTTCCATTAAAGTATGAGATAGAAATGAAAGTAGCGTTCATGCGTACGTACGGCTTACCGTCTCCATGAACGGTGCATTTCATTTCTTATCCCCAAATGTAATGTACTATTAAAATTACATGTATATAATGTATATATATAATTAATGATATATCTAAATGATGAATATAATTCTGGAATTAAAATATACATACCTCTCATTTAGTTTTAATTCCACTAATATGACAAAGAAATGAAAGTAGCGTTCATGCGTACGTACGGCTTACCGTCTCCATGAACGGTGCATTTCATTTCTTACCTCTAAATGATTATGTAATATTATAAATACATGTACATGCTGGATATATATGATATATATGATATCCAAATCAGGAATTTCATTCTGGATATAAAGAACTTTTGACCACACGAACAACATGTAATTGTAAGAAGTCAACTTTCGACTTAAGAACCAAATATTGACAAAACAAACATTATTAACTTAAATGGTTACATAATGTTTATAACATGGCAATAAGTGATATAAAAAGTATAATGAACTTTAAAAAGGTTCTTAATCAAGTATAAATTAACTCAAGTTTATTATTCAGGACGTTAAAGAACGATCGAGTCAAGTCGGACCCAAGGTAAGGGACTTCGTCTCAATCTCCTTTCATTGAGGCATATTTCGTTTTATACACAACTTTATTTTATATGGTGTATAAACCCTTTGAATTTTAATTTTATACAAAAGGAATCTTTTTCTACGAAGCGGTTTACTAAATGACAAAAAGGAAGGTTTTTTTTAACGTACACGGCGACAACGACCTTTTCCGCCGCCACGAGTATTATTTGGTGTTTGGCTTTCTCAACAAGCCGTAATGTTTTAAGAATAAAATAAATACCATATACTCTTTTATGTATTTTGGTATTGAAAATGGTTTTGAAAAAGTATTCTATTATGTCAATATATTTATGATATATTGTGATTGAAATGTGGAAATGTTATCATTCCTTTATATTGGTTTTATGTTTTATGATTTTATATTGGTACTTGGACATTTTAACGGGTGGTTACGTTATAAACCATATGACGGGTGGTGCCGTGAATACCAGGACGGGTGGTTACGTTATAACCTCCAATGCATTGGGTATGGAAGTTGGCCGTATGGCTATTCCCTTAAGTATGTATGGAAATTGGCTGTATGGCTATTCCATTAAGTGATATGTGTGGAAGTCAACCATATGGTTATTCCACTTAAGTATGTTTATGTCCCAAGTTACCTTTATATATATTCTATGTGTTGTTTATATGGGATTTATGGTAATCCTTTGGTTACAAAAAGGTAAGTAATGATACTTTATTCAGTGAAGATTTTTTTTACTACTTCATGAAGGTGAAGGTATTACTTTGATATAGTATACATGGTTTACTTGATGTTTGAAAAACTAACAGTTTTCATTCTTTTTTGTATCCCTTACTAAGGTTTTTATGCTCACCCCAAGTTTTTCGAAATGTTTTTCACAGGACTTAAAGTGGAATAAGGTCAAGGATGGGATCAAGGGAATTTCATGCTATCTAAAACATGGAATCTAGACATCTTTCTTTTTAAGAGTTTTTATTTTATGGAGACTTAGTAGAAGTGTCTACTTTGTAATCTTTTAAGATGTAATAGTTATGTTCTAATTCTCTAAAACTCTAAACCTGAAAAGATCCTCAATGTGAATTATCCATTTAATTCAATATTAAGTAAGGTTTAAGGGTGGGGCCTTATAGAAAGTTCTTAAAATTTTTTATAGAGGATTAATGATATATTTATATACCCAATTTTTTAGGAACTAATATTTTTAACGATGAGTAAAGAAATTAATTAAATTAGTGAGATTATCAAAAACTGTTTTTAATTTTTTTATACTAGATAAATTCAAGGCCAAATATATTTTATGTTGTCACATTTGTGTTAGGGTTAAAATCATTAAAAACATTTCACATATTATGGATGAAAAAAGAATACTTTCATATATAAAGATAACAAAAAATTTTGTGTTGAAATATGATAATAAAGGAGAGTTGAATATGTTTAGTTATACAAATACAGATTTGGTAGAGTTTGTTGATGATAAAAAATCTACATCTAGTGGAGAGTTCATTCATTGCGATAGGTGTGGATTTTTAAACACAAAGTATCAAAATTATATGACCTGAATAATTTTCATTGTAGATTATGTAGTTATATGACTAGCCACTAATTAATTGATGTCCATGAAAACTCGTCTAGATGATCTCATGGTGGAAGTAAAGTTTCCACTACTTTTAGGATATGATAATCAAACTACTATAATATTTTACAACAATCCCATTTATCATTCATATTCTGAGCACATTTATATCAAATATCATTTCATCAAAGATATTATAGAGAGAAATAAGCTAAATTTGGAATTCATTATTTGTAGAAAATATCCAATGTGTTCACCAAACCATTTTCAAAGGATTCATTTTAAAAGACGAGTTCAGAAATATGAATTCAATATACCTTTTTACAAGGATAAGGTATGTATTATAGTCCCCTATATCAACTTTTCTTTATATTATTGTCAAAGGGGGAGAAAATAAAAGACAACATAAGTGTTCATTTATGTTTATCTTCTTCTAATTGTTTTATTAAGGGGTGAATATTCATCGAGGAAGTATCCATTAATATATTCATCTCATTAGGAGGAGTATATATTTATAGAGAGTTATTAAAATGCGTAATTTGTGATTTTGAAATTTTTTATGTCTGAACTTTTTTAATAGTTGTATAGAATTGAATGCATGAATTTTTTCTTTCACAACCTGCTTAGAAAAATTTGATGATGATGATGGAGATGGTGAAGTAGTGTTTTAAAAAAGTATTTATTCTCGGATGTGTGGATGAAGTGTTGATTAAATAAAATTTTCATCTATAGGTTATTATTTCATCAAGGGAAATCATAAAAATAAGGTATGATAATATTTAAAAATTTATCACTATTTTTGTGGAAAACATAATAACTTTATTCAATATTATGGTTTCTTACACTATGTTTTCTCAAGTAGGCAAAGAGTTATTGAGTATTGATTTATTAATAAGAATTTAGAGATTGATAGTTATTTTTGTTCTTTTTTTGAAATAAATAATCCAAATGGGGGGATTTCTGAAATGAAGTATTGATATTAAAGAAATTTCTTTGGGTTGTGGTATTTATCCATGGTAGAAAAATTGGAGAATGATGAAGTGGATATGATTGTTTTATTTTATTTTGTTTTTAACACATAAATCATGTTCAAACTAAAGTGAAATTTGATGGTTCATTTTAGGTGAAGTTCATTATAACATTTGATAGTATTTTAAGTATTTTTAAATTAGTTCGAGGAGATGTAGAACCTATATAAAATTATTTTAAGTCAATATAGATTTATGGAGATTAAATATAGATATGGTTTTTATGGAAAATTCCATGATCATATGACATTGGAGGGGTTTTTATATGACTTTTATCATTCAAAATGGATTCTAAAGGGATTTAGTATAACTTTAATCTTTTAATATAACTTCCCAATTTTAGTATGAATTCTGGATATATTTTCAGGAATTGAAGTTTTTTTATAACTTCAAGTGTAATTTCTTATGAATTCATATCAAAATTTATTATTTGAGGATTTTTTGTATGACTTTACAATTCATATAAAATTATATGTTCCCAAAAAATTGGAAAATGACCAAGCACATCTAAATTTTAGAGAGAGCCTGTATGACTTTAATACTTACATATTTTTTAGGAGTCTTATGAGGGAAAAGTTTAGTTTCTTGAATATTATATATTATAATGAATTAATAATATATAATTTTTATTTTTGTGATTTTATTCATGTATTAAGCATCACAATGATATTGAAATCAACTGAGATCTAATACTAGAGGGTAGAACTAGTTGGTGAAGCTAAATTTTGAGATTCTTTCACGCCATAAGAGAGATGTGAAAAGGGGGAAGATGAATTTGGAGACACCAGAGTGTAAAACATGGTTCTTTTGAGGTGATAACAAGGTTATTCCATGGTGAAGGTTGATTGGGAATTTTGGTCATTTTTTAAGAGTTACAATGTGAAAGAAATTAAATTTCTATAATAGAAACAAAATAATCAACACATCATAATAATGTGTGTTTCTTGTGTATAGTATACATATGAAAAATGATGAATCAACACCATCACATAGGATATTTTGTGCTACATTACAATTCATGTAAATGTCGGAAAAGGACTTAGTTATTGCAGTCTTTATGGGACATTGAGGTTAATATTTTAGGAATTATTAAGGAAAGAGAATTAATCACAATAATGGAGGCTATTTTGAATTAAATATTTAAAATTCAAAAATTATAATGAAGAAGGATAAGATTTTAGGAGTTCTTGTCAAGAATTAACCCACTAGAGCTTCCTTGGCCAGTGGAGAGACAAGATGAAACTATCTTAATCCCCCCTCCATAGGCAAGGGGTTGGAGACAAATGTTGAAATGCATAACTAATATGGGAAGAATTTTCCTAATGTAACTGTATGAACACACCCAACCATATACATGTAGAAAATAGTGGAATAAATATAAAAAATATCAATTTATATAGTAACAATAATAAATGTAACAACCTCTAGAGAATAAAGGAGTACAAAAATCTAATTTAAAAAGTAAAGGAAAAAAATACAGGCCCAACTCGAAAGTTGTCCCAACGTAATAGTAACTAGAAGAGTAGATGATAAGAGAGAATAGCTCTAGATCTCCAATCCCCGACCACTATATGTGTTCAAATTCACCATGGTATACCAGTGATCCTCTAGAATCACCACCAACCTCTCTATCATCTGCATAAGACATGACATGTGCAGGAAAATCCCATAAACGGGTGATTATATACATACCGACCATGATTCCCTGAGTGTTAAAGGGGAAGCAATATGATGCATGATATATGTAAATACCTAAAGAATTATCAATATAGAAATAAAAACCAACAAATTGGGATATATGATCATAAAATAAACCCAAACCAAAGAGAAAGGAGATCTCTATCTCATATACCAACCTAAGATGACGAGTCTTCCATCTGTTCAAAAAGGTTCATAAACAATGTACAAAATCTCACATGTCTATAAAAATACGTATCCATGTGGATCCACACCTATCCACTATTCCTCATAGTTAAGGGGAAACAATCTCTAAGGATAGGAACCATACCCTAGTAGAATAGAAGGGTTCTACTATGTAGGTAGTGGAATCAAGCATTAATCCAATAGGTGGGTTCCACTCAGTAGATAGATAGAGGAACCATGCCCTAATCCAACAGAAGGGTGCTAATTTGAAGATAAAGAACCCATACCCTGACTCTGTATGTGGGTTCCACTCTGATTATAGGGGACCCATGCCCTAACACTGCAGGAGGGTGCCACTCTAATAGTATAAGAACCATGTCCTGATACTATAGGAGGGTTCCACTCTGAGGGTAAAGTACCCATTCCTAGACTCCACCAAAGGGAGAAACTATGATGGTAGATAGAGGACACATTCCCTATCCCAGAAGGAGGGTGCTAGTATAATGGTAGAGGACCCATGAACTGATTTTGAAGGAGGGTGACACTATTATGGTAGATTAATTTTATAGTTAATTACAATGTATTATTTATGTAGAAATGTATTATATTCAAATCAATTCTATTTTATGTTGTTTTCAACATCAAATTATGTGAATAGTTCTTAAAATGACATTAATAGTGTTTTATGTTATATAATATTTTATTCAATAATTTAAAAGTCATAAAAATATTACAGGAGTAAAAATAGGATGATAAATGGTACTAAATGTCATCCAATTTTCATTTAAGATCCAATTTCTAACTTATATGTAAATTTATTAAAAATTTTATTTTGAAAACGTTATTATCATGGTTAAGGTAAAAACAATTAATAGAAGGGTAAATAAAAAAATGTAACACCCAAATATTTCAAAGTACATTATTTCTTCAAAGTAATTCAATAACTTACACTACACGCAACATCGAGTTCAAGCGCACCACAACTTACCAAACTAGCCGTTCAAAAGCAGTTATGAATAGTATTAACTGAATTTTGAACTTTATATAATCCTTATAATTTTAGAATCCATATTATGAGTTTCTTAGACATAATGTAGGAACAAATACGTTTTTTCAGATAAAAGAATTATTTTTCAAAAAAATGCAATTTTATCGCCTTTTAATGGAGAACCCTTTTCAAATCCAATATTTGAAACTTTTATATATTAAATTTGACAAAATAAACTTCTTCTTTATAATCTGGACATAATAATTTAGTTCCACTTAATGTTTGGTGTTTTTCTGATAACTTTCATTTTTGGGTGAATAGTGAAAAATACTATATTTTAACTGTATACAATTTTTTTAATCAGAGTAATTTATAGTGTTTAATTATACATTTTAATGTTTTGGAAGTATAATTAGATTATATTTTTACCCTTTAATCCAATTTTGGTCATTGTAATTAATTTCACTTTGAAATTATACATAAACAAGTCTCAATCTTTTGATAGTTACTCTTCCTAAAAAACATGCCATTTGTTTTGACAATGAGAATTAATTTTAAAATAATAAATTCAAAATATATGTTTTGAATTTTGTAAAATAGAATTCATATTTGGATTTAGAATATCGAAACTAGCCTAGGGTGAAGTTTTTGAATTTTTCTGAAAACGTTCAATTTTTGATGAATAGTGAAAAACACGGAGTTATCGTTTTAAACCAAATTTTTATTTAAATAATTATTTATTTTATTTAAATTTATTTTAGGTAAAAATAGATAAATAATACCTATATAAGTTCATTTTAATTCATTGGAGTCAATTTATAATAATTTTAGATATATAAAAATTTTATCGAACTTTTACCGTTTTTTACTCACCTTTTTAGAGCATCTGCAAATTTACATAAAACTTAATTTTACCACATCTATGAGTTGAATTTAGAAAATACAAGTGACACAGTTAATATAAAGTAGTAAAATTTGGTTTAATAAGATAAAAATAATTTTTGTGGAATAGTAACTTTTTACTTTTATTTACCACGGTTAAAAGTAAACAGGGCAATTAAGGGTAAAAATGATATTATTATTACCCTAACACATGTCCTAATTCTATTGGATAAGTTTAATTCGACTAAAAACAACCTTATAAATAAAATATGACCCTTTAGTTCCACTTCGATAAGATTAAGACATTTATTATTTTTTTTAAAGAAGAGTTAAAAGATTTAAAATCAAAGTTTAATAATTAACCTGTTTTTAATATAGGGTTATACATAAGATAAATTCTACTATAAATATTAATTATAAAGGTAAAAAGATTTAATACATAATGGTATTTTATTTATAATTTTTAGAGATTAAATAATTAAATTTATTAATGACACAATGATGATGCAGTAATTACATTATTAATGAAATAATCAAATAAAGGGTATTATAAATATTGAAATAAATATAATTTCAAATTATTTATTACATCCACGAATTATATAAGGTAATATGACATGTTATTATTGATTCAATGTATTTTTTTGAAGTAATCATTATTTTATTGTTTTTACAAAAAACTAATACCAAATAGTGTCAAAATTGACATAAAATAGTTTTTAAAAAAAATATTGTATTATTAATTGATATAATGGTCCTAAAAATCTAAGGTATGGCCAAAAAACTTATATAATAATATATATGACATTAAGGAACCAATCTGGGTTCTATTAGTAGTATATAGTAAGTTTATTAACCATATAGCGTAAGAATACAAGAAGACACGGTAAAAGTTAAATTATTTAACTTAGAGTTAAATCTAAATGATAAGGTTAAAATGGTAACCTAAACTTCTCTAAAACCTATTGGTTGAGATTTTCTTGACCCACACCAACCTTATACTTTAAATAATAAATTTTGGAGCCATTATAAACCTAATATAAATTTATTATAAAATAATATTTTAAGTTTTTCCAAAGGTGCCCCTCACCCCTCTTATAAAAGGGCACTTCCCCTTCTCTCAAATTCACACCACCAAATAAATTTGGCTCAGCGAATATCTGCCCAAATACTCTATAAACTATCCTCCCTTAATCCTAGAGGCCCTCCTTTAGTCATAAATCTAACATAAGGAGTTCTTTTGATCAAATCAAAAGGAAGAACCCGAAGAAGAGGTAATAATTTCACCACCCTCTTTCAAGTTCTTTTCTTATTCCACTTATAATTTATTTGTTATTTCCATTCTAAAAATAATAAATCCAGTATATTCTATATAATTTAATTTTATTATGAATATGGAACAACTTTATTCATTATTATATCCATATTATGAATGATAATGTCACCATGCATGCGTACGTACGGCTTACCGTCTCCACACCGTGGTGTAATTTGTTATTCAACACTATGTTATTTGAATGGATATAATGATGACTTACATGTATATAAATAATGGAAATAACATGTTAATGTCCCTATAAAATTAATATACCATCCAATTACACACTTTTAAGGAAATGATATTGTCGCTTGTGCGTACGTACGGATTACCGTCTCCACGACGCGATGGGATTCATTTCCACGTTCACCATACATCAACAATTATAAAAATATATATTACTAATAAGTATATAATATATGACATAATAATTATACTGGATATATATATATATATACTTACATATATCTTATTCACTTAGTTCCGTTCAACACGATATGAAAACGAAAACAGCGTTTATGGGTACGTACGGACTACCGTCTCCATAAACAGTGTTTTTCATTTCATATATATATATGTATATTATACATATTTATATTCTAAATATATATGATATATAAATCATGTTTTATATTCTAGAAGTATTTAAATCTTGGTCTAAGTGATACAATCAAGAGTAACAAGTTAAAACACGTACGATAAAGAAAGCGATTATTACCCGAAATGTTAATTTAACATGGAAATTATTATTAAATGGGTAGTATAAAGTCATAAATGAATCATGTATGATATCATAAATATTAATATGGTTCTGGTATAATTTAATAACATACTATGATCTTCATACAGGAGGTTAAACGTACCCTTGACCAAAGCAAAGTGCAAGGTAAGGGGTTTTCATCTCATTCCTTATTCCCGTGAGATTCGTGCCATATTGACACTATTACCTTTTGTGTGGTGTATGTACTGCACATAATTGTATTATTTGTGTAATACAATTTAATTTATGTGTATTTAAATATTCATTGTATGATACATCTTTCATGGGGTGTAGGTTTCGTATGTTACCAAATTGGTAAGGGTTAATTCCTCAATCTCATTATTATTAGAGATTGTTTATGTGTAAGTATTTACTGGGACATTTTTATCATCCATTACAATTTTTCATAAAAATGATTTCAAAATGAATATTTTAAATATTTTTTAAAGGTACTCTTTATCAATATCATAATTTTAAATGTTTTAAAGTTTTATCTTTCTAAATCATTTTAATTAATGTCCATGTTTTCAAAATGATTTTAAGGATTTATTTATATGGACATGAATGTTTTGAAATGATAATTCTTTTAAAAAGTTTCAAAGTGGTATGGGACACTTTGATTCAAAAATATATTTTAAATTACTTCCTTTATAAATGTGTGACTTTTAAATTATTTTACAAAAAGTATATTTCTCTGAAAAACTTTTACTCATCATTTTCAACTATGTCAGCATCCTTTACTAGATATTATTTTTGATTGTGTTTGATTTATTATAATAAAATATTCCATATTTTATTGAATGAGTTATGATATGTTTGACTGAGGATGTTCTATTTTTATACCATTCATAGTTTATGGTTAATGTATTGACATTTCATATGCTAGTTTTAATAAGAATGTTTATGTTATGTTTCAACTATTCATATGAGGAATGCAGTGGACTTAGTAAGTGATGGGTGGAGCCCGCTATAGCTCCTCGATGCATCGGTAGGTCTCATGAGACAAACTAGTGTCTTGGCACAAGGCCTTGACAAAAAATTTATTTGTAGTCTTGGAACGAGGCCTTGACTATATGGTAATTATGTCCGGTATTAGGCATTCCCTCATTGTGAAATTAGTTATTACATGTGATTATTGGAATATTATAATATCCATGTGCATGTTTATATGGTAATGTTTCATTTATTTTTACCATATTATGTTCAAGTTTATGTTTAAAAGGATTTTTTTATTAAACATATTGCCTAAAAATTTTATAGCTTTCGCTAAATTATTTACCCTTACTGAGCATCTGAGCTCACCCCTTTCTTGTGTTTTATTTTCCCAGGATTCCAAGAAGTGTATTATGATTGATATGCTGGGTTAAGATACAGGGAAAAATGGAATTCTCAAAGAACTATCTATGCTGTGTTTTATGTTTCAAATTGTAATGTATAGTTAATGTATGTAATCTATTTTCCAAGACTGCTAAACAGATCGGTCCTTCGAGACTTGGTTTCTTGTAATCATTCTAATGTATTAAAATAATCCACCGGCTCTGGGTAACTGGGGTCGGGGTGTTACAATTGGTATCAGAGGAAGTTTAGAAATAACCTTGGAAGCCATATTTAGATAAACTCTGATTAGAGCGCATAGACCTATGATAGACTTTGAGGATTAATATAGAAGGACTTCCTAGAGTTTTGGTAATGTAGAGATTTTGTGAGTTTTCCATGAAAATAAATCCCTGTCTGGATACGAGAAGGTAGAGACGACTCTGGAACAGATGTACCTAGGGGTAAAACCTAAAAACACCACTTTGAGCTAGACTCGAATGAGAACTGGTGCACAACAACGGGCCTTGCCGCACTCTTGGTTACGACACTCCCAGGGGGATATACTTAGGATAATTCTCATTTTCTTTACAAACCACTATGAAGGGTTTATGAGTATATACCTCCTCAAAGAAAACATTATTGTGATTATGGATTATATCAATAAATAATTCAATTTACTTTATGTATTCTACATGTTTGGAATTATGAATTGCGATTTATAAACTGACCTAGTGTATGCCATTGTTTAGAAATGGCACCCATTAGAAGGAATGAGAACTCCAGAAATACATCTGATTTAAAGAGTAAGAAGGATCATATCTTTCATGGTAATAAGCCAAAATTTAGAAGGGAAATAGTATCCCATGTATTCTCAACATATGAAGAAATAGTATCATGTGTTAATAACATAAGTAAATAATTCTCTGAATCCTTTGGCTTTGAAGGGAAGCCAGAGAAGAAAAGGATGGTAGAAAGAAAGATGGATAAAGGGAAAGGAGGATTTTCCAATATGTGATAAATTTGGAATGAATCACCTTTATAAATTCTTGAAGGGAATGGGAGTTTGTTATAAGTGTGGAGAAAAAGGACACCAAGTACGTGATTTCAAGGGTAAGAAAAAGTTTTCAAATGTAAAATGCTTCATCTTGAAGGCGTTGAGACACTATGTGAATCAATGTCCCATTTATAAGAGTATACCACAAATGATTTTATTGGATAATAATCAAGTTATGATACTACCTCAGATGAATTAGAATGACTAGTGTTCTTATGTTGTTATTATAGAATTATTTCATTTGAGTGTTGTATCAATAGTATACTGGTTACATGAATTATGGAGATAAATAAGTATTGTACTGCAGTACTATTTCATTGGGAATTTGAGATTATATGGTCCTGATACTAAGGTAGTAATTTTGGAATAATAGATGGTTGATTTTGGTAATTCAGGATGTTGTGGTGTTGTAAAAGAATGCACGATGAAGGCGTTCAAATGTTATTACCTGGAAAAAAGGATCTTCATTATGTTTAACATCCTTATAAACTTTGGACTAAGATTTTGGATATAATTATTTTGGATAATTATGAAGATTGGAATGAATTAAGATTGAAATTGGATACTATTGTTAAGGTTATTTTTAGATTTCCATAAAAAGGACAACCCGGAGGTCGGGCGGCAACCCGTCACGTCTAGCAAGGCCGCGAGACTTGAACCTGCAATCAAAGGGTGGCAAGGGTGTATCACTTATCACTAACCCACGAGATGTCCTGGATTGAATAATGTAGTTTTTTAAAAGGGTCTGATATGTGAATTATAAATTTATTATTTTTGGAACCCTATAAGATTAGGATAAATAGAATATATATATATATTTGAAATATTTTAGAGTGAAAGATGAGTTTGTGGTAGGAATTAGTTGAAGGATGAAACTCTACATGTCAAGTACACACACACACACACACATATATTTTCACTCTTATTTTATGGATAAATTAATTATTAAACTTTAGGGAAGGGATCTTAAAACCAAAACTGTGTTATCATAATACCTTATGTTTTGTTGAACCAATGGTATTTTAAATCATCATAGATTGGTGGCTTTGAGACCCACAATTCTACAATTTTTTGTGATTTATGACCTCAATAACTCCCTATAAATATTTATGTTTTCCTCTAATTATGTGTCTTTAATCACCACCAATGTTCTCCTAATCGAAATCATAATTTGGTGGTGACTTTTTCATTCCCCTTTTCCTCTTATTAAGACTAAATTTTATTAACCCAATTTCCTATGTGGGTTTTCCCACAAAGGTATTTTCTATTTTCAACCTTTTATTTTCGAAGAACAATTTCAAATTGCAAGGATGCAATTTATTAAAGGAGGATAGAATGTAAAACCCCAATATTTGAAAGTACATTATTTCTTCAAAGTAATTCAATAACTTGCACTACACACAACACCAAGTTTAAGCGCACCACAACTTACCAGACTAGCCGTTCAAAAGTAGTTATCAATAGTATTAATTGAATTTTGAACTTTATATAATCTTTATAATTTTAGAATCCATATTATGAGTTTCTTAGACATAATATAAGAACAAATACATTTTTTCAGATAAAAGAATTATTTTTCAAAAAAATGAAATTTTACTACCTTTTAATGGAGAACCCTTTTTAAATCCAATATTTGAAACTTTTATATATTAAATATGACAAAATAAACTTCTTTTTTATAATCAGGACATAATAATTTAGTTTCAATAAATTTTTGGTGTTTTTCTGATAACTTTCATATCTGGGTGAATAGTGAAAATACTATATTTTAACTGAAAACAACTTTGTTAATCAAAGTAATTTATAGTGTTGAATTATACAATTTAATGTTTTGTAAGTATAATTATATTATATTTTTAACCTTTAATCCAATTTTGGTCATTGGAATTAATTTCACTTTGAGATTATACATAAACAAGTGTCAATATTTTGATAGTTACTGTTTCTTAAAAACACGCTATTTGTTTTGACAATGAGAATTAATTTTAAATTAATAAATGAAACTTCTATGTTTTGAATTTTGTAAAATAGACTTCATTTTTGGTTTTTTAATATCGAAATTAGCTTAGGGTGAAGTTTTGGTATTTTTTTGAAAATGTTCAATTTTTGATGAATAGTGAAAAAACACTGAGTTATCGTTTAAAACCAAATTTTTATTTAAATAATTATTTATTTTATCTAAATTTATTTTAGGTCAAAATAGATACAAAATACCTATATAAGTTCATTTTAATTCATTTCATTCAATTTATAATAATTTTAGATATAAAAAATTTTATCGAACTTTTACCGTTTTTTACCCACCTCTTAGGAGCATTTGCAAATTAACATAAAACTTAATTTTACCGCTTCCGTGACTTGAATGTTGAAAATCCGAGAGACATGGTTAATATAAAGGTGTAAAATGTGGTTCAATAAGATAAAAATATTTTTTGGTGAAGAGTAACTTTTTACTTTTATTTACCACGATTAAAAGTAAATAGAGTAATTAAGGGTAAAAATGATATTATTATTACCCTGAAACATGTAATAATTCTATTGGATAAGTTTAATTCGACCAAAAACAACCTTAAAAATAAAATATGACCCTTTAGGTCCACTTTGATTAGATTAAGACATTTATTATTATTTTGTTTAAAGAAGAGTTAAAAGAGTTAAAATCAAAGTTTAATGACTAAACCATTTTTAATATAGGGTTATACATAAGATAAATTCGACTATAAATATTCATTAGAAAGATAAAATGATTTCCTAAATAATGGTATTTTAGTTATAATTTATAGAGATTAAATAATTAAATTTATTAATGACACAATGACGATGTAGTAATTACATTATTAAGGAAAGAATCAAATAAACAATATTATAAATATTAAAATAAATATAATTTCAAATTTTTTATGACATACACGAATTTTCTAGGGTAATATGAAATTTTAGTATTTATTAAATGTATTTTTTTGAAGTAATCATTCTGTTATTATTTAAAAAAAACTAATACCAAATAGTGTCTAAATTGATATAAAATAGTTTTTTTAAAAAAATTATATTATTAATTGATATAATGGTACTAAAAATATATGGTTAGGCCAAAAGAATTATATAATAATATATATGACATTAATGAATCAATTTAGGTTCTATTGGCTGTATATAGTATGTTTATTAACCATATAGTGTAAGAATACAAGAAGACATGGTAAAAGTTAAATTATTTAACTTAGAGTTTAATTTAAATGATAAGGTTAAACTGGTAACCTAAACTTGTTTAAAACCTATTGTTTGAGAGGTTTTCAACCCATAACCACCTTATACTTTAAATAATACATTTTGGAGCCAGAATAAACCGAATATTAATTTATTATAAAATAATATTTTAAGTTTTTCCAAAGGTGCCCCTCACCCCTCTTATAAAAGGGCACTTCCCCTTATCTCAAATTCACACCTCAAAAGCCATTTGGATCGGCTAAACGCTTCCCAAATACTCTCTCAACTATCCTCCCTTTATCCTAGAGGCCCTAAATTAGTCATAAATCCAACTTAAGGAGCCCTTTTGGTCAAATAAAAAGGAAGAACCTGAAGCAGAGGTAATAATTTCACCAACCTCTTTCAGGTTCTTTTCTTCTTCCACTTCTTATTTATTTGTTATTTCCATTCTAAAATAATAAATCCAGTATCTTCTATATACTGTGATGTTATTATAAATATGGAACAACTTTATTCCTTATTCTATCCATCTTATGAATGATAATGTCACCATGCGTGCGTACGTACGACTTACCATCTCCACGCCGTGGTGTAATTTGTTATTCAACACTATGTTATTTGGATGGATATAATGATGAGTAATATGTATATAAATAATTAAAATAACATTATAATGTCTCTTTATAATTAATATACCATCCAATTCCACACCTTTAAGGAAATGATATTGTCGCTCGTGCATACATACGGATTACCGTCTCCACGACACGAAGAGATTCATTTCCACATTCACCATTTATCGACAATTATAAAAATATATATATTACTAATAAGTATGTAATATATGAAATGATAATTCTACTGGATATATATATATATATATACTTACATATATCTTATTCACTTAGTTCCGTTCAACACGATATGAAAACGGAAACAATGTTTATGCGTACGTACGAACTACCGTCTCCATAAAAATTGTTTTTCATTTGATATATATGTATATTATACATATTTATATTCTAAATATATATGATATATAAATCATGTTTTATATTCTGGAAGTATTTAAATCTTGGTCTAAGTGATAAAATCAAGAGTAACATGTTAAAACACGTACGATAAAGAAAGCGATTATTACCTGAAATGTTAAGTTAACATGGAAATTATTATTAAATGGGTAGTATAAAGTCATAAATGAATCATTTATGATATCATAAATATTAATTTGGTTCTGGTATAATTTAATAACATACTACGATCTCTATACATGGGGTTAAACGTACCCTCGACCAAAGGAAAGTGCAAGGTAAGGGGTTTTCATCTCACTCCTTATTCCCGTGAGATTCGTGCCATATTGCCACTATTACCTTTTGTGTGGTGTATGTACTACCCATAATTGTATTATTTGTGTAATACACTTTAATTTATGTGTATTTAAATATTCATTGTATGATACCTCTTTCATGGGGTGTATGTTTCGTAAGTTACCAAATTGGTAAGGGTTAATTCCTCAATCTCATTATCATCAGAGATTGTTTATGTGTAAGTATTTACTAGGACATTTTTATCATCCATTACCATTTTTCATAAAAATGATTTCAAAATGAATATTTTAAATATTTTTTAAAGGTAATATTTATAATGATCATAATTTTAAATGTTTTAAAGATTTATCTTTGTAATTATTTTTAATTAATGTCCATGTTTTCAAAATGATTTTAAGGATTTATTTATATGGACATGAATATTTTGAAATGATAATTCTTTTCAGAAGTTTAAAAGTGGTATGGGACAATTTTATTCAAAAATATATTTTAAATTACTTCCTTTATAAATGTGTTACTTTTAAATGATTTAAAAAAAGGATATTTCTCTCAAAAAGTTTTACTAATAAATTTCAACTATGTCAGAATCCTTTACTGGATATTATTTTTTAAATGAGGTTGATTTATTATAATACAATATTCCATATTGTATTGATTGAGTTATGATATGTTTGACTGTGTATGTTCTATTTTTATACCATTCATGGTTTATGGTTAATGTATTGACATTTCGTATGCTAGTTTTAATACGAATGTTTATGTTATGTTTCAACTATTAATATGAGGAATGCAGTGGACTTAGTAAGTAACGGGTAGAGCCCGCTATATCTTCTCGATGCATCGGTAGGTCTCATGAGACAAACTAGTGTCTTGGCACAAGGCCTTGACAAAAAATTTATTTGTAGTCTTGGCATGAGGCCTTGACTATGTGGTAATGATGTCCGATATCAGGTATTCCCTCATTTTGAAATTAGTTATTACGTGTGATTATTCAACTATAAGAATATCCATGTGCATGTTTATATGGTAATGTTTCATTTTTTTACCATATTATTTTCAATTTTATGTTTAAAAGGTTTTTTTATTACACAACTTCCCTTGAAATTTTATATCTTCCGCTAACTTATTTACCCTTACTGAGCATCTGATCTCAGCCATTTCTTATGTTTTATTTTCCCTAGATTCCAAGAAGTGTATTATTATTGATATGAATGGTTAAGCTATAGGAAAAAATGGAATTCTCAAAGAACTATCTATGTTGTGTTTTATGTTTCAAATTTTAATGTAAAGTTACTGTATGTAATCTATTTTCCATGCCTGATAAACTGATCGGTCCTTCGGGACTTGATTCCTTGTAATTGTGCCAATGTATTAAAATAATTCACCGGCTCTGGGTAACTAGGGTCGAGGAGTTACAAAATATATACAGTTTTCAATTATATATAGACATATAGAAATTTGACTAGATGATAATATTAGAACCATATACTCCTTACATTCGAATAATTTTCAGTTTTTAACCATTTTACATGAGTTAGAAAAAAAATATTATAACATTTCTTGTATTTCAAAAAGTTCTTCTCCCCTCACTTATAAAATAACACCCCTCTCCTTTACTATAAAAAATTAAAGAGAATTTTATTGAAGACAATACCTAATAAAATACCTTCATGACATCCTTACCTATATCTCAGAGGTCTTAGTTTGATAAAAAACCTACTAAGGAAGGATTTATATAGAAACCTAAAGAGATTGTTTGAATAAGGGGTATTGTTCTTAACTGAGTTTTTAATTTTATTTCTTATTATACCTCTTTGAAATTTTATTCAACCATGATAAAATAAATGATCAGTATATTACATATACTAATATGTTATTATTTTTATTAAGTAATTTATATTCATATCTTTCTTCCAACAAATGGGAAATGAAACCATCATTCAAGTGTACAGTGGACTATCGCCTCATGAACTGATGTATTTGGTTTTACATAAACACCTCTCAAGAATGGTTATAATGATTGATTATATATATATATATTATAAAAATTCCAAAATTATAATTTTGGAAAGATAATATATCATCTTTTTCTTAACTTTTTATCTATTGAAAAATAGTAATGTAATTCGTGCATACGTGTGGATTAGCACCTCTATGAAGCGATACTAACCTTTTTTCTCTCTTACTATTTAAAATATGAAAACATTACTCTTGTGTATGCATGATTTACCGTCTCCAATATTGTAACATAATATTTTTTTAATAACCATATTTCATGGTTGGTTTTAAAATTATAATTAATTTATAAAAATTTATAATTATTTTATGATTATTATTCTATATACGATGGAATAATGACCCATTTGATAATGGTTAACATACCAAAGTGTTTTTGTAAATTATGAATTGAACATTCTGAAAACACTTGAAGTGGGATTTTCTAATTATCTAATTATATATTTCATTAATGTAATTGGAAAAATGGTTTTATTGTAAGGGATTAAACCAAAAAAATTATTTATAAAGAAAATATTTGATATAATTTTATCATATTGTTGTTGAAGAGCATATATTGAAAGTCTAAACTTAAGTTAAGAGATTTCAACTCAATTTCACTTCATTGAAGTATGTTTGATTTTATAGAAATAATTTATTTTATATGGTGTATATAATACCATTTTACATATTATTTTATGATCTGATCATTATTTGTTATATTTTAACTTTTGATTCAAATTATTTCATCCAAGTGCATTTGACTTCAATGTTACCATGTGCTAAGGGGGTTTTTAAATCAATTTCCCTTCATTCGGTTATATCATGACTTCATTGATTATATTATGAAAAGATGTGTGAAATGGAATTTTTGTGATTTATGTTGTATTTAAAATATTTTTTTTACATATGTTACACATAATATATCTATAATGAACCAAACCTCCCCGATACATTACTTTGTCAAAATCTAGTGTTTGAGGTGTTTTGGGAGGAAACTATAGATCATTTCAAGAGTTTTCGAAAATTCTGGTATTTCCATCGGTAGGAAGCACCGATAGCTCAATATCAGTGACTCAACATTGATGGATCAGTGTCGGTAGGTCAGGGCGTCAGTAGTTCAAGGGAATTGTTAGGTCGAGCGTCCCTCAAGTCGGTAGCTCACGTTAGTGGATCAACATCGGTAGGTTGGACAATGGTGAGTGGTGTTAGTGGGTCATGTCGCTGACTCATGTCGGTGAGTCACATTGGTGAGTCAGGCGTCAGTGAATCACTGTCAGTGACTCATGTCAATGACTCGCCCATTAGTGTGTCATTTATAGTTTTTCCCAGTTTTTCCAATTTTCCCCATTTACATTTTATTTGATGATAAATGAATTAGTTATCTTGTTTGAGTGTTTCTGAAGGTTTTTTAAAGGATATTAATTATATATTTAATATCCTAACACTCTCATGACTTTGAAATAGTCAGACCACATAATCTTGACCCCGATCTGACATTAACGGCCTTTGAAACTGTCTCCATTACATTGATATAGGATCTGAATCTTCTATGAAGAGATCTTATCTTCCTAGTGTGTTTCTATTTCCTCTTAGTGCGTCTAAAACCTTTCTTCCATGAGGAGTCAGATCTGTGCTATAGACATCGTTCATGTTTTCCCTTGGAGTCTCCTACAGCTTGTGCGACCCCCTATTTTCGGCACAAGGAAGAATTGCTGACCATATATTCTTCAAGGTAGGAATTTCTTCATCTCTCTTTTAATTGTGTATCATGCAAGGTGGTTGTATTGATGTATTCTTGTGGGTATAGTTGAAACTAATTAAACAAAGATAAATGAGGGATGAGAAGATGTTGATGATATTTATTTGTTTTATCTATTATCATTGATCCCTATTGTGAATCATATGGGTAATATACATCTTAAAATAATGGTATTTGGTGGTATTTGTTTGCACATGGGACTCATGAATACTTTTTGTCAATCTTTTATTGAATGGTTGTTCACATAAAAACTTGATTAATCACATATATCTAGTTAATTAAATGTATTCCCTAGGATCAAAACTATTATGTGATTACCCCTAAATTAATAGTGTTGATGAAATCTGAATATGCTCTGTTTGATAGGCGTGACTGTGTGTTGTGTATGGTTCTATTTGGTTTTAGTGCCTTCTATGGGTTGTATGGTTGCTGCGGATTTCATGTATGGGGTAGTATGAGATGTGTGATGGTATATTAGGTTGAGAGATTGATTAATTATGTAATGGATGAAACTGTTATGTAGTGGGAATGCATCCAGGCAGTGGATGGGTAGAAGGGCTATGGTTTTGGGTTGTGCAGTGTTTATGTTAATAGGTTTGGTGTTTTTTATGCAGTGGGGCCACTGAGTGTGGTTGTGATGAGGTGTTTTTTTGATTTTCTGGTTGATATAAAGAACATGGTGGCATAATGTTGAAGAAAGATGGTATTACCTTACATGGGCCTTCCACCCAGAGTTTTCAGAGGCATTTGTGAAGTGTGTGTGGATTATAATGTTACTTTTGGTGCGCTATGTTTGGTATTTACCAAGTAGGGAGGGAATAAATAAATAAATAAATAGATTAATGTAGAATGATAATTGGTTAAATGAATTGGTTGGGGGTTATGATTTGGGTTTATGGCTGTTTGTGTGGTTGTGAATTTAGAGGTGGAAATAAGGGCGGTTTTGTGTAGTCTATTTGTTTGTTTTGAATACCCATAAATTGGGTCGAGTGTTTTATACCTATACATATATATACATGTAGTTCCTTGTAATTTATATACTCACCCCACCTATGTTGAGCACTACATTCCAAACACCCACATTTTTATAGGAGATGGTTTCCTTTCCCAACATCCTGGTGGGAGAATGGATGGCTGGTTATTGTCTCTTCTCTTCTCCCTCTTTTAGGCATTAGTAGCCCTAGACTCTTCCGGAAGATTATGGTGTGGTTTTGAGGACAAGGTGTATATGGGAAAGGTGTTCTTCCATGTGTCTTCAGGATGAGATATGGCAATCATTCCTATGTGTCTTCATGATGAGGTTGTGGTTTAGTGGTCCAGGTGTCTGCGCGTAGGATGTGATGTGGTTGTGGCCTAGGTGTTTGCGGTAAGGATGTGGTATATAGCCCAAGTGTGTGCAGGTAGGCTGTGACAGTGGGGCTTGTGGAAGATCATTGTTGCATCAGGACATTCATCATTAGTGATGAGTAGTTAACCAGTGGGAAATGGTGTGGGGTACCCAAATATTGATGTGCTTACTACATTACTTTACTTGACTTGCATTATTTGTTGAGCATACCATGGTGAGTTTGGGGTGAATAGTATACCTTGTTAGGTGGTTTTGAGTTTCTGCTTTTTTCTCGTAGGGGAATAAGAATGCTTCACTCACTTGTGTATGATTGACTAAAACTTTTAATACTAAGTATACTTGTATGCTCACTCTATATATATTAAACTATTTTTAGGTTTCTAGGGAGATTACACAGACTGTGCTGGGTCTTACTAGCTTTAACATTGGGAAAAGTTGATGTGTCACTACTTATTTTTATTTTGGTATTTATTTTGGAGGTTTTCATTGTATTTCTAGAAGTTTTACTTTAAACATGCATGTAGGATGGATTTTTTCTTCTTTTATATATGCATGACTCAGAGTTGTTTTTATGTGGATACATCTTATCTCCCATTCTTGGTTACAAAAAGATGGGAAATGCCTCCCACTTCATGAGTTTTTAATACCATTGGTGCTGGTCTCCACCCAGGGGCCTACTGAAGGTGGGACTCAGGGGGTCATTATCCATCTTTCTCTATTTCCAGCTCATACGGGGCATCTTTGGAGGGAGGGGGCTATGACAGAATGGTATTAGAGGTTATGGTTGAGAGATAGAAAAAAGTTTGGAGTTAGGAATAGTGATGATTGCATGGGATGGTAGGGAAAAATGTTCGGTGGTCTTGGTGTGTGACATAGGCTATAGAACAATGGAAAGGACATGGTATTTTAGGTCCCCCATGATCCAATGCAAGGACTCTGAGCTTACCAAATGAACAAGTGAGGCTACACCATTTCTAGGGTAGAGACCCTAGGAAAAGTACCCGCATCATGATGACATGTGTTATTGTTTATTTTGGACATTTTTGGGAAATAAAAAAAAGAATGAGTTAAAATGAATCCTAAACAAAATTCTACACTACCCGAGATTAAGAATTCCTTGTTTACCTTACAGCTATGGAAGCCATTCATTTCCAAAGTGTATCCCATGAAATAGTGGATTAATAAGCCAATCTAGATAACCGAAGGTGGGTTAAACCAGTGGGGATGATGATTAGTGGAAGAAGACACCCCGTTCTTTCCATCGGCAAAATCTGGGAAAGTACAAAGGGAGTGTTTTAGATATAGAGATAGAGAGTTGGTCCAAGGAGATGATGATCAATTTCACCTTGATATGGGCTCCGACAGAGTACTGGGTTCCATTGGTGGTTAGTCAGACGAGGGGATTAGGGAGTTAGTGGTTCATGATCTTCCAAATATCTTATTGGATGAGGAGTCTCGAGCGAGATTCTTGGAGGAGACACTCCATCCTTACCTCTAGTACGTAGTTACTCCATTCACCTTATAGATGTACCTAGAGGTCCATAAGAAAAAATAAGTGGTCGATATGATTCAATAATGAGGAGGTATACTATGAGAGGAGAGACAACAGAGTTCATCAAAGGGGAAGGCATCTAGTAGCATGTCTTAGGAGCTAGGCCCTTTGAGGTTTCATCCAAAATGAAGTCAACCTCAGCAGTTTATTTTTTGAACTTCTGGTCCATCTGATTTTTTCATAGTCTTGGGACCATGGTGTTTCTCTTGTGGAGGTTGTATAAAACTTAAGAGTAAGTTCCCAGTTCAAGCTCAGTATGGTGGAGGAGGGAAGGTTCAGTGCCAACCTCAATAGCAGTTTCCTCCAGGCCATTTCAGTAGTAGGGAAAATAGGCTCATACTCCACTGAGGGGAGATAGAGAAGGTGGAGTCCAACATCAAGGAATTCTATAGGGACCTCAGCCCAAACATGGTTTAAGAGGCAGTCGATAGTAGAGGGGTAGAGGAGCTAGGTATGGTCTATTGTACACCATAGAGGTAGCAGTTCCAGTGGGGCCAGAGATCGTTTGAGGCCCGATCAACTTGTTTAGTACTATTTTTTTCACCTCGTTTGGTTCAGGATCATCACACTCCTTTGTTGAACCCGGTCTAGCCCATTCTATGGGACTATTCATAGATGGAATTTCCATGCCTTTAAGGTTTAGTACACTAATCGGAGGTCAGTCCATCTTGTTTGTTGTGTGCCGGTGATGTATAATGATGTTGGTACTGCATCAGTTCAATGTGGATCTCTTTATGCTATTGATACAAGAAAAAAGGACATCCTTGCAATTGAATGGTTTTTTTAGTGCATGATATCATCAACTGCTTCTGGAGGAGAGTCTTGTTTTCATACATGGCATGACATTCATTGGAAAGAAGAGTTTTTTGATGGGAAGTCGATGTGTGGAGCCTCTTCTTTCAATGTTGGCTGAGCTGTCAGCAGAATTAGTGGATAATGAGATGATGGGGGTTCCTAGAGTTGTTGGGGGGAGTTATTGGATTTTTTGAGGAGGTTGTGACTCTACCCCCTTGACGTGATATTGAGTTCAGGATAGACTTGTAGTCAAGTGATTTTTCAATTTTGATGACTCTTTATCAGATGGAACCTTCTGGGGTGTGGGATCTACAGATTTGGATTGATGATCTAATGAAGAAGGGATTTATCCATCCCAGTGTGTCTCCATGGGGGCTCTATTCTAGTTTAAAAAGAAGGAAGATGGTACTATGAGGCGATTCATAAACTACTGGAGGTTGAATCAAGTAATGATCAAGAACTGTTACCCTTTCCCATGGATAGATGATCTTTTCGACCGGCTGAGTGGAGCATGTTGGATTTCTAAGATTGATCTATGATCTGGGTATCATTAGTTGAGGATGACATCCTAAAGACTACATTCAGATGTAGTTATGGGAACTTCGAGTTCCTAGTCATTCCATTCAGTGTTACGAACATAGCCGCCATGTTTATGGGGCTTATGAACTCTGTCTTCCCTAATTTCCTAGACTAGGTTGCCTTTATATTCATCGATGACATACTGATATACTCGAAGTTAGAGGAGAAGCATACCAAGAATATCAGTACTTTCTTGGAGGTTCTTTGAGGCCACAATCTCTATAAGAAGTTGTTTAAGTTTAAGTTTTGGATATGAGAGGTCCAATTCCTTGGACATGTGTGTCTCAACAGGGAGTAGTAGTGGACCCATCAAAGGTCTTGGTAGTTGTTTCTTGGGAAGAACCCAAGAATGTGGAAGAGGCTCATAATATTCTTTGTCTAGTTGGATATTACTGAAGTTTTTTACATGATTTCTCTCGATTAGCATCTCTGTTGATAGCTCTAACCATAAAAGACAAGGCCATTATGTGAATTGGACAGTGTCAGGAATCATTATACTATCTAAATGGGATGTTCTTCAATGCTCCAGTGACTAGGTTTCCAAAGGAAGGGATGATGTTCGAGGTGTTTTTTGATGATTCCCATCTAGTCTTGGGGTGCGTGCTGATGACGAAGAGAGGAGTGATATCTTATGGGTCTAGACATTTATGTCCCCATGAATTTAACTATTCCACCCATGATCTGGAGATAGCAGTAGTAATGTTTGTTCTGAAGTTGTGGCATCATTAACTCATTGGATAACACTTTGTGGTATTTACGGATCACAAGAGTTTGAGGTACGTCTTTTCCCAGTGAGACATGAACTTGCAACAGTGGAGGTGGATGGAGTTTTTTTAGGACTATGATTTTGAAATCTCCTACACCTCAAGTAATGGAACATTTTAGCTGATGTTTTGAGTAAGAAGTCGTAGAGAGAGATAGTTCAGGAATATATAGACACTTGGAGGAAGATGGAGGAGTTGTCTACATTGCACTTAGACGCATGAATGAATAGTGGTAGAGGCTATCTATTTTAGATAATGGTGCAATTATCTCTGAGGAAGAAAGTGGAGGAGTCTCAGTAGGGAGACTCAGAGGCAAAGGTAATGCATGATCTTATTGACCAGGTTGAGGCTCTGTAGCGATGGTTGGAGGATAGAAAGTATCATATGTTGTTCCATAATAATCTATTTCTTCCAATGTAAATGAACGATGGAGTTCTCTATGAATTTCATAGATCACACCTAGTAGTATACCTAGGAGTTTCCAAGACGTACCATGGCTTGAGAGAATAGTTTTGGTGGCCCACGATGAAGTGATATGTGGAGGAGTTTTTGGCGAAGTGCTTGGTGTGCCAACAAGTGAAGGCTGAGAACTGCGTTCCCAATGGTTTGTTACGACCCTTAAATATCCCCAAGTATAATTGGGATGAAATATCAATGTATTTATCCATGGGATTACCCAGGGATCAGGGAGGATGCAATGTCATATGGGTAGTAGTGGATCACCTGAATAAATTGGCTCACTTCTTAGTAATTTAGAAGCTAGGTGCAGTGGAAGCCTTATCATAGAGGTATGTGGACGAGGTGGTGCTGATGAATTGAATTCTAAGATCCATCATCTTATATTGGGATATGTTTTTACCTTATGATTCTGGATGGGGTTTTATCATGGTTTTGGAACTCAATTATGCCTCAATGCTGCTTTCCACCCTTAGAAATATGGGCAGAGAAAGAAGACCATCTAGATGTTGGAGGACATGATGTGAGCATGCATCTAGGATTCTTTTGGGTCTTTGGTGCAATATTTTCCCTTGGTTTAGTTTTCTTACAACAACAACTATCACTCTACCATTATCATGGATTTGTTTGAATATTTATATGGAAGACCGTGTCATTCACATTTATGCTGAACAAAAGTTGGGGAGGCAATTTTTCTTGGTCTGGAAATAGTGAAGAGTATGACTGAGAAGATGTAGCTTGTCACTGAGAGGATGAAGGCAGCACATGAAAATCATAAGTCATATTCCGATCACAGGGTAAGGCCGTTAGAGTTTGAGGTTAGGGACCACATGTTCTTGAGGGTTTCCCCTCGACGTGGTTAGTAGAGGCTTGACTGAGGGAGCAAGCTTTCTCCTAGGTTCATTGGAAACTTTGATGTGTTGGGGTGAGTTGGTGAGGTGGAATATTGGGTAGAATTTCCACTTCAATTGGAGAGTATCCACGATGTATTTCATGTCTATAATCTTCATCAGTATCACGATGACTCTTATGCCATCGACTGGGGAGAGTCGCATATAAAGGACAAAACAACGTTTTTGGAGCTACTAGTGGAGGTCCAAGATCATCAGAAGAAGGTGTTGTGTGGATGGACCATTCCATTGGTTCGTGTATTGTAGAGGCATAGTGGCATAGAGGAAAGTAATTGGGAAATGTATATGCAGATGTACGCCCAGTACCCAAAGTTTTTTTTTGATTTTTTCTTGTATGTTTTTCTTTGTGATGTAGTTCTTGAAACCTGTTTTCTTTAAGATGGGTTACATCATTGTTCCGTAATGTGTTATGAAGTCCTAAAATGTGAAAAGGGAGAGACAATATTCCTAATGAAGATGCATTAATTGATATTTGATTAACACCGTGTGGGAACGTCAGTGCCCCCAGAGAAGATAGTATATTGATAGGGAGGAAGGAATTCCATAATTCATGTGTTAGAAAAGTTGGTTCTTGTGTGGGGTATCTTGTGGATTTTTGGGTTAGCATATGTGGGAGGCGGTGTTCTTAGATGTTGATGTTTCACTCTAGCTTTCGAAAAAAACAGGGTAGTTGATCCTTAAGAGGTATCTTATAGGGTAGTTGTTTAGACACCTCTTTCATCTGGGTTTGGTTTTGAATTATCAAGGTATAGAGTAGTTTGAGAGGAATCTTATGTAATGGCCCGTACCTCCCCATTCCATTAATTTGTTAAAATCCATTGTTTGGGTTGTTATGGGAAGCAAGGGTAGCTCCTTTCAAGAGTATTCCAAAATTCTGTTTTCTCCATCATTATTAAGAGTTAGTAGCTCATTATAGGTGGCTTATCATCGATGAATCAACATTTGTAGGTTAGGGAATCGGTAGGTCAGGACATTAGTAGGTCTAGGGAATTTGTAGGTCGAGCGTTGGTAGGTCAGGCGTCGGTAGCTCACGTCAGTGACTCAGCGTTGGTAGGTCGGGAATTAGTGGGTCACATCGGTGACTCGTGTTATTGAGTCATGTTAGTGACTTGTGTTAGTGAGTCAGGAATCAGTTACTCACTATCAGTGACTAGTGTTGGGGACTGAACCCTCGTTGAGTCATTTCCTATTTTTTTAGTTTTTCCAACTTTTCCCCTTTATGTTTTAATTGACGTTAAATGCATCACCTATCTTTTTTGAGCATTTCTAAAGGCATTTAAAGGTATAATAATTATATATTTACCATCCTAATTCCCCTAGGGCTTTGAAATAGCTGGAATGCATAATATCAACCAAGATTTGAATTTAATGGCCTTTGAAACCATCTCTTTTCTATTGATATAGGAACTGGATCGTCTAAGATGATATCTTCTCTTTCAAGTGTGTTTTAGTTTCCTATTGGTGAGCCTAAAACCTTTCTTCCATGAGGAGTCACATTTGTTCTGTAGACGCAGGTCGATTTTTCCATTGGAGTCTCCTACTTCTTGCATAAACCACCAGTTTTTAGTACAAAGAGGAATTATTGATTGTCGGTTCTTTGAGGTAAGAATTCATTCATCTCTCTTTTAATTGTGTATCATGTAGGGTGGGTGTTTGGATGTATTCTTGTGGGTATGGTTGAAACCAATTTAGTAAAGATAAATGAGGGGTTATACAATTTGGATGATGTTAATTTCTTTTATATGTTATCTTTGATCCCTATTGTGAATCATATGAGTAGTATCCTTTTAAAAATCATGGCCATTGGCGGTCTTTGTTTGTGCATGAGACTCATGAATACTTATTGTTAATATTCTATTGAATGGATATGAACATGAAAATTTGATTAATCACATATATCTGGTTAATTAAATGGATTCCACAGGATCAAACCAGTTCTGTGATAACCCCTAAATTATGAAATTGGAACTAAATAATAGTGTTGGTCAAATATGAACATAGTTTTTTTTGATAGGAGTGGTTGTGTGTTGTGTATGGTTCTGTTCAGTTTTAGTGACTTGTGTGGGTTGAATGGTTGTTGTGGGTTTTGTGTATGGGGTGCTATGAGAGGTGTGATCATATCTCAAGTTGAGAGATTGATTTATTTTGGAACGGATGAACTTGTTATACAGTGGGATTGCATTTGGGTAGTGGTTGGGCAATAGAGCTGCAGTTTCGGGTTGTTCTATTTTTATGTTAATGGGTGTTGTGCTTTTTTTATGCATTTGGATGTTGAGTTTGGTTATAATGGGGTTTATTGGGGGTTTTCTTGTTGAGAGTCAAAAAATGAAACATTATTTTGATGAAGGATGGTGTTACCTTGCATGTCCCTTCCACCTAGTGTTTCCAAAAGATTTTGTGAAGTGTGTGTGGGTTATGATGTTACCTGTGGTGTGAGGATATGTTTTTCAGTTTCCTAGGTAGGTATGAAAAAAAAATGAATTGATTAATACATAATAATAATTGGTTAAATTAATTTGATTAGGATTATGACTAGGGTTTATGGATGTTTTTGTGGTTGTACATTTAGTGGTGGCAGCAAGTGTAGTTTTGTGTATACTAGTTGTTTTCTTTGAATACCCGTAGGTTAGGATGAGTGTTTGGTACTTATACATATATATACATTTAGTTATTATTTATATATTCACCTACCTGTGTTGAGCGCTACGTGATTAACACCCTCATTGTTACGTGGGAGGATTTTCTTTCCCCACATCATAGTGGGAGGATGGATGGATGGTTATTGGCTCGTCTCTTATAACTCTTCTTGGAATTGGTAGCCCTAGAATCTTTGGGAAGATTGTTGTGTGGTTGTGAGGCCTAGGTTTCTGTGGGTGAGGTGTGCTTCCGAGGTGTCTTTGGGGTGATATGAGTCATACTTTCCAAGGTGTATTTGGAATGAGATTGTGGTTTAGTGGCCAAGGTTTCTGTAGGAATGATGTGATGTGGTTGTGTCCTAGGTGTTTGCAGGAGGGATGAGGTATGTGGCCCATGTGTGTGCAGGTAGGTTGTGATATTGGAGATTGGGGAATAGTATGGTAGCATCACGATATGCACTGTTCAGTATGAGAAGTTAATAATTGGGAAGTAGTGCTTGGTACCCAAATATCAATGTGATTACTACTTTACTTTAATTTACTTGCATTATTTGGAGAGCATTCCTTGGTGAATATGGGGTGGATAGTATACCTTGTTAAGTGATTCTGATTTTCTATTGTTTTTTCATAGGGTAATTAGTATCCTTCTTCCACCTTTTCAAAAGTGACTACAGATTTTCCTACTATGTATACTTGTATGCTCACCCTACATATATAAAAATGTTTTCAGGTTTCTAGGGAGATTATTTGGATCGTGCTCGACCTTACTAGCTCAGACGTTGGGGACAATTGCTATGTCACTTCTTAGTTTTATTATGGTGTTTACATTGGAAATTTTCATTGTATTTATAGCAGTTTTACATTAAACATACATGTGGGATATATTTTGGATTCTTTTATATATGTATTTCTTATAGTTTTTTTTGAGGATGATGCATATTATCTTTTGATCTTGGTTATTATAAAAAGGGTATGCCTCTCACTTTATGAGTCTTGAATACCCTTGGTGTTGGTTTCCACCCTGGGGCCTACTGGAGGCGAGACTCAGGGGGTCATTTTCTCTCATTCTCCATTACCATATCACGAGGGTCATCTTTAGAGGGAGGGGCTGTGCCACTCTCTATTGATTAATTATTAATTTAATGACATGATCTTTTTAAGGGTTATTCATCTCAAATCCTCCATATTTTGGAAAAACATTTATGTTATTCACCTAACTTCTTTTATAAGGTGTATATACTTCCCCATTAAAATGTAATATTATGAATCTCCATATGTTCAAATATTAATTTCATGTTATTCATTAATGGGTATTGTGATAAAATATTTACAGGAGTGGAAAGAGGTTTATATTTCAATCCTTATAGTTAATCAGGATTATTTATGCTGGAATTTGAATTAATAAATTATATTATAATTATTTTGACAAACTAAATTAATGTTTATTATCCTCTAGTTATTTTTTTAATTTTTATATTTCAGTTCCATTTTTCTCTCTTTGGCACTCAAAGTGGTTCAGAAAATGCTTTTATGAAATGTGGACTATATTTATCCTCAATCAGTCAGAAAACTATTTTATTTCATATCCATGTTTTCTAAAATCTTATCAATATTTTTTTGACTATTCTTAAATGAAATTTTAAATTTATTTTTACCCATGTTTTAATTTTTACAGAATAATTTCAAAATGATCGTCTTTTCTTTTTATAAATAATACACATTTTACTAAAGGTGTGATAAAAATATCTATCTTAATGATTACGACATTAATGTAATTTTCTTCCATCATGAATGAACAATGATTCAAAGATTATTTTACAAGTTTCCATATTTATTTTCAATGAATTATTTTTCCTAATATTATATAATTTTTTAGTTTTTATAATTTATTTTCACAGTGTAATGGGTACTTTCCTCAAGAATTATTTTAATAATATTTTAATGGTATTTATATTCATCAACAACATCAACCCTTGATTTTACATATGCTCCACTATATATATATTTTAATGATACCATACTTATTCTTTCTCTAGATGCATTATGATTTTAAGTGATTTTCAAGGAACCCATTTCCTTTCTACAGGTAAATCGAGTTATGAAAGAGCAATGATAACTATTATGTTGAAAAATGAAATATTTTCAGGTGTTATGTTTATGTTATGATTTTTGGAAATTGTTTATGATTATGGGTGAGCCATATATATCTCATAATAATGGATGAGCCTGGTATACCTCTCCAATGAATTGGGTTAAGGGATAAAGTAACCACTTATAGGTTTATCATAAGAGATTATTGGAATTTACTGGGTAGGTTATTCCATTTGTAAGAGTGATTGTAAGATTGATAGGAAAATAATATTTTAACTTAACACGTTGTTTTATATATGACACTATCAAGTTCTAATGCATCCTTTATTCATGGATTGTTTTCACATAGAGCATGCTTGTTGAATATTTTGACTCTAGTCTTATATTAATGCTTTATTTCATGAGTCATGTTTTATGATCGAGATTTTCATAGGTATGGATTATATTCTGTTATGCTCATACACTTTGATTATGTAATGATACCCTAATTCTAATCTTTTTCCCATTGATGAAATTTTATTTTAAATTCTTATATTAATTATTACTGATCATCTGAGCTCACCCTTCTTGTGTTACCTCTTTCCAAGGATGTGAAGAAAGGTTTTATGTTTTTTATTCATAATATGGTTACTAGATGTGATGAAATTAGTTGGAGATGATGTATATTTTTATAAATTAGTTGTTTAAATATCCACGTTTTATGTATGATTTTGTCTCGATTATTTAAAACTCTTAACCTAAAATTACTTTGGGTATGTAATCAATCCAATATTTAATTTTGATGCTATATATTTTGGATGGTTGAAAATGGGTCATGTTTATTGGTATGAAATCCAGAAATGTAAGTATTATTTTTTATCATAAAATATAGGAGTGTAGGTTCAAGGATGTTATACATTGAATATAAATTCATTTCATGGTTAATTTGTTCTCATGTAATATTGTTTGACTATTTTTATTAGATTATTGATACATAAAAAATTAATTTATCCAAATGAATTAGAAACTAATTCTTATATTTGAGTCCCATTTGAATCATACAAGAAATCCAATATGGTGTGAAAATTATAATAGAGTTAGGAATTTTTTTTGAACTCAAATTATTATATAAATGGAAGACTAATTTGGTTTTACTCAAATATTAAAACTAACACATTTTATTAAATATGGTAAAAATAATTTTTTTTAATAATTTATTTATTTGTTCAACAAGTAGTTTAAAGGTTATTTCTTAAGATAATGATGTTAGAATATCAACTCTAATATATCCCTACAAAAATATATCCATAACATTCCTGACATGTATAGAAATTTAAATATCAAAGACTTTGGAAATTGAAAAAAACCATCAATTTGAGTAAATATTGGAAATTATTCATCCATTATCATTTTAAAAAGATTCAAATAATATAGTGGATGCATAATAATAATAATTACTACATATATCTAGTGATATATCCATAATTTAGCTCAAAATTATTTAGTTAGGTTATTAAAATTTCCATGGGTGGATAATAAAGGTATATTTCACAATGATAAATTGTATGAAACAAGTAACAAGGTATCGTTGGTTTGATGAGTTTTTTTGAGATAGAAAAAGAATTCATGAGTTATGAGAAAATTTTTTATAAATATTTTGATGTTATGTTTTACATGGGTAAATCCATAATTTTGAGGGGGGAGGTGGTGGAATATTGAAGAGCCACCAATATTGACATATCATATATTGAATTTTAAAATTTAAAATATTTATTTATTTCTTTTACACATTTTTGTGACGCAATATTTTTTCATCCAAGTGTTTCACAAGGTCATGAAGATCAAAATAACTTTGTAAATTTAACTTATGTATTAAATTATGTTGAATAATTTTTTAATTTATTTTTGATTAATTAAAAATTCTCCTCAATATTTTGAAGGTTCAAAACATTGAATTTAAATTCTAAAATAATTTATAGTGAATCAAGAAAATTAAATTAATATATTTTAGACAATAAATATTTTAAATTATAATGAAGCCCAAAAAATTAAAATATCCCAAAACAATACCTCAATTTAAAAAATCACAAATATAACCTTACAAATAGAATTATATTTCATCAATGGGTAAACATTATTAAATAAAATTTCTAAACCATATGTTGGACCATTTTTTTATAAATATAGGATTAATAATTTAATTCTTCTTATTTTTCCTGAGTTATAAGGAGATGAGTTATAATTTTTTTTATTAAAAATGAAGGAAAAACCCTTGGGGTATGGGTTCTAAACCACTCAGGTTATAAAAATTTAATAAATTTTAATTTAGTTATAAAAAATTAACATAAAGTTAGTTTTAAATATTATTTATTCATATTTTACTTTAATCTAAATAAATTAAATTTAAATAAATTAAAAAATAATATGAGGTTTTTATTGTAACTTGGACCCTCTCTTGGTTATCTTAACATTTTCGCATCCAATATGTGTCAATACCATCTATTCCAAATATTTTTTAGGACACCAGAAAAAAGTTCTATTAACATTAGTGGGTATTAGCCAATATACCAAGGATCACTAGTCATCAAAATCCAGGATTGATTTCTTCATTTTCCAGTATATTTAGATCACTTGAGTAACTTATATACAACTATTGACATGAGGTAATCTTGTTGATTCCATCCTCAACAATAAAGAACAGAAGTGGTGTTAAGGTTTCAATATAAGTCATAACCCTTATCATTTTAACATCGTCCTACCCCCATATGAGAAAGAAAATATGATGACCATTGGATCATATATGTTAATGATCTAAAATAATTGGATCACATGACCAATTTGGTTGGGATATTGTCACACATTTATATCCCATATTAAATTTTGGAAGATGATTATGCATAACTACATGACAGGACCATGTAATAGATATAGAGGGAATGCATTTTTATTTGAAAGGGAAACATGACCATTTATAAATCACTATATGAGGCTATCCCTCAGCCGTAAGATCACATAGAAGGGTGTAATTTTAGACATCCACATTATTGGTCCACTATAACATGACTTTATACATGATCGAAGATATGAAACATGATTAATTCCATATTACATGATATGCTGCTTAGACCATGACGTGAATGCTCAATGCCCTAGGAAGGTACATGAGGGTTCCATATGAGATAACCTATCTAGAAAAAGCAGCTACAAATAGAATTTAGTTTCTGATAATACCCAAAATAAAATAGTATATCCTTTATAATATTTAGACACAATGTGACCCTATTATAGATCATTTGGATCTATTAAATTAATTAATTTGTTTGCAATTGATTTTATAAAAGAGTATGATTGTGATTTATGTACAATGATTTCTATGATGAAGATGGATGATGATAAGGAAATCCTAATGGGAAATAAATTCCAAGCAATGATTTATATATCCCTTTAATATATATAATGATGAATTATGTGATTATAATATAATATAATAGTTGTAATCTCAAGAACAAGTGTGTAGTGTGAACAAACTGGGGGAGTACTAGGATAGTGTTCCCCCTGAACCACATCCATGTCCCTGATAGGATTGTTGACCTATAAATTATTTATAGATAGTGATTCATTCTGGTAAATATCTTATAATTTTAAAGGTAATATATTGGTGTTTATGGCAAGGATACTATTATTGATGGGTTAGTGGGTGATTCAGTACAGATAGCCACCACTTCATGATTATTCCTTCATGAACCTTAAATCTTGGAGAGAACTATTAGTGGCCATGAGGTATATTTATTTTATATATGGATTTTTTTATTTTGATTGACTGATCAATGAATTCATCCACCATTATGTTCCTTGTAGTGATTGAACATGCAACGTTTTCCATGTTTGGGTTTGATCCTATAGGTTTTCATACATGTGTGTTTCTCATGATGGTTATGTTATTTTCATGGAAAATGGTATAATTTATATTTGTAAATTGTTTTTGTGTGGATTATATCATTTATGATCTTATTATTTTAGTGATAATTGATAGTTTCATGACTTGGTTATGGATCCTAGGATGGACTTAAATTTCTAGATGATGTTTTATCCTATAGTTAACCATGGGTGGTGTCATGTGGAGATGTGATGAATTTAAGTTATTTATTTTAAAACATTATTATAATTAACGAATGAATATTATATTTGATACTTAGGATGTACTACTATGGGTTATTATATTAACCCTTTCATGAGAACTTGTGTGGGGTTGTACTCATAGTTATACAGATTAATTTCACTTATTGTTGGCCAAGGTGGTCACAGAGTTGTAGGATCTAATCCATAAGTTTAATTTTTAGTTGAGAACCCTTATTCTATAGAGGAGGAAGGTCTTTTTTATTTAATTATTTTGCTTATTTTTGTAGTACGAAATTTCATTATTATCATTTTGGTTATTCTTGTGGACTGTATGATTTTGAGAGTGGTATTTCATACATCTATCCTGTTATATTATGTTATATAGTTTCATTTTATATATTTTCATACATTTTCCTCTTTATAGTGGATGAATTAGTGGTTATGACATCTTTTTTATGGAATATGCCTCATATATTTTTTATATCCTCCCTAAGTTATAATGAGTTTTTTTTGAAATCTAATTTTTTCTAAATGTAATGGAAACATAAAAAATATTACTGAGATAATTAAATATAAGGAAAAAAATATAAAAAATATTAAATATAACATTCTTCTATATAGTTATTCTTTAAATCATGTGATTGATGATAAAAAATTATAAATAGACAATATGTTATTTCCTTTGAATGTGATTCATCATAAATCGAATTTACAAAATATATAAAAGGCCATTCTTCAATTTCCAAAGGTATTCTAGTACCCATATTAGTTTTTGAGTAAACAAGGAAATTAGGAGATTTGAATAATTTAACTTTTACTGATTTATCTATAAATAAATCATTAAACTCCGTTTTATATAACCTTTCATTAATTAAAGAGTTTCTTTGAGTATTCATATTTAAAATATTCTAGGTTAACCCATGAACATATATGTTATTAACTTATAGTGCTTAATATTTATTTAATACAAATTATCATTGAATAGTTTAATGATCAAATATAAGTTACAATTGAATAAATACACAATCACATGATGTGTTATCTAAAGAATATGATAGTCCATGTGGAATATATAAAAATGAATCACATGTGATATTCTCATATAATGTGTATGTTGTTGAGTCCAATAATGGAGAACATGGTAATATAATTAGTAGTTTTGATGTTAGGGAGGTTATTGAGATCTACAGGGAGATTACTGAGATTAGAAGATGAAGAATAATTCCCTTGTACTCTAATGTTTGTCAAAGTGAAGATGAATTAAAGAAGGGATGAAGTAGATATAGTTATTGAGTTTTTTATGTCAACACATAAATCATTTTTAAACTCAAGTGTTTCAATGTGATTCATTTGAGGTGAAGTTCGGTTCAAGGTTTTGGAGTGATTAAAAAACATGTAAGTTTTTTTGATTTTGAAGAGTGGTGTTTGAAGCTATTTAAAGTATAGACAGTATCACTATTCCATGGTAAAATAAACACGAAACACTAGTTTCAGAAGTGAAATGGAATGGTTACTCAGGAAACAAGAGTTTTGGATATCTATAGTTTGAACAAGAAGACCAAAATACATCATGGTGTAGGGAAGTAAATTCCATAGAAAGTAAAATGGGGAAATAATATTTTAAATTTTCACTTTAAAATGTGTTTCAATTGAGTAATTACACTATGAGAAATGGAAAGGGTCATATATAATTCTTTTGAAAGAATAGTGTCTTTTGGATGACTAATTTGAACAGAGAGAAAAATGATGGTAGATCACATTTGATTGACTTGGTAGAAAAGTAGTTTATGTGTAATTAATCTAAAGGAGGTTTAAAATGGTTTGGATGGTGAAATATTTAGTGAAAGGGTGATTTGATTTTTGGGGAACAAAATGGCATCTAATATACTGTTGTTAATCTATGGTTGCCATTTTTTATAAGTCCAAAAAAATTCAAGGATTCTGATACCTAGGGAAGTCAAATGGCTTGGTTGATTCATAACTATTATCTGAGGATAAAAATAGGGAGTCCTATTCTATGACACATGTCACTATGTGAGAATAAAATCCGTATAAAAAATGATGCAGGGAGAACACATCATGGTAATAAGAGTTTTAAAAGAAGATTTATATAAGATTAGAGTGGTTAAATTAAAACAACATTAATCACACCATAGTGAAGCTAAACATGTTTTAATCAATGAATAATTTTATATTTTGAGATTATTTTATGATGTGTCTCATTAAATGACTCATGGTATACTCATACTCATACTCAATCTATAATTTCTTATTTACGAATTAATGGTAAATAAGAGATCTTGAGTGATCCAAAGGCTCAAAAAGTGGGTGAAGTTGAAGATAAGTTGAGAGAAATTATGAGTTGGAATTTTAAAATGAAATTAAAATTTTATCTTAAGGAAGAGTCTTTAGTTTTTTAATAATGTTTCAACATGGGTCACGTATGAATTAGATCAAGTGATAAGAGGAGAAGAAGAATAAGAAATATTGGAAAGAGAGTGTTCAAGAAAGGTGCATAGAAAAATAGAGAAGAAGAAGAATAAAAAGAAGAATAAGAAGAAGAAGAAGAGTACACACTTGGTTTGTATGTGATCATCACACTAATTATTTTTTTGAGAAAGAAGTATGTTGATACTTTTCCTATATCCTGAAGATGTATGTGATCATTCTAAATTTTCGAGATATATTCATTTGTAGGAAAAGGATAATCCCAACCTCTATGGAGACAAGACAACATCAACAACATGTTTGATTAAGTTTCAAGAGATAGTTATGTTAATTTATTATAATAAGAAGTCAATTATAAAACCGTAATATTATATCCAAAATGGTGAACTATGTGGTATCATGTTTTTTAGATTATGCTAATTATGTATCTAATCAATTTGAGTAGAGAATCTTGTACATTCAATGTTATTTGTTTTTTTTGATTTTATTTTGTGTGAAAAATTAATTAGAAAGATCATTCACATTGGAAAGTGATGGAGGTTGATTTTTTAAGAAATTATAAAAAGGAATAATGGAAGATTTTTCATCGATATCTCTCTCCTCCATGTGAATCAACACCATAGATTTGGTCCATCACACATATCACTTTATGTAATTTATATTGTGTTTAATGATATAACCCATATCATAGATCATGATATGTGATTTGGTTCAATATTACTTTTATTATCCCACTTTCACTAAATCTTTATAGACTATATACACATATAATATTGAGTTTTTAAATAATATCCAAACACTTTTCAATAAAGAATCATAAAATCTCATATTTTAGGACAAACTGTTGTAAGAAAATAAATCCTCATTCTAAAACCTTATATGAGACCACGTGGCTCTTTATAGTGTTGAAAATGTTTATGAATTTCTATTTTATAAACATAAAAAGAGATTAACCTCTAGTAAAACACCATTTCTAGTAAATCTATAAAGGTAACCTATATGATCTCTATCAAACACATGGATCTACAAACAAACATGTATACTAAAAGTATCTATGTAGATTATATAAATACTCATACAATCTCATTATTTAAGACATTAAATATAACCAAAAGACATGAAATATGTCAATCTTATATAAGATAATACATACATTATTAATTATTTAATGTATATTGAAAAATATAGATGAATACATCACATTTTATTCATCTAAGTATATGAGTACATCAATTTCACTCAACCAATAACAATCATGAATTTCCTTAGACCAACTCAATCAAGGCCCTCATTTTATAACTATCATATATGTGAATAAATCACATCTTATTTAAGAAATATCTTCTACATGGCCAAAAAAATACCCAAACAACCTTTGATTATTTGAACCTCAAGGTTGACATAATAATGGCATAAAATCATGAAGTGTTACATGCAGGGAAATTTTTTAACCACATGTAATATGGATTAAAGCATATATTTTTTAGAACAAGATGAAATTAATTCTGTTTGAAAAAATAAATTTAAAAGACCCATTCCACACCAAGAAATACCAAATTTCCCACAACTTATCTCTCACAAGACACAAACTGCAAAAATATGAAATATAAAACAATGTGATTGGAAACAAAAGATCAAATACAAATAAGACCAACCAACCAACCATACTGCCAGAGAAACCTCAATCGAGTCCCATGCCTCCAACATTGTGGTCACCAACAACAGACCACATGAAGTCACATTTTTTACAGAAAGGAACACCTATGAACACCAAAAAATTAGTAAATAGATTCTGGGAGTTTTTTTGGAATCCTATCATGATAATACACCTATGGAAGACAACAATAATACCCTCAACCTGAAAAAGGCCAAGGAAAATGAAATGAAAAATGGAGTAGAGTACATAACCTTTGTTGGGTTTCATGTAATGAATCATATTTTCAATATTTTATTTTTAAATAATATATTGATTAATTTTGAGACCAGGTGTTGGGACAACATATGATTCTAAGACTCGGTATTCCCGAAAAAAATGCTTGAAATATATTAAAATATTAAATATAACGCATGTGTTATTCTTATAAAAAAGCTGGATAACATAAAAAATGTTCCCTAGATTAGAAATTTGAGGTTACCATTGAGTTCAGAATAGATGTTTTACCCTAGGTGCGACCTAAAATTGGTTTGCATCAGTCATTTGTGAAAAAGTATCCACAGACGTTTAAATGAATTAAATAATTTAAGAAAATAATTTTATTTTAGTTATTTATGCATCAAGGAATTTTATCTTTAACTAATCAATTTTTTATGAAATTCCATGTTATCCTCATAAACCTTTAATTCTCTAGAGACATCGGAGGGAGAAATTTTGGAGGATCCTTCCAAAGGATGATGATGAAAACTTTGATCGGAGATTGAAACACACTGATCTTGATAGATTTTACCAATGACAATGATGAGGTGATCATTATTCATAAAGGACCGATCAAAATCAAGTCAGGGAGTTTGATTTAATTCGTTTATAACCTTATCCTGTTTCCTATGTTGAATGTGGACCAATCCATGAACAAATTGATTCGCGGTTCAATCATATTTTTTGGATGGGATTATTTTGTGAAATTTATCGAGATTGGAATCTTGAATTTTATTTGAATTTGTTTATCATTCTAAAGGAGATGAACCAAGATCGATAAAAACATGGATTGGGGTTTGTCAATATTTATTGGTTTGTACTTTTCTCAAACAATTCATTATTCTTCGTGCATTCTTCGTTATTCCCCATAGTTTGATATCCCTTTGAACAATCGATCATTATGCCTTTGATTCTTGGAGAAATGGTCTAAAACAAAAGATCTGGCATCGAGATGATTCGATGGAGGTGCAATGGTGGGTGCGGTAGGATATTGAATGATGGTGGGTGCTAAATTCATGTTCTTCGGCGGTAATGAATAATAGTTTCAACCATGTTCTCTGAGACGATTGGAGGCAAAAATCTTATCAATTCGATGTTTGGGTTGAAAAAAGAACTTGGATGTGGAGTTCTGAGGTGAAATGAACACCTGAATGGTATCTAAAAGATAAATAGCATGAGTGGTTGAAAGAAGACTGGTTCTATACAATCTTGATATTGATGGAGTGTAGTCCCTGACTACAAGATGTGTGGTCCCAAACTACACAGAGTGTGGTCCCCCTTGGACGAACTTGGCATATACCTAGGAAGGTATACAAACATAGCATGGAGTACATAGGTTGCTGAAATGGCATGTACTCTCCCACACGACCTTTCCTTGACTAGGTACATGGGCTACCCCATGTAATGGTACATGGGAAGCGATACATAGGTTGACGTTGTGTAATAGAACACAACTGAAGTACATGGGAGGACCCTAGATGCAGGGACACAATGTGTAACCCCTTCTACACACCGTGTATCCCTATTTTACTTGACTCAGTTTAGGAAGAAATGGGTCACTATACACTAGAAGTACCTGGGGTCAAGGGACACGATGTGTGATGCTATTACTCACTATGTACCCCTTTATACATGGATTGAGTTTTTTTCCTCCATATAATGGACAAGTTTCATTAAGGTTTGTTCCTCTTGTTGTTTCCTTGAATTATGGAATGAATAATTTATTTCTCTGAGGACTACAATAACTTCAACATGACTTCTTGGATTGATTTTTTGGAATCCCCCAAGAGGTTCAGAGCATGATTGCATATTCATCTTCATTCCCTAGGTGGATTTCTTGGTATCAGTATGACCAACCATGCACATGCACCGATCCTCTACATAGTAGGTTAATCCATATTGAGTTTTTGGTATCACCCCATAGCCCTGACTATGATCTTCATATTTGTTTCATATTCTATTTATATTTATCAGCATATCTATCTCATGGAAGTACCTGATGAGAAGTAAATATCAAATGAACGTCATCAGTCCTATCAAACTCAAGAGTGTGTTCTCCTAGACGAGTGCTTCATGGAAACTTTGAGTTGAATTCCTAGGGCTATTATGTAGTGATTGTTGACTTACCTCTAGACTGTGTGTCTTTATTTGAGTATATATGGATATTATTGTTATATGACTTGAAGACATCTACCTGTGTAGAGATGATTGTAATTTCCTTTCTATATCACTTTGTGGTTTTGTGGTATCTTACTCCGTATTGTTATATGCACCCGAAATTGAATTTTCCTACATGTTTCATGTCTTGGGTAGAGTATTGACCTTTTTATGGAGTCCTAGGTTGACTAGGACCAGAGAGTGCTTTTTGAGACTGGACAGGTTGAGATGTCTTCCTACAACTTCCATACAGTAGTCTGAGTACATATTCTTACTGGTTGGACTTGTGTTTACAGACTCTTTGTGGTGGAATTTTATTCTGGACCTATTTACTTAATATTATTTCATTTCATATTTTGGTTGGGGGATATAGTTGTATCCATGCATTGGTTACTTACTAGTTTTTACATTTCATCATTTATGTGATACTAGAGATGTGTGCATGCGTATAGGTACATAAGCAATGCCTCCCATTTTAGTGATATGCCTACTTGGTGCTAGTCACCAGCCCCTGTCCTGTTGGATAAAGGGAGTCACATCATGGGCCCCACTGGGATGGGTTATTAAGAGTGGTATCCGAGGGGGCCAGTTCTACTTTAGGATCAAGAGTCTTTGATATTGGTTTGGTGAAACAATGTTAAGTGTTTCGAGTATAAACTGTAGGCCATGGAATATAGGGTTGGTGCAGTAACCAATGTATCCAAACACCAATACACTGATAATGTACTTTTCAAATTAGTACATGAGGACACTAGATATATGGAAAATAATGTTACATGGACCATATAGAAATGGGTTGTGGTTTCCTTGTAATTCTTAAGTCAGCTCTCTAGATATACTCATTGACCATGGTGCATCTTGTTGATTTACTGTATGACTTTATGACACATGCTATCTTGTATTTAGTAGATTGAACATGGAGATGACCTAATCAGTGAATAGGCTTCGATATAGGGACCAGTTCCCCAGATGTTACCTCTAGGTGGTGCACCATCCATACTGCCACCTGTAGAGAAGCACACAGTACCCACAATACTAGCAGATGAGGATCTTAAGATGAGAGCATTTCATGAGTTTTAGAGATAGAGACCCATTAGTTTCTGAGGTGATCCCAACCCATAGGCAATTTAGGAATGGATTGAGGTGGTGACCCAAGGTTTCCTTTAGGTCAGGACACCGACAGATTAGATGGTGGTCCTAGCAGCGAGCCTTCTACATGGATCAACATGACGATGGTAGAGTTTGGTTATCCAGATATGTGATGAGGCAAATATTTCATGGAAATAGTTCAAGTTCCTCTTTAAATAGGATTTATCACTAGTTATGCTAAGGGTTGTGCATATCCAGGATATTCTTTAGCTCCAATAGTGAAACATGTCAATGGAAGATTATTCATTAAGGTTCACTGACCTTTACCAGTACTTGATGGATATGGTTTGGGATCATTACTTCAAGTCTAGGAACTTTGATATAGGTTTGTGTGGAGACATCCGAGAAAGAGTTATCCCACTGTGTATTACTACTTATCTTGGGGTGCTTGAGAAAGATTTGGTAGTTGAAATATTCTTAGAGGAGAAGATACAACCGGTGATAGTCAGCAGGGGACATGTTGAAGTAGAGAACTCATAAGAAAGGAGATGACATCAGTCCCAAGGACCTAGATGTGGGATACATTTTAGGAAGAGGTCCTAGGATAGAGTATCTATAAATCAAGGCTCACGGGGTGGGTCCAGTCAACCTATATTGAGGTGGTTATATTCATGTGATGACCATGGAAATTTCTCTTGAGATTATCCAACCCATAATAATACTGGTTGGGAGAATATGGATAGACCACCAAGGAATATATAGTGATTGTAGTAGGAAAATATGTAGGGTGAAATATGTGGAAGAAGAACTGGGAGAGTTGTAGGATGTGGTCAATGTTTCGACTTGTTACCACCTCCAGCCCTAGGTGATCCACGCAAAGCTTACGGAGCTGGAGGACATGGGTGGGGACAGCTGCATGCAGTCGAGGCTTGTGACCCAGGGGCTCTAAATATTATTGACGTTACGATCTATATATTTTATAATTTAGATTCCGTATGGATAGACACACGTTCTACTCATTCCTTTCTCACCACATATCTTGTACAAGACCTAGAGATTCCCGTTGAACTATTGACTCGACCCCTACACTTAGAGACACCTACCAGAGAAGACTCAGTGATTACACACCTATGCTAATAGTGTGAATTGACCCTTGGAGGTGAGAGTTTTAGTTGGAACCTCTGGGTAGCAGCGTCAAGTCCTTAAGATCATCCTTGTTATTGATTGGTTATCTACAATCCATCCATAGATTGACTATTTTAGGTGAAGGGTATGGTGTGCTCATAGTGATGGAACCAGGTTTTCCATTGTGGAAGAATTTGAATCCCAGGAAGTGCAGGATGGAATCACGCATCAGATGGTACAATTGATTACTCATCAATTTTCTATCTTGAACCTTTGTAAAATGGATGTTATGAGTTTCTAGTTTCTTTTAGTGATCGCAAAGTATGCAAACGTCTTTACAAAAGAAATTACAGGTTTACCTCCCCATTAGGAAATATATTTATGCATTGATTTACACATTGGGATGACATAGATATCTACACTAGCATATCAGATGGATTTTGTAGAGATTTGTGAGATGAGGGTGTAGTTGGAGGACTTGTAGAAAAAGAGCATTGTGAGACCCAGGGTTTCACCTTAGGTATCCCTAGTTTTTTTCGAAACAAAGGATGAAAATAGGTTAAGGTTGTGTGTGGACTACTGGTGCTCAAACTGGGTAACCATGAAGAACAAGTATCCACTACCAAATAATGATGACCTCTTCGATCAGTTGAGAGGGGCCTGATGGTTCTCAAAGGTTGACCTATGATCAAGCTGTCACCAACTACAAGTATGAGATGAGGGTATACTGAAGATGACCTTAAAATTTGATTATAGTCATTATGAATAATTGTTAATTCCATTTAGCATAAAGAACACCCCAGAAATGTTCATGAGAACCATGAAACAGATCTTTCAACCTTAGTAAGACCGGTTCATGATAGTCTTCATCGACGAAATCATTGTTTACTCAAAGATTAAGGAGGAGCACAAAAGAAACTTAATGGTAGTTCTGTATGTACTCATAGAGAACCAGAATTGCGAAAATCTCTAGAAGTGTTTGTTAAAAATTCAGGCGATCCACTTTCTGGGACATGTTATCTCAGTGGATGGAGTGGTAGTGCACCCAACCATGGTTGAGGAAATGTTGGAATGAGAGACACCTAAGAAAATGATATAGGTGAAAAGATTTTTTAGGTTGGAAGGATATTACCAGATATTCATACGTGTTTTCTCCAGAATATCAGAACCTATGAAAGATTTGACTTGGAAGGGGTATCCTTTCATGTGGATAGAGAATTTCCAGCATGCTTTTCAGCAGTTGAGGCAGAGTTTGACGAGTGCTCTGATGTTGAGATTGCTGAAAGAGGGTGTTGAGTATATAGTGTTCTATGATGCATTAAGAATCAGGCTTGGTTGTTTCTGGGTGCAGAGGCGAGAAGTGATTGCCTATGGTTAACACTAGTTGACACCACATGAGCAGAACTACAGGACCCATGATCTTGAGTTGGTAGTGATATTCTTTGCGTTGAAGTTGTGGAAACACTACTTGATGGGAGAGAAGTTTATCGTCTAATCCAACCATAAGAGTCTCAAGTATATATTCTCTTAGAAGGATCTCAACATGAGATAGATGTGATGGATATAGTTTCTCTAGGACTTTGATTTTGAGATTTTCTCTACTCATAGTAAAGGGAGGGTAGTAGAAGATGCTCAGAGTAGGAGATATAGTTAGTAGTTGTTGAATGATTTTTCAGAGCAGTTAGCCTTATTACAATTATCATTTATGGATTGAGATGGAGCATCTTTTATCCAGTTAATAGTTGTCACCCCTATACTCTTACTAAAAGTTAGGGAGTCATAACTTGGTGATACCGACTTCAAGACTCTATGTTCTCAAATGTCCATAGGGCCTTCTCTTGATATGTATTCAAAAGGTGGGGAGCACGTCATTATTTTCACAGGGTGCATAGTAGTACCTGTGATGTCACAGAAGGAGGTTTTGAGGGAGCTTCATACATCCCCTTTTGCGGTACACCATGGTGTGAAAAAAATGTACATGGACTTCCAATGTCAGTTTTGGTGGCTAGGGATGAATAAGGGAGTTTCATAGTTTGTCTCTCAATGCCTTGTCCATAAATGAAGGATGAACAACATGTTTCAGTAGGTATGGCTCAACCACTTGAGGTTCCATAATGGAATTGGGATGAGATATCTATGGACTTCATGAAAATATTACCATGTATGTCTAGTGGACATGATTCCATCTAGGTGATCATTGAAAGACGCACCAAGTCGACCCAATTCCGATCTACCAGAGAGAGGATTTTAGTAGAGTGATTGGGATTCCTCTTTGTGTAGGAGATATTTCGACTCCATGGAGTTCCATAAATGATTATTTCAGATCATAATGATCTCTTTACATCCCAGTTATGAAAGGGACTACTTGAGGCATTTGGAACCTAGTTACGCTTGAGAACATTATTTTACTCACAAACTAATGGCCAGATAGAGTAGACCATTTAGGTTATGGAGGACATACCTTGAGCTTTCATGTTAGACTTTGGATGTAGTTGGGAGGATCACTTGCCGAAGGTGGAGTTTTCGTACACAAACAACTATCATTGAACCATTAGTTTGGCACCATTAAAGGCCTTGTATGTGTAACCCTTTTGGTCACCACTTTTCTAGACTAACCTAGGAGAGTCATCACTAATGGGCCCGAAGTTGGTGAGAGCTACAATAGAGAAGGTGAAAATTATCTTAGAGCGGATGAAGATTGTATAGAACCATTAGATGTTTTTTGTTGACAGGTGATGGAGTCCATTAGAGTTTGAGGAAGGAGACCATGTATTCCTATATATTTCACCTCAACATGGATTATAGAGATTTGGTCGGGGTGGAAAGATATCTTCTAGGTTCATCATCCCTTTTCAAATACTATGTATAATTGGAGAGGTTGTGTATTTATTATATCTACCTCCACAACTAGACTTGGTACATGAAATCTTCCATGTGTCTTAGATGAGGAGTTACATGCATGACTCATCAAAGGTCATCAACTGGGGTGAGCTAGACATCCAGGATGGATAGAATTCTTTTGAGTACCCAGTGGTTATCAAGGATCGGAATGAGAGGATCCTTTGTGGGTGATAAATTCTTTTGGCCTGTGTCCATTAGCTACACATGAATCTCTAAGAGAGAACTTGGGAGTGAGAGGATCAGATTCGTGCTTAGTACCTTTATATTTTTGAGTAGCTATTGTTTTGGATTTCTGGGGATGTAAAGACCCATGGTGGGGAGAATGTAATAAATTATATTTTTCAACTATTATTTTTAAATATTATATAGATTAATTTTGAAACTAGGCGCTAAGATGGTGTATTATTCCAAGTCCCGGTGTTCCTATAATAAATTTTTTAACTATATTAGAATATTAAATAGTACGCATGAGTGATTTTACTTAAAAAGTGTAATAATTTCTAAATGGGTGCCCAGATAAAAAATTTGAGGGCACCGTTGAGTTTAGAATAATTATTTTACTCTAGTTGCAACCAAATATTTGTCGACATGAGTTTTTTGTAAAAAATTATCATAGATGTTTAAATGAATAATTTTTTTAATAATTTTTTTTATTTTAGTTATTGTTGTAGTGAGGTAGTTTATCATTAAATAATACATTTTTTTCAAAAATTTAGGGTTATTATTATAACCATATAAATCTCTAGAGATGTTGGAGAGAGAACCTCAAGAGGATCCTTCTGACGGATGACGATGAAACCTTGGATCGACGATTAGTGTACACAAATATTGAGGGATGTTTCAAATGAAAATGACGCGTGGACTGTTCTTCATTAAAGACCGATCCAAATCAAGGCATTGTGTTTGATTTAATTTGCTTATTTTCTATTCTGAAATCATATGAATAACACATAACAATCCACAAATAGATTTATCTGTAGTTTGATCATATTTACGGGATCGAATTATTTTGTGTGATTTATCAAAATTTGAATATATAAGTTTTATTGGATTAATTTATCATTATAATGATGAAGAACCAATATCGACACAAACATTGTTCAAGGTTCATCCCTCTAGATTTATTTGTGATTTTCTCCACTAATTCATCAATCTTTGTGCATTCTTCATTTTTCCTTATGGATTGATATCCTTTTGAACAATCAATCATTACAACTTTGAATTTTGGCGCAAAAAATACAAAACTATAGATCCGACATCAGGATAATTTGATAGAGGTGGATGGTGGGTGCAGTAGCGGATTAAATGAAAGTGGGATCCAAATTTATATCCTTCGGTGGTAATTATGAATGGCTATGATCAAGGTTTATAATTGTATTAGAGGGTTGAATCCCATATATTTAGTGTTAGGGTAGAATAAATACATTGGATTTAGACTTTCGAGGTGAATTGAACCCTTGATTGAGAACTGGGAGATCAACAACATGAGCGGGAGGAAGAAGGCATGTTCTAGAAAATCATTATACACATGGTGTGTAGTCTAAGATTATACAACATGTGGTACCCCTTGGTCGAACTCATAATATACCATAGGAGGTACATGGACATGGGGTGGCGGTAAAGTGGTTACCTACATGACATGTACTACCCCACATGGCTTTTCCTAGACTAGGTACATGGCCTACCCGAAGTACTAGTACACGGGTAGGGACACCCGGGTTGACACCATGTACCGGCACACAACCAGAGTACTTGGGTGGATCCCAGATGTAGGGAGATGACATGTAAAACCTTCTATATGTTTTTACACCTCTTTTAGAAGACATAATTTTGTAAGACATGATTTGTTGTACACAGACAGTACCCGGGTCCAAGGGACACGACATGTGATGCTACAACACATCAAGTACCCCTTTCCATACTGCTTGAGCTTCTTTTCCTATGTATCTTGGAAAAGTTTCATTTTGGTCAGTTCCTTTTTTGGTTTCCTTGAAGGTTGGTTCTAATCATTTCCTACTCTTAGGACTACAATCCCTTTAGTATAAATTCCAAGATAGAGTTGTTGGAATCCCCTGAGAGCCCCAGAGTAGGACCCCCTATTCATGTTCATTCCCTAGGTGGAGTTCATGGTATTGATGTGACCAACACTATGTGGGAAATGATCCTCTATTTAGCGACTTAATCCAGATTGAGTTTTTAGTATCACCCCATGTCACTGGATGTGATCCTCATATGTGTATCATATCCTCTTTATATCTATTAGCGTATCTCTCTCATAGAAGTAACTGATGAGAAGTACCTCTTGGAAGAATGTCATCAGTGCTATTGAACACAGGAGTGTGTTATCTCTGATGAGTGCCTTGTGGAATCTTCAAGATGAATTCTTAGGTATGGTATATAGTGGTTGTGACTTACCTCTAGAATGTGTGTCTTGGTTTCATTATATCTAGATATTCTTGTTATATGAGTTATAGATATATACCTATATAGAGTTGACTATACCTGTACTTTTTTATATCTATTTGTGGTTTTGGGGTGTCTTACTAAGTATTTTTATAATCACTTATACACAGGCTTTTCCTAAATGTGTCACGTCCTGTACAGATGATCAACCTTTTCCCGAAGTCCTAGGTGGACCAGGACAAGATGGTGCTTTGTGGGACCAAACAAGATGATGTGTGTTCCTACTGCTTTAAGACTGTAGTCCTAGTACCTTTTTCTTATAGTCTAGACTTCTGTTTGTAGAATCATTGTGGTGGGCTTGTATTCTATCATTTTTTATATTTCTTTAATTTGTTTCATTCTCCGGTTGTAGGATATAGTTGTTTGCATGCATTAGTTACTTAGTGGTTTTTACTTTTCAACAATTTTGTGGGCTTGTAGATGTGTGTGTGTGTACATGTACATAGTAAATGCCTCCAATGTTAGAGATGTGCCTACTCGGTACTAGTCACCAGCCCCTGACCTATTGGAGTCGGTCTTGGGGAGTCACAACATGGGCCCCACTAGAATGGATCGTGACATTACTCCTCATGGGAAATTTTAAAACCCAACCTTGAAAAACGATAATACAGTTTGATGTGAAAATAGACCCCTAAATTATTTGATCTATCTCTAAAATACAAGCACAATCTAAAAGATAAATAAGGTTGACTCACTAATGCAGTCAACTAAAGATAATCAAACAGAGACAGAATCCCCCCCATAGAACCATGAAAAATAAGAACAAAACATCCCAGAGAATAGAAAGAAACACATTAAATAAAAAAGAATATCGTTACAACACTATTGAATATCTTCACCAACCCTCACCACCCAAATTTCCTTAAGACTCATCTTCGACCTTAGTGCTTGAATAAGACATGAATAGGTTACCCAAAATGAATTGAACCATCTATGAAAAATCAACTCTATCAAAGTAGAGAAATGAGGAATATGGACCTGTGATAGAGTATGTTCAAACCAACCAATAATACACACAACATGAAATATATAATATCACAAAATAATTCCCATATACAGAGATTAAAAACATATTGATATTTCCAACCACAACTGCTAGAACAACCCAGATCCAAAACCAAGATGAGGGGAGACTAACAAATAAGACAAGAATGGGGTTTATATACCATAGGATAAAAAAACCGAAATTCTACACCATAACTATAATAACCCTATATTTCAATTTTCAATTCTCCTTTTAATGAAAACTATGTTTGATAGTATTTATCACATAAAACACTAATATTAAACAAATCACAATATGCTATAAAAATATATTATTGAAATATGACCATTATAACCTAACTATTGGATTGATGAGTATGATTATGAGTTAAAAAAATATGAAATATATGTTGAAAATTCTTTATATGAAAAATTTATTGATTAGTTCCCAGGAAATAGGTACTCATTTTGAATGATTATAATAAAATCATATATGTTTAGGAACATTAAAAATAGGGTTTTATTTATATTTTGTATATTTATTAAAAATATAAATTTGTAATTTTTTGAAATTTAGTTTGATAAAAATTAGTTAATTTATGGAATTATCATATAAATATTATCTTGGGGTTAATTTTTTTGTTTTTTAAAAAATACTTGATTTTTGGGTGAATAGTAAAAAATGCCGATTTTACGAATTATGTCTCTTTTTTGTCATTATCATGATATAAGAATAAATTTAAAGTTTATTAAACATTTTTATAGATAAAATATATATTTGATAAGTGATATAATTCATTTAAATATATAATATTTAAATTTTAAATCTATGTTTTATATTTTTGAAATCTAAGTAATATTTTTATTCAAGTAAATATTATTTTTGGTTCATCTATTTTAATCATGTTTTCATAAGTTACCTTTATATTTTGAGTTGGTGTTAAATTAAAATAAGTCTCCATTTTTAAATACAGTCTATTTAATTCAATGTGAATAAAAATTATTTTTTATTTTAGTATAAAATAATTTTTATGATTAAAAAAGTCATTTTCTAAAAACATTTTTTGTTACAATTTGAAAAGATATAATAAAACTAATTTTATATAGTCGTATGATAGAATATTAAAATAAGGATTAAATTTTTTTAGTCATCATATTTAAATTATAAACAAATTTCAATTTTATATTTGGTCATAGTGAATATTAACCATGGTAAAAGTTTATCACTATGGTAAATGAGTGAATGAGTTAAATTGGGTTAAAAATATGAAATATTGTCACAAAATCTTTAAAAAAATATTAATTTAAATTTATGAGTATATTTCAACAAGAATCATCCTATCTTCTAATACATGTAAATTCAGTGCCATTTTACTTTGATAATGACCTCTATTATTTTAAGTAAAGAATAAGTACAAAATGCCACTCTCTTTTTAATATATATAATATGTTGTCATAAGAATAAAAATATTTTTTGAATGGTTATAAATGATTTTTTTATTATGAATATTTTTTTGATATTAATTCATTTTTTATGTTTTAGTTGTGATATAATTTCCTTTAAAGCTTACGCAACACCGAAACAGCACTTGTGCAAGAAATAGAAACATCAAGTAAATTATCTTAAAAACATTAAAAGTAATATTTCTTAGATTAATTATTATATTCAATGATTGTGTTAGATAATTATAAATTATTAGTGATGGTTAATGTTTTTTAATTATAATGACATTGTTATCTTGATTCCTTGAAATCCAAAATATATGAATTGTCTTGAAAATGACTTTAAATGATATATAATGTTAAAAAATTATTTTTAAATAGTTAGAAAATCTTAAAAATACTAAATTCATTCAATTTTATGGTAAAAATTATATCATATCCTTAAAGTTTCATTTATTATCCACTTATAATTTTTAAAATTATATTTTTATCCCTTAAAGACTAATTATTTAAGAAAACCCCATTGTTTTTTTCATATAAAAAAGGAATTAACCTAACCAATTTAAAGACATATATGACTTTAGTTTTCTCTTAAAACTCCACAAAAATCCTTATATATAACTAACATACCATATTTTAAATCTATTTATGTGACTATAAATTTAACAACCCAAGATTTTATAATTCACTTTCTTTAGATAATATTTTTGATAGCGTGTGGTGTATGCAACATCAATCTGAAATGAACAATGATATATTATTATTTAAATATAACTATTATGAAAAGTTCACTGGTTTGGATGGTATTAATAAGTATACAATTAATGAAATATATATATAGATTTTTTCCTTAATCAAACTAATAATCAACTATTCGTTGATTATTGACTTGTTATAAATGAAGATAAAATCTTTTGTAGGTAGAAGATATATTTTTTGTAAAATAGTTTTTCTATATGAAAAGTATTTTAATATTAATAGATTTAATTTATCACCATTTATAAATGATTCTAATAAAATAAATATACTATTTGACTAGTTTAATAAATTGACATTCATTTAATTATGGTTATTTGGAAATGAATGATAATAATTTCATTTTATGCTTCAAAAATGCATTTTCCTAAAAAATGTTTTATTGCATTTTGTGCCTGAATATTATAATTTATCTATTCAATATATAGAAATTATATTTGAGAAAAGTTAAATAATTTTTTAAATTATAATGTCATATTATATTTAGAAAAAACTTTTTGGAATTTACTATAAAAGTTTATTTTTGGGCGAATAGTAGAAAATATTGATTTTTTAATAAAAACAACTTATCAAGTTTCAAAATATTAAAAGTATATTTTGTATTATTTTTATAATTTAATTAATTAATTTAATTAAACATAATCCAATAAATGTTAGTGGGATCAACATTACACTTTCTTTTCTTATAAAAACATTTTTATAACTAAAAATATTTTTTCTGGAAAACTATTATCATCACATTTTCAGGTTGTTTTTAAAATTAATTTCTTCCAATTATTAAAGATTAATTTCATAAAATATCATAGATATTTTTAATAATAATTTTAATTTTATTTAATGTGGCCACTTTCATTTTTCGCCATTATGAATAGTAACTTTGGTAAAAAGCTTGGTACCTTAGTAAGAGTTAAAACGATTTAGAAGGGTTTAAACAAAATAAAATGGGTTAAGATGACCTAAAAAAATTTCAATACTATTGGGTAGTAATATTTCAACCTTATATTATCACCTCCTCAAATAAGAGTCATTTTGGAGCCATTTTCCTTGAGTAAGACTTTAATATAATTTAATCATTTGAAAAATTTCAAGTGTGTCCCCTCCACTGCTTATAAAAGTACAATACCTCTGATATATTATACACACTTAAAGAACCTATTATCACAGACAATACAAATCCAAATCCCTTACTAAAATCTCTATCCACATCCAAGAGGTCCTGGATTGATCATAGTACCATCTTTTAGAGTCTTTTGGTATACACCTAAGGAGGTTGTCCGAACAAGATGCTTAATAGTCAACAAAACATTTTTTCTATTTATTTGTTTTCATCCTTCAAATATATCTTAAAATTTTTTATATAATAACATATATATTTCCCATATACTTAAATTTTGTTTTGTTTACTATATAACCCTTTTTATCTCCTCATTAATCTAATGGAAAATGAAAACATCTTTTGCACGTACACGTGGACTACCGCCTCATGAAGATGAAGTATTTAATTTTTTATTACCGTCCCTTAAAGATGGTCATAATGATGGATAAAAATGAAATAATATGATATTTATTATATAAATTTTATTATTCAATGGTAAATAAATAATATAATTCTATATTTAACATTCAACAAAAAATAAAAATATCGCTCGTGCATACGTGCAGATTACCGTCTGACGATACAATGTCTTTTTTTCATCACCACCTCACATGAATAGTCTATATAGGAATATTTAAAGAAATAATATTATATTTATGATATAATTATAATTATATTAGTATAAAATTATACTTACCTTCTTTCCCTTGTGTTCATTGAAAAATGGAAACGTCACTCATGCGTACTTACATACTACTAACTACATGTTGTAACGTAATTAATTTTTCATAACCACCTTACATGGTTGGTTGTAAAATCATAATATATATATATATATATAAATGACTTTAACATTATGATGACTATAAATTATATAATAATGACCCCTTTTACAATGTTCAATCTACTAATTTTGTTTTTGGGATTATGAACCAAACAACCTCAAAAAATCCTACATGAACACAATCAATTTAGTAACTATATAATTCATGGAAATAAATTAAATAAAAGCAATAATTGTAAGGAAATAAAATAAAAAAATGTTATTAAGAAGTTAAAACCTTATTTTAAAAATTTAATTTTTTTCATCTATTTTTATTCCATATCCATGTTCTTTAAAATGTTTCAAGTATTTTTTTTTAATATTATTAAATTTATGTTCAAATTCATTTTAAACCACGTTATTTTATTTATGAATGTTTTAAAATAATAATTTTAAACATTTTCTAAATGAGTTCTTTTTGACAAATTTTCAAAATATTGAAATGAATATTTTTTAACATCTAAATAATGATAAAAATTTACTACTATTAATACCATTATTATTTAATAATACTAATATTAAAATTTTAATGATTTTACAAAATAATTTCCCATTTTAAAATCTTTTTTGAATTTTTGTTTGAAGAGTTTTTGAAGAAAAATTATTTTTATCATTATTTTTATGTGAAGCCCAAATGTGAGTTTGAATATGTGTTAAATAGAATATTTTTTAATGAAAATAAAAAATTATATGTTTTTAATATATTTATTGATCCTTATAAATTTTATATTGTGACTATTGATCCTGATATAGCTTTCTAGTTCATTTGTAAATGATTATGTTCTTAGAATAACTATGTTAGAATTAACTGAGTAGGTTATTACATTTATAAGGGTTATTATAAAGGTTCTATGAAGATAATTTCCTAAGGAACCTATATTAATTTTATATGATTTTAAAAAAAATTTCATGGAAATAATTTTTATTTATTAGGTTTTATATTTATATTTTTCTTAAAGGAATGATGATTCCTTTTAAGGGTAAAAGGTATGTTTTTATGATTTTTTTCATAGATTCTCAAGTTTTATATGAAACCCTAAGGATTATTATTTTCATTTATTTTTTCATATAAAGTGTTTTATGAAAACAATTTGGTACTAAATATTATTCATGTGTAATTAAATGATTATTTTAGATGAAATTTAAGTATGTTAACGAAAAAAAATATTATATGATCTCATGGTTTTGAAATAGAGTAATGAGTTTCTTTCCTTCTTTTTATGCCCCTTACTAAGCGCTTTATTCTCATATAACATTTTAAAATTATTTTCATATAGTTTAAAGGTGATTAGGAACACTGATGAAGTTATGTTTAAAATCATGAATATTTTTCTTGAAAATAAAATGTGCTTCATTTTAAAAGTATTATATTTTGGAAAAATGGACACATAGTGGAAGTGACCACTTTGTAATGCATGATCTTATTATATAAGAGTTATAAAATAATTATCTACAAATAAAAATCTTAAAATGTTCCCATGAATGTAAGAAAATTAATTATTTTTTAAAAATTAAATTTAGGGATGAATAAATATTGGATCTTTATAATAAACCTCTCCTCCAAAGGCCTTAAGTTTAATCAAATTGAGGATGCCCAATGAATTGGAAATTACCATTACCAATCCATTTCTAGTTTACTTCTTCCCCCAACTATACTAAATATTATATAACCATATTAGAATAATTAAACCTATATATTTACTGTAATGTAATATTTATATGTTAATGTTAAATCCATTTTATATCACCTACCCATCTACTAGAAAATTTGAACATCAATCATGCGTATATACGACCTATAGTCTCCAAGAAACAATGTATTTTATTTTTCATCACCACCTCATAGATATGGTTATGAACATAGATATAAGGGTATATATTATTTTTATAATATAATAATGATTTTTAAAACATAAAACATTATCAATATTCTTACCCTCCCATCTATTCGAAATGTATAACACCACTTATGTGTATATGTGGACTACCACCTTCATGAAATGATGTGATTTAGTTTCTCCATACAAGAATTTCATAATTAAAAATTTAATGAATATATATGATAATTATGATATATTTATGATTCTTGAAATATAGATAATATTTTATCTTTTTTTATTCCATCTATTTGAAAAAATGGAAACATCACTTGTGCATACATATAGATAACCGTTTGTATAAAGTAATATAATTATTTTTTTATGACCACCATTCAAGGAAAATTTTAAAAGTATATTGAATACATAAATATGATAATTAAATATATTTATGATTCTGGATATGATGTAACCATGAACCATTTTGACCATGGTAAACCTACTGAAGCCATTTTAGAAATTAAGAACCGAATAAATCCAAAACATCCAATGTAAACTATATAGATTATTAAATAAGTTAAAAAAGATAATAAATCAAGTAATAGGAATAAAATAATGGTATTAAAGATTTTTTTTCATAATCACATAAATAATTAATTTAAATTTATTATTTATAAGAGTAGATAACATATTAAACGAGGCTAGACCCACAATAAAAGATTTTTCAAATCATTATTTTAAATATTTTAAACTATTTCTCTCCATTTCAATGTTATTTTAAATGTTTCAAGAAAGTTCTTATATATTCTTCAAAAGTTATTAAAGGTAATTTTAAACTAATTTTTACTTTTTTAATGAAGTTATTGAATATAATCTTGTTAATTTTTTTTTGAATTAGATATTTTTATTTTTTCATGAAAGTTAAAAATTACATTTTTTAAAGTTTACCACATGAAATATTTTACCACTATCATAAATGATGTAAGAAAAAATATTGTGGTTATTACCAATAAAATATATTGACTTATTATTAACAACCTAAACCTAGGAGAGTTTCATAATACACCAAATAAGATAAAAATGGTGTTTTATTGAAGTTTAGGTGAAAAAGATCATAAAAGGTAAAAAGAATAAACATCTTATATGTAAAGAATTTGGGAATAATTTCCAAGGTAAATGTATCAGGGTAATATGAATATATTTCATAAGTGGTAAAGGAGGCCATAGAGTAATAAAAGGTTAAGAAAAAAATGAGTGGTTCAGATAACTCAATAAATGGAAGTAATGTTCTTCCTGAAGTATCAATTTTATATCTTAAATTTGTGGAGTGTAGACATTATGAAAATTTATTACCCTATAAGAGAGATCATGAAAGGGATCAACAAGAACATATGAATTATAGTTTAGAAAATTAACATGATATACAGCTAAAGATGAAGAAACTATGAATGAAATAAAAAAGGTGTGAATTATTTTAACAAACTTACATATTCTTAAAGTAGGAAACATTAATATATTGAGATTGATGAATCTTATGACATGGTTCATATTTTTTATTTTAGGAATGAATTATTAAATAACAGGAGGATAAATAGTGGTTAATGTTTTATGAATAAGTTGAATAATTTAATTATCTACATGAAGGGTTTATAAATTTATGATGTAGTGGTATTTTATTTAAGTATTGATAATATCTAAGAGTGACCATATGTTCAAACGTATAGATACCCTTTTTATTATTTATATGATTAAATTTAAGGGTCATTAATGATATTTTATGACATGAGTTTTAAAATATTATTGATATATATATATATATAACCTTGAGGTTTAATATGTAATATTCTGTAAAGGTTATTTGGAGAAGAATATTATAAATTTTTTAAAATACATAATACAAAATGTATGGATAACCTTTAGGGTTAATGTGATCCTTTATGTTAAGGTAATTATGGCTAATTGGGATAAAGGGTTGTCATATTTTTTAAATATATGTTTTACCATTTAGATAAATATGGATTGAAAGTTTATTTGGTGATTAGTTTGTTAAATTTATTTTTAAACAAGTTAAGTATATTTTGGGAACATTATAGGATTAATATGGATGGATTTTTTGTGGATAATATGGGAATTTATTTTAAAAATGATTTATTTTATTTAAGGAATAAATATTAACTTAACTTTTGGAAGTATATATAATTTTATTGTGGTTTTATGGTGATTCAGGTTATTTTGGTAAATGAATTATATATTTTCATTAATATATGATTAGGGTATATAGATTTTTGGTATATGACCTTATGGGTGATTAATTTTGATTACAGATAAATGTCGTGTTGATATTGGAAGAATATATGATCAAATATTTCTAATTTTTGGGTTTTGAATTTGGTCAAAAATATTTTTAACAATATAGAGGTTATTTATTTATGGAATGATTTATGATGAACTTTTGTTTCTATTGTTTAGGTTTAATAGATTATTGAATTATTTTTTCATATGAAGGTTTATTCCTAGCGTATATTTTCTTACATTATGCTAAATATTTAGTTTTGGTTAATAGATAGAAATAGGAGAAATAAGTTTTCATCCTTTTAAATATCTCATGATCTATTAAAATTTAATCTTAGTGATTCAGGAATGAAAAATTCATCATGGTTATTTATCATATGAGTTGAAGTAGTGGTGAAAACAAGTGAAAAACCCAAATGATGAAATTTTTCTTATGAAATTGAAATAAATCATGTAATAAACTACATTATGAAATATATGTGGGTAATTAATTATAATAAAAATATATCGATTACTATATAAGAAATAATTATGAAATTTAAAATGATTAGAATAAAATCATATAAGGTTAAGAACAATTAAAAGTAGGTTTTCTTTATATTTTATATTTTAAATTAAAAGATAAATTTAGAAATTTTAGAAATTTAATTTAATAAAAAATAATTATTTTTTGGTTTTATCATCTCAAAATTTTTTCACGGTGATTTTTTTAAAGATTTTTTAGAAATAGTTTGTTTTTTTGTGAATTGTGAAGAATAATTATTTTATGAATAATTCCATATTTATAACATTATTATGATATAAATAGTGAAATTAAAGTTAATATTTTTTCTAAAACAAATATATATTTAATAAGTGAAATAATATTTATAAAAATATAATGTTGAATACAAAAATCTATGTTTTACATTTTGAAAGTCTAAGTAATATTTTTATTCAAATAATTTTTCTTATTCTACATTAATCAAGTTTTCAAAAGGAACAATTCATTTTTGAATTTTTTTGACAGTAAAAATAAGTATCCATTGATTAAAAAATCTAATATATTCAAGGGTCATTAATGATATTTTATTACATGAGTTTTAAAATATTATTGACACACACACACAGACATATATATATAACATCGAGGGTTAATATGAAATTTTGTGTAAAGGTTTTTGGGGGAAGAATATTATACTTTTTTTTAAAATACATAAGCCAAACGGTATAGATAAAATTTAGGGTTAATGTGATCCTGTATGTTGAGGTAATTATAGCTAATTGGGATAAAGGGTTATCATATTTTTTGAATATATGTTTTATCATTTAGATAAATATGGATTAAAAGTTTATTTGGTGATTAGGTTATTAAAATTATTTTTGAACAAGTTAACTAATTTTTTGGAACATTTTAGGATTAAGGTAGATGAATTTTTTTTGAATAATATGTGAATTTATTTTAAAAATTATAGTTATTATTTGAGGAATAAACATTAATTTAACTTTTGGATGTTTATATAATTTTATTGTGGTTTTATGGGTACTCAGGTTGTTTTGGTAAGTGATTTATATATTTTGGTGAATATATGATTAAGGTATATACATTTTTGGTATATGACCTTATGAGTGATTAATTTTGTTTATAGATAACTTTTAAGTTAATATTGGAAGAATATATGATCAAATATTTCTAATTTTTGGGTTTGGAATTTGGAAAAAAATATTTTTAATAATTTAGAGGTTATTTATTTATAGAATGATTTATGTTGAACTTTTGTGGTTATTGTTGAGGTTTTATAGATTATTGAATTATTTCTTCATACGAAGGTTTTTTCTTAGCATATATTTTATTAAATTATGTTAACCATTTTGGTTGTGGTTAATAGATAGAAATAGAATAAATACCTTTTCATCATTTTGAATATCTTATGACCCATTAAAATTTAATTTTAGTACTTTAGGAATAAAAAATTGATCATGATATTTATAATATGAGTTGAAGTAGTGGTGGAAACTATTCAAAAATAAACAAATGATGAAATTTTTCATATGGAATTGAAATAAATAAAGTAATTAACCACAATATAAGATATATGTGGGTGATTAATTGTAATAAAAATAGATTTATTTTTATATAAGAAATAAGTATGAAATTTTAAATAATAAGAATAAAATATTATAAGGTTAAGAACAATTAAAAGTAAGTTTTAATTATATTTTATAGTTTAAATTAAAAGAAAAATTTAGAAAATTTAAAAATTTAATTTGGTAAAAAATAATTATTTTTTGGTTTTATCAAATCAAAATTTTTTCGGGGTTATTTTTTAAGATTTTTTAGAACTAGTTTATTTTTCGGTGAATTGTGAAGAGTACCAATTTTAGGAATAATTATATATTTATAACATTATTATGATAAAATAGTGAATTTAATGTTAATATTTTTTCAAAAACAAATATATTTTTAATAAGTGATATAATTTTTATAAAAATATAATGTTGAACTCAAAAATCTATGTTTTACATTTTGAAAATCTTAGTAATGTTTTTCTTCAAATAAAAACAATTTTTTATTCAACATTAATCAAGTTTTCAAATGGAACAATTCATTTTTGAATTTTTTTGATAGTAAAAATAAGTATCCATTGATTAAGAAATCAAATTAATTCAATTGGATAAAAAATTATACTAAAATTTGGCATAAAATATTTTTATGATTTAGCGTAATTTTTTATAAAAACATTATTTCATTGCATTTTGAGAATATATATTACAAGTAATTATTACCAATTATAGAAATTGAATCTCAAAAAATTGATTCAAAATTTGGAATTAGTATATTCAAATAACATAAAAAGGTTAATTTCATTTTTGGTGATAATTTATAGTAACCATGGTAAAAGTTTATCACCATGGTATATGGGAAAGTGGTTTAAACATGGTTAAAGCAATGAGATAAGGTATTAAATGTCTTTAAGAAACTTGAGTTAATTTAATTTGATAATTTTATTTTCGAATTATCATCTTATATTTTAAAATATTTCAATTTTGTTCCATTTTACATTCATAATTATATTTTTATTATTTTTAGTATACAATAAGTATAAAATCACACTATTTTTCTTTTAATATCTATAATATGTTGTCATAAAGAAAAAATATGTTATGAATGGTTATAAATAAATATTTTTAATATAAATAAATTAGTTTTAAAATATTATTTTTTTAATTTTTATTTATGGTATAATTACCTTGAACAGTTTTGCAACACCGATGCAATGCTTATGTAACCAATACAAATATCATGTAATTTTTTTAAAAACATTAAAAGTAATATGTTTTTGATTAATTATGTGTATATAAAAATTTAAGGGATTATTATAATGTATTAGTGTTGGTGAACATGTTTATATTATAAATATTTTTTTATCTTGATTCCATTAATGTCAAAATATGTGAATAGTCATGAAAATGAATTTAAATGATATTTATTTTTTAAAAATTAATTTCAAATAATTATAAATACTAAAAATCATATATTTAATTAGGTGAGTATTAATTTTTTGATACTATAATTCATGGTTAACGTATTTTCCACTTTTAATTTTTAAAATTACACCTTTTACCCTTAAAGACTATGTATTTATGAAAACACCATTGATTTTTTCCTTCAAATGGGACTTAAGAAAACCATTTAAAACACACATTTGTGTTAAGTTTTATATAAAATATATTCCCAAATACCTCTTAAAAAATACCATACCACATTCCAAAGAATATAGGGTGACCATAAACCACTTCTATAACAGCCTTAAGTTTTAAAAAAAAGAGGATAACCAGAGAAGAGGTAATTTTTTATGCTAATCGATTTCAAGTTTATTTATTCTCCCTCCTCCTAAAAATATTCCATAACCACATATGAATAATTAAATTAGTATCTCTAATATAATTAATTTCTTTTATGATAATGTTAAAACCATTTTAAATCTCTTTTCCATCTAATGTAAAATGAAAACATCACTCATGTGAATGGATGGACTACCATCACCATGAAGGGATACATTTTACTTTTCATCATCACCTCACATGGATGGTCATAAATATAGATATATTAGATATATATTATTTTAATAATATATTTAAAATTAAATAATGATAAAATATTATCTACCTTTTAACCTCCCATATGTTGGAAAATTATAATGTCGCTCATACGTATGTGTGGACTACTACCTCTACAAAGTGATGTGATTCTTTTACACTTTTCATGTCTATTCATAAGGATATATTCAAAGAATATATTTGATAAATATGATATATTTATTATTATTTAAATATATATAATTTTTTATCTTCTTTCTTTCCATCCATTTGGAAAAGAAAAACATCACCCATGCATATGTACAGACAATGTTTTGCACGAAGTGATAGAATTTATTTCTCATGAACACATTCCATGGATGATTTTAAAATTAATTGAATGCCTAAAAATTATAATTATAACATGTTTATTATTTTGGAGATGATGTATCCATGAACCCTTTTGAACACGGTAAACCTATTGGGGCCATTTTTAAAATTAATAATTGAATGACTCCAAAATGACCACTGTGAACTATACCGATTTAGTAAATAAAAAAAAGATAATAAATGAAGTAAAAGGAATAATATCATGGGATTAAGGGTGATTTTTTAGTCATGTAAATTATTAACAAAATTTTATGGTTTAGGAGGTCATATATCATATGAAATAGGTTGGTACTCAAGGTAAGTTATTTTCCATTGAAACATTATTTGAAAAATTTTAAACTCATTTTCTTCTATGTCCATGTTGTTTTAAATATTTCATGAATGTTCTTATTTATGCTTAAAAATTGATAAAATTTCATATTAAACTAATTTTATCTTTGTTTAAAAATATTTTAGAAGGAATATGTTTAATATTTCCGAAATTAATTATTCTACCTTTTTTTTACAGAAGTATATAAATAATTTTTTTAACGTTTACCGCATGATAAAATTTTACCACCATCACAGATGTTATTAATTATAAATTTTACTCTAAAGGTTTCCATGTTTTGTCAATGAATATCATATTCCTATTATTTTGGGAATATTTAGTTTTGAAATGTTATCAAAAGAAAAATACAATTCTTCTTGTTTTCAAGGTGAATTTAAAATTTCTTTTCAAAGGTGATTTCATCCTTTTCAAGATCCTTTAAATATTTTCTATGATTCACTTGGGATATGATTTAATGATATCATCCACCTAATTTTTTTGGATGAATAATGGCAATGTTTTTTTGGGGAAAATATTTACATTTTTTATAAAGTTTGAAAATAAAAATATTTATATTTATTATGAATTGTATTGTTTGTTCAATTTTTCATATTATGAATGCATTGGAATTATTACATGGTGGGTGGAGACTAATATAATATTTACCAACTATTCATCAGTCTATCTCATGAGACAAGTTAGCCTAGAATTTTTTGTATTCCAGACCAATTATTTATGATGTCTTAGCATAAGGATTTAACGGTATGTTTATGATTTATTAACACAAGGCCTTGATGGTAAGATTATGATGTCTGAAATTATAGATCACATCATTCTAAAATCAGTTATTATTTTTTAACGTGATTATTTAAATTTCTACTAGATAGATTTCATGTTTATGTTTATGGGGTTTTATTAAAATATTTTTATTTCATAAGATAATAAAATGAACTTATGATTAAAAAAACAGTTTATCATATCATAATGGTGAATGTTTTTTTCAAGGAAATGTTTTCATGTTTTTCAAATAAAAAATCATGAATATTTATTTGTTATTTATTCTTACCTATTATTTTTTATCAAAATATTTGGGAACAAAGTTGACTTTAAGTGTAAGTAAGTGATTATTTTTAACTCAATGTTTATTAAATAAAAAACTATTTCCTTATGGGGTTTCATGAATTTAAAATAGGTTAATGATGTTAATTTATTTTTAAATACCTTATTTGGATTTTTTATCCCAAATTTTCAAATGTTTTTATTTAGATTAATGATGTATAGTGATTTTAGCATGATCAATGGTGACATGTCTTGAATAAAGAAAAATTATTCATAAATAAAACTTGTGTGCTAACTTAAGAACCCATTCTTGTGGGAAAAAGTACATTAAGTTGAAGTGTCCTCTTAAAAGGTAATAAATTTTCTAATTATCTAAAAAAATAAATTTAAACAGTATTTGGGATTCTAGTGAATCATTATTTTTTATTGAAATTTTAAATATAGATGAAAAAATTTGATTCTCTTTAGTTGGTATCTAATGCAACATGTAAAGAGAGAGATTTAGCACCAGATTCGGGTGTATTAGTCTAGGTAGTTATAAAAACCATATGGAAAATTGGAAATCTAGAGCACTAATGTACTACATGCAAGATCCATTTCTTTGAGAATGACCCAATGTAAAGACTCTGACCCTAATATCCCAGAGCCGGTGGCTTACTTTATTACATTAGTACTAAGAAAAAAATAAATAATCAAAGGAAAGAATAGTTTAGAAGATTTAAAAAACTAGATACATATATTGGTTTTACATTACAACTTGAAATGAAATAAAATAGAGTAACTCCATTAAAAACACCTGTAAAATCATATATTATCCCAGTAAGTCATTTATAATATACATCTTTCAATCTTGGAGAAACGTAAAATATAAGAAAAGTGTGAGTTCTGATGCTTAGTAAGGCTAAGAAATACAGTATATGTTATCAAAAATATAAACAATAGGATAAGTTGAATAACTAAATATAAATTACATTAAAAAAATATTGGGCATAATATGAAAGGAATAAAAACTGATTAAATAATTCTATATAAATAATCATTCGATAATGAAAAATAACATTGGATATTCTAATAGTCGAATAATAACATGGATTATCAATTAAAAATATCATAATGAGGGAATTAATAATGTAAAAACATCATAAACATACCATCAAGGCTTTATCTAAGACACCATTTATAAATAGGTAAAACTCTATCTAGTTTCTCTTATTAGGTCAGTCGATTCATCGAGGGGCTATAGCGGGCCCCACCTGTCACTTACTAAGTCCAATGAATTCCTAATATAAAATGGGTAAAACTTAATAAATATATAAATTCTCATTGAAACTAGAATATAAAATTTAAATAATATCCCCAATCAATAAACTATACAGAGTAATATGGAAAATGGTATCAGCACAGTAATCCCCAACAAAAATATTGATAAATAATTTAATAAAATATGGTAGATGGTAACATAAGAGATCAATTTAAATTTTATATAATATTTAACAAAGTGTATTGAAATATATAAAAATAATCTAATGAAATAAATAATAAATTTTTGATAAAAATACCCTTTTACTTTGAAAAGAATAGATATTTTGGAAAATCATTTGTATTTTTCATAAATATTACATTATAAACATGTATATCCCAAAAATAAAAGGGGGGTAAAATTATATTTTTAAAATATTAAAATAATATTCTTATTTAAATTTTTAAACAAAAGTGAAACCATGTAAAAAGAGTGTTTAATATACTTCAAAAATGAGTCACTTTAGTGTGGTTTAATGGAAAATATGAATGATTATTTATATTGGAAAATGGAATAGTTGTTTTTATAAAACCAGAAATTAACTAAGATAATTTTTCATGATAAAATGTCTGATTTCCAAAATTTTTTTTCTTAAAACATATCATAAAGTGTACTTGAAAATGGGTAAGAAATTGGGATGTTTCCTTAACTTGGGCTTACTTATCAAGAGGAATTGAAAAAGGAACTGTATAAAACATGTAATTACCCATCAAAGAAAGAATAATTGAGAAAGATAAATATATTTGGAATATAAATATATAATTTAAGAGGATTAAATAATAATAATTAATAATTACATTGGGCTAAATAGTGAGAATGTGTATCCAGAAGAAAAATAGATGTTTGGGAAGAAACCGTTACCTTATGTCTGAAAGTGTTTTTCACATGAAATTAATGTCCTATATAATGAAATTAGATTCATTAATACATTAATTTAGAACGTATTAAACATTTCATTTATTTATTATAATTTATTAAGTTCCTTTATTAAATTGTTCATAAGTTATAAGATTCAATTTCATCATTTATGATTGTCGGTTTCCTTGGTTTTCATGATTGGTTCACTTTTATACATGTATGAAAGATCATGTTAAGTGAGAACAGTTATCCAGAATTGAAATTATATTTTTTTTGAGAAAAGTGAGCACGGGGGATCTTAGATTAAAATAAGAGAAAGTTACATAAGACGAAATGAAGGTATTTTACATTTATCACGAGTAAGAAGTGGAAGCAATTCATACAGAACATTCTTCAAGTGGATTCTTCCCTCTTCATTGAATCCTTTATTCACAAGACCATCTGTGATATAATTATCTTCCCAGAAAGTGTGAGTGATAATGTAGTTTATTGAGGAAAGTTTTTCAAGGCAATTGATCCATTTACCTGTTAGCTTCTATGAAAGATGATTTTGGCTTACCCTTATGGACTGAACAACTATAGTCGAATCACATTATAGCCGAATATTGTTCCAATTCCTCGAAATAATGATGTCTATTTCTCTAATAATCCCCATTATTTCACCCTCTAAAGCAGTAGTATGACCGCATCAACTGTAGATGCATTCCACCACACCCCTAGGTAGTTCCTAAAGATAACACCAAATCCAGATGGTCTTAGGTTTCACCATGAATCCCCATATGTCTTATATATAATTTTTTCAGATATGAGGATGATTCATTAGATAAAATGTTAATGATAACCATTTAGATTATTTTAGTGTTTTTTCGATTACCATACACTGGTTTTGTTTTATAAATTAATATTATGTATATATACTTGTTCCATAACACTAAATAAGTTATAATATGAATTTCAAAAATCTGCTTTAACCATTATAATAGTTTTATGACTGTGCTTTATGGTGGAATTATAAAACAAATAGTCATCATCCTTGAAAGCATTGAATCAACACCTCAAAAATGATGTTTTGTTTTTTAGAAAAAAAGGTAGAGGAGAAGTGGTTTGAGGAGGAATATCCAATTAACATAATAAAATTACATTATATATAAAATACTATAATTATCATGTATATTTGGATAGAGGATTAAAGGAAAAGATAAAAAATTAAATGAAAAAAAATAAAATTAAAAAAACAAAAGAGGATTTTACCACTTGAATTCATCTCCTAGAGAACCTCCTTAAGGAACTTTTAAAGGGTATTTTTGGTGAGACCAGCAAGAAAATAATGTGGGGGAGAAATTTGGGAGAGGTATTGGGTAGACATTGGATAATATTAAAGGATTTGGAGGTATTAGGAGAAGCATTGGTGAGAGGTGCTATTTATAGTGGAGGAGAGGGGTGTTTTTTGATTATTTTAATCATTAGTTTATTATTCTGGATCAAGACTATGAATAGTATTAATTACTATGTCTAAATACAATAAGTAGTTCATGTGTGTTTGAAATACTATTTTTTCGATCATCCATACATTATCCATGACTCTATAATTCTTTTATTTAGCTAATACTATAAACTACAATATTTCCCTATTCACAAAAATTAAACTATTTTAAAAAATCCAAAAAAATCATGTGAACCATTTTTCAACATTTATAATTGAAAAATGGACTCCATTTTCTGAAAATAAATTTTTAAATATGATAATTTTTTTTAAAAACATCATTTATTTATAAAAAATCATATTTTAAAATTATAAGTGGTTCTATGAGACTTTAAAATTTAATTAAGGTCTCAATAAAATTATATTATAATCATAAGGCAATAAAATATTAATTTAATAATTTATTTTTGTGAAAATAAATTTTATTTTAAACCATTATATTAATTATAACAATTTTAATGTATATTTTTATTTCATAAAAAATACTAACCCTTAATTTATCATTCTAAAAAAAATTATTTATTTATTCCGTGATATAAATATACCATATTTTTATTTATAAGATACCCAAATTTTATTTATACTTTCATAGGTGAATTTATTACTCTATTGGTCATATTATGATTTCTAATTACCATTTTACTATTTTAATTATCATATTTAATAGTATATTACATTTTTAAAATTGGTTTTGCATGAATCATAAAATATCTAAGATATTAAATTTTAAAAGAGGAATACCATAAAAATATTCAGGTGTTACATTCTCCCCTCCAAAATTTTCATCCTCGAGATTTCCAAAATGTAACTTCATAAAAATATTTGGTTAGGTGTTCATCATAAGTTCCTTTAGTTTACAAATCACCTCTTCAATTTTATTAATTTTTGAAAGTACCTTTACTAGTCAAGTTATCTGAATCCTTAACTTCTATTCTATAGTGTGTATATCGGGATAGGCTCATCGCAATATGATAAATTAGGTTCCAATTCAATTCCTTTATAAGTGGGAACATGCATTGGGTATTACATGTACTTTCTCAAAAAAGATATGTGGAACACATCATTAACTTTAGAAAGTCATGGTGACATCTCCAAAAGATAATCTATAGGTCCAATTATCTCCAAAATTTCGAAAGTTATGATGTACCTGGGGCCCAGTTTCCCTTTCTTACTGAAACTTATAACACCCTTCCATGGATATAATTTTAGAAAAAACAATATCTCCCACTTGAAACTACAAATCCTTTCATAAATTATTAGCATAGATCTTTTGTCTACTTTGATCTTCTTTGATATGAGTTTGAATTTTCTTCAACTTTGCTATTATTTCCTCCACAAGACCTACTCATACAAGATTCCTTTCACCAACTTCATCCCAACAAGTTGGTGTATGAGATCTCATTCTATATAATTATTTATATGATTGCATTTGAATACTTTAATGGAAAAAATTATCATAGGAAAAATATAACTAAGGTAAATAAAAATCCCACATACCTTGAAATTCATGTGATCTTGATATCAAAATGTTTTATAATCTTTTCATGGTCCTTTTAGATTACCCATCATTTTGTGGGTGAAAAGTAGTGATCAAATGAAGCTCATTATCTGAAGCATTATGAATAATTTTTCTATAATTTCAATGTAAATTGTGGATCTTGATTCAATAAAAATAAAAGTGGTTCACTATGAGGTCTTACAACTTCATTAATATAGATTTGTGTATGGAACTATAGGGTCACATCTTCTCTTTTTGATAGGAAATGGTAATATTTGGTAAGTCGATCAACAATTACCCATATTTCATCATTATTTATTTCAGTCCTCAGTAATCATCTAAAAAAATCCATAGTAATTTTATCTCATTTATATGTGGGTATAGACATAGGTTTCATGAATCCTATAATATATTGTCTTTCATACTTCACCTATTGATAAAATAAACACCTTGAAACATAATCATAGATTTCCCACTTCATATTATACCAACAAAAATGTCCATTCAAATATCCATACATCTATGTTATACAAGGTTGTATAGAGAAATTTGACCTATGATAATCATCTAATAATTCCATTTTTAGCCTGGGTATAATGAGAACACAAAGACTCTTCCCAAATTTCAAGATTCCGTCTTTATAAATGATGTCTACCAATTTCCCATCATTCACAAATTTAATTTTCTTTTGTAAATTCTAATCATATGACTAAGAACATTTAATCCTTTCCAATAAATATGGTTTGGAAACAATTTGAAAGATTAATGATGTTTCACCTTCCTTGATAATTCCCATATCTATCTTTTATAGATCCATGTATGTACAATCATTGTCAATACTTATCTTGTTTATAACTCCTTTATCCTTCCTTATTAAATCACCTACTACCTTATTTTACTTCCTTGGGTGATAGTGTATTGAAAAATCGAAATCCTATATTATCTAGAACCAAAACCTTTTCCTCATGTTGAGTTATTTCCATGAGAAGAAATATTTAAAAATCAAATGATCTGTATACATCTCACATATTTCACCATAGATATTATGTCTCTATATATTTAAAGAAAATATTATAGATTCTAACCCAAGATCATGAGTTTTATTGTTATATTCATGAGTTTTTAATTAACTTAATGAATAAGAAATAACTCTATCAATTTGCATTTAGACAAAAACAAGTCATTTTTTTGATGAATCAATATTAATCACAAATCCTCCATTTCTTGTTTGTAGAGTTATGATCATTTAATTTACTAATATCCTAGCCAATTATCCATAGAATTATTCCCATTCCTTTTTCCAAACAAACTTAACCCTTCATGAGTAATCTTGTTTAATATGTTAGCTTATTGGGAAAAATTCTGAACGAAACACTGATAGTAACCTGCTAAAACAGTGAAACTATGTACCTTAGTTATGTTCATTGGTGTAGGCCACTACTAGACCTCCTTTTTCTTCATAGGATCAACTAAGATTCCGTCCTTAGAGAAAATATAGCCAAGAAAATAAACTATTTGATGATATAATTCACAATTTCTAAACTTACCATATAACTCTTTTGTTCTAAGAGTCTCTTGAATAACATTAAAGTGATTTTCATGTTCCTCATATATTTTGAACTATATCAAACTATCATCAGTAAATACCACAAAAAAATAATCATGATATTTCTTGAACACTATGTTCATTCAATCTATAAAAATAGAGGGTTCATTAGTTGGTCTAAATGACATTACTGTAACCTCACAATGTCCACACCAGGTTCTAAATGTTGTATTTGGAATATATTTCTTTTTTATATGTAATTGATGATATCCAGATCGAAGGTCAATCTATGAAAAATATTAATCTTTGTGATAGTTATCAAATAAATCAGAATTGTAAGGTAGAGGATACTTATTATTTATTACAATAGCATTTATTTCTCTATAGTCAATGCACAACCCCGTGGATCCATATTTATTCTTGACAAAGAGAACGTGGGATCCCCATGGGAAAACACTAGGGTAAAAAAATCCCTTAATAATCAAATATTCTATTTGTTTTTTCATTTCCCTTAATTACACAGTGGCCATTCTATAAGGATTCTTTGATATTGGCCTTATGTTAGGGATTAAATCAATGGTAAACTCAACTTCATGCTCTGGAGTGTGTCCAAGTAATTCCTTATGAAATAATTCATGTTATTCTTATATAATAGGTACATCCTCAATTTGAATATTTATTCTCTCATCCATATTTGATATTTTTTATTCCTCCCAAATAATTTTATTTAGAAGAGCTACTAGATGTGGATCTAGATATAACTCTGATGACGATTTCTCCCCTATAAAGATAAGAAATTTTATATCTTCATCATGAATCAGAATTTACTTCTATTTTCAGTAATTTTTTTCATTATTTTTTAAAATCTATTCCTTAATAAAGATTATATCAAAATCAACCATAGATATGATGATAAAATAAAAAATTAAAGCACATTTATTTGTCATAATAGGAACTTCTCGACACATATTTATCAAAACAAGGTTTCCATTACGAGTATTTACTATCAACACCCTTATTAAGGTGAATTGGAAATATCTAATTTTTAAAGAAATCTGGAAAGATATAAATGAATAAAAATATCTAGAATCAAATATAGATTTATCTAAATTTGAGGAGATGATTAAAGTACCTTCCATCACATCATTAGGAACTTAAATATCACTTGTTGTGACAGTATAAGCATAACCTTGTTCCCTTGAACGTTTATTGGTAATGTTTACCTGACATCTAGGAAAATTATTTTCATAGTGTCCAAAATCTTTACAGCTAAAGTGATGCACATTTTTAGATTCTTTCTTACCCTTAAAATCATGGTCATGTTTTAATTTTTCCACATTTTATAATAAAAACCTAATCCCAATAGGTATTTTACAAGATGTTTCTTTCCACATTTATTTAATGTTGTACATTATATCCTTTCCTTATCCACTTTTTTTTACAGAGTACTCATCACACCTCTTCTTATCTTGCTTCCCTTCGAATCCATATAAATTGAAGAATTATTTCACCATCATGATGGAACATGATACTATATCCTCATATGAAGATAATTTTTTTGGTGAATAGTGCCCTTCATATAATTTGTTTAAGACCATCAACTAATCGATCAATCTTGCTCCTTGGATTATGTATATAGTTTTCTATATGCTTTTATAACCTTTTACAGTTTCTTTCATACTAAGAAACACATTAATCCTCTTTCTATATTACAATCAAGAATCACCTATTCATATCTGCTTTCTATTCACGAGAGAAATATTTATCCAAGAATATTTCCTTAAAATAATTCTATTAAATATTCACAATTTTCTCCTCCTCAATTATGGTTTGAATTAATGACCACAACTTATCCGCATTTCCCAAGATATGATAAACAACCATAATAACATTATCCCTTTAATTATATACCAATGTAAGGAATATATTATCTAAGGAACATATCAACTTACCATCTACAAATGGGTTGGTAGTCCCATTGAATGATGGAAGTTTTTGTCGCATAAAGAGGTCTAACATTATTAGGCTGCATTGAGAATCGGGCTGCTTCATGAGAATAATTTTATTTATCATTACCTGAGTCAATTTTCCCAGTATAGTTATATATGTTTTAGCTCTAGTTGTATCTTTAGCTCCAACATCAATATATTGCAAAGGAGGGAAATATTTACATGGGATAGGTGCATTAATATTGTTTTCATTATTTCTACTAGGTTTTATTTCTAAAAAATGGCATACAGTAGATTAGATCATAACATTATGAAATATAATGAGTAATATTAGTACTAGTGAATCACATAATCCTAAATTGAAAATTTAAGTATAACTAATCTATAAATCATAAGCTTGGTTTCTTTTGGAATATTTAAAAATTCTATCATAGGGTTTCATTCTCTATTATATGTTTTACTAAATCTAATTTCCAAATTTTCAACTAAACTTGATCTGGTACCAACTATAATGACTCTGAACATAGTATCTTGGAGCTATTACCTTAATTTATTACATTGGTACTAAGAACAAGAAAACATGTCCCAAAGGACAGAATAGTTTGATAGCTTTAGAAAACTAGATACATACATAAGTCTTACATTATAGCTTGAAATGAAAGAAAACATAACAAATCCATTGGAAACACTCACAAACTTTTAGATTATCCCAACAAGTTATTCATAATATACATCTACGCATCCTGGTAAAATATAAAATATAAGAAAGGGGTGACCTCTAATGCTATGTAAGGGTAAAAATACAATATAAGCTGTCATAAATATAAACAACAAGTATAAGAGAATAACTAAAAACACATTACATTAAAACAAAATCCTAATCATAATATGGAAGGAGTAACAACAGATTAAATAATGTCATACAAGTAATCACTTGAGAATGAAACATAACCGTGGATATTATACTAGTTGAATAATCACATGGATTATCAAATGATAACATTACATTGAGGGAATTCATAATCACAGACATCATAAACATATCTTCAAGGATTTGACCAAGAGACCATACATAAATGGGTATAATGTGGTCTAGTTTGTCTCATGAGACCGATGCATCAAGGGGATATAATAGGACCTAAACATCACTTACTAAGTCTCATGAATTACTCAAATGAAAGGGGTGAAAAATAATCATCAAATACATTCATATTGAATCTACCATATGAAATTTAAATAATACCACCAATCTGTAAATTATCTGGAGTAATATGGTGAATGCTATCAAGATAACACATCCAATGTCAAAATAATAATAATCTATTCAATAAAATACAGTCGATGGTAACATAATAAATCAAAATAAATTATTTATAATATTCAATAGATGTTACAGAAATAGATTAAAATACGCAAATAAAATCATGTAGAAATTCTTGAGAGAAATACCCTTTTACTTTAGAAGGAATAGTTCTTTTGGAAAAGAAATTTTATTTTCATAAAAATTAGATTGTAAACATGTGTATCCTAGTGAAAAAAGGGGATGCAATTTTATTTGAGAAATATTAAAATAATATTCATACTTAAATTTTGAAATTGAAGTGAAAAAATGAAAAAAGAGTGTATACACAATCCTAGAAATGGGTCACTTTAGTGCTTTTTAAGGGAAAATATAAATAAGTATTTAAAGTAGAAATAAGAATAATTGTTTTCATTATACAAGAAATTAAACAATATATATTTTCTTGATAAAAATAGTTATTTATGAGAAGTATTGGGTGTTTAAAATATATTATGGAGTTTACTTGATAATGGGTAAGAGATTCTGTAGTTACCTTAAATCGGGATTTCTTATCAGGTGAAATTGAAAATGGAACCTTATAAGACATGCAATTCACCATAAAAGAAAGAATAATTAACATAGATACATATATTTGGAGCATAAACACATAATTTATGAGGAGTAAATAAGAATAATTATGACTTAAATTTGGTTAAATAGGGAGAAAGCATATCCGAAGGAAAATGGAGGTTCGTGAAAAAACCCATACATAATGTTTGAAAGTGATCTAAACTTACACTTAATGCCATATATAATGAAATTAGAAAAATTAATAATTTAATTAAGAAAAAATTAAAAATTAAGTTTATTTATTATAATTTATTAAGTTCTTTTATGTCCTTTTTTAGGAGTTGTAAGATTCAATTTCATCATTCAGGAGTGTTCATTTCTTTGGTTTTCATGATTGATTCACTTGTAGAACTATATGAAAGATCATGTAAAAGAGAAATAGTTAACTAGAATTGAAATTATATGCCTTTAATGAACTAACCAAATATTAAATGGTCTTATATATCATTTTTTGGATATTAGGATTATTCATTAGACAAAATGTTAATGAAATCCTTTTAGATTATTTTTCTATTTTTTAGATCATCATGCACTAGTTTTGTTTTATTAAATAATATTATGTACATATACTAGTTTTAGAACACTAAATAAGTTTTAATATACATTTTCAAATATTTTTTTAACCTTTATAATGGTTTTATGACCATAATTGAAGGTGGTATTAGAAAACAAATAATCATTGTCCATGAAGGTGGTGAATCGACACCTCACTGACGATGTTTTCATTTTTAGTACAAAAGGGATAGGAGAACGGTTTTGATGATGAATATAACATTAACATAATAATATTTGTTTATATATAAGATAAATTATTTATCATTCATGTTTTTATAGTGGAGTTATGGAAAGGATAAGAAAATAAAATAAATTAAAAGAAAATTAAAAGAAAGAAAGGGGATTTAACATCTTGAATTCCTCTCTTGGAGAACATCCTTATAAAACATTGAAATCGTTTTTTGGGTGATACCATTAAAAATAGAACTTGGGGAAGAGTTTTGGTAGAGTTATTGGTCATAAATTGTAAATTCTTCCAGGCTTTGGAGGGGTGAGGAGAAAAGGTGGCGAGGGGTGTTATTTATAGTGGAGGAGAGGGGTGTTTTTTTGAATAGTTTAATTATTAGTTTATTATTTTGGATAATGAATATCAATAGTATTGATTATTATGAATAAATAAAGTAACTAGTTCATGAAATTTCTAAATAAAGTTGCCTAAATCCTCCAACAGTCATCCATGAATCAATAATTCATGTATTTTTCTAATACCATAAATTACCGTACTTCAATATTCTCATAAAATTCAACTATTTTGGAAAAATACAAAAAAATCACCCTAACCATTTTTTAATGAGAATAACTCAAAAATTTACTTAATTTTATTAAAATAATTTTATAATTATTAGAAATTTAGTTTTTAAATAAAATCATCATTAATTTAATAAAAGACCAATTCAAAAATTATAACTGATTCTATAAAACTTTGAAATATTAATTAAGGTATCATTAAATTATATTATAATCATAAGAAAACAAAATATTAATTTATGAATTTATTTTGTGAAAATAAATTTTCTTTTAAACCATTATATTAATTTTAAAATTGTAAATAAACAACTATGTTTCACAAAAAATAAAAATCCTTAATTTATCAATTTTGAAACATTTATTTTCTTATTTAATTATATAAATAGACCATATTTTATTTTATTGAATTCCAAAAATTTATTTATACTTTAGTAGGAGAATTTAATATTCTTTTGGTCATGTTACAATTCTTAATGATCACATTACTATTCCTATGGTCATATTAATAGTATATTACAATTTTAAACTCGGAGTTGCATGAAAAATAAACTATCAAAGATATTAAATTTTCAAATAGGAATACCCTAAAAATCATTGGGTGTTACACCAAAGACTCATCCTATAAGAAAAATGTGTCACCCAAATAATCATGAGATAGAACCCCAAAACTGGAACTTTGAGTCAACAAATTCTATGTTTAATGACCTTATAGAAAATGTATGGTATTGATCCATGGAGCACCATTTGATGGGATGATAAGAGAAAAAATTTGAAGAAATAAAGACCCATCACTCCTCAAGGGGAGAATGTTGTATGAATCCATCACTCACTAATTGGTAGAATATAAAAATATAAAGGTAGAATGATAAATAATGAGATAAAACTGAAAAAACTATTATGAAAACAACAAGAAGAGACCCAAAATAGTAGAAGAGGAGGGCATATCTATGATTCACACTAGTCATTGGGAGCCTTATTAATATAATTTACACACTCTAACATATATAAAAGAACTTATGTATGAAATTCCTATTTTTATACTTTAGTGGCCTATTTAATTCGAGAATATAATACTATGTCTCATAAGTAAACTCTGTATCATCATATTAGACCTAACCCAAGCTAATCAAATCATTTATCACAACATATGAAATTACATGAAAAACATTTTCTAGGGACAACTCAAATATTTCTCTTGAGTGTTTAGTTATCATTTTACTCTTATATAATAAATATATCCCACATGGACAAATGATAAAATATAAATTTACATTAAGAGTACAAGAATAATAAATTTTATAATACAAAAAATTATATCATATGAACTAAATTTTAAATTCAGACCAAAAAATATCTTACATCCAAACCCTAATATATAAAATAACCAAGAATTCATATATTAGGATTTTTTTCATGATAATAGTTTTATCAAAAAATTCACAATATTATACTCTATCTCCACTCAATAAATATTTACCCCACCTCTTTAAATGATTAGTATATTGAGATGGTAATTTTAATTAATGTTTCTGGATATTTGGTGAGACTAGGGTTCATCAACCTAAATGATAGCACAATATTTATCATAGGCCAACTCTATCCTTTATAATATTCTAGGATCTACCCCTAGTTTATTTATAAACTTCTTAATAAAAATATATTTCTTCACATGAGATATAATGTTGTATTATACTTCCATTATATAAAATATCATTTATTAGTTTGTAATAACTCTTACAAATTATGACCCCACCATTTTCACGACCCACCTTCTTCAATATGAGGGAAGGCACATCAAGTGACACACCCTACCATCCTTGAGATGAATGAGAGATAATGACCCCCAAGTCCCACCTTAAATAGGGCCCAGAGTAGAGAATCACACCAAGGGTATAGAATCTCACATAATTTTGAATGCATTAACGTTTTAATAGAAAAATATTAGGAGATAATATGGTAAATCCCAAGAAAATCCAAATACTAAAAGAAAAAGTAACGCTAAAATCCATTCCTAGATGCATGTTCAAAAGTAAATCTGATACAAATAAAAAAAGTACAAAAAAAGTACCAAAATAAAAAGAGACCAAGAAGAAATAGCAACTACTCCAAACACCTGTGGTAGTATGGTCCAGAACGATCCTGAAATCCCCCCCAGAAACATAAAAATAGTTTATATACGTAGGGTGATCATATGAGTATACTCAGTAGGGAAACTAAATATACCTATGAACAAGTGGGGGAACATACTATTGTCCCTATGAGAAAATAGTAGAACATCAAAGAACCTACCAAGGACTAATAACTATCCAAGCCTCACCATGACACACTCAACAAATAATGCAAGTCTGGTAATGTAGTAGTATAAAAACATTGGTATTTGGGTACGCCTCACCACTTTCCCACTGGTTAATTTATCATTCCTAATAGATAAGAAATTGAAACTACCAGTCTTCCCATATGGAGTCCTAATGCCACAACCTTCCCACACACAGTTTGGCCTCAAACCGCACACAATCCTACTCATAGACACATGGGCCACAACAACCACACCTCTAACTCGAAGAAACCTTGTCCTCATCCCGAAGACACTTGGGAATGCAATCTTGGCTCGCAGACACCTAGGACTGTCATCCACAACAAACCTACCTGAAGGATCTGGGACTATGGTAAACCTCAATCTATTATAATCTTCTTGGATATGCTTGAGTAGTAATAACCCAGAAGAGGTTGCAGGGAAAAAATTCAGTTAACAATCATCCATCATCCCACCGAGATATTGTGAAAGACACCCTCCCCCATAAAATAGAGGTGTTCGACACTTACATACCAACAAGGGTAGGGTGTGTATATAAAACATAGGGAACTAAAACTTACACATATTGTTAATAAAATACTTATCCCAACCTATGGGTCCCCAAAACCAACAACCAAATAATACAAAACCACATTTTTTACTACCCCAATATTCACAAACACACAACAATCACTTCCAAAGCATAACCCCAACCCATTTTTATTTATCCACTTTACATTTATTAATCTAGGGGTTAACTTTAATTTATTTCATCACTACCAAGAAACTACCAACCAAAACCATATTAAAACAAAAATCAAACCAAGTGGTAGTCCCACTACCCAACAACACAAAACCAAATTTACAGTCCCACTACACACCCCCGCTCAACCACTGCCAACTATCATTATTCAAATTCATACTGTAAAATCTTTCTCACACAACTCAGTCCCATATCCCAACTTCCCAAACAATTCCTAGATGCAGTACCACTACATACAAGTTCATAACCACACTGTAGTCCAACAATACATCATCGTTCGACAACCACAACACAATAAAGGCAGTTTCGCTGCCTATAAGTCCATCCATTCCGCAATATATCAGTCTCTAAAACTGGGATACTAACACACTACCTGTACCTCCCCATACACAAAGCCCACAGTAACTACCATTTCAACCAAAACACTGCTGCACAACTTCCCACACCATTATCATAGAACAAAGTCCCTTTCTTATAACCGTGCTCCCAACAACAACACTACACTACTCACAAAAAACCCAACAGAATGCATTTCTCAGCCACACATATCAATAGGATGTATATATATTCATATTTGGTAACAATATTCTTCAATCCACTTAATAAATAGAGGTGATCATACAAGGTTTTTCATCTTGGGGTATCCGTTTAAATTAACCAAGTGTATGTTTTTAAATAGATTTCATGTTACGGTCGATTATCAAACTTCATAAAAAAACAAAAGGGACACCACTAGTGCGCAAGAAAATGACACCAATGGACTTGATTTTCAGAATTCATATAGCTACAACAACCATAAAATATTTAAAGATAAAAAATAAAAGAGCAATCAAACCTCAAACCACTCCCATTTTTTTATTTCATTGACTCTGTCATATTTTGATCATATTCCATTATTATTTATTTATTGTTTTAAGAAACGTATTAACCAATTATTTATAATGAATCATTAGTAAACTCACCAAAAATGATACAAAATTAATGAGTGGTAGAAGAAATCCCAACCTGGATAATCAAAGGATCAAAGTTCCTCCTTGATCCAAGAATAGGGGATCATGCATGTAGCGGGAAAGAACTCCAAGAAAACAGAGCAAGAGGGGGATGTATCATAGGTTCACTAATCATATGGGGATGAAGTCTCTAGGTGCACTAAGAGAGGACATAAACATACTAGGAAGGTAAAATAGTGACATTGAAAAGCCATATCCTCCTTTAATGGAAGAACAGTTTTAAAAGTCATTAAAGTGGGATCGTGGTCAAGATCACACGATTTGATTATCTCAAATCCCTCAAAATGTTAGGATATTAAAGATATTGTTAATTTCATTTGAAACTCCCTTAAAGAAGCTCAAATTAAGCTTTAATCTTGTTTTACATCAAATAATACATAAGTTGGGAGAAACTGGGAAACTGGGAACAACTGGGAAAACTAAAAATGTGTCACTAATGAGTGAGTCACCGATGGGTGAGTCACCGACGTGGAGCCACCGATGAATGATCTACTGACGCAATCTACCAACGTTAAGCCAACGATGTGAACTATCGACACTGATCCACTGATGATGATATACTGACAAGACCTACCGATGTGGAGTCGAGAACGCTGAGCTATCGATGATGAGCTACCGATGCAACGATATACTGATGCCCTGACCTACCATCCCCCTGACCTACCGATGCATTGACATGACGACACACTGACATGCCAATTCAATAAAATTCCTACACACTGACATGACACTACACTAACATGCCGACACACTAATATGCCATGAAAAAACTGAAAAAACTATAAACCTCTTGAAATGAACCACCGTTGCCTCCTAAAACACCCTAATCACTTTTTTTTCAGAAAGAAAAGGCCCAAGGAAATCTAATTCACTACATTAGATACCTCTCAAACTATTCTCATTCTTGAAAATTAAAAACCAAACCCAGGGAAGGAGAGGTCTGCAATGACCCTATAAGATACCTCATAAGGATGAAGCACCTTGTGTTGTTCAAAATTTGGAGTAAAAACCCTAACATTATGGAACACATCCTTGACATATATATCCTGAAAAACTGTAGAAACACTAAGTACCCCCTGCCTCTAAAAACCACATAAACACTAAGGTCAAACTATCTGGACACATGTATTAGGGAGATATTTCCTACATGTCTAGATATTATCCACTTTGGGAAGCACTAACTTGCCCGCACAGGTTTAATCACATCCACATTAATGCATCTTGATTAGGGATCTTGTCCTCCCCTCCCCACAATCAGGAATTTTCACACACATTCATAGAATAGGGAAACAAATTATCTAATAAAAAATAAGGTCAAGTATTACATCATAAGAAAGGAACAAATAAAAACACAAGAGAAAAAACTCAGAATAGCTCTGGGTACTGAGCACAAATTGGTTCCTCCCACTCCCAAGTACTTTCCTTGATGCCACCATGATTCTAGAGCACACAAACCAAAGAATGGTCCATCCACAAAGCACATTCTTCTTACAATCCTTAATTATTACAAGTCATTCCACGAATGTCATGTCATCCTCAATATCCAACTCTCCACAGTCAAGGATGTGGTAGTCATCGTGTAGATACCGATAGAGATGAGAAACATGGAAAATGTCATGGATCCTCTTCAACTGTGGTGGCAATGCTAGCTGATATGACACCTCGCTTACTCATCCCAACACCTCGAAAGGTCTGATGAACCTAAAAGAAAGATTTATACCTCTTCCAATCGTCTGTTTCCCATATCAAGTGGAAACATTCAAGAAAACATGTTCCCCAACCTCAAAATCTAAAGGCCTCCTCCTATGACTAGAATGAAACTTATGTAGGTCTTGCACCACCTTTATTCTCTCATGCACAAGCTGAACCTTCTCTGTCATGCTCTTCACTACCTCTGGGCTAAGAAGGGATGCTTCCCCAACCTCTTTCCCGCACACTGGTGAATGAAACGGCCTTATGTACAAATCCTCCAATGGTGCCATTCCAATGGTAGAGTGATAACTATTATTGTAGGAAAACTCTACCAAGGGAAAGTGTTGTACCCATGATCCTCTAAAGTCCACAACACATGCTTGTAGCATGTCCTCCATCATTTGGATGGTCCTCTCTGTCTACCCATCCATTTGAGGGAGTAATGTACTGTAGAGGTGTAGCTGGGTACCAAAATCATGCTACATTCCCCTCAGACTCGTGAGGTAAAATAGGTATCCTAATACAAGAAAATGGATCTTGGAACTCCATGTAGCTGAACCACCTCATCCACATACCTCCATATTAAGGCATCCACTATGCTCGACTCCTTGATCGCCAAGAAGTGAGCTAACTTCATCAACCAGTCCACTACTACCCAAAGAAAATTGAAACCTTCCTAGTCCCTAGGAAATACTATGACAAAATCCATCAACATTTAAACCCTATTACACTATGAAACATCTAAGGGATATAACTGACCACTTGGAACACGGTCCTTAACCTTCACCTACTGACACACCAGGCACCTTTCCATAAACTCCGATACTGCCCGCTTCACCCCAGTCTACCAAAACTATTCACTCAATCCTCAGTACATATTATAGACTCCTGGATTCACCACTAGGGGTGATATTTGGAACTCACAATGAACCCCCTCACACATTGTTACTGGGAAAAATAGATTTCTATGAAACAACATCTGATTCTAACTATACTCCGACCATCCCTCCAGAGCAACTCCCTGGGCAGTGTGATCACGCATCACTTCTATCTCTGAGTCTCCCCACTAATACTCCTCCACCTTCCACACTATGAAAGACTGCACTTTTATTTTAAACAAACATTCCCCATCGCCATCCACTCTCGCATCTAGATGCAAAGTGGCCTACTCCTGCATCACCTTCCGAGAATCCGTGGATTACCAAACTACCTTATTATCTGAGTTTCTTATCAAGGAATCAAACTAATATTTCTATTTTCTTGGGGAGTAAGAGATCTAAAAGTCATAATCCTTGATAAAATCCATCCAACTTCATTTTCACAAGTTCAGGTCTCATTTGGAAAAGATATACGTCAATCTCTTTTGATCCGTGAAGAGCACAAAGCGCTCCCTGATGAGGTAATGCTGCCACAAATTCAATGAGATGACGACTGCTGAATCCTACAGATCATGGGTGGAATAGTTACATTCATGAGTAAGTAGCTTCCTATACCCATAAGATATTACTACCCACATCTGCATCGGCACACATCCCAAGCCTATAACGGAAGCGTCAAAGAACACCTCAAACGTTACCCTTTATTCTGGAAACCTGAGCACTTGGGAACTAACTATATTCTTCTTCAGGTAGCTATATGCTTCCTAACAATACTCACTACATATGACGGGATAGACCTTTCTGGTCAAAGTCGTCAATAGAGCCACAGCTTGGGAGAAGTTGGATGCAAAACTCTGGTAATATCCTGCTAGCCCCAGGAAGCTATGAACCTCTACCATATTCTTGGGTGATGCCTAAGAAACAACCAATTCTATATTTGAGGGGTCAACTACTATCTCTTTCTAAGAAACCATGTGTCTAAGGAAGTGAACCTATCGCGTCCAAAAATTTCAGTTGGATAACTTCCCATAGAGATGGTGGTTCCAGAGGACCTCTAAGAAAGTCCTTAGAATGCTCGACATGCTCTTCTTATGACATTGAGTAGATCAGGATGTTGTTGATGAACATGACGACGAACTGATCTAGGAACTCAAGGAAAACAAAGTTCATGAGCCCCACAAACATAGTTGGTGCATTCGTTACACCGAAAGGCATGACCACGCACTATAAGTTCTCATACCTACATCTAAAAGCAGTCTTAGGAATGTCACCCTCCTTCACCCTCAACAGGTGATATCCAGATCACAAATTGATCTTATAGAACCAACCTTCTCCCTTTAACTGGTTGAAAATATCATCAATTATTGGGAGGGGTAATGGTTCTTGACCATCAACTGATTCAGTCTCTTGTATTCTATATACAGTCTTAGACCACCATCTTTGTTATTTGAGAACAAGACTGGAGTAACCCAGGGTGACACACTAGGACATAAAAAACCCTTCTTCATCAAATATTCTACTTGAATTTATAGATCCAACAACTAAGTGGGAGACATCTAATAGGGAGCCATCAAAATCAGGTAGACACTCATTTGGAAGTCTATTCCGAACTAAATGTCAAATTGAGGGGGGTAGAGTCACAACCTCTTTGGGGAAGACATATAGGAACTCAATGTCAACCCCAGGAACTTCTACCATATCTGTGTCTACTAATCCCACTGACAGCTTGGCTTACAAAGAGAGAAGAGGATCCACACACCAACAACACACCTGGAAAATCTGTTTACCAATGAAAGCTACATCCTGGTAACCCATATCTAAGAACGCAACTCTCCTCCAGAAGAAATTGATAACAGAGTGCATAGAAAACAAACATTAGATTCCTAGGATGACATCATATGGCTGAATCTATTGTAGAAGACGGTCCCCACTAGACTGATGCAACCCCAACATGACTCTACATCTCTATAAAACACCAGATAAATTGGTCTGTACTCCAACTAGCATACTCAACACTAGTGGAATGGGATGTCTCTCTACTTATAGTATTAGATAATGGGATATATTAGGTGTAACAAAGGTGTGAAAATATCTTGAATCAAACAATGTACACAAAAGAGTACTAAATAGATTGATCATACCTCGAATATCCTCTGACCCCACTAGAACTACTACCTCTACGGCGTGCAATTGCCCATGCATAGCTCCCCTACATCTCTACTATCGACCACCTACCCAACCATACCTTGGCTGAGGTCCCTAAGGAGAACCCTGATGTCAGCCTCCCCAACAACATCTAACCTCGGTGGAGTGGGATCTTGATTCCCCTGCTGCTAGAAAGGCCTGACCGGCAATTGCTACTACCGTGGTGGGCACTGAACCTGCCCACCCCCATTTTATGATGCTCGAACTGGGAACTGATTCCAAAGAATTCCACAGCCTTCATAGACAAAGTACCTTAGTCCCATGATCATGGTAAAAGTATGAGGACTAGGAGATCAGAACTAGAACTTCTGAGACCTTCTTGCCACTAGCTGAAACCTAGAAGGCCTTGATACTAGAGACCTGTTATTGATGGCCTTCCCCTTTGACAAACTCAGCTGAATCCCCTCTTAAGACACAACTCCTAATGAGTGCATCTTTTACACTACCTCATCCTTATTATGAACCTCTACATATGTCGGTAGAGTAAAAGGGGTGACGACATAATGAAGAGAAGGGAAGAGTGCCTCCTCCAAGAGTCTCACCCGGGAGTCCTCATCTGGAAAGAGATTTGGAGCAAAGCATAAGAGATCCAAGAACTTTATCATGAGTTCCCTCACTAAAATACTCCCCTAATAGAGGGATAAAATCTCCTACCTCTTCTCATCCTTCATCATGGAAGAAAGAAATTCTACCCTGTAACTCCTTCTCAAAGACATCCCATGTAACATTAGTCTACTTCCACTCCCTAAGGTAAATTTTACACTACTATTGCGCTACTCCCCTCATTTGACTCACCACTAGAGGAACCCAATAGTCTGTCGGAGCCCAGATCAAGCTAAAAGAGATCACTATCTCCTCGATCCAACTCTCCATCTCCATGTCCGAGATGCTTCCCTCGTACTTCCCTAGAGTCTTCCGTTAGAAGGAACAAAGTATCTTCTCCCACTGGTTATCTTCCTCCACTCGATCAACCCTCGAATGATTAATCGGGTCAATCTACTGGGCCTCAACTTCTTGTACCCCACATGGTCGACGTTCAAGTTCCATAGCAGAAAAGTTAAACAAGGAACTCCTAAGCATAGGTAGTGTGGAAATTTTCTTTTAAATCAATTTTAACTGTTAATTTATTTTAAATTCCCAAAACACCAAAGACACACAATAAAAAAAGTCATTATGATTCTTGTACCTTTCCTAGGGCCTCTACCCTATAATCGGTGTAGCCTCACTTGGTCGTTCAGTAGGTCCATAGTCCTTGTATCAGATCACGGGGGGCCTAACATCCAATGTCCTAGCTAGTATTCCATGGCCTCTCTCATGCACTACGATTTCCTAACAACGTCGCCCAACCATCCCATCCAGTCCTCACTGTGCTAAACTCTGAACTCCATCTTATCTCTCAAACCTCCCTTTGATACCATTTTGTCATGACCCACCTTCTTCAATATGAGGGAAGGTAAATGAAAATGAAATTCCCTTCCTCCATCGATATGAAGGACATATAATGACCCTCGATTCCCGCCTTCAATAGGCCCTGGAGTGGGGAATAGAACCAAGGGTATAGAATCTCACATAATATGGAAGGCATTACCCATTTTATAGAACAATATCAGGAGATAAGATGGTAAATACCAAGAAACTGCAAATACTAAGAGAAAAAGTAAATCCAAAATCCATTCCCACATGCATGTTCAAAAGAAAAGTTGATAAAAAGTACAAAAAGTACCAAAAAAGTACTAAAAGAAAAAAAAACCAAGAGAAAAAAATAACTACTCCTAACCCTTGAACTAGTATGGCCCAAAACGGCCCTCAAAGCCCCCCTAGAAACTTGAAAAAAATTTATATAAGTTGGGTGAGCATACGAGTAAAATCAGTAGGGAAACTAAAGCTACCAATTCACTAGTGGGGGAACATAGTAATGCCTCTATGAGGAAACAATCGAAGCTCAAAGCACCTACCAAGGAGTACTAACCATCTTAGACAATATAACACCCCAAGATTTCATAGTACGTTTTATCTTCAAATAAATTCAATAACTTGCGCTACACACAACACCGAGTTCGAGCGGACCACGACTTATCAAACTATCCATTCAAAGAGCGGTTATGAATAGTATTAATTGAATTTTGAATTTTATATACTACATATAATTTTAGACTCCATATTACATGTTTCTTAGACATAATATAAGTGAAAATTTATTTTTTCAGATAAAAAAAGTATTTTAAAAAAAATGAAAATTTACCACCTTTTAATGGAGAACCCTTTTTTAAAACAATATTTTACACTTTTATATATTAAATTTAATGAAATTAAATTATTCTATGTAATAAAGACAGAAAAATTTAGTTTGGATAAATTTTTTATACTTTTATTATAACTTTCATATTTTGATGAATAATGAAAATACTAAATTTTAATTGAAAACAACTTATTAATCGAATTAATTTATAGTGATAAATTATGTGTTTTAATGGTTTGGAAGTATAATTGGATTATATTTTTATCATTTAATACAATTTATGTCATTATAAGTAATTTCACATTTAAATTTGACATAAACACATGTCAATCTTTTGATAGTTTTATTTTTTAAAAACCCACTATTTGGTTTTGACAATGAGAATTAATTTTGAATTAATTAATGAAACATATAGGTTTTTAATTGGGTAAAATAAATATCATTTTTGGATTCGGAATATCTATGTTTTCTTAGGGTGAATTTTTAGTATTTTTTCTGAAAACTTTCTATTTTGGATGAATTGTGAAAAACAATGCGTTATTATTTAAAACCGACATTTTATTTAAATATTTAATTATTTTAATTAAATTTATTTTAATTAAAAATAGATATATAATAACTATATAATTTAAATATAATTCATTGGAGTTATTTTATAATAAAATTAGATGTATAATATTTTACTAAACTTTTTAACGTGTTTTACCCACATTATAGGCACATTTGCAAATTTGCATAAAATGTAATTTTACCACTTCTGTGAATTGAATTAAAAAAATATAAGAGACACATTTGATATAATTAAGTAAAATTTGGTTCAATAAGATGAAAATAATTTGTGGTGAATAACAACTTTTGACTTTTATTTACCACGATTAAAACTAAATAGGGCAATTAAAGGTAAAAATGATATTATAATTACCCTAACACATATCCTAATTCTATTTAATAAGTTTATTTCGACCAAAAACAACCTTATAAATAAAATATTATCCTTTAGTTCCACTTTTATTAGATTAGGACATTTATTATTATTTTATTTTAAGAAGAGTTAAAAATGTTAAATTCAAAGTTTAATAACTAAACCATTTTTAATATAATGCTATACATAAGATAAATTCTACTATAAATATTCATTATAAAGATAAAAATATTTCCTACATAATGCTATTTTATTTATAATTTTTATACATTAAATAATCAAATTTATTTATGACACATGATGAGGCAGTAATTACCTTATTAATGAAATATTAAAATAATTGATATTATAAATATTAAAATAAATAGAATTTGAAAGTTTTTATGCCATAAACTAATTTTATTGTTGAATATGACATTTTAGTGTTGATTTAATTTATTTTATTAGAAGTAATAAAGTTTTTATGACTTTCAAAAAAACCAAATACTAAATAGTATCAAAATTGAGATAAATGAGTTTTTAAACAAATATTATATTATTAAATTATATAATAGTCCTAAAAATCTAATGTTCTGCCAAAGAAATTATATAATTATAGGTATGTCATTAATTAACCACATGATGTTTTATTGGCATTTTATAGTTTTTTTATAAACCATTTATTATAATAATACAAGAATACATGGTAAAAGTTAAGATATTTAACTAAGGGTTAAATATAAAAGATAAGGTTAACATGGTGACATAAACTTCTCTAAAACCTATTGGCTGAGTGGTTTTCAACCCATAACCACCATTTTTTATAAATAAATCATTTTGGAGCCATTAGAAACCGAAAATTAGTTTATTATAAAATAATATTCAATGCTTTTCCTAAAGTGACCCTCACCTCTCTTATAAAAGGGTACTTCCCCTTCTCTTAATTTCACACCTCCAATGCCATTTGGATCGGCCTAACCTTTCCCAAATATCCTCCCAAATTATCTCCCTTCTACCTAGTGGCTTTAATTGAACCATAAATTCAACCCAAGGATCCCTTTTGATCAAATCAAAAGGAAACACCCGAAAAAGAGGTAATAATTTCACCACCCTCTTTAAAGTTATTTTCTTCTTCAACTTCATATTTATTTGTTGTTTACATAAAAAAATAACTCAAGTAACTTATACATACTATGATGTTATTATAAATATGGTACAACCATATTCATTATTCTATCCATCCTATAAATTACAAAGTCACCACACGTGCGTACCTATGACTTACTGTCTCCATGTAGTGGTGTAGTTTGTTATTCAAACAGTTAATTATCTGGATGAGTATAATAATGAGTATAAATGATGTAAATAATAAATATAAAATTTCAAGTATTATTCATATATAATATATCATCTAATTACATGGTATTTCACCATCAATATAATGATATTGTCGCTCGTGCGTACATATGGATTACCGTCTCCACGAACGTGATGAGATTCATTCCCCATCGCAATCATTGAAGAATAATTTTTATTTTATGATTAAAAATAATTTTTAAGAACTTAATTTCATTATAGATATTAATAAAATACATCCTATCCATAATAAACATGGCTTACTTAACCAAGAAGATAAAGGAAAATGAATCAGTTAACACCCAAAATGACAATACTACTTAAATATTATTAACAAAACAATATTAGAGGATCATATATGATATCATATTTATGTATATAGTTATTTTAAAATTTAATAACAATGTTTTAAGTATTATACAAGATGTTAACATACCATCCACTAAGGAAATGTACAATGTAAGGGTTAATTCCTCAATCTCATTATTATCCGAGATTATTTATGTATATGTCTTTACTGTTACATATTTATTATCCATGTCCAGGTTTTCAGAAAAGATTTTTCAAAAGGTTTATATTTAAGGTACTCTTTAACTAAAACGTCATTTTAAATGTTTTAAATATTTATTCTTCTAAATATTTCTCATTAATTCCCATTTTTTCAAAATGGTTTGAAGGATTTATTTATATGGACATGAATGATTAAAAATGTTAATTCCATTAAAAAGTTTCAAAGTGGTATGCGACACATTGATTCAAAAAAATATATTAAATGTCTTAGTTTATAAATTGTGACACTTTTAAATGATTTCAAAAAAAAATATTTATCTCAAAGGGTTTTACTGCTTATTTTCATCTATGTCAACATCCCTTAGTGGATTTTATACTTGTTTGAAGTTGATTTATTATGATAAAAATATTCCATATTATATTAAAGGTTTTGTGATATGTTTGACTATAGATGTGTTATTTTTATACCATTTATTATTTATGGTTAATGTATTAACATTTAATATGCTAGTTTTAATATGAATATTTATGTTATGTTTCAACCTTTTCATATGAGGAATGCATTGGACTTAGTAAGTGACGGGTGGAGCCTGCTATAGCTCCTCGATGCATCGGTAAGTATCATGAGACAAACTAGTGTCTTGGAACATGGCCTTGACAAAATATTTTCTGTAGTCTTGGAATAAGGCCTTGACTTTGTAGTTATGGAGTCTGGCATTTTGCCTTCCATCATTATAAAATTGGATATTTATATTGATGTGATTATTCAACTAGTAGAATAATAATGTGAATAAGTAAATAACATTATTTTATTTATATTTTCTATATTACACTGAAGTTTATGTTTAAAATAATTATGTTTTAATCTTATACATTCCCTTAAATATTTATTCTTATTTATGAAAGTTTCCACAATATTTTTATCCTTACTAAGCATCTGAGCTAACCCCTTTCTATGTTTTATTTTTCCCCCGATGCAAAGAAGTATATTATGACAGACCTATAGGGATATTATAAGAGATATGAATGTGGTTATTGGAGAAAATGTTGTTTTTTTCATTTTATAATGTAATTTAACATTCATATATGTAATCTATTTTCCAAGAATTCTAAACTGATCAGTCCTTCGGGAGTTGATTCCTCATAATCATGCAAATGTATTAAAATTATGCACTGAATTTAGCTAACTTGGGTCAGAGCGTTACAGTTGGTATCAAAGGAAGTATAGCAATAACCTTGGAAACTAGATTTAGAAAAAGTCTAATTAGAGAACATTACCCTAAGATAGACTTTGTGGATTATTATAGAAGAATATCCTAGAATTTTGGTAATGTAGATATTTTGTGAATTTTACAAGAAATACATCCATGTATGGATATGAACAGGTAGAGGCGGCTTTGGAACAGATGTACCTAGGAGTGAAAACTCTGAAAAGGAGTTTCGGGCTTGACCTAGTTTATCCTGGTACATGAAAACAGGTCTTGCTGAACTCTCGGTTACGACACTCCTGGGGGATATGCTTAGGATAATTCACATTTTCTTTAAAATACATTATGAAGGATTTAGAAGTAAATACTTCCTCAAAGAAAACATTTTTTTTATGATTATAGATTATATTCACAATATTTTCAATTTATGTTAGGTATTTTACATGTTTTGAATTATGCATTGTGATTCATTAACTAACCTAGTGTATGACATTGTATAGAAATGGTGCCCAATAGATGGAATGAGAACTCTAGCAATATGTATGATCCAAAGAGTAAGAAGGATCATATATTTAATGGTATTAAACCAAAATTTAGAAATGTAATAGTCTCCCACATATTATTATCATATGAAGAAATAGTACCATGTGTTAATAAGATAAGTAAATAATTCTTTGAGTCTTATGGATTTGAATAGAAGCCAATGAAGAAAAGGATGGTAGAGAGAAAGATGGATAAAGGGAATAAGGGAAAGAAGGATTTTCCCATATGTGATAATTGTGGAAAGAATCACCTTGGTAAATTTTTAAAGGGAATGGGAGTTTGTTATGAGTACAGAGAAAAAATAAACAATGTATGTGATTTAAAGGGTATGAAAAGGGTTTAAAATGTATAATGCTTCATCTTCAAGGAGTTGGGACACCATGCGAATCAATGTCCCAATCATCAGAGTATATCACAAATAATGATGTTGTATTATAATAAAGTTATGATACTACAACATATGAAGAGGAATGACTAGTGTTATTATGTTTATATTAAATAATTATGTCATTTGAGTGTTGTATCAATGATGTACCAGTTATAAGAATTATGGAGTATATAATGATTGTACTACAATACTATTTCATTAAGGATTTGAGATTATGAGGTACCAAGAAAAGTGAATCAATAACAAGTTAAAAGTTTTGGAAAATATAGGGTTGAAGGAAAGATAAACTTTAATATAGTCCTGATACTGAGTTATTGAATTTGGAATATCAGAAAATTGATTTGGATAAATTATATTGGATATTACTGACTACCATGGAACTAATTAATGATTTGTTTATTCTATCATTGATGGAGTTTACAAATTTTTTGGATATAAGGAGAATATCAAGTATTCTATAAGGAATTAGGGATAATGAATGTAATCAATAAGGTTATATGGTAATTTAGGGTGTTACCGTGTTTTAAAAGAGTACATGATGAAGGTATTCACATGTTATTACCTGGAAAAAAGATCTTCATTGTCTCTACCTTCATTATAAATTTTGGATTGTGAGGTTGGACAGAAGTATTTTGGATAAGTATAAAGGTTGGAATGGATTTAGTTTGATGCTGGATACTATTGGTAAGGTTAAATCAATTCTTAAGATTATTTTTTGATTTTTATAAAAAGGACAACCCGGAGGTCGGGCGATAACCTATCGCGTCCGGCAAAGGCATGAGACTTGGACCCGCATCCGAAGGGTGAAAAGGGTGCATCATCAACTACTGGCCTACGTGATGTCCAAGTTTTTATAATGTAGTTTTATTTAAATATTCTAACAAATGAATTATAAATTCATTATTTTTAGAATCCTATTCGATTAGGATGAATATAATATTTCTGAATTCTATTATCTTTTGGAGTGAAAGATGAGTTTGTGGTAGGAATTAGTTTAAGGATGAAGCTCTACTTGTCATGAATATTTTTTTCCTCAGATTATATAAATAAATTAATTCTTAAACTTTAGGAAAGGTACCTTGAAACAAAAAATGTGCTATCCAAATACCATAGGTTTTGTTGTACTAATGATATTTTAAATCATCATAGACTGATGGCTTTGAGGACCTCAATTTTACACTTTTTTGTGATTGATGACCTCAATCACACTCTATAAATATTTATAGTTTCCCTCCAATTATGTGTCTATAATTTCCACCAATGTTCTCATAATCAAGATCGTAATGTTGTGGTTACTTTTTCATTTCTCTTTCCATCTTATTAAGACTAAATTTCATTAACCCAATTTCCGATGTGGGTTTTCCACAAAAGTATTTTCCTATTTTTAACGTTTTATTTTCAAAGAAAAATTTCAAATTGTGAGGACACAATTTAATGAAGTAGGGGAGAATGTAACACCCCATGATTTCATATTATGTTATCTATTCAAATAAATTCAATAACTTGTGCTACACGCAACACTGAGTTTGAGTGCACCACTACTTATCAAACTAGCCATTCAAAAAGTAGTTATGAATAGTATTTACGGAATTTTGAATTTTATATACTCCATATAATTATAGAATCCATATTATGTGTTTCTTAGACATAATATAAGAACAAATTCATTTTTTCAGATAAAAGAAGTATTTTTTAAAAAACTCTATTTTACCGCCTTTTAATGGCGAACCTTTTTTTTAAAACAAATATTTGACACTTTTATATATTAAATTTAATAAAATTAAATTATTATTTAGAAGTAGGACATAAAAATTTAGTTTGGATAAATTTTTGATACTTTTCTGATAAATTTTATATTTATATGAATAGTGAAAAATATTAAATTTTAATTGAAAACAACTTTTTTAATTGAAATAATCTATAGTGCTAAATTATGCGTTTTAATGGTTTGGAAGTATAATTAGATTATATTTTTATTATTTAATACAATTTAGGTCATTATAAGTAATTTCACCTTTAAATTTGGCATAAACACATGTCAATTTAAAACAGTTTTCTGGACGCTCTGGGAGGCATGAAATAAGGATCGTGTTGAAAACCGATGGTCCCCTTCTTTAATGCTCGTGAAGATGAAAATAATTATACATGAATGAGGATTTCTGCTGAAAGGAGGTCAACATTATTCAACTCTTTGTAATTTTCTGAACAGGCTGATGGTATGCTCCGGGTCGCAGGGTTGCTGGGTAAGGTGGGTTCCCCCAGTAATGGGATTCAAGCTTAATGTTGATGACTCATTCGTGGACATGATGATGCATGGAGGAGGTTTGGTGCATGATGGGAATGGTTTGGTCATTATGGCCTTCATCTAGTTCCACGGACAAGGTGACTCATTAGGGGCAGAAGTTCATGCATTTCGCTCAGGCGTGGATCTTTGTAACAATTTAGTCTTGGTATGTACAGAAGTGGAATCCGATTCTAAGATCTTGATTTGGGCCTTTCATGGGAAAGTGAAGGTTCCATGGGCACTTACTTTCATTTTTCATAGATGTGATGCTATGATCCCTAATGATTGCTCTATACATCATATTCCAAGAGAAGCTAACTTTGCGGCGGACGCTCTCTCTAGGGAGAGCGGTCCGGAGGAACCTCGAAGAGTGTTCTAGAATGTGGGTTCTCTACCCCGGGTATGTAAGAATTTTTTCAAGGGGATGACCTTGGAATGCATCAATTTATACCACCATGATCTTTTGGGGACGATTCTTGTTTCCTATTTTAAACAATAATAAAATAAAAATGCAATTTTTAGTCAGTTAAAACCCGCTTTTTGGTTTTGACAATGGAAATTAATTTTAAATTAATTAATGAAGATAATTGGTTTTTAATTTGGTAAAATAAACATCATTTTTGGATTCTGAATATCAAAATTATCTTAGGTTTATTTTTTGGTATTTTTCTGAAAACTTTCAATTTTTGATGAATAGTGAAAAACACTGCGTTATTGTTTAAAACCGACTTTTTATTTAAATAATTATTTATCTTATTTAAATTTATTTTAAGTCAAAAATAGTTATATAATACCCATATAAGTTTAATATAATTCATTGGAGTCATTTTATAATAAAATTAGATGTATAAAATTTTATTGAACTTTTTAACGTCTTTTACCCAACTTCTAGACACATTTTCAAATGGGCATAAAACGTAATTTTAATGCTTCTGTGAATTGAATTTCAAAAATCTGAGAGACACAATTAACATAAATAAGTAAAATGTGGTTCAATAAGATGAAAATAATTTTTGATAAATAGTAACTTTTGACTTTTATTTACCACAGTTAAAAGTAAGTAGGGTAATTAATGATAGAAATGATATTTTAATTACCTAACACATGTTTTAATTCTATTAGACAAGTTTATTTTGACCAAAAACAACTTTATAAATAACATATAACCCTTTAGGTCCACTTGGATTATATTTGAACATTTATTATTATTTTATTTAAAGAAGAGTTAAAAGTGTTAAATTCAACGTTTAATAGCTAAACGATTTTTAATATAGGGTTATACGAAATTTAAATTAGACTATAAATATTCATTAGAAAGCTAAAAATATTTCCTACATAATGGTATTTTATTTATAATTTTTAGACATCAAATAATAAAATTTATTTATAACACAATGATGATGCATTAATTACCTTATTAATGAAATATTAAAATAATTTATATTATTATTATTTAAAATAAATAGAATTTGATAGTTTTTATGCCATTAATGAAATCGATAGGTGAATATGACATGTAGAAGCCAAGAATATTCCTTTTATTGGGCCATAGACCTACTGATTTGGTCCATGAGTCCTTTAAGGCCTTCGTGCCACCCAGGCGTTCGGGTCAGTATGGCCTTTGGGCCACCTCAAGGCCTTCGGGCCACCTTAAGTGTAGATGAAAACTAGAAAACCTACAAAGGAACAAACATCAGAAGGAGTAGAAGATATGAGCTTTCACCATATCATAAGCTAAACAGATTAAAATAATGAGAGGGTATGACACCTTCCATTAGGACAATCCCGTGCATACATAGGAAAGCCTTGCCAAACAACCATGCGAAGGTGGAGAGCTGATTTCACGATGAAAATATTGGGGAGGAGTAGTTCCAAGTAGTTAGTCTGGGTTGTATGTAATGTTTGAAGCCTACAGGTAATGAATTCCTCTAAGTCCTATGGTCCATGTAATACTTATGCATACATGCCTTGTAAGGGTACCACCTCACCCCTTGAAATGTGTATTATAAAAAATCAATAAAAAATGAAGGCCTTAGGGCCATTGGAAAACATGGTAAAAGTTAATTTCACACCTCCAATGCCATTTGGCTCGGCTAAAACCTGCCCAAATCTCCTCCCAAATTCCCTCCCTTTGACCTAGAGTCCTTACAATGATTAGAAAACCAACCCAAGTATCCTTTTTGATCAAGTCAAAAAGAAATATCAGAAGAAGAGGTAATAATTTCACCACCCTCTTTCAAGTTCTTATCTTCTGCCACTTCCTATTTCATTATTGTTTCTATACCAAAATTATAACTCAAGTACCTTATACATACTGTGATGTTATTATAAATATGGTACAAACGTATTCATTATTCTATCCACCCTATAAATTACAAAGTCACCATACGTGCGTACATACAGCTTACCGTCTCCACGTCATGGTGTAGTTTGTTATTCAAAAACTTCATTATTTGGATGGGTATAATAATGAGTATAACTAATGTAAATAATAAATATAACATTTCAAGGGTTATTTATATATGATATAAAATCCAATTACATGTGATTTCACCCTCAATATAATGATATTGTCGCTCGTGCATACGTACGGATTACCGTCTCCACAAATGCGATGTGATTAATTCCCCATCATAATCATTCAAGAATAATTTTCATTTTATGATTAAAAATATTTTTTAAGAAATTAATATCATTCTGGATATGAATCAAATACATCCTATCCATAACAAACGTGGTTTACGTAACCAATCATATAAAGGAAAATGAATCAGTTAACACCTGAAATGATGACAGTACTTAAATATTATTAACAAAGAAATATTAGAGGATCATATATGATATAATATTAATTTATATAGTTCTTTTATAATTTAATAAAAATGTTTTAACTATTATACAGGAGGTAAACAAACCATCAACTAAGGAAAAGTACATGGTAAGGGTTAATTCCTCAATCTCATTATTATTCGAGGTTGTTTATGTGTATGTTTTTACTGGGAAATATTTATTATACATGTCCGTGTTTCATAAAATAGTTTTCAAAATGATTATTTTCAAAGTAATTTTTAACTAAAATTTCATTTTAAATGTTTTAAATATTTATTTTTCTAAATATTTATCATTAATGTAAATTTTTTCAAAATGATTTTAAGGATTTATTTATATAGACATAAATGTTTTAAAATGTTAATTCCATAAAAAAGATTCAAAGTGGTATGGGACACTTTGATTAAAATATATCTTTTAAACATCTTCCTTAATAAATTGTGAGACTTTTAAATGATTTCATGAAAAAAGGTATTTCTCTCAAAGGGTTTTACTGATTATTTTTATCTATGTCAACATCCCTTAATGGATCTTATACTTGTTTGAAGTTGATTTATTATGATAAAAATCTTTCATATTGTGTTGAACGTTTTGTGATATTTTTGACTGTGGATGTGTTATTTTTATACTATTCATGGTTTATGGTTAACGTATTAACATTTTGTATGATAGTTTTAATATGAATTTTTATGTTATGTTTCAACCTTTTTATATGAGCAATGCATTGGTCTTAGTAAGTTACAGGTGGAGCCCACTATAGCTCCTCGATGCATCAGTAGGTCTCATGAGAAAAACTAGTGTCTTAGAAGAAGGCCTTGAAAAAATCTTATTTGTAGTCTTGGCATGAGGCCTTGACTATGTGGTTATGAAGTCTGGAATTATGCATTCCATCATTATGAAATTGGCTATTGATATTTCATTTCATTATTCAAAAAGTATAATATCCATGTGAATAAGAAAATGGAATTATTTGATTTATATTTTCCATATTATGCTAAAGTTTAAGTTTAAAAGGCTTATGTTTTAGTCTTATACGTTGTCTTAAATGTTTATGCTTATTTATGAAAGTTTATGCTATATTGTTATCCTTACTGAGCATATGAGGTCACCGATTTCTATGTTTTATTTTTTCCCAAGATGAAAAAAGTATATTATGACTAAACTATATGGATAGTCTAAGTGATATGAATGTGGTCGATGGATACAATGTTGTTGTTGTTTTTTCATTTTATAATGTAATGTAATGTTCATGTAAGTAATCTATTTTACAAGAATACTAAACTAATCAGTCCTTCAGGACTTGATTCCTCATAATCATACCAATATATTAAAATAATTCCCCGACTCAAGGTAACTGAGGTCGGGGTATTACAGACTCATCATGGAACACTCACCAAATAATGCAAGTCATGTAATGTAATAATATAAGCACAACAATATTTGGGTACCCACACCACTTTCCAATTGGTTAAATTCTCCAACCTAAGGACTAACCTCTTGACACTACCTATATTCCCATATTTAGTCCCACTACCATAGCCTACCATTACACACCTAGGCCTTAAACCACACACAATTCCACCCGCAGACACCTGGGGCTCTGTTTCCCTTTCTACCAAACCTTAAGACACCCTTACGTGGATATATTTTCAGAAATACTTGATCTCCCACTTGGAATTCAAAATCCTTTATTTGGGTGTCAGCATAACTCTTATGAATAATTTGGGATGCTTTAATATGGGTTTGAATTGTATTTACCTTTGGCATGGTCTCTTCAATAAGTTCTTGGCCGATAAGTTTTCTCCCACCAACTTCATCCCAACATGTTGGAGTTTGACATCTTTTTTCCATATAATGCTTCATATGGATCCATTTGAATACTGGAATGGAAACTATTGTTGTAGGGAAATTCCACCAAAGTCATGTATTGATACCATATACCTTCAAATGCAAGATAGCGTGATGTCAGCATGTCTTCCATAGTTTGAATAGTCCTTTTAGACTGCCTGTCGGTTTGGGGGTGGTAAGCAGTACTCATATGAAGCTTAGTATCCAATGCATTCTGGAGAATTTTCCAGAATATTGATGTAAACCTTGGATATTGATCAAAAAAAATCTATAGAGTTTTCCCATGATGTCTTACAACTTCATTAATATAATGTCTTTCTAGTTTCTCAAGTGGATAATCATCTCTTATAGCAAGGACATGTGCTGATTTTATGAGGCAATCAATAATTACCAATATTGAATCATTCCTTATATGTTTCCTCTATAGTCCTGTGACAAAATCTATTGTAATGTCAACCCACTTACACATAGAAATAGGTAGAGGTTTCATTAACCCTCTAGGATATTGTCTCTCTACCTTCACTTGCCGATAAACTAGACACCTTGAAACGTATTCAACAATTTCTCACTTCATGTTATCCTACCATAAATATTCCTTCAAATATCTATACATATTTGTTCTACCTAGGTGTATAAAAGAATTTAATCCATGAGAATCGTCTAATAGTTCCATTTTTAGCTCAGGTACTAATGGAATGCATAACCTCTTCCCAAATTTTATAACTCCTTCTTCATACACAAAGTCTACCAATCTCCCATCCTTGAAAGCATTAATTTTTTTTTGAAAATTCTCATCATCATATTGAGAGTTCTTCTCTAATAAATATGATTTAGTAATCATTTGAAAGAGGGAAGATGTTTCCCCTTCCTTAACAATTCCCATATCCATCTTCAGTATATCCATGAATATAGGATCTTATTCAATCCTCATTTGGGTCAGGAGTCTGTGATCTTTCCTGTTTAATGCATCTGATACCTTATTTGCCTTTCCTAGGTGGTACTATATTGAAAAATTGTAATATTTTAGTAACTAAATCCATATCCTTTGCCAGAAGTTGAGTACTTTTTGGGTGAAAATGTTTTTCAAACTATTGTGGTCCATATAAATCTCACATTTTCTCCGTAGATATAATGTCTCCATATTTTCAGATCAATGATTACGACTGCTAACTCAAGATCATGAGTTAGATAATTTTTCTCATGAGTCTTCAATTGTCTTGATGCATAAGCAATAACTTTATTGTTTTTCATGATGACGCAACCTGATCCATTCTTTGATGCATCAAAATATATCACAAATTCCTCATTTCCAGATGGAAGAGTCAAAATTTGAGCATTGACCAGCCTTCTTTTCAATTATTCAAAGAATTCTATACATTCATTCTTCCATACCAATTTAACCCCTTTATGTGTGATCTTGGTTAGCAGGTTAGACATTCAGGTGAAATTCTGAACAAAACGCCGATAGTAACCTACCAAGACAAAATAACTGCGTACCTTGGTTATGTTTGTTGGTGTGGGCCAATCTTGGATTGACTTTGTATTTGCCAGATCAAGTAAGATTCCATCCTTAGAGAAAATAAGGCCTAAGAAAGAAACAGATTGAAGCCAAATTTTCACTTTCTAAACTTCCCATATAATTCATTTATTCTGAGAGTTTTCAGAATTATCTGTAAGTGATTCTCATGGTCTTCATATCTTTTTGAGTATACCAGGATATCATCTATGAATACCACAAAAAATTTATCAAGATATTCCTTGAAAACTCTATTCATTAAATCCATGGAAACATAGGCTGCATTAGTTAGTCTAAAATGCATCACTATAAACTCGTAATGCACACACATGGTTTGAAATATTGTCTTAGGAATATCTTCCTTCCTCACACACAACTGGTGATATCCAGAACAAAGGTCAATCTTCGAAAAGTATTGAGCTCCATGATGTTGATCAAATAAATCATCAATTTGACGCAACATTTATTTATCTGTAATCAATGCATAGCCTCATGGATCCATCTTTTTTCATGAAAAACATGAGCGGGGCTCCCCATAGAGAAACATTATGTCAAATAGATTCTTCTTCACCCAAATTCTCTAGTTGTTTCTTTAGCTCAACTAACTACACATTGGCCATTCTATATGGGGTATTTGATAGAGGTCTTTCCCCTGAAATTATGTCAATGGAAAACTAAATTTCCCACTTTAGAGGATTTCCATGTAAATCCTTCGGAAATACATCAATGTATTCTTGCACTATATGAACATATTCAATTTGAAAATTTCTTTCCTCACCCATAGATATTGGTTTCTCTTCCTCTCCAATAATTGCATTCAACAGAGCTAATGGGGGTGGGTCTAGATAAGAATCAGATGGTGTGGTCTCTACTGAAAAGATAAGATATTATTCACCATTTTCAAAAATGGTAACCTCCTTTTTCTTGCAATAAATATTCACATCATAGTTTGACAACCAATTCATACCGAGAATTATATCAAATTTAGTTATTGGTATGATGATAAGGTTAGAAACTAAAGCACGTTTATGTATCACAAGGGGACCAGTTAATGTGCCTTTGTTGCAATGATGCATCCCCTACGAGTTTTGACTGATAACTCCTTTATTAAATCAAATTGAACATGTCTAATTTTCTTGGAAAACTCAGAATATATAAATGAATATAATGATCCAAAATCAAATAAAGTGTTGGATATGTTTGAGGAAACAATTAATGTACTTTCCACCACATCATTAAGAACATCGAATTCCACGATTGTAATCACATAAGATCTCCCTTTCTCTCTTATACATTTATGAGGTATGTTTCCTTGGCGCTTAGGACACTCAAGTGTATAGTGTCCCATCTCTCTAAAATTGTAGCATGGAACATCATCAAATTGTTTCTTCCCTTTGCATTCATTAGATAGATGACCTTTTTCTCCACACTTATAGTAAAATCCCATGCCTTTAAAGCATTTCCTAAGATGATTCTTTCCACAGATCTCACATAATGGGAATTTCTTCATTCCCCTATTCTTCTTTGGAACTTCACATTTCCCTTGGTTATCAACGTGCTGAATTTTATCTAGGTTTCCCTGGAATAAATTTGATCTAGCAAATTCCTTCTCTTTTTTGATCGCACTTGATACAATTTCATCATACGATGAAAATGTTTGAGAAGCCAATGCCCTTTGATGACATGGATTCATAATTTAAAATAAATGATCAATCTTTTCTTCCAATTCACGTACATAATCTACGACATACTTGGCTAGGCTTGTGAAGGTAGCCTCATACTCTTCAACACTGTCTTCTTCCTTTTTATTTTATCCTAATAATTTCCTCTTCATTTAGGTTTGTTGCTCACGAGGGAAATATTTTTTGAATAATATTTCCTTAAAAGTATTCAATTCTATATCTTCTATTTCTTCTTCCTCTATATTATTCTGAATCAAGGAACACCATTGATCAGTGTCACCTTTGAGAAAATATACTTCCTGTACTACCATTTCATTTTTATTACATCTTAATGCCATGAATATCTTTTAAAGGGATTTTATCTATTTCTTAAAAACCACTGGATTAATAGTCCTATTGAAATATGGGGGCCTCTACTACATGAAACGATCCAACATAGGTGTGGAATGGTTATTCATTACAACTTGAGTAAGTTGTACCAATATGGTCATGATCTGATCTGCTCCAACATTGACTATGTTGACTTTCTCAGTGGGGAGATCCCAACATTTCCTACGAGTATTGATTCCCTTTCTTCCATTAGACTCTATTTCTAAATAATAGCACAAAATAGATTAAGGTATCAATCATAATGTATAATCTTAACTTAAGAAAATAATTATCATAAATTGAGATCCTACGCATGGAAAATCCCATAATCCAAAAAATTGGTTTCTTTAATGAATAATTTACATTTCAATCCTTCATAATGGCTTGTAAATAAAATATTAATTATCCTAATAATATACCCCGAGAGTGTCATAACCAAGAGTGTAACAAGACCCGTTTTAGCGTACCAGGATACCCCATGTCAAGCCCAAAACTCCTTGTTAGAGCTTTCACTCCTATGTACATCTATAACAGAGCCACCTCTACCTGCTCGTATCCAGACAGATATGTATTTGCTAGAAATATTCACATAATCTATTATTTACCAAAATACTAGGTAATTCATGTAATTTTATCCTGAAATACTACCTTTGGTCTTTGTTCCCTACTATACATTTCCTACTCTAGTTTCCATGTTTTCAACTAAACTTCCTTTGATACCAACTATAATGCCCCGACCCCTCTAGACTAGAGCTGATGAATTACAAATTACATTGGCGTGGTTAGTGGGAAATAAATCTCTAAGTAATTATTAGTTTAGTAGTATTTAAGAAACTAGATATATAGATCAAACTTAATTTTCATTGGAAAAGGTTACAAAATAAGATACATAACAAAAACTAAAAACTGCATCCACAGAGCTTAATAAATAGTCTCCTCTTTATAACCGGTTGAAGGTAAACAAATGAAAGGGGTGAGATATAATGATCAGTAAGGGTTACAAATGGAAGAATCATGAATCAATAATAATTTAATTGTAAACAATTTGACATAATCAATATGGCATGGTGAATAAATGAAAAACACATGCCATTAATAATCTGAGAATGAAACTGCATCTATAGATTTTGTCACAGTGAAAACCTCATAGATAGTAATAAATAATAATGAATAAAGTTAAATAATATTAATTTGAAGTCATGTATCTGAAACATGATACCATAATACCATTAAAAATGGTTTAGTTTTGTGGGTAGAAACCAGTCTGATTTTTTGGAAACAAACTCGAAGGGTTTGAATCCAAAATGATTGTCTCATGGGACCTATCGATGAATCGAGGGGCTATAGAAGAACCCATCTTTCTCTGAATGTCCAAAGAATTCTTTAAATATATATTCAACGAAATATCAATATGCCTTTACATTATACATATAGAATGGAGGATGCAGAATCATCAATATTTCCACAGTCAAAACACCATTGAAAATAAATACTGTATGTAAAATGGTATACGAATTAGAGAATAATCATATACATGATATGAGAATTAAGTAATTTAAATGTAATATAATTTAAATTTAAAAGTTATCTCAAAGGGGTAGTAGGTACACCACATAATAAAGAGTAGGTGCACAATACTAAGTAAGCCACAACGAAGTGAAAATTGCGACAAAGCTCATTACCACGTAGTAATTAATTGAGTTGTATGATCAAAAGTTAATAACCAACAAATGGATCACATAATACCATGAATATAAATATAATCATGATAATATAAATCAAATGGAAGTACACATATACCACATATAAGAAATAAGAGGCGAATTATGAAAATCCCACAGAATTAAAAGTGAGATGAGAAAACCCCTTACAAAAATTTCGGCATGATAATGAGTGTTCTTATGCAGGATTAATGAGAGGTACAGGGGTATACCATTATTTATATATCATTAGGGTATTGTGGGTGTGGTGAAAAAACAAACACCTTCATTATGAATTAAAAATAAAAGGGCACAATATAGGGGAAATTCTAGAACAAAAGTGAGAGAGAGGATCCCTTACCTTATGCTCAAAGAAATTATTGATTATTCTTAAAAACCTGAATAATCAAATTTTTCTTCATTAATTAATAAATAAATAACCTCATAAAAATTTAATTGATGTTGTATAACTTTATTAGGTTCATTAATGCCCATTTTTATGGTTTTACGAGATTCAATTTTTTTGTTTTGGAAGCATTTTATTACTTTGTTTTCATGATCCATTTACTTATATTCATGAATGGAAGTTCGTTTGAAAAGTGGTTAAAAATGAATATGTTTTGATATATAATATTAGTGAAATTAAAGAGATATAAATTATCTTATAATTATTCTGGTTATAAACCACGAGGATGGCTCATTCGATGAGTTAATGTTAAATGCTTGGATTGACTTAGCGTTTTTATAAACAATGAACTTGTTTTGTATTATTATTCCATATTATGAGTGTGTAAGGATTTTAGAACATTAAACAAGATAAAATAAATATATTATGATCTATTTCAACCGTTGAACATGTTTCATGACTAGTCCTGAATATAGTAATGCAAATTGAAAACCCATCTTCCTTGATTGTGATAAATTGACACATCTCATGGACGGTGTTTTCATTTATAGTATAAAATTAAAGGAAGAAAAGGGATTATGATGAAGTATTATATTATTATAATGAAAATAAAATACATTTATGGTACTAGAAATATCATTTAATTTGGATGAGATTAGGTGAGAAGAGAGAACAAAATAATGGAACTTATAAAAGTAATTGAAAGAAAAAGAAGAGAGGTTCACCTCTTGAGTACTCCTCCTTGAGAAACTCTTTAAGACCTTTGTTTTTGACCTTTTGGTGAGACTAGAAAGTCTTGGACGTGGGGATAGGGCTTCAAAAGATTATTTGGCAGAATTTAGGCAAGGATTGAAGCTTGAGTGGTGTTGGAGGAAGATGGGGTGAGGAGTGGTTTATATAGTGGAGGGGAGAAGAGTTTTCTTAATATTATTATCATTAATTTATTATTTCCTCTCAAAATAAGAAATAGTGAGTATTACATGACCAAGAATAGTAATAAATGCATGTGAGTTCTAGATTTGGGTTCTTATATCACCCATGATGCTAGGAATAGTTAATTTAAATTATAATGTATATATATGACAAATTAATGTATTTTACTATTCACAAAAAATTCAAGTGTTTCAGAAAAATCCCCAAAATTCACCCAAACCATTTTTCGACATGTAGAATCCAAAAAAGAAGTCTAATTTTCAAAAATAGTTCGCTAAATATGATTAATTAAATATTTAATTAAAATCATTATTTAATAGAAAAATATAAACACTTAAATTATTCATCTTCATTTTTAAGGTGCGTAAATTTATTTATACATTCATGGGTGTGGATACCATTCATAACAGTCATATGACTATTCATAAGGGTATGTTACTATTCATAAGGGTAGGTTAATATTCATAAGGGTATGTTACTATTCAAAAAAATTAAGTTAATTCTATCAGAATATAAATATCATCCTGAACACATCCATGTATGTCAGATTTTTAATATTCAAATCACAGAGTTGGAAAATTTATGTTTAATGGCTAGGTTATGGATATCTCCTTTATGTAAAAAAGATTTGTTCCACAGAGGATCATTGATTCATGAAACATAGGTTATCTAATTAATATAGTGTATTTAAGAGAAACATACCATAAAATTTTTGGGGTTACTACACCCATGGAAAGAAATGGGTCGCATAATCTTACCTCATATCATAATCAATGGAAATTAAAAAAAAGGCATTGAGAAATTAACTTATTGCATGTATTACCCCATTAAAGGATGGGATTATAAGTAGGTACATATATGTGAGAGAAATATTGAAAAAATTTAGAATTATTACATTATATTAAAATGAGAGATAATGTGGGTTATAGAGATAATGGTGATAACATGAATAAAAACAATGGTTTAGAGAGATCCATTACACCCATAAGAAAAAAATTTCTAGATAACAAAATATCAGTTCTATTTAAAACCATTTTTAAAAATAATTAGAAAAAATGGAAAGATGGTTTTTTCATTGAAGAAAATATGGAATATTATAATGAAATACAAACATAAAGTAATGGTTATGACATTTTGAAAAACCATTGAACCTATATACATTAAAATAGAAAATTAATTTTGTCTTTTTAAAAAAATACAAAACATTTTGTATAAAATATGTAAAAAGATTCATTTTGCAAAACATTTAAATAAAGTAAAAATTCATGTAAAATTTAAATTATAATTCATTCTATTTCTTATAAATACATCAAAAACTAATAATTTTATGAAAAATTTCATGGATGATAACAATTATTAAAATAAATCTTGAAAACAATTCAAATGAGGTTTTTAAAGTACGATGTCTCTTACCTCATGCATGACTCATCACATGCATTGCTTATATTCCTGAATAATAATTCTATTTCATTATTTTTCTTATTAAGAACCTTTTTAAAGTTCATTATTCATTTAATTACATTTATTACCATTTTATATAAAATTAATTAATCTATTAGGTTCATGTCATATGTTTTGACAATATTTAGTTCATGTGTCCAAAATGACTTCAATAGATTCACTATGATCAGAATGTTCTTTATTTAATCATATATATATTAATAATAATGAAGTAATAATATATTAATACATCATTTATAATTTTTAAACTAACCATGAATCATGATTATGAAAAATGAACTTTGTTACAATCATCGAGATGTTAGGTCGTAAGCACACATGAGCAAATTTTCTATTTTAAAATGATCATAATATAATTAAGGAAAGTATTATTTGATATTTAAAGAATTATAATCTTATAATAAATATATTATTTTTTTAAAAAAATACTTATATATACTATTAATGTGATGTGATAATTAAAAACGATTCACATCACTTCATGATGGTGGTAATTGACACATACACACAAAAAATGTTATCATTTCTCAAAGAATAGAAATGTAAGATAATATTAGATATATTAATTTTAAAAATATATAAATATTTCATTAATATAAAATATATAAATTAAGTCTATAATGATGAAAATCATTGAGAAGTGATGATGGAAAACTAATTACATTAGTTCACAAGGTTGTAGTCCATCGTACACACTAACGATAGTTTCATTTTCCATTTGATGGAGGAGGAGATGGATGTAGTTTATTCAATTTATATAATTAAATATTAGGATGTGGTAGATAATTATTTTAATATAACAATAGGATTGAATACTATTTGAATGATGTGGAAGATGAAATAAAACTAAACCATTTGGTTAAAGACTATACCACTTCTTTAAAAAATGACCTTTGCCTTATACCTTAAGACCTATAAGGTTGGTATTATATCAAAAAAAAGATATCTAAAATGGGGTGATGGATGATAGGAAGTTACTTAGGTAGGTATTTTATGAACTAATAGATTTTTAAAGTGTTGATAAAATATGATTGGAAGTTATATTTCATAGTATGGGGAAGGCCATTCTTAGAATTTTGTTAAGTAATAATCTAATATATATTAATATTTATTTTAAAATAGATAAAATTTAATATAATAAAAAAAAAATATCAATATGAGTCTAAATAATCTCATAAAATAATTTTTTTTCATGTTTTGGTGATTTTTTCACCCACATAAGTTTTCAACCCCCATTAACCCCTTTTCCAATTATCGCGATAATAAAGATCTTTACTCATTAATGATCAACATAGTTACTATAAAAGAGAAGATATCCCATAAATGGACCATTTTTTATATTTTAAATTATATCATAATAACTTGATTATGGATAGGGTTTTTAGGATTTAAAAACCATTTAATAAAATATTTTTTTATTATAAAATATCATTTATGTCATTTTTAAATACGTGAAATATTATATTACAATATGTGTCTACCTAATGTAAAATTGTTCAAAAATGACTATTATTCGAATATAAAGAATGTATGGAATTTATAAAAAAATAAAATAAATTTTTTACAGATTTTTATAACTTTATAAACCTTATCCTTTGAATTAACCCCTTGGTTAACCAATTTTACCATTAACCAAAATAACAATTTTCTCAATATTAAAGGGTCATAATTTTACTTACATGGTGAAAATTGGATAAAAAATGGAAAATTGATGGAATATTTGACCATTTATCCTCATAATTTTCCTATTTTAATATTTTTTAACTTTTAAATAATATAATAAAATATTATTTATTGTAAAATATTAATAAAGTCATTTTTAACAGTATTCATTAAATTTGACTTTGAAAAAAAAATAAAATAAAAGGAATTAAAATATAATCCATTAAAACCTCTCTAATATGTATTTTATATAAAATTTAGTTAGGACATAATAATTCATTCAAATTACATATCATTAACATTTTCAAAATAATTTATTTTATTTTTCTATTAAACGAATAAATTTTGTTTTGACATTATGTAAGAATGTAAGGTAATTATCTAATTCATAAAAATTAAAAATATATTACCATTAATAAGAAAATTTATATTTCAAATATGCATTTAATAAGTTAACATATCTATTTTTATCCCCTGTTGTGATAATAAAACAAAAAGAAAGAATGTTTTTACTTTTCTTTAAATAAAATAATTTAAAGATCAAAATCCAATAAATATGGCACCAAGTTTCTACATTATCAAAAACTAGATAGAAATGGACGCACTAAAATAATATAATTGGAAAAACTATAGTGTTAGGGTTATTTTTTAGTCTTTATTATATTATTTTTTACTTTAATTATTTGATTTACCTTTATCGTGGTTAAAATTATTTACAATGGTTACTATTCATAATGAGAAAAATTTAAGGTGACCTATTTATAAAATATTGACCTGTTTATTAAAAATACAGAATCATATTTTCAAGAATCAATTTTTAGATTTGTATCAAATTAATTTAATATTAAAAAACAAAATGCAATGAAAAATAATTTTTCATAAATATGCCTTTTTAAGTATTAAAATGTTTTTATACCAAGTACTAGAATAAAATTAATTACCATGAATATTGTTGTATTATTTTTAATATGAATTATAAAATTAAATGTTAAAACTAATCCAAAATATAATTATTCTTTTTAAATACTTTAAAAGAAGACACAGTTTCAATAAAATTCAGTATTTTCACTATTCATTAAAAAATATTACATTTCAAAATGATATAAAACTTTCACCATAAGATAATTTTTAAATACTAATTTAAAAAATTATATCATATTTATAATTTAGAATTATGAAATTTTCTAGAAATTAATTATAATATTTCATCATAAAAATCATTAAAAATTATTTTTTATGAAAGAATATTTTTGTGGAATGAAATGGCTTTACTAAAAAATGAGTTATTATATACTAAGACTTTATCAATAAATTTATACTAAGTAGGATTATATATATTTATATTTAATAAATTATTTAATTCTATTCATATCCTCTAATTTAATGGCCAGGTTATAAAATTCATAATTAAATAATAATATTTCTTAGTTCATTTAGGTGTGGAGTTGCATATCATATACTTTATCGACCATCTGTTTATTTTTAAAATCATGGTGTATTAAAAATGATCAACCTAATATACACCCCATAACTTAAATTCCTTCCCAAATATCACTTCCTCTTGATAATACCTTTGGGTAATGGAAACCTTGAAATATCCATAAAAATAAACCTCAAACGGTTGGGCATTTATAGTGATTTCCAATAGTCTAAAACCAAACCTTAGAAAAAAAGAGTATTGGACCTCCCCATAGAGTTTTATAGAGATATTAATGAATTAAAGATCCCTTTTAACTTAGAAAACCACTCTCTCACCTCCTAGAATCCCTACCCACTAGAAAACACTAGCGTATGTCGACTTAGTAACCCTCGCGCATGATCCACAAGATTAGAAGAACATTGACCTTATGCTCCATCAATATCTTAGGAAGGGTTAGAAATTGGAAGGATAACTATTAGGTAACATTAATGAATACCCAAGATATTATATCATTGAATTATTTATTTCTTTTTCAGGGTTATATATTAAAACATAACCAAAACATGACATTCAATCAAACCATATCAAATCTCAATATAAGGGATAAAAAATCACAAATCCAATAACTTAAGATCATAAAAAATATATTATAATATCATTGATAAAGTTTAAAATTCTCATTATATTATAAAAACCACATGGCATCATCAAAATCAATTCTTATAACATAGAACAACTCTAGAACAATGTACATCACTATTACAAAAATTTCACCATACTTGAAATAACTTCTTTTAAATTGAACCCAATAAAAATAATTCCTTATAAACCGATACAACCCAAAATAAAATCATCCACTCAAAAAATCTATTGAAAATTTTAAAACATTTTATAGTCAACTCAAAACTACCAGAACATGGTTTTAAAACTTTCCCAAACATAAGATTTTAAAATATTACCTTGAATATTTTATTAAACAACAATCAAAATCTCTTCAAATTTTCCCATAATTATTCGAATACAATCATAAGGATTTTTTAAATAATCAAATTAGTGAAAGAATATCATTTAAAAACATTTTCCACCATGAACAATTTAAATTCTTGTTTTTTCAAACCATGAACCAACCATGTGAGTGCTATTAGAAGTTACATTGAATGGTTTTGAATGTCATTTGAATGGCTCGGAAGGCCACATGACTTATTCATGTGGCCATAAATTGTCTCCAATTTAAAAAAATGGATATTCCCGGAAAATCTCTTTGTATATCCCTAAAATATTGAGTAACACAAAACCATATCAAAATTTCTCAAGAATAACCAGCCATAAATCCTAGATTCAATGAAAAGAACTCAAACACCCATGGTAACTCAAGGTTTATCAATAAGATGAGTGTAATATGCACTCATCTAAACCAACATTTCAAACCCATATAGTCCTAACTCTTTTCTACCACTAACCCATAGATAACAATGGGGATCTAACCCTATATTGTAATAAACCGGCCCTAGTCGACCAAACCCATCACCCAGACAGCTGCACCTTAAGGCCCGAGATGCATTCTAGATCACCCAAGGATGGATAACTGTGACAAGGTATTATATGTGATTAAATGTGAAGGATTACACCATAAATAAAACAAGGATAAAAAATGGTTCCAACCTGGAAATTGACATGAAGTTTCTATGCATTGGATAAACCTATCAAGATAATAAGAAGATACTAGACACCATCAACATCCAAACATGGAATAATAGTAAATGAAGACCAATGGAATTTTAATAAAAATTTCAACTTAAATAAAACCATTTTTCATTCATAAATTTTATATAACTAATAGTGAAACCAAAACTAAAAAAACATAATACTAGGGATATAAATACATAGAATAATGAAAAATATCATAATATATCTGGGATAAAAACCCCACCATCACCATATGACTCTCAAGTCACCACCACATCTCAACATCACATGCTTCCTAAAGGATAATGTTATAAATCCAACCTCCATGCAAAGTCCTAGAAACCCACAAGAGATATGATGACTACTTACCCACTAATTATAGTATGTAGGTTTTCAGACAATTCCTAGTATGATACAACCAATATTCCATTTCATTACTTTAATAAAAGAAATAAAAAATTATTGTATAAAATTAGGAAATATCAAAGTATGATTTCATTTTCTTTAAATGATACAGAAATAAATAAAAAACACCTATATAAATTCATAAAAAAAACTTTTTTAAAATATACCTATAAAAGGTATTTCTGAGGTCTTTATGATTTTTGAAAACCAAATAATTCATCTTTAAAATATATGATCATTAAAGAAACTACGTTCAACATTTCCCATTTCAATAAAAAATTACTTTGGAAAAATCAACCATTTACATTGTTTTTAATCTGACATCATTGGTATTTTAATAAGGTATACCACTTGAAAACAACTACCCACTTTTTTCTATTGAAAACAGTATCACAAACTCCTAAAACATGTGTAAATATATAGGGGAAAACATATTATAATATAAATCCCTGAATAGGTCATAAAAACAATAATAACACAAGGGAAAACCATGTAACACGAAGTATTAACCATAATTAATCAATACATCAAATATATCTCAAATAAAGAGGTAAGGAAAAAAAATTACAAATAAGAAATAAAGAAAGAAAAAAATATGACACCTATCATGTGGAAACACTATAGGGATTAATGGGAAAATACTCAAAACTAATAGGTGGGTCCAACTGTTGGTAGGTTAAAGGTCCTATAATTCATCACCAAAATCACTATCACCTTGCCTCATTAGGGACACATTCGCTAGACATGTCAAAAAAATCAACTAGGGGATAATATAAATTTCATAAATATTTTATAGAAAGGAATATATCCCCCGAGTTCTCACATAGAATCACAGGTTTCTTCATAACATAACTAAAGGAGGTGGGTTAATATCCCACCAAATTCCATCAGATGATGATGACATGGCTCAAGGTCAACATGATATAACAATCACATATACCCCACATCCAACACTTCTATCAACAAAATACCCATACCCAAACTCATAAAAATGAATAAAAATTCATTTAACCATTATCACATGAATACAAGAATAAAAAATGGGTAACAATGGAGTTCAAAAGGGTGTATACATCTATCTATAAAATTCCTTTATCATATAATTTCAAATGGAAAATTTATTTAAAACAAATAATTACAACTTTTAAAGTCCCTTTTTTAATCCTCATTTGAAAACATTTCTAGAAAGATAATAAATAACATGAATTCCCCATCTTCCCAATTTACCAAAGGCAACATCTCACAACCCTATAAATAAAAATTTCAACAATTTAATTAAACATGGAAATCTTTTATACCAAAAAATAACCCACTTTATATATCAATTTTGGTTTAAAGAACATGAATAAATCCTTTTTATTGTATAAAAATGACATTATCATTTCATCAAAAACATTGAATTCAAAAAACTCCATTTGAAATCAAAGATCCATTTAACTATAATGTCCACCAATTTCTTAAAAGAGTAAACTAAATAAAGCATGGAAAAGCATTGAAAACCTAAATTTAGATATCATGTAATTAATTACTATAGTTTAATAACACATTTTAAATGTCATGACCCCCTCCCCACAAAGCGTACCCCTCCTGGGACGACAATGTGAGAAGGTAGATAATGGCCCCAGAGTCCCACCGCCATTAGGCCCCGGGTCGGCAATTAGCATCGAGGGTATAATAACACACTAATGGAAGGAATTAACCTCTAAGAGAATACATGTGAAAGAGAGAGATAAGAGAAACACCAACCAACTCAAACTCAGACAAAAATAAAAAATAAATCCCCAGTACACATATGTAATGTCATGAAAAACAACTACAACTGAAATGGAAAAATACAAGTACCCAAAAGAAAGTAAAAACAATAGCTACCACAAGCCTGAAAAACTCTTGCAACCCCATGCTAGTTGAAACCAACCTGATATCTAAACTGCTCCAAGTGACCTAAAAATAGTATATATATACCTAGGATGAGTATAACTGTATACTTAGTAGGATCCACCCTGAAGCCTGTCATGCAAAAGTAAGGAAAGCATGTTAAAGCACAGTGAACAACAAGTGAAACTAACTCATCACCTAAACATGTATACTAAGTTCCCAGCCTCACCATGGCTACTCTCACCAAGTAACACACATAAGAGTATATAATATAATAAAGAATATCAAGGGTAACCCACCACTAATTCCCCACTGGTTTGCCTCTTTTCCCCAACATCGCACTTCCTAAGAATCTCTCTCAAAAAAGGCTTGCCCGCAGACACCTGGGCGAAGCACCACAACATGCACCTCGTGCAACAAAACCACTAAATCTATAAAAGAAATTAACCAGGTATTTTACAGGAGACACCATAACTTTCATAACATGTTTCATATGTTAGGTAATATACCTCAAGCCATTACAACCCATACACCAAGTAAGGATCCTCAAGACCTCACAATCTATACACGTTATACCTATAGTAGTCTATATGAAACTATATCCAAAATATATGTGTGTAAATAACCAAGAGCCATTATAGCCCTCAACACACATATATGGGTCACTCATATATGGGGAAAACTAACCGTTGTGCCTACCAGCACAAGTAACTATCAAGAGAAGAGAGTGGGGCCAAAGGGGGTAGTCAGCCGTCTATCCTCCCACGAGAATGTTGGGGAAAAAACCTCCCAGGGCCCAGAATACCTGGGGTTTTAGTTTCCCTTAATAATGGGGTGGTGTCGCGTATATAAACACAAAAATTATAGAATATATTATAGCTCATAAACACACTCTGAAAATAACCTAGTCTTAGGCTTAACTACAACTAATGCCTCTTAGAATCCCGATTGACACTTCGAAGACTAGGTATCATATAAGAACCCAACCATTTAAAAAGCTTTAATACATTACTTCATTCCATTTTTCTCAGCTGCACTTTACACTGATTAATTCTTTAAACATTAATTAACCATTAACAATTCCACATTATATTTCATTATCATCACACCCAAAGCCCACCATTCCTTCAAATTACAACCTCAGAATTACACCCCAACAAGCTCCATCCCCATGGGTTAACATCATTTATTCAATTATTTATTTACAGCATTACCTTCCCATATTCCTAGGATTTATAGAAAAACATTCTAAGATAATAAACACAAGGGGGATCATTAGGGTGATTAGATGAACTACCTGTCAAGTCTTTTCCACCTATAGCAAGAGAAAAGACCCATCCTCCCTTGAGAAGCTAAACATAGAAAACACCTAGCATACCCCACCCATCTTCACCCCTTTCAGAAGAAGGTTAAGAAAGACTAGATACCTTGAGAAGTGGAGAAATTAAAGAATATAAACAAGTGATAAGAATTAGTAAGAATCCAAACATTCACATCCAACCCACTTAATCATCACTGGTGTCCTCACCGACACCCACATGCATAAACTGATGCACCTTGCCACTCTAGGTGCCAATGCAGCCACAACCACTAGGCCTCCATGCCCCCACATATCACAACATCCATCCAGGCTCACATCACAACACAAGCAGTAAAAAAACAAACATCATATCAATTGGTCTCTTGGCCCTAAAATAAGAAAGATGTTAACTCAGAACCCTAAATGGAATTATCTTTTATCAAACAAACAATTCATTAATCCATCTTGGATTAACCGATTTATTATTTTTAGGTTCCAAATTCAGGAAACTTAACATTAATCTCTCACAAATAATTAAACATGCTTACTGCATCAATTTGATTAACATCAAATTACAACAAGAAAACCAGATTCATTTACAAGACTCTTTATCTTTATCCAAAGAATTATCGATTAATTCTGGATTTACTTTCTTTACCAATTTACATCAAGAATGAAATTCTAAACAAAGAAATCATAGATATAACACTATCTAGAAAAACAAGAGGCAATAAAATATGATTGATATCAATTTATTTATCAAATTATAATATTTTTTTTGTCAATTCCATTGGGATGAAGTGGGATAAAACATGCTAACTATACAGTTAAAAATAAAATAAAATAGAAGCAATGAATCCCCTACCTCAAATGGTTATTTTTGTTCTTTATACAAGAACGATCCACACAAAGGATCATGGTCTCCTCCTCTCGTGACAACTGTATCCACCCGAGGATGCCGTAGTACGACCAAAACAACCAAAACCCAAGAAAACATCATTAGAAGTATGGAGACCACATACAATAACCAAGAAAGGAGAAACACGGGGAGATGAATTGAAAATAATTATGATAAAACATACCTTATATCGATGAAGGATTGACACTTGGTGCTTGCACCAAAATAGGGGGTGCACATGCAGTAGTAAGAAACTGTAAGGGGAAATGATCCAAGGATTAAGGTTTGGTAACACCGCTCCTATGGGAATAAGGAAAGGTTCAATCCTCTCCCACCAGGTAATAAGAAGGTAGAACAAAGGAGGAAGATATCTCATCCCTATAGAATATTTAACGGAGCAGCAGTTTAAGGTACGGTGGATTTTTACATTGAAAGTAGATCACATTAACCCACACGGTTTGACCAAGTGAAATCATCTCATGCCTTAGGAAAATTAATATAGGAGTTATGGTCTTTGAATCGGCCTTAGATTCCATAAAACAATGATTTAAATGAGTTTTATGTCAAAGGAAATGTCAAAGGGGCGAAAATGTAGGAAGCCTGAAACACTGTTCATGAACTCGAAATTTTGCAAAGGAAAGAGGTCACCATTAGAACCTCACCATTGGAGCCTCACCATTGAACTGTTCACATAAGGCTACTGATGACAATATTCACATAAGGTTATCGATGCACTATTCACCTAAGGTTATCGATGACACTGTTCACCTAAGGCTACTGTTCCACCGTTCACCTAAGGCTACTGATGACACTGTTCACCTAAGGCTACCAATGTCACTATTCACCTAAGGCTACTGATGCACTGTTCACCTAAGGCTACCGATGTCACTGTTCACCTAAGGCTACCGATGGCCCTATTCACCTAAGGCTACTGAAGACACTATTCACCTAAGGCTATCGATGTCACTATTCACCTAAGGCTACCGATGCACTGTTCAGCTAAGGCTGCCGATGACACTGTTCACCTAAGGTTACTAATGGCACTATTCACCTAAGGCTACCAATGGAACTATTCACCTATGGCTACTGATGCACTTTTCACCTAAGGCAACCGATGTACTGTTCACAAAACTGGAAATTTGGCAATGTTTTTGGGATAACTCACCTTGACCTCCCGAAACACCTCAACACCAGATTTCAGCAATGGAATGGACCAGAGAGGTTAGGACCATTACATAAGATACCTTTCAAAACATTCTCATCCTCAAGAATTCAAAACTAACCTAAAATGAAACAGAAAATAATTCTGAACAACCACCCAACTAGATACCTCTCAAAGGGGAGCAAGCCACAAGATACAACCAAAGAAATACATCTCCTAAACACGAAAGGTTTATAATAACAATGTGTACATCATTACCTAAAAGGATTTAAACATAAAACAGATCTGGGTACTGAGCATGTATCTGTGACTCATGTGCCTAGGTACTCTCCTCCATGCCACCATGTTGCCACAAGACACGAACCAAGGGAATAAAATTCCCATACAACACCTTCTCTTTGTGGTCTTGGATCTCCACAGGTCTCTCTTCAAAGGTTGCATCATCATCAACATCAATCTCTCCACAATCGATGACATGAGAGTCATCAAAAAGATAATGACAGAGCTGTGATACATGAAAAACATCATGTATTCATCTCATCTGCGGGGGAAGTGATACTAGATACGCCACAGCTCCAACATGAGCTAACATCTCAAAATGCCCAATAAACTAGGGAGAGAGCTTACTCCCATGACCAAACCTTCGCTGCCCCTGATGGGGAGTCACCTTCAAAAACACATGATCCTCAACACCAAACTATAAGGATCTCCTCCTTTGATTGTCATATGATTTTTTAAGATCTTGCACTATCTTCATCCTCTCTAGAATCACTGGAACCATCTCTATTGTATTCTGCACTAGTTCTGGTATGATAATTTCTGACTCTTCGACCCTAGTCTAACACAACAGAGAAACACAAGGCTAGCCATACAAGGCTTCAAACAACACCACACCGACTATGGAGTGAAAACTATTGTTGTAAGAGAACTCCACCAAGGGTAAGTTCCTCATCCATGAAACTCCAAAATCCAGGACACTAGATCATAACACGTCTTTAAGATTCAGGATAGTTCGATATGTCTGACCATCCATTTGTGGATGGAAAGCAGTGCTAAGGCGTAGTTGAGAACCAAATGAATTCTGGAAACCTATCCAGCCCTTGGAGGTGAAATGAGGACTTTGAACATAAATGATAGTCCTTAGGACTCCATAAAGTCTCACCTCCTCCTCCAGATACTTCCTTAACAAAACTTCCTCTAAGATTGACTCCTTGATTGCTATGAAGTGGGATAATTTTGTTAAACCATCCACTTCCTCCCAAATAGCATCATATCCTCCCTAAGCTCAAGGTAAACCAGTAACAAATTCCAATGAGATTTCCTCCTAATTCCCCTAAGGAACATATAATGGCTGGAGAAATACACTAGGAATATGGTGTTTTTCTTTCACCTTCTAGAAGACCAAACATTGAGGCACAAACTTTGCAACTGCACGCATTAGGCCAGGCCACTAAAACAGACTCCTCAAGGCTTGGTACATCTTTGTCACACCGGGATGTACCACAAAAGGTGAACTATGGAACTTTCTATGAACTCTCTCTTACATCACCAAAGGAACAAAAATCATTCCATGATATAACCATCAATGTTTTTCATCCTTAGACCAACCATTAAGGGCCTCACCACAAACAACTCGGTCTCTCCAAACCTCCAACTCAAGATCCCCCTACTAGGAATCTTCCACCTGCTGCACCAAATATGACTGCACCATCATCTGAAAAAGACAACCTTCACCCAAAATTCCACCATATCAAGATGTAATGCTGAAAGTTCTTCCATTACTCTCCATGAATCACCATATTCATGCACTGCATCACCACATGACTTCCTTCTCAGCACATCAGCTACAAAATTCCCCTTTCAAGGTGTATACTATATTTTGATGTCGTATTCCTATAAGAACTCCATCCACCAATGCTGATATAAATTCAAGTCACACTGGGAGAAAAAATACCTCGGGCTCTTATGATTGGGGAAAACCAAAAAGTGCTCACCAATGAGGTAATGTCTCCACAACTTAAGGGAAAACACCTCATCTACCAACTCAAGATCATGGGTGGAATAGTTACATTCATGGGGACATAACTGCTAAGACCCATAAGAAACAAATGATCTTTGCTGCATCAGAACAAAACCTAACCCTAGATGCGAAACATCACAAAAAAAAAATCAAACTGAACTCCCCCAACCGGAAGACAAAGAAAAGAAGCACTTACTAAATTCTTCTTTATATTGTCGAAAGCTTCCTGACACTGATCAGTCCATATGAATGCCTAATCCTTCTTGGTCAAAAATGTTAGAGGAGTTGCAACTTGAGAGAAATCGGCTACAAAACTCCTATAGTAGCCTGCGATACCAAGGAAACTTTGCACCTATGACACTGTATTGGGGGATTTCCAAGACACAACTGCTTCTTTATTTGATGGATCCACAACTACTCCCTGCCGGGACACAACATTCCCCAAACAATGGAATTCTTGAGGCCAAAACTCACACTTCAACAACTTCCCAAATAGTTGATGTTGACGAAGAACTCCAAAAATGGCGTGTAGATGCTCTGCATGCTCCTCCTCAGATGTGGGGTACACAAGGATGTCATCAATGAAAACCACCACAAACTTTTCCAGGAACTCATGAAACAGAGATTTCATCAATACCATGAACACAACTGAAGCATTTGTCACATCGAATAAAATTACAAGAAACTCATAATGCCCATGACGACAACAAAAATCAGTCTTCGGGATATTCTCATCCTTCACATGTATCTGACGATATCATGACTGAAAATCGATCTTTGAGAACCAACTTTCACCCTTCAATTGATCACATAAATCATCAATCCATGAAAGAGGATATAGATTCTTTATTGTCACTTTGTTTAAGAGACGATAATCTACACACAACCACAAACTGCTATCATCCTTTTTCATGAACAAAACTGGTGGACCCCACAGTGACACACTCAGCCGAACAAAACCACTCTGTAATAAACCATAAAGTTCCATACGTAGCTATCGTAACTCATAATGGTCCATCTTATTTTGAGACATAAATATAGGAGATGACCCTGGTTGTAGCTCGATCCCAAACATGATCTCTCATTGAGGGGATAATGCTATAACCTCTTCTGGAAAGACATTAGGGTACTCTTCTACAACCCTAGGAAACGCCAACTACTAAACCTCTGAAGAAACCAGCATCAGCTTAGCCATGATGGATGATAAGGAAAAAACATGCCTCTGACCCATTAGAGGGTCTCACTCACCAACAAACACCATTGGCTCTCCATCCACATCGAGGAACACAACATGCCTCTTGAAGAAATCCACGATAGCATGCACTGAATACAACTAATCCATGTTGAGGATGATATCATATAGTTGTATTACTAAACATAGGAAATCTCCCCCAGAGTAGTGATGCCCCAACACTAGCTCACAGTCTCTACGTACTTCAAACAAGTCAGCTCAACCTCCTACCAGCATACTCAATGCCAAGGGCACCAGAAGACTCTCTACCTCAAGTCCCAAAGCATGAAAAAGGGTAGGTGATATGAAGGAGTGTGTTTCTTCTTTCATTAAACAAGGAATACACCAATGTAGAAAACACTATAGGGATTAATGGGAAAATACTCAAAACTAATAGGTGGGTCCAACTGTTGGTAGGTTAAAGGTCCTATAATTCATCACCAAAATCACTGTCACCTTGCCTCATTAGGGACACATTCGCTAGACATGTCAAAAAAATCAACTAGGGGATAAAATAAATTTCATAAATATTTTATAGAAAGGAATATATCCCTCGAGTTCTCACATAGAATCACAGGTTTACTCATAACATAACCAAAGGAGGTGGGTTAATATCCCACCAAATTCCATCACATGATGATAACATAGCTCAAGGTCAATATGATATAACAATCACATATACCCCACATCCAACACTTCTATCACCAAAAGACCCATACCCAAACTCATACAAACGAATAAAAATTCATTTCACCATTATCACATGAATACAAGAATAAAAAATGGGTAACAATGGAGTTCAAAAGGGTGTATACATCTATCTATAAAATTTCTTTATCATATAACTTCAAATGGGACATTTATTTAAAACAAATAATTACAACTTTTAAAGTCCCTTTTTTAATCCTCATTTGAAAACATTTCTAGAAAGATAATAAATAACATGAATTCCCCATCTTCCCAATTTACCAAAGGCAACATCTCAAAACCCTATAAATAAAAATTTCAACAATTTAATTAAACATGGAAATCATTTATACCAAAAAATAACCCACTTTATATATCAATTTTGGTTTAAGCAACATGAATAAATCATTTTTATTGTATAAAAATGACATTATCATTTCATCAAAAACATTGAATTCAAAAAACTCCATTTGAAATCAAAGATCCATTTAACTATAATGTCCACCAATTTCTTAAAAGAGTAAACTAAATAAAGCATGGAAAAGCATTGAAAACCTAAATTTAGATATCATGTAATTAATTACTATAGTTTAATAACACATTTTAAATGTCACGACCCCCTCCCCACAAAGCGTACCCCTCCTAGGACGACAATGTGAGAAGGTAGATAATGGCCCCAGAGTCCCACCGCCATTAGGCCCCGGGTCGGCAATTAGCATCGAGGGTATAATAACACACTACTGGAAGGAATTAACCTCTAAGAGAATACACGTGAAAGAGAGAGATAAGAGAAACACCAACCAACTCAAACTCAGACAAAAATATAAAATAAATCCCCAGTAGACATATGTAATGTCATGAAAAACAACTACAACTGAAATAGAAAAATACAAGTACCCAAAAGAAAGTAAAAACAATAGCTACCATAAGTCTGAACAACTCCTGCAAACCCATGCTAGTAGAAACCAACCTGATCTCTAAACTGCTCCAAGTGACCTAAAAACATTATATATATACCTAGTATGAGTATAAATGTATACTTAGTAGGATCCACCCTGAAGCATGTCATGCAAAAGTAAGGAAAGCATGCTAAAGCACAGTGAACAACAAGTGAAACTAACTCATCACCTAAACATGTATACTAAGTTCCCAGCCTCACCATGTCTACTCTCACCAAGTAACACACATAAGAGTATATAATATAATAAAGAATATCATGGGTAACCTACCACTACTTCCCCACTGGTTTTCCGCTTTTCCCCAACATCGCACGTCCTAAGAATCTCTCTCAAAAAAGGCTTGCCCGCAGACACCTGGGCGAAGCACCACAACATGCACCTCGTGCAACAAAACCACTACATCCATAAAATAAATTAACCAGGTAGTTTACAGGAGACACCAAAACTTTCATAATGTGTTTCATATGTTAGGTATTATACCTCAAGCCATTACAACCCATACACCAAGTAAGGATCCACAAGACCTCACAATCTATACACGTTATACCTATAGTAGTCTATATGAAACTATATCCAAAATATATGTGTGTGAATAACCACGAGCCATTATAGCCCTCAACACACATATATGGGTCACTCATATATGGGGAAAACTATCCGTTGTGCCTACCAGCACAAGTAACTATCAAGAGAAGAGAGTGGGGCCAAAGGGGGTAGTCACCTATCTATCCTCCCACGAGAATGTTGGGGAAAAAACCTCCCAGGGCCCAGAATACCTGGGGTTTTAGTTTCCATTACTGATGGGGTGGAGTCGCGTATAAAACACAAAAATTATAGAATATATTATAGCTCATAACCACACTCTGAAAATAACCCAGTCTTAGGCTCAACTACAACTAATGCCTCTTAGAATCCCGATTGCCACTTCGAAGACTAGGTATCCTATAAGCACCCAACCATTTAAAAAGCTTTAATACATTACTTCATTCCATTTTTCTCAGCTTCACTTTACGCTGATTAATTCTTTAAACATTAATTAACCATTAAAAATTCCACATTATATTTCATTAGCATCACACCCAAAGCCCACCGTTCCTTCAAATTACAACCTCAGAATTACACCCCAACAAGATCCAGCCCCATGGGTTACATCATTTATTCAATTATTTATTTACAGCATCACCTTCCCATATTCCTAGGATTTATAGAAAAACATTCTAAGATACTAAACACAAGGGGGATCATCAGGGGGATTAGATGAACTACCTATCAAGTCTTTTCCACCTATAGCAGGAGAAAATACCCATCGCCCCTTGAGAAGCTAAACACAGAAAACACATGGCATACCCCACCCATCTTCACCCCTTTCAGAAGAATGTTAAGAAAGACTAGCTACCTTGAGAAGTGGAGAAATTAAAGAATATAAACAAGTGATAAGAATTAGTAAGAATCTAAACATTCACATCCAACCCACTTAGTCATCACTGGTGTCCTCACCGACACCCACATGCATAAACTGATGCACCTCACCACTCTAGGTGCCAACTGCAGCCACAACCACTAGGCCTCCATGGCCCCACAGATCACAACATCCATCCAGGCTCACATCACAACACAAGCAGTAAAAAAACAAACATAATATCAATTGGTCTCTTGACCCTAAAATAAGAAATATGGTAACTCAGAACCCTAAATGGAATTATCTTTTATCAAACAAACAATTCATTAATCCATATTGGATTAACCGATTTATTATTTTTAGGTTCCAAATTCAGGAAACGTAACATTAAGCTCTCACAAATAATTAAACATGCTTACTACATCAATTTTATTAACATCAAATTACAACAAGAAAACCAGATTCATTTACAAGACTCTTTATCTTTATCCAAAGAATAATCGATTAATTATGGCTTTACGTTCTTTACCAATTTACATCAAGAATGAAATTCTAAACAAAGAAAGCATAGATATCACACTATCTAGAAAAACAAGAGGCAATAAAATATGATTGATATCAATTTATTTATCAAATTAAATTATTTATTTTGTCAATTCCATTGGGATGAAGTGGGATAAAACATGCTAACTATACAGTTAAAAATAAAATAAAAGAGAAGCAATGAATCCCCTACCTCAAATGGTTATTTTTGTTCGTTATACAAGAACGATCCACACAAAGGATCATGGTCTCCTCCTCTCGTGACAACTGTATCCACCCGAGGATGCCGCAGTACGACCAAATCAACCAAAACCCAAGAAAACATCATTAGAAGTATGGAGACCACATAACATAACCAAGAAAGGAGAAACATGGGGAGATGAATTGAAAATAATGATGATAAAACATACCTTATATCGATGAAGGATTGACACTTGGTGCTTGCACCAAAATAGGGGGTGCACATGCAGTAGTAAGAAACTTTAAGGGGTAATGATCCAAGGATTAAGGTTTGGTCACACCGCTCCTATGGGAATAAGGAAAGGTTCAAACCTCTCCCACCAGGGAATAAGAAGGTAGAACAAAGGATGAAGATATCTCATCCCTATAGAATATTTAACGGAGCAGCAGTTTAAGGTACGGTGGATTTTTCCATTGAAAGCAGATCACATTAACCCACACGGTTTGACCAAGTAAAATCATCTCATGCCTTAGGAAAATTAATATAGGAGTTATGGTCTTTGAATAAGCCTTAGATTCCATAAAACAATGATTTAAATGAGTTTTATGTCAAAGGAAACGTCAAAGGGGCGAAAATGTAGGAAGCCTGAAACACTGTTCATGAGCTCGAAATTTTGCAAAGGAAAGAGGTCACCATTAGAACCTCACCATTGGAGCCTCACCATTGAACTGTTCACATAAGGCTACTGATGACAATATTCACATAAGGTTATCGATGCATTATTCACCTAAGGTTATCGATGACACTGTTCACCTAAGGCTACTGTTCCACCGTTCACCTAAGGCTACTGATGACACTGTTCACCTAAGGCTACTAATGTCACTATTCACCTAAGGCTACTGATGCACTGTTCACCTAAGGCTACCGATATCACTGTTCACCTAAGGCTACCGATGGCCCTATTCACCTAAGGCTACTGATGACACTATTCACCTAAGGCTATCGATGTCACTATTCACCTAAGGCTACCGATGCACTGTTCAGCTAAGGCTGCCGATGACACTGTTCACCTAAGGTTACTAATGGAACTATTCACCTAAGGCTACCAATGGAACTATTCACCTAAGGCTACTGATGCACTTTTCACCTAAGGCAACCGATGTACTGTTCACGAAACTGGAAATTTGGCAATGTTTTTGGGATAACTCACCTTGACCTCCCGAAACACCTCAACACCAGATTTCAGCAATGGAATGGACCAGAGAGGTCAGGACCATTACATAAGATACCTTTCAAAACATTCTCATCCTCAAGAATTCAAAACCAACCTAAAATGAAACAGAAAATAATTCTGAACAACCACCCAACTAGATACCTCTCAAAGGGGAGCAAGCCACAAGATACAACCAAAGAAATACATCTCCTAAACACGAAAGGTTTATTATAACAATGTGTACATCATTACCTAAAAGGATTTAAACATCAAACAGATCTGGGTACTGAGCATGTTTCTGTGACTCATGTTCCTAGGTACTCTCCTCCATGCCACCATGTCGCCACAAGACACAAACCAAGGGAATAAAATTCCCATACAACACCTTCTCTTTGTGGTCTTGGATCTCCATAGGTCTCTCTTCAAAGGTCGCATCATCATCAACATCAATCTCTCCACAATCGATGACATGAGAGTCATCAAAAAGATAACGACAGAGCTGTGATACATGAAAAACATCATGTATTCATCTCATCTGCGAGGGAAGTGATACTAGATACGCCACAACTCCAACATGAGCTAACATCTCGAAAAGCCCAATAAACTAGAGAGAGAGCTTACTCCCATGACCAAACCTTCACTGCCCCTGATGGGGAGTCACCTTCAGAAACACATGATCCACAACACCAAACTATAAGGATCTCCTCCTTTGATTGTCATATGATTTTTGAAGATCTTGCACTATCTTCATCCTCTCAAGAATCACCGGAACCATCTCTGTTGTATTCTGCACTAGTTCTAGTATGATAATTGCTGACTCTTCGACCCTAGTCTAACACAACATAGAAACACAAGGCTAGCCATACAAGGCTTCAAACAACACCACACCAACTGTGGAGTGAAAACTGTTGTTGTAAGAGAACTCCACCAAGGGTAAGTTCCTCATCCATGAAACTCCAAAATCCAGGACACTAGATCATAACACATCTTTAAGATTCATGATAGTTCGATATGTCTGACCATCCATTTGTGGATGGAAAGCAGTGCTAAGGCGTAGTTGAGAACCAAACGAATGCTGGAGAGCTATCCACCCCTTGGAGGTGAAATGAGGACTTTGAACATAAATGATAGTCCTTAGGACTCCATGAAGTCTCACCTCCTCCTCCAGATACTTCCTCGACAAAACTTCCACTAAGATTGACTCCTTGATTGCTATGAAGTGGGATAATTTTGTTAAACCATCCACTTCCTCCCAAATAGCATCATATCCTCCCTAAGCTCAAGGTAAACAAGTAACAAATTCCAATGAGATTTCCTCCTAATTCCCCTGAGGAACATATAATGGCTGGAGAAATACACTAGGAACATGGTGTTTTGCTTTCACCTTCTAGAAGACCAAACATGGAGGCACAAACTCTGCAACTGCACGCATTAGGCCAGGCCACTAAAACAGACTCTTCAAGGCTCGGTACATCTTTGTCACACCGGGATGTACCACAAAAGGTGAACTATGGAACTTTCTATGAACTGTCTCTTGCATCACCAAAGGAACAAAAATCATTCCATGATATAACCCTCATTGTTTTTCATCCTTAGACCAACCATTAGGGGCCTCACCACAAACAACTCGGTCTCTCCAAACCTCCACCTCAAGATCCCCCTACTAGTAATCTTCCACCTGCTGCACCAAATATGACTGCACCATCATCTAAAAAAGACAACCTCTACCCAAAATTCCACCGTATCAAGATGTAATGCTGAAAGTTCTTCCATTACTCTCCATGAATCACCATATTCATGAAATGCATCACCACTTGACTTCCTTCTCAGCACATCAGCTACAAAATTCCCCTTTCAAGGTGTATACTATATTTTGTTGTCGTATTCCTATAAGAACTCCATACACCAATGATGATATAAATTCAAGTCACACTGGGAGAAAACATACCTCGGGCTCTTATGATTGGGGAAAACCAAAAAGTGCTCAACAATGAGGTAATGTCTCTACAACTTAAGGGAAAACACCTCATCTACCAACTCAAGATCATGTGTGGAATAGTTACATTCATGGGGAAATAACTGCTAAGACCCATAAGAAACAAATGATCTTTGCAGCATCATAACACAACCTAACCCCAGATGCGAAACATCGCAAAAAAAAAATCAAACTGAACTCCCCCAACTGGAAGACAAAGAAAAGAAGCACTTACTAAATTCTTCTTTAGATTGTCGAAAGCTTCCTGACACTGATCAATCCATATGAATTCCTAATCCTTCTTGGTCAAAAATGTTAGAGGAGTTGCAACTTGAGAGAAATCAGCTACAAAACTCCTATAGTATCCTGCGATACCAAGGAAACTTTGCACCTATGACACTGTATTGGGGGATTTCTAAGACACAACTACTTCTATATTTGATGGATCCACAACTACTCCCTACTGGGACACAACATTCCCCAAACAATGGAATTCTTGAGGCCAAAACTCACACTTCAACAACTTCCCAAATAGTTTATGTTGACGAAGAACTCCCAAAATGGAGTGTAGATGCTCTGCATGCTCCTCCTCAGATGTGGGGTACATAAGGATGTCATCAATGAAAACCACCACAAACTTTTCCAGGAACCTTTTGAAACACAGATTTCATCAATACCATGAACACAACTGAAGCATTTGTCACATCGAACAAAATTACAAGAAACACATAATGCCCATGACGACAACAAAAATCAGTCTTCAGGATATTCTCATCCTTCACATGTATCTGACGATATCATGACTGCAAATCGATCCTTGAGAACCAACTTTCACCCTTCAATTGATCACATAAATCATCAATCCATGAAAGAGGATATAGATTCTTTATTATCACTTTGTTTAAGAGACGATAATCTACACACAACCACAAACTGCTGTCATCCTTCTTCATGAACAAAACTGGTGGACCCCACAGTGACACACTCAGCCGAACAAAACCACTCTGTAATAAACCATAAAGTTTCATACGTAGCTATCGTAACTCATAATGGTCCATCTTATTTTGAGACATAAATATAGGAGATGACCCTGGTTGTAGCTCGATCCCATACATGATATCTTATTGAGGGGATAATGCTATAACCTCTTCTGGAAAGACATTAGGGTACTCTTCTACAACCCTAGGAAACGCCAACTACTAAACCTCTGAAGAAACCAGCATCAGCTCAGCCATCATGGATGATAAGGACAAAACATGCCTCTGACCCATTAGAGGGTCTCGCTCACCAACAAACACCATTGGCTCTCCATCCACATCGAGGAACACAACATGCCTCTTGAAGAAATCCACGATAGCATGCACTGAATACAACTAATCCATGTTGAGGGTGATATCATATAGTTGTATTACTAAACATAGGAAATCTCCCCCAGAGCAGTGATGCCCCAAAACTAGCTCATAGTCTCTACGTACTTCAAACAAGTCAGCTCGACCTCCTACTAGCATACTCAATGCCAAGGGCACCAGAAGACTCTCTACCTCAAATCCCAAAGCATGAAAAATGGTAGGTGATATGAAGGAGTGTGTTTCTTCTTTCATCAAACAAGGAATACACCAATGTAGAAAACAAACAAAGGGTACCTCGAATGACACCTAGATCGCTTGGTGCTAGTAATGCTAAAGCATTAAACTGTCCACGACATCCTCCAAAACATCTCTGACCTTGATGATGACCACCACCATGGACACACTCTACTCTCTAAGGATTGGGATCATCACGAGGCTGTCCTTTAATGGCCCTATCTACCCTCTACTGATCCAAAGATGGTGCAACCTACTACTGCTACCTTGGCTGGAACTGCCTCAACGGAGGAACCTAGAGTGGAGCACCTTGTTCACGATGGATTCTTTGAAAGGTCAGGCACTCTCGTTGTTGATGGCCTTGACCACCATAAAAAAAACAAGTGCCTGATCCCTTGGCATTGGCCTGAGAGCTGCCTCCCTCAAAGAAATGAGATGCTGAGGACTGGGAACTAACCCCAACTGAACAGAAACTCTTATGACCTGAAAACCGGGAACACCAGACCAGAGCTCTACTCCATGAAAAATCATGAAGACTCCCCTATCATGATGATCCAGTTCTAGCCAAAGTCCACTCAACAACCTCTACCCTTGAAAAAACCTCATGATATGTCTTCAAAATAAATGGGGTGACCTGGAACTGGATCTCTGGACATGAGGTCTCCTCGAAATGTCTCGTCCAAGCCTCCTTATCTAGAAACAGGTCTGAAGAATATCGTAAAAGGTTACTGAAACGAATTCCAAACTCTCTTACACTTGAACTCTCATGTCAAAGGGTAAGAATATCCTAACGACAGGATGCCTTCGTGGTCGAGGAAAGAAACTTGACTCTAAACTTGTCTCAGAACACCTCCTATGAGATCACTGACTCCTCGCGATCCCCAAGGAACAAGAACCACCACTGCCTTGCTGGTCCACACTGCATCATCACAACCAAGGAAACCCAATGCTCATTCTACACACAGATCAAATAGAAGCCTATCTTGACCTCCTCCAACTAGTCTTCTATGACTGCATATGAAACGTACCCCTCATACTTCCACAGACTCTGGTACTGAAACTCTCACAGTGTCCCCCTATAAGTGTCGTCGTCGTCAACCTCTAATTGGCGGCGATCTTCTAGCACAACCTACTAGATATATTCTATGCGATCCTGACAAGGATGTCGACCTAGAGCCATTACTGAAAATATCAATTAGTTAGAGCTCCTAAAACTTTAATATGGATGAATATACAATAATTAATTAATTTTTTTCTTTTATTCATTTTAGGTTAACATATCCCATGTTCTACCCATTAGAACACATGCACAAAGAAGAATGATGCATGATCCTTTCCTAGGTCTCTACCCTGCATCTTGTATCGCCTCCTTTAGTAGCCATTATAAACATAAAGGTTTGTACATCAGATCATTGGGGGCCCTAAATGCCTATGTCTTAGCCAGTCTCTAGTGTTTACATCACTTTCTAAACATTAATGACACTATTTCCCTACCAACCCATGAAACCTTGCATGTGCCTAACACCAAACTCCATCTTATCCATCAACGTACTCTAATACCACTCTGTCACGACCCCATCTCCATAATGTGTACCCCTCATGGGACGACAATGTGAGAAGGCAAATAATGACCCCCCCAAGTCCCGCCTCTAGTAGGCCTCGTGTTAGCGACTACCACTAAGGGTATAGTAACACACAAATGGGAGGGATTACCCTCTAAGAGAACACATGCGAAATTGAGAGATAAGATAGACATCAACCAACTCCAACTTAGAAAATAATATAAAAAAAATCAATTACACATATGTAATGTCATGTGAAACAACTACAACTGAAAGGGAAAACTACAAGTACCCAAAAGAAAGTAAAAACAACAGTAACCACAAGCCTGAACAACTCCTACAACCCCAAGCTAGTAGAAACCATCCCGATCTGTAACTTTTTCCAAGTGACATGAAAATAGTTTATATATACATAGGGTGGGTATAACTGTATACTCAATAGGATCCTCCCCGAAGCCACTCGTGAAAAATTAAAGAAATAATGCTAAAGAACAGTGAATAACAAGTGAAACTAACTCGTCACCTAAATAGGTATACTAACTTCCTAGCCTCACCATGGCTACTGTCACCAAGTAACACATACAAAAGTATATAATATAATAAATAATATCAAGGGTATCCCGCTACTACTTCCCCCATGGTTTTCCTCTTTTCCCCAAAGTCACACGTCCTAATACTCTCTCTCTGAAAAGGGTTGCCCACATACACCTGGGCGAAGCACCACAACATGAACCTCATGAAAAAAACCCCCACGTCCACACAATAAAGTAACCAGGTAGTTTCTGGGAGCCTCCAAAGCTCGCATAACGTGTATCAGACGTCGGGTATCTAATACAGCCCATACACCAAGTAAGGATCCTCCATCCATCACAGTCTATACACATTATACCTATAGTAGTCCATAAGAAACTCTATCCAGAAAATATGTGTGTGAATAACTACAAGCCATTATATCCTCTATACACATATATGGGAAAAACTAAATATTGTTCCTACCATCCTAATTAACTACCAAGATAAGAGAGCAGGGACAAAGGGGGAAGTCAACCATCCATCCTCCCACTAGAATTTTGGGGAAAACACCCCCTAGGGCTCAAAATCCCTGGGGTGTCAGTTGCCCTTACTGACGATGTGGAGTAACATAGTACATCATATACTATAGCTCACAACCACACTATGAGAATAACCTAGTCTTAGAATCAACTACAGCTAACGCCTCTCGGACTCCCGAATACCACTTCTAAGACTAGGTATCCTATAAGAACTCAACCATTTAAAGAGCTTTAATACATTACTTCATTCATTTTTTCTCAACTCCACATTACATTAGCTAATTCTTTAAACATTAATTAACAATTAACAATTCCAAATTATATTTCATTAACATCACTCCCAAAGTCCATTGTTCCTTCAAATTACAACCTCATCATTGCGCCCCAACAAGCTCCAACCCCATGGGTTAACATCATTTATTCAATTATTTATTTACATCATTACCTTCCCATATTCCCAGGAATTCTAGAAAAACATTCTATGATACTAAACACACGGGGGCTCAACACGGTGAGTATATGAACTACTCATCGAGTCTTTTCCACCTATAACAATAACATAGACCCATCCTCCCTTGAGAAGATAAACACAGAAATCACATGGCATACCATGTCCATCCGAGCCCCTTTTGGAAGAAGGGTAAGAAAAACCAACTACCTTTAGCAGTTGGGAAAGTAAAGAATATAAAAAACCAATAAGAATTAGTAAGAATCCAAACATTCACATTCAACCCATTTCATCATCCTTGGCTTCCTCCCCGAAACCCACATGCATAAACTGATGCATCTCTTCACTCTAGGAACCAACTACTGCAACAACTATTAGGACTCCATGCCCCCACATATCACAACTACCATCCTGGCTCACATCACAACACAGGAAGAAGCAAAACAAACAACATATCAATTGGGCTCTTGGCCCTTAAACAAGCAAGAGGGTAACTTAGAACCCTACAAGGAATTATCTTTTATCAAACAACCAATTCTTTAATCTATCTTGGATTAACCAATTTATTATTCATTGGTTCCAAATTCAGGAAACCTAACTAGTAAGCTATCACAAATAATTAAACTTGCTTACCACACCAATTTGATTTACATCAAATTACAACAAGAAGAACCAGATTCATTTACATTCCTCTTTATCTTTTGCCAAAATATTATCGATTAATTTCGGCTTTACATTCTTTACCAATTTCCATTAAGAATGAAAAGATAAACAAAGAAAGAATAGATATTACACAATCTAGCAAAAAAAGAGGCAATTACATATGATCGATATCAATTTATTTATCAATTTCAAATATTTATTATGTCAATTCCATTGTGATGTAGTGGGATAAAACATGCTAACTATACAGTTGCACATAAAAGAAAAGAGAAGCAACGAATTACCTACCTCAAATTGTTCTTTTTGTTCTTTATACAAGAATGATCCACACAAAGGATCACAATCACCTCCTCCCGTGACAATTATATCCACCCGAGGATTCTGCGTTACGACTGCACTAACCAAAATCCAAGAAAACTCAATTAGAAGAATGGAGATCACATACCATAATAGGTAAAGGAGAAAAAGAAGTAGATGAACCCAAACGAATGATGATAACACATACCTTATATCGATGAAGGATCGACAATTGGTGCTTACACCAAAACAGGGTGTGCGCATGCAGTAGTAAGAAACATCATGGGGAAATAATCCAAGGATTAAGGTTTGATCACATCGCTCCTATGGGAATAAGGAAAGGTTCAAGCATCCTGCACCATGGAACAAAAATTTAGAACAAGGGAGGAAGATATCTCAACCCTTTAGAAGATTTAATGGAGCTGCGGTTTAAGATACAATGGATTTTTCCCTTAAATGCGGATCACATTAACCCACACGGTTTGACCAAGTATAAGAATCCTGAGCCTTAGGGAAACTAATATAAGAGTCATGGCATTTGAATTAGCCTTAGAGTCCTGAAAACATGGGTTTAAATGCATTTTAAGAAAATGGAAATGTCAAATGGGAGAAAATGTAGGAAGCTGGAAACACTGTCCATGAACACGAAATTTGGAAAAAGAAATATAGGCTACTGTTGGAACCTCACCGTTCTAGAAACACTAATCAAGAAATCAAAATTTGGAAAAGGAAATATAGGCTACTGTTGGAACCTTACCATTTTGGAAACACTGTTCATGAACTTAAAATTTGGAAAAGGAAAGAAGTTATCGTTGGAACCTCACCGTTCTGGAAACACTATTTATGAACTCGAAATTTGGAAAAGGAATGATATAGGTTACCGATGGACCTCACTATTATGGAAACACTATTCATGAACTCAAATTTTGGAAATGGAAATAAAGGTTACTGATTAACCTCACCATTTTAGAAACACTATTCATGAACTCCAAATTTGGAAAGGAAATAGAGGCTACCGTTGGACCTTAGCATTCCAGAAACAATGTTCACGAACCCAAAATTTGGAAAAGGATATATAGGTTACCGATGGACCTCACCATTCTAGAAACACTGTTCATGAACTCAAAATTTGGCAATAGAAATAGAGGCTACCGATGGACCTCACCATTCTAGAAACACTGTTCATGAACTCAAAATTTGGAAAACGAAATAGAGGCTACCGTTGGACCTCACCGTTCTGGAAACACTATTCTTGAACTCTAAATTTGGTAAAGGAAAGAGGATATCAATAGAACCTAACCATTGGAAGCTCACTATTGTAGTGTTCACATAAGGCTACCGATGACACTGTTCACACACGGTTACTAATGCACTGTTCACCTAAGGCTACCGATGATAGTGCTCACCTAAGGCTATTGTTGTACGGTTCACCTAAGGCTACCGATGACACTGTTCACCTAAGGATACCAATGACACTGGTCACCTAAGGCTACCGATGCACTGTTCCCCTAAGGCTACTAATGGAAATTTTCACTTAAGGCTACTGATGCACTATACACCTAAGGCTACCGATGGAACTATTCTCCTAAGCCTAATGATACACTGTACACCTAAGGCTACTGATGCACTATTCATAGAACTGGTGATTCGGAAAAGTGTTGTGGATAAGTCCCCTTAACCTCCTAGAACACCTCGAACTCTAGATTTCAGTAAAGGAATGGGAAAGAGAGATCAGGGCCATTACATTAAACATAAACCACCCACAAAAATATCAAATAAATGAAAGTGAATCCGAAACACTAACTTTAAGAGGTGTAACCATGTTGAATTTAATGAAATAAACAAGAATATGTTTCAAAATAAGGCTCACAACCCATTAAAATCTAAATTCCCAATTATTAGAAAACCATAACCTTGAAATTTGGCAATAATGAACACTCACATTAGAAAATGAATACTAGGGATATAAAATATGGATAAAATATTTGAATTTAAATTTTGAAAGAGTATATAATTTTCTAAAAGAAATTTAAACACGAATAATAAAAAATATTAATAAGATTGTAAAATTATCCTTTACAACTTCAATAACGTTTAAATAAAAACCTATTAAAAATGAAAACATGAAATTAAACTTTAATTAACATGAATAAATATAAATAACGGATGTTATAATTTAATGGTGTAGTATATATACCAAATAAATAAAATAGGTGCATAGTATAAAATAAGTCTCAATGAAGTGGAATTGAGATGAAAAAAACTACCTTGGATTTTTTTCTTAATCAAACATGTTATATGCACATAAATAATGAATTTAAATTTTGTTGAAACATTATTGAGAATAATTTTCATCTATATTACATTTTAAGATTTTTTTATAATTAGTTGACATTTATTTATTATAATTCTTACTTATATCACCCACTTGAGGTTGTTTAGTGAATTTATTAAAAATTAATTTGGTATACTAACCATGGTTAAAGGATTTACGAAATTGTTCCATAATATAAAAAATGTTAATAATGGCATAAATATCATTTTTATTCATTTAATAAAATGTTGTAACCAACCATTCAATGTGTTAATATAAAAAATAAATACATTGTTCATTGAGATCGTAGTATGCATGTACCCATCATGGTGTTTTCTGTCACCAAAAGTATAGAAAGGGTAAAAAGTATATAATGATTAATATTTATATATTTTCCCATATATAATGAATTTAATATATATTTATTAAATATTTCATTATGATCATTCATATAAAATAAAAATGAAAAATTAATCACATCATTTTGTGGAGGTGGTTGTTCACACGTATGGACGATAAACCTTATCATTTTCCAATGGATTAAAGTGTACGGAGTTGGATAATATATTTGACTTCATAGAATAATAATTATTTTATAAGAATAATATATATACATTTAATCCATATTTATAACCAATCATGTGACCTGGTGATGAAAAATGATCCACATTGCTTCATGGATGTGGTAGTCTGCACATACTCATGAGTGAGGGTTTAATTTTCCATTAGATGGGGAATATATAAATAATAAGTATTCTGTAAAAAAGTATCATTTAAGTATATTTTTGTTAATAATTTAATTATATTACTATTTATAATATTTTTATGTAACTATATTAATAAATAAATTGAAAGGATCAGGTTAAGATGATTAAGTCTTCTTTGGGGAACTTCCTTTGGATTACAATTTAAGCCTTCATGAAGTGGAATTTTGAAAATAACTAAACCTATAGGATGTGTATAAGGAATTTATAAAGATATTTCGGTAGGTATTGATCGAAATATATGTCTTTATAAGTGTGTATAAGTTTGGAGAAGAGGATCCCTTATATAAGTGAGGTCAGTGAAAAACTAATAAATACTAGAAACATTATTATATAATATGTCTTAATCAAGTAAAGTGGCAAAAATCTTTTATATTTTAAAATAATATATTTTTAATTTAAATAAAAAACCAACCAATGAGATTTAATATAGTTTTTTATTAACATTAAGACTTATCTGTTTATTTTAATCCATTTTAATTATTTTTCCCTTATTCGGGGTGATATATCTTTTACATGGTTACTATTCGATATGAAATAAGTTTAAGATGAACTAATTAACTAATATTAATTTTTTTTGTTTCAAAATATATAATCTATTTTAAAATATAAATTACTATAATTTGTAAAAATTACTTTTTATATAATTTCCTAAAATGAAATGAAACCTATTTTAAAAAAATGTCCTTTTTAAGTATAAAATTTTTTTTACACCAAATTAAAATATAATTTTGTTTAAAATGAATGTAAATGGTATTATGATAATTAATTTTAGAAATATCTTTATTAGAAACAAGACCAAAAAAATGAACCTTGTGAAAACATTATGGAATGGAAAGAAGCAAAAAATGTTTTTATTTGAATAAAAACTTTACTTGGATTTATAAAATGTCAAACCAATATTTATAAGATTAAAATTACATTTTAAAATGGATTAAATTATTTCTTAGTTATATAATGGTTTTATATAATATTTTTTAAACATTAAATTCATTCCTACATCAAGATAATGTCAAAAATATGTTAGTATTTATAATATCGGTAATTTTCACTATTTACTAAAAATAAGCTATTTCTAAAAATTTAAAAAATAACTTTAAGATAAAATAGATATGATGAAATAAAAAATTAAATCCTTTTTATTAAAAATAAATTTTTAGAATTTATAATTTCCTCTTTTAAAAGAAAAAAATATATATTTGGAGAGAAGCCGCTTTTATAGAGAAATGGCCCTCTTAAAATTTAATTGTTCATAACCTTATATGATTTAATTATTATCATTAATAACTGAGTAAATATTTAATTATAACTAATAAATAAAGTTTTATTAATAAAAATTTAATACATATATTTTATATTACAGTTACTTCTATTAAAACCCATCAATCGAACGACTAGGTTATAATGATCACATTTAAATAATTATATTTCTAGGGTTTGTTTTTATTCATTTAAACATGGTATTGTGTGTATAATAATACACTATATATATTAATAAAAACTAAAATACTTGGGATTTAAATTCATCCCACCTAACGTAAATTGTATCCTCACATTTTTTAATTCATTTATACCAAAATGGAAATATCTTGACATTGTAATATATTTTATTATGGATTTTAATTTCATGGTTAAGACTAGGTAACTTATAATTTTATAAATAAATATTTCAAGAAAAATACGTTCTCATTTATAGTACTTATATCAATGAATGTGTTTTCACAAGAAAAAGTTGATAATGGAATGGTACTTCCCAAAAAAAACATGATAGTTTTGTATTCCATTTCATTGAGGAGTTATAAGTATATATAATTAATTGATTTCTTTCCTTGGATGTGTTTCTATTTTTCTACCTCTGGGTTATATCATTTTCAAATTAATTAGTGATCAAGACTAATTTTTCAGGCTGGAAAAATTAATTTCAAATTTTAAGGGATCGTGAGATCTCTTAAAAAATAATTTTATTGATTATAAGAAAGATTTTGTGATTAGAGATACCTCTTAAATATAAAAATGTACTAAAAAATGATCAGAATAAGTAAAAAATATGATTCAATAATGTAACACATCGAATTAAGTAGTATACTTTTAAACTAAAAAATATCAAAAATAATACCCAAGGTTCAACAATTATCAATAAACACTAAAACTCTTCAGAATATTCTAGACCAAATTTGAATACTTCATACCCATATATTAACCAGAATTTACTATAATTACCCTTATTTCAAAACACATACTAATCCTAATGGCTATATGTGGGGATGAGGGTCATCCTTGTGTTAGAAACATAATCAAATAAACCATCATTAGAGATAATATTTACTAGAAAATAATCATTTTGAATCTAATATTAAAACATGCTGAATTTACCAATTATCTCATTTCTATTGAGAGTCTGATGAATGATTCAAAAGTGATTCTCATGATCTTTTTCCATTTTATATTATATTATGATAAACCTACCACAAAAAAAATTATCAAATTAATACTTTATTCTTGGAGAATTGATTCAAATAGTGTCTTATTACCTTAACGTTGTAGAACTAGATATCAATGACTTTTTTAAATCCTTTACACCAATGATCCATATGTCTTTTATATATACCCTTGTAACAAACTCTAATTTTCTTGAAACATTTTTTTGGAATTTTTTCCATAATTTTTACATGTTGTATGTTTTACACTCCTCTTCTTTTTCTTAATTACATTTCCTATTTCACGATGCACCATCATTATCTTCTTCTCCTAATTTACAGTAGGAATATAATATATGGAGAATTATTTTACTATTTTAATGGAAATTTACATAATATCATCATATGATGAAGCTAAGGCCTTTTTATGGATTAACTTAATCCCATTAATTAAATGACCAATATTAATTCCCAAATTACATATATATACTATGATATATCTTGATAATTAGGTGAAATTATCCTCATACTCTCAACAACACTTTACACTTACCTCTTCTTTAAATTAAATTTTTTTATTTCATTATCAATTAATTGTTCTCAAGGAATATATTTCTCAAATAATGTCTCCTTAAAAGTTATCTATTCCATACATTCTATCTCCTATTCATTTTTAGCATTATGAATTAGTGACCAATATTTATACACTTTTCCATTTAAATAACATATTTCCAAAATAAAATTTTCCTTTTCATTACTTTCCATACCTAGAAATATATTTTCTGGTGAATTAAACCATTTATCAGAGAACTATGTATTAGTATTTCCCTTAAAATATTATGGTTTTAATTATATTAAGTATTGAAATGTCATTTCACTATGATTTGAATTAATAAGTTTCTCTATATGGTTTTAGTTGTCTGTAATAAAATTAAATAATTTCTTTAATATATTCATAAGCTGTTCTGCTACAACACTATCCACATTGACTTGATTTAGAGGAAAATATCTACAATGATGATGGATGTTGATATGATTTCCCTTCCTTCTACTAGGATCCATCTCTAAGAAATGGAACCAAAATATTTGTAACGCCTCGACCCCAGTTACCCAGAGTCGGTGCATTAATTACATAACATTGGCATGATCACAAGAAAGATCAAATCTCGAAAGACCGATTGGTTTAGTAGCCATGGAAACACTAGATATATTCATAAGTTTAACATTACATCATCAAAATAAAAAAAACTACTACAACAACATATTGTCTCCATAGTACACACTATTAACCCCTCATAATATCCCTGCAAGTCATTCATAATTTACTTCTTCACATCCTGGGAAAATAAAACATAGAAAAGGGGTGAGCTCAAATGCCCAGTAAGGATAACAATATAGCGGAAAATTTCATAAATAAGAATAAACATTTAAGGCAATGTATAACTAAAACAAAAGCCTTTTAAACTTTAATTCCAACATAGTATGGCATAAATAAAATGAAATTATGCCATTTACCTATTCACATGGATATTCTACTAATCGAATAATCACATGCAATATCAATAACCACTTTCATAATGATGGAATACATAATGCCAGACTATCATAACCACATAGCCAAGGCCTCGTGCCAAGACTAGAAATAAGATTTTGCCAAGGCCTTGTGCCAAGACACTAGTTTGTCTCATGAGACCTACCGATGCATCGAGGAGCTATAGCAGGCTCCACCCGTCACATATTATGTCCAATGCATTCCCATATGAAAAGGTTTAAACATAACATAAACATTCGTATTAAAACTAGCATACGAAATGTAAATACTTTCACCATAAACCATGAATGGTATATAAAAAATAGGACATCCACAGTCAAACATATCGCAAAACCTTCAATACAATATAAAAGTTTTTTTATGATAATATATCATCCTCAAATAAGCGTAAAATCCATTAAATGATGTTGACATAGATGAAATCAAAACTCTTTTTAAAGAAATAACTCTTTCTATTTTGAAATCATTTAAGAGACATATATTTATAAAATAAAACATTTTCTTTGAAAATATTCTTATAAGCTTGTAAGGGAAGCTTTGACGATTTTATAACGGCGGAAAATAACCGCACCCGCCGTATAAGTTAAAAAAACATTCTTATCTTAATTCTGTCGAAAAGGTTAAAAAGCACCTTGTTTGGAAAACGACAGAAAGATTCCCTTATAAACCTCTTATAAGAAGTCATACAAGGGTATAAATGACTTTAACCCATATTCTTTTAAATATTAAAAATGTTTTGAAATACATTTTGAAGAAACATGGACGTGGATGATAACGAGATCCCAGTAGATTATTACGTATAAACAACCTCAGATAATGAAGAGATTGTGAAATAACCCTTACCTTGTACTTTTCCTTGGTTGGGGTAGGTTAACCTCCTGTATAATGGTGAAATAATTGTTATTTAATTATAAAAGAATCATATACATTAATATGATATCATATATGATCTTTTAATATTGATTTGATAATAATATCTTATTATTATCGTTGTTTCGGGTGTTAACTTACTTGTTTTATTTTATATGTTTTGTTATGTAAGCCATGTTTGTAATGGATAGGTTGTATATTATTCATATCCATAATGATATCAAGTACTTAAACATCATTTTTAAATCATCAAATGATAATTATACTTGAATGGATACGATGAAGAATGAATCTTATCACGTTTGTGGAGACGGTAGTCCGTACGTACGCACGAGCGACAATATCATTCTTTTGATATTAAAATAATATATTAATGGATGTTATATCATATATACAGAATAATTAACATGTTATATTTATTATTTAAATGAGTTGCACATCATTATTATACCCATCCAAATAATAATATATTGAATAACAATTACACCACGACGTGGAGACGGTAAGCCGTACGTACGCACGTATGGTGACATGTTTTTCAAAGGGTGGATAGAATACTGAATATGGTTGTACCATATTTATAATACCATCACAGTATATGTGAGATACTGGAGTTATTATTTTAGAATGGTAAGAACAAAGAAAGAAGAAGTGGAAGAAGAAAGGAACTTGAAAAGGGGTGGTGAAAACATTACCTCTTCTTCGGGTTCTTCCTTTTGATTTGATCAAAAGGGATCCTTAGGTTGTCTTTCTGATCAAACTAAGGCCTCTAGGTTGTAGTGAGGGAAGTTGGGAGAGTATTTGGGCAGAGTTTGGCCGAGCCAAGTGTCTTGAGAGGTGTGAGGAATGAGTAGAAGTGGTCTCCTTTTATAAGGGAGAGGAGGGGCTCTTTAGGAAAGAGTGAAAGTATTACTTTATAATATAATAAATCTCGGTTTATAATGGTCCAAAAATAATTGAGGTCGAAGATAAGATGACTCATATTCTAAATAACATCAACCAATAAGAATTGGACAGGTTTTAGATAATATTTTAATCATTATAATCTTATTTATTTAAATGATTTATTAATGAGGTAAACATTTCATCATTATTGTGTCATTAATAATTTAAATTATTTGATGTCTAAAAATTATAAATAAAATATCATTATGTAGGAAATCGTTTTAGCTTTCTAATTAATATTTATAATAGAAAATCCAACATGTATAACCCTATTTAAAAATTGTTCTTCTAAAAGATGTAAGCTTATGCCATTTTTATTTTTATTTTAACTTTATTAATATAATGTGTCCCTACCACATACAAGTGGCTCTAAGGGGTCCCCAAATCGACCCAAGGATGCCCATGGTCGGGTATGTGTCCAAAAATAAGGTTAGGACACGTTTTAGGGTAATTTTGTGTTATTATAATATTATTTTTTAACCCTTATTTACCGGATTTACCCTTAACCATGGTAAATAAAATATTTACCACAATAATTATTCAAAATGTCTAAAAATAAAAGTTACCTATTTACACAATTTGGACATCCTGATTCCAAATATGGAATCCATTTTTCTAAATTCAAAACACAGAAGTGGCAGAAATTAATTTAAAATTAATTCCCGCTGTCAAAACAAAAAGCGTGTTTTTAAGAGGTAATAACTATCAAAAGATTGACACTTGTTTATGTTCGGTTTAATTGTAAAATTATGTCCAATGACCAACATTATATTAAATGGTAAAAATATATTCTAAATATACTTTAAAACCACTCAAATTTACAATTTATCACTATTAATTATTTTGATTAAAAAAGTTGTTTTTAATTAAAATTTAGTAATTTTCACTATTCATCAAAATATGAAAGTTATCCGAAAAGTACCAAAATTTCACCTTAGGCTAAATTCGATATTCCGAATCCAAAAATGAAGTCCATTTTAAAATATAAAATATATATAATTTCAAAATTTAGGTATTACTATTCATAACGGCTAGTTTGATTGGTTGTGGCGTGTGTTAGAACTCGAGGTTGCGTACAACACACGCTATCGCATTATTCGAAGGGAAACGTACCGTGGAAGCTTGGGGTGTTACATTCTCCCCTCCTTCAAATAATTGCGTCCTCGCAATTTTTAGGGTATTACTGCAAAAAAAGACTCGGGTGGTTCTTTATCATAAGTTCCTCGGGTTCCCACGTTGCCTCTTCCATCTTATGATTTCTCCACAAAACTTTTACCAAACGCGTCGTTCGGTTTCTCAGTACTTGTTCTCTTGTATCAAGAATCCTGACAGGCTCTTCACAATAAGACAGATCGGGTTCCAGTTCTAATTCCTCATAGGTGAGTACACGCGTTGGGTCAGGCATGTATTTTCTCAACAGAGATACGTGGAACACATCGTGAACTTTGGAGAGACTTGGCGGCATTGCCAATCGGTAAGCTACAGCCCCAATTCGTTCTAGAATTTCGAAAGGTCCGATGTACCTGGGACTCAATTTACCTTTCTTACCAAAACGTATGACTCCCTTCCATGGAGATACCTTCAGGAAAACATGATCACCGACTTGAAATTCCAAATCCTTCCTTCGATTATCGGCATAGCTCTTCTGCCTACTTTGAGTTGCTTTGATGTGATTTTGGATTACCTTCACCTTTTCCACCGTTTCCTACACCAGTTCTGGGTCTACAAGTTTTCTTTCACCAACCTCATCCCAACAGGTTGGTGTACGACATCTCTTTCCGTATAACGCTTCATATGGTGCCATCTGAATACTCGAATGGAAGCTATTGTTATAGGAAAATTCAACCAGTGGTAAATATTGATCCCACATACCATGAAAGTCAAGTGAGCAAGATCTCAACATGTCTTCTAGGGTTTGAATAGTCCGTTCTGATTGTCCGTCTGTCTGAGGGTGGTAAGCAGTGCTCAAATGAAGTTCAGTATCCAGAGATTTCTGAAGACTTTTCCGAAATCTTGAAGTAAAACGGGGATCACGATCAGAAACAATCGATAGGGGTACTCCATGAAGTCTCACAACTTCATTAATGTATAGTCTTGCTAGACGTTCCAGGGGTAGATATTTTCTTATAGCAAGAAAATGTGCTGACTTGGTAAGACGATCAACAATAACCCACATTGCATCGTTCCTTCTAGGAGTCTTTGGTAGCCCCATGACAAAGTCCATCGTAATATTGTCCCATTTCCACTCCGGTATGGGAAGAGGTTGCATGACTCCTCCAGGCTGTTGCCTTCCAGCTTTCACTTGTTGACAAACCATAAATCTTGACACAAAATCAGCAATCTACCTCTTCATGTTGTCCCACCAAAAATGTTCCTTCAAATCTCTATACATTTTGGTTCTCCCAGGGTGTATAGAGAAATTGGAACTATGAGCATCATCTAGCAATTCCCTTTTCAGATCAGGTAAATCGGGAACACAAAGTCTCTTCCCGAATTTCAAAATTCCATCTTCATACACAAAGTCTCTCAATCTCCCATCATTCACAGCTTTAATCTTCTTCTGAAATTCTTCATCATCGGTCTGAGAACTCTTAATCCTTTCTAGTAAAGATGGTTTGGAAACCATTTGAAAAAGCATTGATGTTTCACCTTCCCTGGTTATTCCCATGTCCATCTTCACTAGATCCATGAAAATTGGATCCCTTTCAATTCTCATCATGTTCAAAACTCCATGGTCTTTTCTGCTCAAAGAATCTGCCACCTTGTTTTCATTCCCCGGGTGGTAGTGTATCGTGCAATCATAATCCTTGAGTAATTCAAGCCATCTCCTTTTCCTCATGTTGAGTTCTTTTTGTGAGAAAATATACTTCAAACTCTTGTGATCAGTATAAATCTCACATTTTTCACCATAGAGGTAGTGTCTCCATATCTTCAAAGCAAAGATCACAGCTTCTAACTCAAGATCATGAGTAGGATAGTTTTGTTCATGAATTTTCAACTGTCGTGATGCATAGGCAATAACTCTATCATTCTGCATAAGGACACAACCAAGTCCTTTCTTTGATGCATCACTATAAATAACAAACCCATCATTCCCCGATGGTAGAGTCAATATAGGAGCATTGACTAATCTTCTCTTCAGTTCTTCGAAACATTCTTCACACTCTTTTGTCCAAACAAATTTAACCCCTTTACGTGTGAGCTTCGTTAATGGGTTAGCCAATCGGGCAAAATTCTGGACGAAACGTCGATAATAACCTGCCAAACCAATAAAACTACGTACCTAAGTTATACTCGTAGGTGATGGCCATTCTTGGATTGCCTTGGTCTTAGAAGGATCAACAGAGATTCCATCTTTAGAGACAATATGGCCAAGAAAAGAAATATCCTAAAGCCAGAATTCACACTTGCAAAACTTCCCATATAATTCATGCCTCCTCAGAGTCTTCAAGATAATGCGCAAGTGATTTTCATGATCTTCGTAGGTTTTGGAGTATTCCAAGATATCATCAATAAATACCACCACAAATTCATCGAGATACTCCTTGAAAACTCTATTCATTAGATCCATGAATACAGAGGGTGCATTAGTCAATCCAAACGGCATTACGGTAAACTCGTAATGCCCGTACCTGGTTCGAAATGCTGTCTTAGGAATGTCTTCCTTCTTCACGCACAACTGATGGTATCCAGATCGAAGGTCAATCTTTGAAAAGTATTGAGCTCCATGCAGTTGGTCAAATAAATCATCAATACGAGGTAGGGGATACTTGTTCTTTATCGTTATAGCATTGATCTCCCTGTAGTCGATACATAACCTCATAGATCCATCTTTCTTTTTAACAAAAAGAACAGGGGCTCCCCATGGAGAAACACTAGGGCGAAAAAATCCCTTATTACTCAATTCCTCTAGTTGTTTCTTTAGTTCGACTAATTCTACAGTGGCCATTCTATAAGGGGTCTTCGATATATGCCTTGATCCAGGAATCAAATCAATGGAAAACTCAACTTCTCGTTCTGGAGGATGTCTAGGTAAATCTTCCGGAAATACATATACAAATTCTTTCACAACAGGCACATCCTCTATTTGAACATTCCTTTCCTCATGGACAGTTATTTCACTCTCTTCCTCCCCAATAATTGAATTAAGTTGAGCTACTGGGGGTGGATCTAAATAAGAATTAGGTGGTGACGATTATGCTCTAAAAATAAGGTGTTCCTTATCATTATCATCAAGAATCGTAAGCTCTTTCTTCTTAAAATAAATCTTCGCATCATAGTCCGAAAGCCAGTCCATACCGAGGATTATATCAAACTCAATCATAGGTATGACGATGAGATCAGCAGATAAAGAAAATTTATGTGCTCTAATGGGGACTGATTCACAAAACTTTGTTGTAATGATACTTCCCTTAGGAGTTTTAACTGACAACTCCCTTATTAAATCAAATTGGAAATATCTAATTTTCTTAGCAAACTGGGAAGATATGAAACAATGCGACGATCCAGAGTCAAATAATGAATTTGCTAAACTTGAGGAAACCATTAAATTACCTGCCACCACGTCTTTCGGAGCTTCTACCTCAGCAGTAGTGATAGCATAAGCCTGGCCTTGATCCCTTGGCCTTTTCTGAGGTAAGTTCTCCTGACGCTTAGGACATTCATTTGCATAATGCCCCATCTCCCTACAATTGTAGCACTGAACGTTGGTAGCTTCCTTCTTCCCCTTGCAATCACGAGCTTGGTGGCCTTTTTCACCACACTTGTAATAGACTCCCATTCCCTTCAAGCAAGTACCAGGGTGTTTCTTCCCGCATTTACCACAGGATGGATATTCAACCTTTCCCTTCTTCCCCTTATTTCCATTCCCAGATTGATCAACAGGTCTCTTCTTCTCTTGCTTTACTTTAAAGTCATAAGACTTAGAGAATTCCTTTTCGCTCTTGATAGCACATGAGACAATGTCTTCGTACGATGAAAAGGATTGTGAGACTAATGCTCGACGGAGAAATGGTTTTAACCCATCAAAGAAATGATCAATCATACTTCTTTGGTTACGTATATAATCACCAGCGTACCTTTCTAACCTTGTAAAGTTAGCCTCATACTTTGCGACATTCTCATCCTCCTTCTGTCTCAGACTTAGAAATTTCCTTTCCATATCTGCTCGATGGTCGCGAGGGAAGTATTTTTCTAAAAACATATCTTTGAACTCCCTCCATTCCATATTTGATACTTCATCATCTTCCTTCATGTTTTGAATCAATGACCACCATTGATCAGCATCTCCAGTGAGGCGGTAAACTTCCATGATAACTTTTTCCCTTTCACTGCTCCCCAAAGCCTGAAATATTTTCTCTAGGGAATTTATCCATTGCTCAGCTACTAAGGGATTTGTACTCCCATTGAACGTTGGTGGTTGTTGCCTCATGAATCAATCTAACATTGATCCTCCATGCTGCGGATCAGGGTGCTCCATACGGGTAAGGTTATTATTCATAACCTGAGTAAGTTTTCCCAGTATGGTGATTAGCTGATCGGCACCAGTTGCATCACCAGCCCCACTATAATTATCTTGAGCACGAGGGAAATACCTACATGGAGTGCATGCATTGATACGGTTTCCATTTCTTCCACTAGGCGCCATTTCTAAACAATGGCATAAACTAGATTAGTTTATGAATCAAAATACATAATCCCATACTTATAAAACACTTAACATAAATTGAACTATTTATGGATATAATCCATAATCATAAAAATGTCTCCTTTGAGGATGTATATACTCATAAACCCTTCATAATGGTTTGTAAAGAAAATGAGAATTATCCTAAGCATATCCCCCGGGAGTGTCGTAACCAAGAGTGCAGCAAGGCTCGTTGTCGTGCACCAGTTCCCGTTCGAGTCTAGCTCAAAGCGGTGTTTTCGGGTTTTACCCCTAGGTACATCTGTGCCAGAGCCGCCTCTACCTGCTTGTATCCAGACAGGGATGTATTGCTCGGAAAACTCACAAAATCTCTACAATACCAAAATTCTAGGAAGTTCTTCTATACTAATCCTCAAAGTTCATCTTAGGTCTACGTGCTCTAATCAGAGATCAAGCTTCCAAGGTTTGTGCTAAACTTCCTCTGATACCAACTGTAACGCCCCGAACCCAGTTACCCAGACTCGGTGCATTAATTACATAACATTGGCATGATCACAAGAAAGATCAAATCTCGAAAGACCGATTGGTTTAGTAGCCTTGGAAACACTAGATATATTCATAAGTTTTACATTACATCATCAAAATAAAAAAAACTACTACAACAACATATTGTCTCCATATTCCACACTATTAACCCCTCATAATATCCCTGCAAGTCATTCATAATTTACTTCTTCACATCCTGGGAAAATAAAACATAGAAAATGGGTGAGCTCAAATGCCCAGTAAGGATAACAATATAGCGGAAACTTTCATAAATAAGAATAAACATTTAAGGCAATGTATAACTAAAACAAAAGCCTTTTAAACTTTAATTCCAACATAGTATGGCCTAAATAAAATGAAATTATGCAATTTACTTATTCACATGGATATTCTACTAATCGAATAATAACATGCAATATCAATAACCACTTTCATAATGATGGAATGCATAATGCCAGACTATCATAACCACATAGCCAAGACCTCGTGCCAAGACTACAAATAAGATTTTGCCAAGGCCTTGTGCCAAGACACTAGTTTGTCTCATGAGACCTACCGATGCATCGAGGAGCTATAGCGGGCTCCACCCGTCACATATTAAGTCCAATGCATTCCCATATGAAAAGGTTTAAACATAACATAAACATTCGTATTAAAACTAGCATACGAAATGTAAATACATTCACCATAAACCATGAATGGTATATAAAAAAATAGCACATCCACAGTCAAACATATCACAAAACCTTCAATACAATATAAAAGTTTTGTATCATAATATATCATCCTTAAATAAGCTTAAAATCCATTAAAGGATGTTGACATAGATGAAATCAAAACTCTTTTTAAAGAAATATCTATTTCTATTTTGAAATCATTTAAGAGACATATATTTATAAAATAAAACATTTTCTTTGAAAATATTCTTATAAGATTGTAAGGGAAGCTTTGACAATTTTATAACAGCGGAAAATAACCGCACCCGCCGTATAAGTTAAAAAAAACATTCTTATCTTAATTCTGTCGAAAAGGTTAAAAAGCACCTTGTTTGGAAAACGACGGAAAGATTCCCTTATAAACCTCTTATAAAAAGTCATACAAGGGTATAAATGACTTTAACTCATATTCTTTTAAATATTAAAAATGTTTTGAAATACATTTTGAAGAAACATGGACGTGGATGATAACGAGATCCCAGTAGATTATTACGTATAAACAACCTCGGATAATGAAGAGATTGTGAAATAACCCTTACCTTGTACTTTTCCTTGGTTGGGGTAGGTTAACCTCCTGTATAATGGTGAAATAATTGTTATTGAATTATAAAATAATCATATACATTAATATGATATCATATATGATCTTTTAATATTGATTTGATAATAATATCTTAGTATTATCGTTTTTTCGGGTGTTAACTTACTTGTTTTATTTTATATGTTTTGTTACGTAAGCCATGTTTGTAATGGATAGTTTGTATATTATTCATATCCATAATGATATCAAGTCCTTAAACATCATTTTTAAATCATCAAATGATAATTATACTTGAATGGATACGATGGACAATGAATCTTATCGCGTTTGTGGAGACGGTAGTCCTTACGTACGTACGAGCGACAATATCATTCTTTTGATATTAAAATAATATATAAATGGATGTTATATCATATATACAGAATAATTAACATGTTATATTTATTATTTACATGAGTTGCACATCATTATTATACCCATCCAAATAATAATATATTGAATAACAATTACACCACGACGTGGAGACGGTAAGCCGTACGTACGCACGTATGGTGACATGTTATTCAAAGGGTGGATAGAATACTGAATATGGTTGTAACATATTTATAATAACATCACAGTATATGTGAGATACTGGAGTTATTATTTTAGAATGGTAAGAACAAAGAAAGAAGAAGTGGAAGAAGAAAGGAACTTGAAAAGGGGTGGTGAAAACATTACCTCTTCTTCGGGTTCTTCCTTTTGATTTGATCAAAAGGGCTCCTTAGGTTGGCTTTCTGATCAAACTAAGGCCTCTAGGTTGTAGTGAGGGAAGTTGGGAGAGTATTTGGGCAGAGTTTGGCCGAGCCAAGTGGCTTGAGAGGTGTGAGGAATGAGTAGAAGTGGTCTCCTTTTATAAGGGAGAGGAGGGGCTCTTTAGGAAACAGTGAAAGTATTACTTTATAATATAATTAAATTCGGTTTATAATGGTCCAAAAATAATTGAGGTCGAAGCTAAGATGACTAATATTCTAAATAACATCAACCAATAAGAATTGGACAGGTTTTAGATAATATTTTAATCATTATAATCTTATTTATTTAAATGATTTATTAATGAGGTAAACATTTCATCATTATTGTGTCATTAATAATTTAAATTATATGATGTCTAAAAATTATAAATAAAATATCATTATGTAGGAAATCTTTTTAGCTTTATAATTAATTTTTATAATCGAAAATCCAACATGTATTACCCTATTTAAAAATTGTTCTTCTAAAGGATGTAAGCTTATGCCATTTTTATTTTTATTTTCACTTTATTAATATAATGTATCCCTACCACATACAAGTGGCTCTAAGGGGTCCCCAAATCGACCCAAGGATTCCCATGGTCGGGTATGTGTCCACCAATAAGGTTAGGACACGTTTTAGGGTAATTTTGTATTATTATAAAATTATTGTTTAACCCTTATTTACCAGATTTATCCTTAACCATGGTAAATAAAATATTTACCACAGTAATTATTCAAAATGTCTAAAAATAAAAGTTACCTATTTACACAATTTGGACATCCTGATTCCAAATATGGAATCGATTTTTATAAATTCAAAACAGAGAAGTGGCAGAAATTAATTTAAAATTAATTCCCGCTGTCAAAACAAAAAGCGTGTTTTTAAGAGGTAATAACTATCAAAAGATTGACACTTGTTTATGTTCGGTTTAATTGTAAAATTATGTCCAATGACCAACATTATATTAAATGGTAAAAATATATTCTAAATATACTTTAAAACCACTCAAATTCACAATTTATCACTATTAATTATTTTGATTAAAAAAGTTGTTTTTAATTAAAATTTAGTAATTTTCACTATTCATCAAAATATGAAAGTTATCCAAAAAGTACCAAAATTTCACCTTAGGATAAATTCGATATTCCGAATCCAAAAATGAAGTCCATTTTAAAATATAAAATATATATAATTTCAAAATTTCGGTATTAATATTCACAACGGCTAGTTTGATTGGTTGTGGCGTGTGTTAGAACTTGAGGTTGCGTACAACACACGCTATCGCATTATTCGAAGGGAAACATACCGTGGAAGCTTGGGGTGTTACAATATTCAACTCATAATCATAATGAATATTGATCCATGGAAAAAAATCCATAGGAAGGTAAATGTTCTAAAATAATCTTAGGGATTCATCATAATTCTCATACTATATATGTTTTTATAAAATCTAGTTCCCAAGGGTCCTACTAATCATCATTTGGTACTAACAATGGAGACCCTAAATTTATTAACCCCGATTTGAGGTTTAATTTATTACATTAGTACAAGATACAAGGGGTCACACTATTAAGGATTGATCAGTTTAATAGTGTTGGAAATCTAGATACATATATGTATTTGAACATACACTATAATATAAAAAATAGCATGGAAAACTTTATTGCATCCTTGAAAATCATTCAAATATTATTTATTCATATCCTAGGGAAAAGAAAAATAATAATAGGTAAGCAAAAATTCTCATTAAGGACGGTGTACATCAGAAAATATTATTAGTAAATAAGGAATGGTCAATATGGAAAGAAGAATAATAAAATCCACATGCCATTAAAATAATAACTTCATCTTCAAAATATATCCATGTAAAATATAAACACAATATCACATGGATAATAATAATTGAAACATTAAGAAAATAAATGAAAAATATCAGACATCATGATCTTATAGTCAAGTAATTGATCCAAGACATCACGAATCTTATCTCAAAGTTCTTTTTCAAAGAAATATTACATATTATCGAGGCCTTGTGTGAATAAATTATTATTTTTGGGCCAACATACACTGATAAATACTCATTATGTCTATCTCATGAGACCTACTAATGCATCAATGTTCTATCTATAACCTAGCCTTATCCATCACTTACATATGTCCAAACCATTATTTATATATTGAATCAATAATACATAATCAAAATGCCTTATTAATTAAAAAATATATGTATTTAATCAATAACATATAACATTAACACGTCATTAAAAAATGAAAAAACTTTTATAATAATCTTCCTTTAACAACAGATATAATAGTTGTATACGATTAAGAAAATATTGAAATGATAAATATTTTAATGATAAAAAATAATATGGATGTGATGGAGAAAAATAATTTCCAATTAATAATGTAGAGTTATAGAGAACATGATCATAATAAATTGAATGAAAAAAAATTAGGTATAATCCATAAATTATTATAGGTTGATAGAAGATCATAAATTTATATAAAATGAAGGTTTGGATGTAAAGTAATAAATTTTGGGAATTATAGAGGAAAATGGAAGTGAAAATTTTAAAATATCTTTCCTTAAGGATTTTTTGGTTTGTTTTTAAAATTAAGTTATAAATTATTTCTAAAATTGTTTTCAAAAATTTAAAAAATAATACCTATTTATTTTAATATAGAATCAAAAAATTCAAAAAATAAATAAAAATTTATTTTATTTGAAAAAACCTAGAAACTTATAGATTATTATAAATATCAATAAATGGTTATTGATATAGGAAAATATGTTCACATTGTATAAATTAAAAATAACATTCAATTCACACTTTTGTAAAAAAGTCAAATACTACTTTTTTCATAAAATAATAAAAATTATCCTTGTAAATTTTAAATTAAAGTTAAATGTGTTATAAAAATAAAATTACCATTCCATTATAAGTAGATAAAAAATTATATAAAAAAATATGAAGAAAATGAATAAGTAAGAGAAATTTTATTTATCAAAAAAGAGAAACAAGGTCGATTTTTCTTATTAACAATACTTCGGTTTCATAGTGTCAAATAGAGGAAAATTTATAAGAATACATGGAATCCATTGAAATAAAATATTATATGAAAATTAATATGGTTGAATATAGAAAGATAATACAATTATTCAAATTTAAATTTATATAAGAACAATCATAACTATGAGTGATATTGTAAAATACGCATTTACGGATTTAATATCTTCTAAATAAATACCCACTAAAAGATAAGAATGGAATTGAAAATTTTAAAGAATTTTATGAAGATTAAATTAATATATAAAAATTTTAAGTGTTAATACACACACCATACAAAATAAAATAGTTACATAATATGAAATATGTTTTAGTGCAGTGGAATTGAGATGAAAAATCAATTCTTTGAATTTTTCTCTTTGTTGGATGCATTATATCATCCAAAATAATCAATTTAAATTTATTAAATTATTTATCAATTTTTTTAACATTATTATATTTTATGTTCCTTTTAAAATCATTTTACATCCATAATTATTTCTTACATCAACCACTTATGGTTGTTTAATTAATTTCTCTAAAACTTATTTGATATATTGAACATGGTAAAAGGTGTAACGATATGGTACCATAATATAAAAAATGTTAATAATTTAATGAATATATCTTTTATTCACTGATAAAAAATTTAAAAACATCCATTCAAGATGGTATTATAAAAATGAAATACATTTCCCATTGAAGACATAGTGTGCACATATGCATGACAATGACTTCATTTTTTTAATCGGAGGAAAGGAAAGAAAGGATATATTTATTATTATATATAGAGTCTTATTTATATCATTAATATCATATATATTCACTAAATCTATTCTAATGATCATCCATGTAATAAAATGAAAAATGAATAACATTGCTTCGTCAAGGTAGTAGTCCACACATACGCATGAGTGACGTTATCATTTTCCAACAGATGGGAGGGTAATAAGGTATAAAATATTTTAACTATAATGAATTATAATACTCTTATAAAAATAATATATATGCTTTAAATCCATATTTATAACCTTTCATGTGAGATGGTGATTAAAAATAACACACATCACTTAATGGATATGGTAGTCCATATGTATGCACCAGTATGGTTTTAATTTTCCATTAGATATAGAAGAGGTAGATTATCATTTAAAATTAAATAAATAAAATTTAATTATATGTATGATACTAATTCTATTATATTCTTTTGGATTCAACAAATTTTAATGATGTATAAGAATATATAAATTGGAAGAGTTCAGTTATGATAATTTCATCTTCTTTCGGAAACCTCATTTGCCTTAAACATTAAGTTTTATTGAAGTGGTATTGTAAATATAAAAGAACCTATAATATTTGTATAATTATTTTAAAAAGATATTTTTATAGCATTTTTTAATTTATATGGATTATGAAGTGTCGAGAAGTGAGAGGATGAGGTTCCATTTTATAATTGATGTGGCTGGAAAACTTGAAAATACTTGAAACATTAATATATAATAAACATACTACCGAATTCAAGTGGCTCCAAATTTTAATAGTTTAAAATATGATATAGAAAAGGTATAAATAAAAACCATATACTATATTTAGGAATGTTTTTGTGTTATCTTTAAGACTAATCATTTTTATTTCCCCCTTTAACTCATTTTGACCTTAACCAAGGTGATAAAATTTTACCATGGTTACTATTCTTTATGAAAAAATTAAATTGAAATCATTACCTAACATTAATTATTATTATTCCAAATATTTAATCCATTTAATAATATTCAATTCCTAAAAGTTTCAAAAATAACTTTTAACAAAATCTTAAAAAACACAATGAAAACTATATTAAGAAAAATGTCTTTTTTAAGCATAAAAGTGATTTTACACAAAAATAAAGCATAATGTGAATTACCGTTGAATTAAAGGGAATTAATTTTAATAAATGGATAATAATTTTACCAAAAAAACAAAAATAAGAATTAATCTTCTGAAAACATTATTTAAAGAAAATAAAAAATAGATTTTCTTTAAATAAAAGCACTACTTAGAATTCTAAAATATCAAACATAGATTTATAAGTTGAACATTAAATTTTATAATAAACGATATTGTTTTATTAAATATATATTTATTTTATAAAATAGTTTTAATAATTTATAAATTCATTATTACATCAAAATAATGTCATAAATTCGATAATATTTTTAAAATATTTATTTTTCACCATTCACTCTAAGCTAAAATATTTATGAGAATAAAAAAAAATCACTCAAACCTAATTATTATATGATTAAAAAAAATTATTTTATAATATAAATTTATTTTTTAAAATTTATAAATCTATCTTTTAAATGAAAATAAAAAAATACAATAAACACATTTTTTTAAAACGATCCTTTTAAACAATAACAACTCCTAAAATTATATATTTTTTGAGATAAGTGGGATAATATATTATAGATCAAACAAACTAGACATATAAAATACAATCATGAATAGATTCATCCCAACAATGATCATCCCGTGATTTCCTATAGCTCTCCAAACGATGAGCGTTAAGATTACCCCCTCGCTTGATGAATGAAAATTTGCATTTTGTGAAGCTTTCGATCAAGGAACAAATCTTTCTCAGAATAAGGCCAAACCACTACAAATCTTCTTCCTTCTTAGATAATCTGGTAATCACTTCAAGGAACCATTATTACTCCAAAATATTATTCCACTCTTTTGAGAGATAAAGAAGGATCCTAGGGAGGATGCCATATACCTCCAATACCATAGGAATATAAGAGACTTGGACATCCATACAATGGGATTCCACAACCTGACCATTACTATAGTGGGAAACGAATTCAACACCAACCCTGGAATTATTAAAGATGAACAAATCTATATTAATTTAGATAAATCCCCCTTAGGGAGGAGTCCAGTAAGAAGAATCCAGTCTAGTACAATCCATTGAGGGCATCTCATCATTCTCTTTCCAAGAATTCATCCATTCAATGGACCTATTGACCCAAATATGATATTGGATCACCTTATTTTGGAAAATTCAATCATTTATTCTAGTCCAAACCAACCAAGAAATTGTACATATTATCCCTACCACTATCAATTCCAACGGAGACTCCCATTTATTAATATTTTGGACCAAACCAACATATAGATCAAAGAATTTTTTAATATCTATCGCCCATTAATTCCAAACCCATTCCACACCAAAACAAAACATAAATTAATTCAAAGGATATTCCACCACTTGAAGGCACATATGATAGCTATCTTCCTCCACAAGTTGTCATCTCACAAAAAATTCATGGGTTAGATGTATAATATATCAAGACTTCCACGAAAAAATTAACCTTCAATGGAGTAGTGAGTGACTAGAGCCTCTTACTGTTTTCAATAGGATATTCTTAATCCAATCCTTGAACTTGAAATTTGTTTCCCGAGTGAACTAAGTACCTCCTAGAATATTCCCCCATCAAAAAATATGATTATTACCCATTCCTATATTGAGAGGGATAATAAAAATGAGCTGATTATCATCCTCATAAAACTAGCTAAAACTATTTCCCTAATCCAATTCTTCCAATGAAGCATTGATCAGACCTCATTTCATTTCATTTTTGTAACCTAGAACAGTAGTTGAGGAAACCATTAGTTTTTTTTCATTTTCCTACCATAGATAAATCCAAACACTAACGTCATTCCCATCAGTAATTCTCCCAAGACAACCTCTATTAAGAATAAATTCAATGCCCCATATTCTTCTACATATAAAACCATGCCATGGACCTAGATGGGCATGGATAAAGTCAGAGTGAGGAAAACATTTTCTGTGGAAAACCTTTGAGAAGAGGGATTTTTTTGTAGAAGAGGTGCTATACTTACTTCTCCAATCGCACCTCATTACACCATTTGAGATTCCTAAAACAGAGACCTCCATAGAACATCAAAACATACAATTTCTCCCAAGTCACCCAATGGGAGTTATGTTTTATATCACAAGATATGCAGCAAAAATTTATCCTAATGAGAATGAATTTGATCAATAAGAGTTTCTGGAAATTCAAATAATGACATAGAATAATATAGGATTACTTGGGCCACCAAATTAATGATAACTTCCTCAACTTCCTTGGAAATATTCCTATTAGACCATAAGAAAAAAATTATCCACTATATCCATGATTGAAGTAAACACATGTTTATTCAATATACTATTAATGGTCAGGAGGTCCAGATATTTGAGATGACTTTTAACCAGAGGGAAACAGAACACCGACTATAATTCCTCCCTCTTTTCTTGTATGACACCTTTATTAATGGATTATTCTGACTTCAAGGAGTTGATACATTACCCATAATCCATTTCAGATTAATTATTTTTATAACTGAATATCATTCTTGTGGGGTAGTGCATACAAAAAGGATATTATCATATACAATGAATAGATGAAGATATGGGGCCCATTTTGACACACCTTAGCTCCATAGATAACTCCTTTCTCCACTGATTTCAATAGGATATGAGAAAAGATGTCAGCCACCAGAATAAAAAGATAATGTGTCAGTGGATTTCATTGCCGCAATCCTCATGAGGGAATAAAACTCCCTAAAGGGGTACAATTAATATTAATTTTGATAGATAATATCGTAACACCATTCATGACATTGAAGATCCATTTCATTCCAAAGCCCAATCTAGAAAGTACAAGTTCATGAAAATGAAATTCAAATTTGTCATAAGTTTTCATCATATCTAATTTCATATCCATGATGCCTTTTTTTGTATAAGGATTGAGTTATCATATAATGGAATAATAAATAGGCAATGGATGCATTATTATTGATAGATATGCTTGGAATAAAATCCCATTGATTTTCAATAACAATAAGTGGGGGGTAAATCCCAAAGTCTATCCACCAAGATCCTGGAAATGATTTTGTAAACAAAATTATACAAACTAATTGGTCAAAATTCCATCATATTATATGGGAAATGTTTTTTTAAGATGAGATTAATAAGAGTTTCATTCATGTATTCGATAGGAGGTCTTTCTACCCACAACTCCATCATCAATGAAACCACATCAGGCTGAACAATATTCCAAAATCATTTGAAAAATAGTGTATGAAACTCATCAGGCCCCAGGGCCTTTGTAGAGTGAATAAGATGAAGATCCCCAAGAACTTCTTCTTTAAAGATATATCTCTCCAAACTATGGTTCTTATCCTCTTTGACTATTTTAGAATGCATCTAGTCAGACATACAAGAGTTTCAATACTTTCCACTTTATAGAGGTTTCTAAAAAGATTCAGAATAATGGCGTGAATATTAGTGGTTTCATTAACAATCCTCCCAGTTTGATCTTCAAGTTAATAAATGTGGATTTTCATCTAACTTTAATATGATCTTTGGTGAAAAAATTATTATTTTTATCACCATCACTTATATCAGATTCTATTTCCCTCAGGATAAAAAATCTATCCTTCTCTATCAATACCGTAATATGATTCTTTTCCAAAAATGAGATATCCCTAAGTAAGGAATAATAATAAGGGAAATATTGATTTCTATTTAAGTGATTTTATACTTCATTAAAAATAGAGTAATTATTTACTAGTGTGTAATAAATAAATATGTATAAGTTATATTTTCTAAATATATTTTATAATTTGGTTACTCCTATTCATACCCCCAATACAACATCTATGTTATAAAAATCACATTTAAGTGATAATATTACTATAAGAGGTCACAATTAAATTTATTTTGCTGTTTAATGTACCATATGTTATAACATATTTTATTATAAAAATTAAATTCGATGGAGTAACATGAATGCTTTATTTTTTATCTTAGATATTTTCTGCCTAGAATTTCACCTAAAAAATTATTTTAAATATTTAAAATATATAAAAAACTTAAATTCCAAATCAAAATTAATTTTGCTTAAATCAATAAATTCCAATTTACACTATAACTTTAATTTTCTATTACACCACTAACAAAAATTTGTGTGGGTTTCTATAAATCCCTACACCATATTTTTTTTTTTGCATATACAAGACACCTCCCCTCGAATATCACATGAACTGTATAAGTTACTAATATTTGACACCTACTCCTACTCTAGATTTCCCACAAGTTATGTTCATGCTAATACAATACTCAAAATATAAAAATTTTTCTACCTATGAACACCTCTTTCTATAACCCATTATTTACACCATTAATCCATGGATCAACATGATTTGATAAATTATTTAGTTAAACTACTTAATCATACAATATATATGGTAGATGGTACCCCAGTGCGCCCATGGTCTTAAGAAACTGAACATCCCACAAACAATAGTGACAACTAAATTCACTGACCCTATGATAAATCCTAAAATGTAGTGACATTATTGGAATAAAAAACAACTAATTTCATACACCCACATTTTATGTTTATTGTCTACACTAGACCACTATTCTCTTGGTATTATACCTATCCATCGTTTAATTATTTAAAATCATAATTTATATTCATCACTTGAAACTATATCTATCATATGAATCTTATATCCATTATAATTATCATTTTAATATTTAAAGAGTTCCAATACTCTCTAACCTAATCAACACATTGGTCTATTCCTTGATGCCCAAACATAGTTAGTTATTAATGGTCTTGATATGACTAGATCATCCTAGATCAATATAACCATATAGGAATTTCCCATAAACTAGATGTATCTAGGGATCATGTATCCCAATATTCAAGAAAAAACATGAACATTATAGATTCAGATCAATTATGAATAATAAACTTGATGTTTAATGAAATTATTATGAAATAAGTGGCATACTATATAACTATATATTATGTGCTCCCTCTTATAATATTCTCCTTATCCTCATTATATGAACATGGGCCTTCTCATACTTCACAATTAACTAAGTTCCCATCTTCATCATTTATTATCCTTCCATACCTCTAGACCCCTATAATGAACATCTATCATTGTTCTATAGATATCAAGGTTCACATTAATATAATTTCCTATTTTATTGATCATATATCACTATGAAAACTATGTTTCAATAGATACACTACAAGGTTAGTGACCTTTATTGCTGCCATGAATCTCTTACATTCCACATTATTGTGAAAAATTTACCACCACACTATCAATTTCATCATTTCACCGATTCCCAACTATCTATACTTGAGGAACTCTTTAGATTCCTCAACAATTTCATTAAGCTAATTTGTTCCTCAGTGTCTCGTAAATACCCACAGTCTTTTCACAACATTTAATATTCATAAAATTACATAAATCATTACTATAATGAGCTAACCATATCGATTTAACAAAAATAATCATGAACTATTAGTCATTAGAGAATCATACTAAAAAGACATACTATTTTTTACTAGTCTTACCACAATACACCAATTTTCTTTGGTTAATTTACACCTAACCATCATCAAATATAGAATCCCAAGATAAAAATTCTCTCTTTTACTTCATTTCCATCAGATAAATATTACATACCATAAAATAATCATTTAATCCCATTAAAAAATAGTTTAATGTCTCTAAGGTCTAGTTATATATGAGGCTTATTTTATAAGACTTTTGAAAATTTATCTATAATGAAAACATATTTGACTCCCTTTTATAATTTTCATAAGATATAATCATATTCATAACTTGGTGAAGGGAAATATAAGAAATAGTTGAGTTACAAATATTAATATGAGAAAACCAGTCAATATTTTATCAAGGGTTAGATCATAATCATATGAGAATACATGGTCTGGGGAGGAATATATCTTTAAAATAACTTGGAAGAATAATATTTTAATGAATGTAATGATATAAGGAAATGTAATATCAAATAAAAAACATATAATATGGAAAATACTGTGAAATAAAGAGAAAATAATCATGACACTTAAAGCATAATCATAGGAATATGGCCTAAAATTTTTACATTCACTTGAAACCTATCATAATAATGAACTTTGGAACAAATATAAGAAAGGGGAATTCATAACATTACAAGAGAGAAAAATGTTCATGTTGTAAACAAACAAAATGACCATGATTCATGTTATAAAAAAATTATCGCAATCCATGTTATCAACAAATAAATTGTCCACACTTTAGGTTTTGAACAAAAAATGCCCACACTTCATATTTTGAACCATAAAAATTCTCATGTTTCATTTAATGAATATAAAAATTCCCATGTTTCATGTTGTGAAAAAACAAGATGTTCATGCCTCATGTTGTGAAGAAATAAAATTTCCATGATAAACATCTTTGTCTCTTGATATGTAAATCCTTAAACAATTCATTAAAGTGTGATATAGGTCCTCAACAGTCATCATCCATACCTATTAGTTTCAATAAAAATAAAATCCCTCATCTTATCATAAATAGACAATTTTAGGAAAAAATGTTTTATAAATTTTCCAAATGGAACCACCAAAGAAAATATGATAATTTAATATAAATAAATAATCCCACAAAATGATTATTTAATAAGATTTTATATAAAGTGGTTTATTAAGAATTAATCAATTATATAATAATCCATTGAAAATCTAAGATAGATAATGAATATATTTTTCTAAAAAAATTGTCTTAATGTCATTTTAAAAGTCATGATTCCCAAGTCACTTTACAAAAAATTATTTTTGAAGATGAAGAGGAAAATTATTAAAATATTACTTAAAAATTCCAATAAAGTTATATTAATATGAGATAAAATATATTTCAAAATTTTAATTGGAAGTGAATAATATAAGATCATGGTAGGTGGAAACCTTTTAAATATTATAAAACATGTTTATTGAAAACCCATATCATTAAATGGATAACATATACTTTATCATAAAATGAATAAATAGAAAAAAGGTTCATTGGGGATAAAAAAAATTTAGTTTCCACTAGCTAATGGAGAAAATTTTTGGGAAGTAAAATCATAGATATTGAGGAAAAATCCATTAAAATAAATGGGAATTATTCTTGACAAAATATCATTTTCATAAAATGATAGATTCATTCATGGAAGAATAATTGGGGGAAACATGTATTCCATATAAAATAATTTGTAAATAAAAAATAATCTTATCATTAGTAAAATATATAAATATTGAAGTATAATATTCAAATAAGAGTTATTATAACCGAAGGAAAACATTTTATTCAAAAAAACTCCTTTAAATTTGATGAGAATTTAACTAAAAAACTATTATAAGAGAGATATATATTAATATTACTTGAATCACCATTAATAAATGTAATTTCCTGATATATATAATAATTATGAATAATATAAACCACTTAAATAGAATTAGGTTACAAATACAAAACAAGAGTCGAAGAGAAGAATTTGTGATAAAAAACCTTACCCTATATTCATTCTAATCCGACCATGCTCTAACCTCATTTGAATCTTGAGTTTTCTAATAGAAAGATACTTGGAAATGAATACCTTAAGAGAAATAATGATGAAAAATATTATAGAAATTTGATATAGTTCTATTACAAGAAAATTGGAATAGTTTTAATAAACAATTCAAAGTAGATGTGAGTGTTGAGGTAGTGGAAATGTTACCTTTTCATAAGTGAAGAGAAGGGTGGTTTGGGAAGTATATACAATAATATTATATTATTATTCAAAGGTAAATGGCACATCAATTGAAATAAGATGAGTTCAAGTGTGTGTGGGTTGATATTATCCAAATTTATTCATATTCAAGACAACCTATAGTGTTTTTAGGTCTTTTCTCTTGTCTTTTTAACTTTTACATTAGTGGTTAATTTATAACCTTACTGATTAATTTTATTGAATAAGATTAAAATTGACCTTATTTAATAATTAGAACCCTATTATTTTAAATTTTAAAATAATTTTATAAAATAAAAATTCTAAATGTCCTAAAGGTTAATTTTAAAATAAACACACTTAATCCGATAAGAATTATTTTTAGGGAAAGAAGGTTTACAACCTTAAATTTACATGAAATATAAAAGAAAAATTGTTACTAATTTAGATAAAATAAAATAATTTATTATAAATAAAATAATTTATTATAAATAAAAAATATATGATTATTTCAAAGAATTCCAAATCGTAATCTCACTTTCAAAATTCTTGGTTCATTGAAAAGACCAAAAATGATTTTTATTAAAGAAATATTTCTATATAGTCCTAATAATGATGGAAATCAGTTAATAAGTTCAAATAATAGTATTATAATAATATTATTATTTCATAATTTCATATTTTATCACTAAAAAGAGATTTTAATATTCGTGGTCATAATTATATATATTCACCAAATAATCTATGTTTTGTAAAAAAATATATTTTTCAACTAAAAACAAATCTTTTTAGAAAATGATCAAAAATTAATACTAATTAAATTTTGATATTATAAATAAAAAAATTAGTTTTATATAATATATATTATAAAAATTATAAATATATTTTTTAAATTAAAATTCAAAATATTAAGAAAAACTTTTTTTATTGAAAAAAATGATATTTGAAAATAACAAGTGCTCTTAATATTTTTTCAATATAAATTTTTTGTTTTAAAAGTTATTAATATATTAGTTTATTTATAATAATATTTTAAAATTATTAAATTTATTATTTTAGGAAAAAATATATAATACCCAATAAAACGCTTCTTTGGAAAAAAATATAACATTAATACTAAACACACTTCAAAAAATACCATTAAAATTAATTATTTATACTAGAAAATTTAATTTTACTAATGAATTGATATTAAAATATTTGTTGGAATTATATATATAGACCATATAATACTTTAATTATATTAATATTTTTACATAATTATAATATATATATATATAGATATGACATTTTCATTTCATTGTGAGTTTTGAATTTACTACTTAAAAATACACAACTTCAGTATACCTATTGGACATATAACCAATGACCATATCCAAAACCACTATATTTTAAATTAATATACATGTAATGACCATATTTTTATTGATCATGTTTCATTCCTATTAATATATACTTACTAAATCATTAATTCATTCCACTGTCACTTCAAAAGATATAGTTCTTATTTCACATTTTAGATTTCTCATATTTCTTTCTCTATTCATGGTTATCTTCAAAATAATTTTTTTTATTTTTCTATTATTAATCCTAAAGGTTGAATATGGTCTAAGGTATTTTCTAGCCATGGATATTTTTTTATTTTCTATATATCGTTCCTGATTTATTTATACACTTTTCATGGATTTATTTTATCTATGGTGAGTGATAATTCATGGTGTGAAATACATAGTTTTATGTGTTTTTTTGTAACATTCCACTTATGAATGGAAAATATATTATTATTTTAGATTTATATATTTTATGAATTATTTAAAATTAAATTTTGATTAGTTTAAAAAAATGTTAAAAAACATTTGGAATTATAATCATTTGGTTTATAAAAAAATATACTTTCTAAAAACCTGGGGTGTTACATTTTTCCACTAAAAGTAATCGCATCCTCAAAATTATAATTATCACATATGAACATTAATAGTGTAGGGAATTTAATTTAAATATAAAATAATATATATTATTTCTATTGATATATCAAGCACAATAACTTGGGAAACATATGTTTTTACCCATAATTGGATTATACCTAATACCGTGTTCCTCTCCTTCTATTTGGGAAATTATTATAACATTATCAATTATCAAGACCTAAATTATATAATTTATTTCTATTTGGTGATTTTTATCATTATTTTTATTAATATAATATCAAAAATTAATTTAAAATATTTTTTCCTTAATCAGGATAATTTTTCAACAGTTATGTGGGAAATGATATATCAATGAATTCAAATTAAATTTATATAAAGGAAGTATAATAATATTTCCTCAAGGTGAATCCTTATCAACATAAACAAGGAATACAAATATAAAAAATATTTCTTTGATAATCAAAATATTGGGATATTGAATTAATTCTCTCATAAAAATTGTTAAGCCTACTAGTGTTGATAGAAATAGATTCTAATTAGAAATCCACAAATCTAGAGTGGGGGTTATAATAACTTTTACCTTTATTTATTTTGGACCTACTTTTTATAGTATAATTTAAATAGGCTTCCCGTTGTTTCATTAGTTTAGGAGGTTTCTTATGTTTATTATCCTAATTTTGTATTGGGTTAGGGAATCAATTTTTATAACGACTAAAATCAGTACATTTGAGTCATTAGAAATTCCTCACCCCCATTTTATTGATCAAATTATTTTCCCAGATCAATAATAATATGCTCTATGGCCAATCCATTCACACTTGAAATACAATATTATTCCTCTTAGACATTCCTATGAGTAATTCATCCAAAATTTTTAACATGTATAAAGGTGAATATTATTTCCTTTATCATCTTCATCACACAATATTCTATAAAACCATACTATTATTATGTTTTTAAAGTTTATATTTTTAGAAAGTATGAAGTTATTAATCAAAAATCAAGATAGTTGGGTGAGCATAACCATATGGTTTTCAATGAAAAATTATATCCCACTAGGTTGGTCATTTTGAAAATTACTATATTGTCCACCATATCTATTATAAAATAGGTTTTCCTTAGTCCATCCATATATAAACCCAAACAAATTAATCATGAGTGATTAATATTTATATCATAAAGGAATTATGAGAAACTCAACATTGAAATATGTTACTCTTTAAAACACTCAAATTATCTTCTTGTGAAACCAAATTCACTATTGGATCAATATAGGTTTATTAGATTGGGTTCTCTCATATTATATAATAAAATTCCTAAATATAATAAATAAGTTATAGTATTTTTCAAATATAATAGGTAATAACCAAATAATACCCCATTATGAGTGTCAAAATAGGTATGAAGTTAGGCATTCATGTCTTGCTCAATGTGATAATTGAGTTAATACCCAAGATGCCATTTTCAAGGTTATTACACCTAAGCAAATATATGAATGGGCCTATATCCAGTTGTACTATTTAGACAGAGATTTAATTTCTAATAGAACTACATAATATCTACTTTTAATAAACTTCAAACTATTATCACATGATTATAATTATAACTTATACATATACCTAAGATTTTATCTAATGTTATATTACCTTATTACCTAAAAATTACTAAACTAATTGTTAAAAATAACTTAAATATTTTCAGATACCAACTTTAGTGACCCAAGCAAAACATATAATCCTTTTACATTATTTCATTATGATAAACATTACATCACACATAATATTATCAGAATCTAAAAAATATAAGGTTTAGTGTCTTTGAGGATTAGTTACATATTCATCTTATTTTTCATAATATGTGATCATTTATCTATAATTAAAATATACTAGACTGCCTTCTAGGCTTCTCATAAGAGATACACTTATTCATAACCTAGGGAAGAGAAACATCAGAAATGGGTGATATAAAAGTCTTAGTATAGGAAAACATACCAACATGTCATCAAGGGTTAGATCATAATTATATAATAATACCTAGGTAAATGGGGAATATTTACTTAAAATAACCTAAAATATTAAGAGTTTTAAACAGGTTATTATAGAAGAACATGTACTCTCAAATGAACAACATATAACATAGAGAAAGAGTGAAATAATACTATAATAAACATGATTTATAGATAATAATATTTGTAATATGATTTTGAAATGTAAAATTACATTGAAACCCAGACTAAAGAAAATTTTGTACAAAAAAAATCATGGGTAATTTAACCATTATGAAAAAACAAAATTTCCTTGATTAATTTTGTGAAAACATTTCCATGCTTCATATTGTGAAGAAGAATAATTTACAAGTTTCATGTTATGAAAAAATTACCATTTTTAATATTAAAAAAATATTATATTTCATGATATGAACTAATATAATGACCATGATTTATTTTGGGAATAGACAAATTGTTCATAATTTATATTGTGGACAAAAAACTATTCACACCTCTTGTTGTAAACAAACAAAATTTCCTTTCATAATATATTGGTATCATGAAACATAAATCCTTAACTAATAATTTAGGGGAGGATATAGGAATCCAACCATCATTATCAATATATACAGGTGCCACATAAAATCAAATCAACTGGCTTAGTCTAAAAGCATTATTTTAAGGCTCACAAATCATGTTTATTATGTTTCTAATGAATTTAATGTTTTAGTATAGTAAAATATTTTATTGAAAAATTGTGAAAATTACATTAGTATAGATGTACAATTTTGATCTACTACTTACTATAATTAGTCACTATTATTTCAACTAATTATCACCGAACAATACTACCATCACATGGTACTTCCACCAGATTAATCGACTATCGGATATATATACCACCAGTTCAATAGTGCTTTAAGTAAATAAATCAACTACTCTATAAGGATACCTAAAAGGAAAATATACCACTATCATTAGATGAATCTACCTCCAAGAGAATATACTATCAAAAGAAAAACCATTCAGAAGAGATACTATTCTGAAGAGATACCATCAGATTACCCACCATTCTAAAGATCTACCTTCAAATGAGATACCATTAAAAAGACCTATGACTTCGGAAGAACTACATATTGTGAAGTTACATAAAGTGTAACATCCTAGATTTTCAATGAGGTACATTTTATATTAATTTTGGTAAAATTCATAGACTGCACCTAAGTTCCAATTGGTTAGTTTTAGAAGAGGAGGTATCTAGTGGGTTGGAACTTGACTGCATACCAAATTTCATGTTTTTAATTTAAGTAAAAGATTTTTTTTAAATACATGATTTGTATTTAAATAGACAAATTATATTCATCTAGAAAGACCAATTCACAACATTTAGTGGATTTTCCAAGGTAGGGATATCCAGATAATTACACGACTTGTAATGTATTTACAAGTCATGTAAATTCCTAACCTAGTTCTGAAAAAATGGAATAATCCTTGTTTTTTTTGACAAGGGATAATTTCATCATCTCGAACAACTGGGGAAACATGTGAGAGTAGCTCCTGGTGTCTAAACTAGGTTTTTCATGATATCCTCCATATTATCTCCATTGAATTCACTGTCATATCCATTAGAAGGATCATGGTAAGATCTTCTATCCTCTCCTTTATATTTCAAGTATTTCATCTCATCTATTGCCCTATTTTGGTGAAATATTATTTTTTTATCCTAAAGGTGGTAGAAAATTCTTTATTTTTCTTCCAACCAATCTTGAATCATGGGTCCAGAATAGATGAGGGAATCTCTACGAGGATAAGGTAGGTGTTCTAAGCTATTTTTTTTATTTTTTTACATTCAATAAATTATCTCATTATGTTGTGGGCTAGATCATTCTGGTGTTTCTTAGTTTTGTCCATAAATTAAAATGGATGTCCTACAATTCATTTGGTGACTTAAATTAGTGGAAAATTGGGTTGATTTCCTCATATTATGTCACCCAATTTGATGTGATACACCTTAGAACCATAATTAGCCTTTCCCTAGATGGTCTGAATATCCCTTGAGGAGTGTTTCTAGATAATCAGACTCTTGGATTATTTAATAAAATTGAATTGAATGATGAGCCATGAGTTATTCTTTACCTCTTATTCCATAAGTTGTTACTAAAAAAATCCATTGTTTCCTTGTGGGATCATATTATAGTTTTGTTGGATGAATGATTTTGCCTTGTTCCTTATGATTTAAATGGTTATTACCAATGAAATACTTGAACAACCTACTTATGATAATTTAAATTCTAGAATAAATGAAAAGGCACCTGAAGAGACTTGATATATATTTATATTATTATCTTGTTCAACTATTTTACCTAAGTGCTTGTGCGATTCAAGGGGTTCTAACATAAGGACCCCTTGGACGAACTCTTGTGCCTTACTGATAAAGTTGTAATGGGTAGTAAACACATTGGGGGTGACATCAACTATGCTTGGGATAGACTTGCCAAAAATTATCTTTTTTTAACTCTATATGAGTTACAATTATTCCCTAAAGGAGACCCCTTATATTGGGTTGGAGGCACGATTTTTTGAACCATGCCTTGAGAGAGACTCAGGCCCCTATGTGAAATATCAGCTATGAACTCAGATTCTAGTACTTGACCTTTCTTACCACATGCGGGACTTCATCTTTTGGTCACAATGTAAGAAATCCTTGTCATTGGTCATATTTGGATCACCTCAAGTGATACAAGGAATGTATTTTCTAATTTTCATAGTTGATATTTGGATTTCTCTCTATAAATTATAAAGTAGATTTATATTGAATTAAAATGAAAACATTTGTTTTCAGATGAAAATTGAACACTTGGTTTTGAAAACATCAGGATGTGTCCTCCTAGACTAATCAAAAGATTTGGGACATTACAACCTATGGTGATTAACCTTACACAGTTTATCATTTTAGGATCTATCAGTTTAGGTACACTTTGGAACCTAATATAATGTGGTTATTTAATTATTTTGTATTACATTTAATTACTATGGAACATTGTTTCGTTGATAATGCACATTATGTATTGGAATAGACTCCTTGGGTGTGGGCCTACAGAGATTGTATCTCACAATCTACTTGGGAGTCATTGGCACCTCAGTATAATTTATGACTGTAGGTATATAAAAAGGGTAGGAGTCAACTTCAAATGTTTGATTTCTATATTTAGGATGGAGTTTGGGAGTTGAGGATCAAGCCTATAATTGAGATACTAGTCTTAGTAGTTTTTACCTTTTTTGTATATTTTGATATCATGCTGTATATGCTTATTTCCCATACTACTTTCTTAACCTTTTTTATAGAACATGTCATACAATCATTATATTTTATATTATTATTATTCAGCTTCCACTTATTGTTTATTCAGTTGTCATAATTTATTATATCATTTATTTTGGTATCTATATGTTTTTGATAATTATTATATATCTAATTCTATGATATACTCTGATCTCTGAGGGAATAGTCTCCTAATGGACCCACCCTAAGCCCTCACTGATCGTCGGTGACTTTCATAATTTAGGAAGGCACACTTGAGGTCTTGTGGCCAATCGTCTTGGAGTACCGATGAATGGAATTCGAGGTGGGATACTACAACGTGGAATTAAAGATCTTTTTCTTTTTTTATTTCTTGCTGGGTTTAGATAGGAGACTATGAAAAATGATATTTTAAGAACTTGTTTTGGGGAGTAGCTAACCCACATATTGGGGAAATCAGAATTTTAAGGGTTGGGTAAATGTTGTTATTGATTATGTTATTACCGTTTCTTGAATTTTACCATTGGGTGACTCACTTGATTTATGATATGATTAATATTGATATTATTTTATTGTGTTGTTTATCCCTAGACCAATGATTTGACGGTGTATTATAATCATTCATCATACATGGAACCATGAGGATAAAATTACATGCATCATGCCTTGCTATATTTATATTTCTACATGCATTTCATATATTGCATGTGGTTTCTTCTTTTCCTTTGTTTGTTATTCCTTTTTATGACTTTTTAGTTATTCTGGAATCAGTGATGTAATTAAATAGACCATGATATTAATAACCTAATAAATAAAAATGAACCAGAATGAAGTAAAATTAATTTTATGTTTTAAAATCAAATGGTTACCAAATACGAGACCTTAGTCTGACCAAACATAGTAGTGGACAATAGGTAGTGTCTCCATTGATCCTTCTATTTCTTGTTATTATAACTCATACCTAGCTCTAGGATAAGATAGAGGGGTGTGTTTCTTAGTAGTTTATTTTTTTTCATGGCCTTTCATACCAATTTATCAACTTATTATAATTTTTTGAGGAATTTTCTTGGAATTAATAGAGTTATGCCACCACAACAATGTCATGTTGTATGCCAAAAAAGTGGTGATGAGCATACTAATGAGGTAGAGGTCTATAATACACCTATGATACCTCCCGTAGTTCCACCTAAGGAACCTCATATAGACCTTCCATTGGGTGTTGATTCCCGGTTACCGTGCAATTTTCTTTTCTTTATGCATTCAGTTCCGGGTGCACCTCAATCATCCCCTTCTATGAAAGTGTTGAACCTTGAGTTCCACCCACAACATCCTACCATCTTATCAATGGATGATGGACCTTAGGATACAGTGTCTTGGTTAGAGGCTATCGTGACAATCATCGAGCACATCGAGACACCTCCAGAGTGGAGGGTCAATATCACAACCTATCTATTATGTGATCCCACCAAGCATTGGTGGGATGTTCTAACTCTACATTGTCGACATCAGGGTATGGTCTAAAAAGACATCCCAACATCCTTCTTTGATTTTTTCTTCCCACAAACCTTGATAATATATCATATTCGGGATTTCATGCACCTTGGTCAACGTGACATGTTAGTGATGGAATACTCAACTCACTTCACCGAATTGAAACATTTTGGACTGACCCTCACTAGTGATGAGATGAATACTTAGAGGCACATAGAGGATGAGATTTATTATTCCATTATATAAAAGGTGAAAATATTTCATCTAACCACCATTTCTGAGATTATGAACTGGGACCTCATCATTTGGAGGAACATAAGAGAATCAGCCGACATGAAGTAGAGTAGTTCAAATTCCAGGAAAATGAGTGGTTTATCCTTGGGAAGAAGTGATGATTTGAGGGTACACATGGGGGAAGTACCAACTAGGTGTAATACACTAATAAAATTTTGGTGTGTCACCATTGCGGAATTCATAGCCATAAAAAAGACCTAGTGTTTGAGGAACCAGATTGAACACTGGGCTTGCGGCATGATGGGTTACCTCTAGGGGTTCTACCAGTTTTTTCCATCAGTGCCAAGTGAGTGAGGTTCCATGACAGTAAAGTTTTCAGGTGATGTATCATTAACACCTCATTAGGTAGAAATATTGTCTTCTATAGGCCGTTGAGGATGATAAGGTGGTCATGATCGAGGGTGTAAGACTTCAGGGTTCCAATGTTAATAGAGTGGACTTGCTCAGAATACCTAGATAGTATCTCCATGATGTAGTTCAGGACATATTTATGATGTCCATCATATTATAGAGTAGAAAAGTCTAGGTCTATCTACAATTATATTTACTATTATAATATACTATACTTTAGTATCTTCTTTATTTGATGCAGGTACGTCACACTCTTTTTTATCTTATGTGACCATGGGAATTATGGGCTTAGTTATAGAGTACCCCAGTGGTGTTATAACCCTTGAAATAGAATTAAGAGTTTGAGAAGAGGGTATAATCCAGTGAAAGGAGTTCCCCTTGAAAATTGTGGGTATCATTTTCTATCGAGTTTCTAATCCTTACGATGACTAGATTTGATTTCATTCTAAAAATGGACTGACTAGTTCCTTATCAATCCCTGGTGGATTTTTATTTCCAAAAGGTAGCTTTCACATCACTAGGGGTTGAACGTATTTCCATAAGGGATAATTAGACCTCCATGAAAATTGATCTGGACACAAGCATAACAGGATATGTGGAGTGACAAACCAGATTTATAGTATCTTTATGAGTGATCAGGGAATATAGCTTATGGAATTCCCTCATGTGGCAGACTATTTCAAGGATTTTTTCCCTTAACATTTCTCTAGTTTTCCACCTGAGATAGAAATTATGTTCACTATTGAACTTATATCAGGTGTAGCACAAGTGTCAATTCCTCTTTAGAGGATGGAACCTACAGAGTTCCAAGAACTCAAGAAGAAGCTTTAATGCATAGAGGTTACGAGTTTATCTAACCTAGCACAATGCTATGGGGTTCACCAGTTCTTTTCACTAAGAAAGAGGATAGAACCCTTCGTTTTTTCATGGATTACCATTGATTAAACCACTTTATAATGGTAAATAAGTATCCACTACCTTGTATAGATGACCTATTCAACTAGATCTGAGGACCAATTTTTTTTTTCTCTAAGATATATTTGAGGCTAGGCTACCATCAGGTTCATATAAGGACATCAGATATACCATGTAAAATAATCTAGAATAGGTACGGTGTGGATGAGTATCTGGTAATTCCATTTGGCCTGATTAATGTGATGAAAGTCTTCATAGATACAATGAATTGGGTTTTCCACATATATCTTGATATCTTTTGGTAGTATTCATTGATGACATATTAGTGTACTCGCAAACCATAAATGACCATGAAAATCCTATTAATATTATATAAATTCAACTTAGAGAGAAACAACTTTATAAAAATCATAGTAAATCCAACTTTTGGATAAAAAAGGTTCACTTCTTGGTTTATATCACATATGAGGTAGGCATATCAGTTGAACTAGATAAGATGACCACTATAGTCCTCTAGACGAATAACAAGAACTTATTTGACACATGAACCTTCTTAGGGATGGTTGAATATTATTAGTGATTTATCTAAGAATTTTCACACTAGGAAGTATATAGCATCCCGCCTTTTTATCACATAAACTTTCATTACATTTTACAAAACCTAGGATCTTTAAGGTTTAGTGTCTTGGAAACCAGGAACATAAAACATGAAAACATAAAACATTATTCTTAAACACTTGAAAGGATTATCCTCATGTTCATCCTAGGTTCATTACTACATCTCATAACCTGGGGACATACATCAAAAGAAAGGGTGAGCAGAAGGCCCAGTAAGGGAAACAAGGGGAAACATTTAACATGTGAACTTGAGATACATAAAAAATGTCATGAAAAAGAACTTTAAGGCATGAGAAAGAAATCATGAGGAATATCATAATAAAAACAACATTTTTCATAACTTGAAGATGTGGCTAAAACATTTAATATCGAAAATCATTTCTTTTCACCAAGGTCGATCCCCAAGGTGTCATTAAAAATTACCATGGTTATTCACCAAGGTATCAGTCTAAAAAGTCATCTCTAGAGATTAAGTCTTTACCCAATGCATTGGAGTGATATTTGGACGCACCCTTGACATGTATTTATTATCATGTGAGCCACATATATCATCATTAATTATTTCATAAACAACCCATATAGCATAAAATAAATGGGTTTCATTTCATAATCATAATGTTTTAAAAACTGCTTTAATGACATGATCTTTATGTCAAATTAAACCCACGGAAAGGGAAAGAGGGTTTCATATATGTAAATAAAAGAATTTAAAATATAAAATTTTGAAATATATGTGAATATGCCTTTATAAATAAGAGCTTTGAGTATTCACTTAATAACATAAAATAATTTTTAGAAAAAGAGAGAGGCATTTTGAGACAAACATTCTGCAGCATAACGGCTATGTTACAAGGTTTCAGAAAACATTAAAAAGAGAGGGGACATGGGTCACCCACTCATAAATGATCCATAAAACAGTAGGGGTACATAATATAAGGAATTTAAGAACATGGTAATGAAATTTGAAATATATACCATATGAAATGAAGAACATGAAAGGAAGACAAAAATAAGATTTATCTTATGAAAATTCGGCAGCCTAACAGCGTCACTTAAACTTGAAAAAAATGAATTGATGAGATAAACTAGGGTCTCTCCTCATATGAAAATAAAATATCAGTATGATAGATATATATATCATACCCCAACATAATAAAAAGGAACTTGAATGACTTGACATGAAAAAAGAGAAAGGTGAAAGAATCCCTTAAAAATTCGACAGCCTAACGACGTCACTTAAAACTTCAAAATACTGAATTGAAGAGATAAAATATGGTCTCTCATAATATGAAAATAAAAGATCAGTATTATAGATATATATATCATACCACAACATAAGAAAAAGTAACTACAAAGACTTGACATGAAAGTTGAACTTTGAAAAATGAGAAAGATGAACGAATCCCTTAAAAATTCGGCAGCCTAACGACGTCACTTAAACTTCAACAAAAATGAATTGACGAGATCAAATAGGGTCTCAAATCATATGAACATAAAAGATCAGTATGATAGATATAGAGATAATACCCCAACATAATAAAAAGGAACTTGAAAGAATTGACATGAAAGTAGAACTTTGAAAAAAGAGAAAGGTGAACGAATCCCTTAAAAATTCAGTAGCCTAACGACGTCAATTAAACTTCAAAAAAAATTAATTGATGAGGTCAAATAGGGTCTCTCATCATATGAACATAAAAGATCTGTATGATAGATATTGAGATCATACCCCAACATAATAAAATGGAACTTGAAATACTTTACATGAAAGTAGAACTTTGAAAAATGAGAAAGGTGAATGAATCTTTTAAAAATTCGGCAGCCTAACGGCGTCACTTAAACTTCAACAAAAATGAATTGACGAGATAAAATAGGGTCTCTCATCATATGAACATAAAAGATCAGTATGATAGATATAGAGATCATACCACAACATAATAAAAAGGAACTTTAAATACTTTACATGAAAGTAGAACTTTGAAAAATGAGAAAGGTGAACGAATCCCTTAAAAATTCGGCAGCCTAACGGCTCCACTTAAAAATTCTTAAAACGAAATGATGAGAGCAAGAGGGGGAATCTAATAATATGAACATGAAAAGGGAATTAAGAGGAATATAGAAGAACATCCTCCAACATAATATCATGGAGCATAAAAGAAATAACATAAAAGAGATTACTTGAAAAGAAAGAGAGAGGTCAGATCCCTTACCTTAAAACGTAACTCTTAAAACTCAAAGGATGGGACCTTGAGGGCTTGGGGGAACCATAGAAGGACTCCTTGGGAGGAAATGAGACCAGAACTTCTTTAGGGGAGAGTTGGGAGTCGAATGGATGAGAGTATGGCTTGGTATTTATAGGGAAAGTGAGGGGACAAGGCATTAATGGCCAAGGGACATCTCATTGGTGGTGTTGGAAAAACCATGGGCTTGCCCATGGTATTTGACCATGGTATTGACCACTTGGGACACCTAATACCTTATCTTACTATTCATAAGTCTAAAATATTGATTACATACTTAATACATCATTTAATGATGTCATTGAACACCTGTAACTTAAAAACTGTATTTTCATAATTCATAAAAAATTCAACTTTCTCAGAAAAATCCCAAAATTTCATCTTAACCAAATATCGACGCTCTGATTAAAAATATGAACTCCATTTTATAAAAATAGTTTTCTAAATATTTTTAATTTAATTTTTAAATAAAAACACTATTCACCGAAAATTCATTTTTTCAGAAAAAACCCCTAAAATTACCATAACATAATATCGGTGCTATGAGTTCAAAAATAAAGTCCATTTTATAAAAATAATTTTCTACATATTTTTAATTTAATTTTTAATTAAAAACACTATTCACTCGAAAAAACTAATACTTGACTAATAATTTATGAAACTGTTATTTAACCATTTTTTTGAATCTCATTACTTAATCAAGGTGCCTAGATTATATTAATACTTTCTTTAAGTGAGATTCCTAATAAATTTGGTCACATTACTAATCCTAAGCATAAAATCACTATTCATAATTTACTATTCATCAAAAATCAATTTGATCTTATTAGACTCTAAATTTCGTACTGAACATAATTGTAGAAGACCATTTTTTGAATATCATTACACATTTTTAATTATTTAAGGTTTACATACACATTTTTAAACAAAATCCACACAACAATCGTTGCACTCCTGGGCAATCATCTTACACCCAAACCAAAATCCACACAATAATCAAAAATGAGAAAATATCAATGATTTTATCCAAAATAGAATTCCATCATGTCTCATTAATGAATAAAAATTCTCTCATTTTCATTTCAATCATTAAAATTTGTTCAACCTCATAAATCAATCCACGGCCCAATCACAACCTACCTCACATTGAAATTTATGTCACTCTTCACTCAAGAGAAATTGAATCTAGAGTTATATTCATACTTTAAAATCGCCTGTATCACCATAGGTTTGTGAAAATTATCATTTCTCCACAGCGTGAAACATGAAAATGAATTTAATCATGAGGTCTTTAATTAAAGGTTCAAATGATTCTGTGGCTTAGGGTTAGTGGTAAAATGATTGAAAAATGTTCCAAGCTAGAAAGAGGAGGTTGAACTTTTAAATACAATGCATGATTAAATCAAGTGAAAACACAGGAAATTCCTCACTCAATACTGCTTGTAAATGTAAAAAAACAACCCCAACCCTCTTTATGACATGTGTAGACGCCGGAAAAGTCCGTTGTTCCCAAACGAAGCTCCGGATGCGGAAAGTGAAGTGATATTTGGAGTCGGAAGAACGTTTCGGAGGGCCCGGAGGCCTTGCGCGGAATTTCAGAGGCCCGCGCGCAAAGGTGATGTCCCGCACGCAAAACCCCCGGGATGCGCGCAATACGCCGGTCCGGCGCGCAATTTTGCGCGCCGCGGGTCCGCGCGACTCCCGTACGCGCCGCGCCCGATTCCGCGCCCGCGAGAAGAATTTCGCGCTCGCACCCTGGATTCCGCGCCCGGGGTTGCCTATAAATACAAGGCTACCCCCAACGTTTCAAAGGTTGCTGGAAGTCGAAACGTCTCTCGTGCGCGCAATTCAACCCTTTCCGCGCGCAATGACGAACTTCAGGTAACCTCCTTTCTTTCGCGCAAGAAAGCCTCGGGGTCCGCCTTCGCGCGCAATCCCCGCTGGCTCCTTTCATTTGACTAAACATTCACCCTAAGGCCTTTGCGCGCAAAAGAACCCGCTTGCGCGCAATTGCCCCCGGGGTGCGCGCAATCCGGCCTGATTGCGCGCACCCCCCTTCTTTCAAGTGGCCATTCGTTAAAGAATGAGCCGTTGCCCCCGCGCGCTATCCGAAGCCCGGTGTGAGCAATCTCAAGCATCCGCGCGCAAGGCGCTGGCCCAATTGCGCGCCAGCCGCCCCGATTGCGCGCCGGCCCGCAGTATTGCGCGCAAAGCTTCCTTTTTGCGCGCAATCTGCCAGGGTCGTCCCCGTTGACCTTCTAAGGGTACCCGCCTGTGTGGCACCCGATGATTCTCATCCCGGGTGCCCGCACCGTGCGTTGTCTTCCCGTGCGGCCCTCCAGGCTTGCGCGAAGTGACACGCACCTATGTCCAGCATGACGTTAAACTGCATACTCGTCCAGCATGACGTTAAACTGCATATACGTCCTGCACGACGTTAAACTGTACATCGTCCGCGCTGCAAGACGTTAAACTGCCAAGTGCTTCGTCCGGCAACCTATGCCCAGCATGACGTTAAACTGCACACCCGTCCAAGCTGCACGACATTAAACTGCCTAGCCCCCATCGTCCGTGCTGCAAGACGTTAAACTGCCAAGTGCCTCGTCCTCAACACATGACGTTAAACTGTACTTCGTCCGGCAAGACGTTAAACCGTCCGCTTCGTCCTCAACACATGACGTTAAACTGTACTTCGTCTGGCAAGACGCTAAACCGTCCGCAACCTGATCCCGTGCTCCGCACGCAGGGTCTCCCCCGGTTTGGACGTGGCCCCCACCCGCTCGTCTCTGCAGGGATGTCGGGATTGTCCCCCTTTTGGGACGATTTAATGGGAGTGGCTTTTCCCTACGGGGGCAGGGTATTACAAACCCCTAGTTTCTCGTGGGAGGCTGCACATGTGTATCTCCATTGCACCTCCCCACTGCCGAAGCCAGTAGAGGGTCTGACTGGGATCGAGGTGTCTTTTGCTTTCGGTCCAAGTCCCTTCCAACTGAGTTTTGCAGTATCCGGGCTGCCCCAAGTGCGTAAGTCCTGACAGAATGAACTACGTGGACTTTGATCCCTGTCTCCTATACAGGGTACGTAGGAAGCCTCCCCGAGGTTCAAGCCCACCACCTGGTCGTCCCGGTCGTATTTACGTCGGTTCGTCCATCAGTGGACCCCTCCAGGGTTCACGCTTGCGTTGATTCACCTATGAATCCGCCCCTGTGGGAGACTGCCCGTGTGTATCTCCACGGTGCCTCCCCACAGCCCCCCTTTTCCATTTCCCCTTTTATCGTCCAGCATGACGTGAAACTGTGATCCACCCGGCCGTTCCATCCCCCCTCCGTGCGAGGTGGTTCGGGTCAATCCTCCGCCCGGCGGCCTAGACCTCTTCGTGAGTCGGCTTGCCAACGTCCAGCATGACGTTAAACTGTATGCCCGAACTACGTTGACTTTGATCCGTGTTAACGCGCGGTACGTAGGAAGCCCCTCTGGGGTCCAAGCTCTTTACTCCATCATCCATCCTGATCCTTACCCGGGCCGCCACATCCCGGTGGGGTCATGCCACTTCACTTCACTCCACGTTACTTGGGAAGCCGCCCATGTGCTGGCCCCAGCGTCGGAGGTTCCCCGCAAAGGGGTTCTGTCATCTGATCCACTTTTCGTGTTGATCGGTCCGATGCCGTCCCCGCTGGACGTTAAACTCACGGCATACCCCGTGTTAAACACGAGAAGCTGAGGAAAACCTCAGGTGACACAGTTCCCCGCACCTAGTACGGGATGCCTCAGGCCATCGTGCCTTCGAGAAGCCCTATTAGGGACGGAAGACAGACGTGCAGAGCCGCAGTGTTACGACACGCCCCCAGCACCCAGAGCCACCCGACCTTCTCACCGCAGGTTGCTGCCCCGCCCAGACTCCTTGGAACGTCCGGGCGGAAGCAGCGTAATTAACCGGTGTCCATGAAGATATGGCGCCGGGAACGAGATTCACGAACATTCTTAAGTCTATGAGGGAGACCCGGATTAGGCGACAAGTTCCGAGGAGACGTCCGAGGAAGGAGAAGCCGACATCCCATCATCCCGGTTTCGATCAAGGAGCAGACGCCCCTGAATAAGGGACGGATGCCGCCCGCCCTTGGAAAGCGGGACTGCGGGACCACAAGCCGCGCGCCCATCCCCTCGGGTTGACGGGTGCACGCGCGAACGCGTCCTGGCGGAACAGCGTAACCCGACGCACATCCGCACCGAAACAGAAAAATGGTGAACCCGACGTGAATCTCTTCTCCTCGATACGAAGACCGATGGCTTTCAGAGGTGTTGGAAGACCGGCGTGTTGCCCGGCCAAGCATTCAGTCTTACCCGCCAGGGGCTGGGGAAGGGACATCGGGCACTCCGTCTCGCAACGTCGAGGGCCTGGGTTCCCCCCACGGAAGGCGTCGTGGCGCTAATGGTTGGTTTTCGATTCCTTTTTCCTGTCAGTATTAATGGGTCATTCTCCCTGCTTGCAGAAATCAGGTCGCCCGATCTAGTGCCCGAACGCCACCCGCCCACTGGCGCAGGGACAGGGGAGACACCGACGCGGCTGCTCCGCGCGGTCCCGCCCGTTCCGCAGCCGTCCCAGCAGCCGCAATTGCGGGACGACCACGCCCTCTCTCCCCCTCGGAGGTCATCCAGAGAAGGGTGATCAACACCCTGGTGCGGAGATACGAGGAAGAGGGAGTCATCCCCACTAGGGAAATGGCTCGCCTGGACCTTGAGGAGGCTGCGCCTCGCCACCACCGCCGCCCCCGAGGGCCGCGCAGGGAGGCACCGCTGCCTACCTCAACGTCCAATCGCTTCGGGAGTTTATCCCCGGAGCGCTCTGACAGTTCCCTTCCTTATGCGGATGAGGTGGGAGATGCCCAGGATCACCCTATCCGAGGTCCGCTCCAGGGATCCACGATAAGGGCTCCCGCCAGACCACGGCGACATCGCCGCCAGGCCCCTCAAGTCGAGGAACAGGCTCTCCACCTGCCCGCGCCGCTCATCCCGGCTCGTCTGTCTCGACGCCAACGTCGGGCACGAGCGGAAGAGGATGCCCACCTTGGGGCTCTGGCAACAGCGGCCGCATTGGCCCAAGCCACTGCTGGCTCCAGTCGCCAGGCCTCTGCGCATCCTGAGCGGGGGAACTCCTATGCCCGACCTGGATCGAGGCCCCGACCGCCCCAAAGGCAGGTTGGGTTGACTCTCCCGGTTGCTGGCACGGGCAGTAGCCACCGCGGACCACCTCGCGGTAGCGCTATTCACCGGCAGGGTCTACTCTGCGTGGCCGATTCTGGAGGCATGGGTCATCCCACCTCCCAATCCCGGCCCGGAGGCCTGCCCTGAATCATCTCTCCCCGCGTCCCCTTTGATATCTGTCCCGGTGCCCCTCGCACCTTGGTTCCCAGTCCTCTCGGCCCCAGCACCAGTGCGGCCGGAGGACGCCAGGACAGAGATCAGCCCTGCCCCGAAGAACCACCCAGGGGCAGGAAGGCAAGGCGTCGACGCCGAGGGAAGAATGTTGCGGAGTTCCGGACAGAGATCCGACCGGTTTGCTTCTCTGACTCAGAGGCAGAGTACGATTCGGCGACAGAGCCCCTTCCCCAATCCCGCCAGTCAAGGGCAGGGGTAGGAATGCGGCACGTCAGCCTCGTGCTCCCCGAGAGCGAGATCGATGTGATCCCCGCGTCTCTCCGAAGGTATATCCGGAGTAATGAGGGCCTGGTAGACCCCCAAGGATCAAACTTGCGGTTGGTACCGGCCCCTCCGGAAGTGCCTTCCGTCTCGATCAGAGAAGCCGGAGACTTTTTCTGGGGACCGACGGTCGAACCACGATCTGGTGCGCCCTCGGCGAGCACCGATGCTACGGCAGGATGTTCGCTCGCCGGCCCGTCCTATCGTGATGTGGTAGCCAGGCCACCGCCACCCTCAGGGGAAGGTCCGGGATATGGAGGCCAATCGGCCTGCTCGCCGTATTCACCGCCGGCCAGCCCGTCGGCCCGGCGGCCCGCCTCGGCACCACTACCAGTTCCCCGTCCGTTCCCAGCCATTGAAGAGGACCAAGGAGATATGGGTCCCGAGTTTGAGTCGTGGAGCTTCTGGACCGTCCTTGCAGAGGGCCACTTCCCTGAGAAGTTTTGGCCAGTCGCAGGACCGGGCTTTGATGCACCCGAATCGCTCACCCCGGATGAGTTCGAATGCTTCCGCCGAACTCTCCGGGAGACTCGCTCCTGTCTTCACTGCCTACAAATGCCATACCCCGGGAGTCAACTACACCTGGAGGATATTGGTGAGCAGTGCCGTCAAATTGACCTGGCCATGCTCCCCGCGGTTCGGCACCCCGGGTCATTTGGGCACCACGAGGCCCTCCAACAACGATGCGTTGAGTGCTTTCAAGTACTCCGCAAAGTTATCGAGGAAGCCACTCCCCACGTGTATATCCGTGGATGGGGGCAGTACGCTGCCCTACGCTTCAGTGTGATCCGCCGACAGCCCGATTCGCTGGGTGGCCCTGAGGGTATATCCCCAGGGACAGGAACAGTCAATATGGCTGACCTGTCGGGAGAGGGGAACGACTTGGAACTTCTCGACGGGGGCTTCCCCCCCGAAGACAAGCCGTCGTCAGACCCATCAGTGAGAGTTACTCGTCATCAGAGGAACCTCCTGGGGCTCCCCGCACCCACTGAAGCACTGACGTTGAGCCGAAACGTCAGCAAAGGAAAAGAGCACAGCGAGGCTATAAGGCCCGCCGACCCATCTGCCTCCATGCGGAAGGCAGAGGAGGATCCCGAGAAGGCTACGCTACGTCAGCAGCTCGCCGAACAGAAGAGGCTGGTTGACCAGCTCCTCGCCGAGCGCGCTGCAGAACGGCGGCCTGACTACGGTGATCCCAGGCCAGGGCAGCAGGGACCGGAACAACCACCCCTCGATGAGACTCTCCCGGGCAACCGTGATTACGCCGTGTTCGCCGACAGGAGAGAGGCCATTGCCTACGGCAAGAGGGCGCGGTATGTTTCGCCACACCCTCCCGAGCGGCGTGACTACCCGAGAGATCCCGCTCGGATTCCTCCCGCTGCCCCAAGGGCCGCTCCGCCAGCCATCCCACGAGCTGCCGAGTTCGACGATCCGGTCGACGACCCGATTGAAGGGCCATGCAATGCGCTCGTGGTTAGAGATCCTCGCCAGGACTGGAACCCATGTCCGGACGATCCGATGGCGGCACTCATTGCCCGCTTGGAAGCCTTGGAGACTCGGCAGGTGGCGATCCCACCGGACGGCAAGCCATACCCAGCATGGGTGGATGACATGCCGGCGCCTCCGGGATTCGGGAATCCCGCTTTCGCCCCCTTCAACGGGACCGGAGATCCGCCACAACATTTGGCCCATTTCAACTCGAGGTGCGGGCCTATGTTGGGGACTCCGGCGCAGCAAGAGGCCGCTAAGCTTCGCTGCTTTGTCCAGACACTGGAAGGGCCAGCATTTGTCTGGTACAGCCAGCTCCCCGTCGGGTCGGTAACCAGCTGGGAGGACCTCCGTAGACAGTTCCTCTACCAGTTCAGTTCCACGACCCGGAAGACGAGTATCGCAGACCTCTTCAAGTGCAAGCAGAGGCCTGATGAGCGAGTCGCGGACTTCGTCGCCCGATGGAAGGGTCTCACGTATTCCCTTGACATGCCATTGACTCAGGAGCAGTTGCTGACAATGTGCGTCGGGAACGTCAAGACCGAGCTGGTCCCTTCCCTGATTACTCAGAATTACCCCGGAGGGTTCAGGGACTTCTCAGACAAAGCTCAACGTCTTGAGGAAGCCCTGCAACAGGCCAGCCAGGCACACCCGCTGCCTCCTATGATTCCTGCAAGGAGAGCCAGCAGGGCTGAGCCCGCTGCTGTGGCCCAGATAGAGGCTCCCAGGCCGTTGGAGCTGCTGCCGGTGAGGCCAGCTCCGCAGCCTCACAGGAATCCGCCTCCACGGGCTCAGTTCCCGGCCCAGCAGCGGCAGCCTCAGAACCGGCCGGCCCCTCCGCGTAATGTACCGCCACAACCCAGGCGAGATAATCAGGGTCCACCTCCTTGGCAGGCCCCTCCGGCCCCTCGTCAAGACCGCGCTCCCAGGGGCCCGCGACACCTGACGTACTCATTCCATGAGGATCAGGTCCCCGGTTATTTCCGGAGCGCCCTGGAGCAGAGGATTGTGCGATTGCCTGAGTGCTGGAGGCCAGAGGAGGCACATCTCACGGATAACCCCCGCTACTGCCCCTACCATCGGGCCCTGGGGCACACCATCCAGCGGTGCTATGTGTTTAAGGACTGGCTCCAAGACCAGATTAACAAAAATGTAATCAGGTTGGGCCCAGCTCCAGCACAGGTAGCGGGCGTGTTCGTGGGATCAGATGACGATAGTGGCAACGAGGACGAATGGCAGCTGGTCTCCGACCGCGGGTCCCAGAAGTATAATAACTGGATGGCCCGCAAGACGACCATTCGCGCCCAGGGAATCATCCGTGCGCGCTTGAATCAGCCTGAGCCCCCGAACCTGCGGGTGCTGCTTCGGCATCGTCGTCCCAGTCTGCCTCCTCCAAGAGGAGCAAACGGCGGCAGCGCAAGAAGGAAGAGCGCGCCCCGCCAGTTCCGCCACTATCCCGTACTCTCGGCGATTTCATGCCCCCGGAGATGGGGGTCCCTCCTCGGATCCGCCCGGTGATGGATGATTCGTCCGATGACGGTATTGGGTACGCTTCGGTTAACACCGTCGAGCTGGTAAATCCCTTTTCGGTTCCCGACGTTGAAGAACACCAGGTGGACCTCCCTAGTGTCCCCGGTCGTCGCCACCGTCGGAAGAACCGCAGCAGCAGGAGTCGCCGGGGCACAGCCGTCGGTACCTCCGGCCAGGCCGTGCACGCCACTGAGACTAGGCGGCAGGCTCAAGATCGAGCTCAACGTGCGCAGGCTCCCCATCCGGGGATGACGGATTCGCCTCCGCCACTGTTTGTGGTATGGGACCGGGCAGAACCGCCTCAGCCGCGTCGCGACCAGCTCCGCCCTGCCACAAGTCCATCCCGGCCTCCTGACTCCAGTACGGTGACCATTTCCCGGACTGTGACCAGTGAACAGCGAGATGCGCCAAGTACCAGTCGGCCGCCGATCCAACCGGTAAGGCCCGTCATGCCGCCAACCGCAGAGCAACCTCCTGCAACCAGGAGCTCGCGCTGGGCCAAAAAGTATGATGTCCTGAAGCACTTGGCCGACATCCCAGCAAGGCTCTCCATCCTTGAGGCTCTGCGCATGTCATCTGAGATGCGCGAGGCACTCGCTGAAGCCCTGAAGAGCCCCCTCCAGTTTGAGACAGAGGTTGCGGCTGCAGAGGCCTTTCACGCCGAAACGATCGAGGACGCCGAATGTCAGGCAGTTATCTCGTTCTCTGGTAAGGATGAAGACCCTCCTATACAGGGACACATTCGTCCGCTGTATGTCACCGGCCAGTTCAACGGCCTTGAAGTCCGGCGCTGTCTTGTCGACACGGGGTCCGGGATTAATCTGATTCCAACTCGGACGCTCCGGAGATTGGGGTTGTCTGAGGATGACTTGATTCCCTCCGACCTCAGGATCCAGGGGTACGACCGCACCGAGCAAACCCCGGTCGGCAAGATACGTTTGAAGACCCAGTTCGGTGACTTGGTTGCCAACACCGAATTCATGGTAGTCTCTCAGGACACTGCGTATAACGCATTGATGGGCAGGCCATGGCTTCACCTTCATGCGGCGGTTCCCTCGTCATACCACCAATGCCTCAAATACTCCCTTAATGGTCGAGTAGGCGTGCTTCAAGGAGATGCCTCTCCTTTTGCCTCATGTGAAGCCCGCTATCTGGACGCGGACAATTACAAGAGCAAGGATAAGCAGATCCTGGCAGGTGAGGTTGAGCCTGTCGCTGTTGCAAGCGATCCCTGGGCAAGTCTGGATGACGCTTACGTCCTCCCGATTCACCGGTTGGACGTCGCCATGGTCTTGACGGTCCGCGAGTCTCCTGATGAGACGGCCGCGACCGCCCGCGCCAGCACCAGTGGCCCAGCAGGATCTGGTAGCCCCAATGCAGTTTCCAACGCAGTCTCTCCCGTGGATGATCCCTCCCCGAGTGGAGAGGGTATGGAAGACGCACCCCCAGCCTTTGAGGAGGGCGTCCCCGCCACGGTCGATGAGTTAATACAGGTGAACCTTGGAACCGAGGCCGATCCAAGACCCACGTTGGTTAGTGCCGCCATGCCCTCTGAGGAGCGGCAGCAGTACGTGGACTTTCTCAGGCAGCACCGTGATGTGTTCGCTTGGGGCTATGACGAGATGCCGGGGCTAGATCCTCAGGTAGCCGTCCACCGCCTTGGTCTCCCGGCGAACCATCGCGGGTTCAAGCAGCCTCCCAGGAAAATGCACCCATCCCATGGTGCCATGGTTGAGGCCGAAGTTGACAAGCTTATCAAAGCCAACTTCGTGAGGGAAGTTCAGTACCCCAAATGGCTGGCCAACATTGTGCCGGTCAGGAAGAAGAACGGGCAGATTAGAGTCTGCATCGACTTCCGCGATCTCAACCGCCACTGTCCGAAGGATGATTTTCCCCTTCCAGTGACAGAGCTGTTGATTGATGCCACAACAGGGTTCCAAGCCCTCTCCTTCATGGATGGATACTCCGGATACAACCAAATTCGGATGGCCCCTGAGGATGAGGAGTTCACTGCCTTCAGGGCCCCCCAAGGTACCTTTTGCTACCGGGTCATGCCCTTCGGCCTGAAGAATGCAGGTGCCACCTACCAACGGGCGATGCACCGCATATTCAAGCCAATCCTCGGCACACTGGTGGAATGCTACGTCGACGACTTGGTTGTCAAATCGCGCCAGCGTCAGGACCATCTCAAAGATCTTGAGAAAGTGTTCAGCTTCCTCCGGTCTCGCTGCCTGAAGATGAACCCGTTGAAGTGTGCCTTTGGGGTCACCTCCGGAAAGTTCCTTGGATTTGTGGTAAGATACCGGGGTATTGAGATCGACCCAGAGAAAATCAGGGCGATTAGCCAGATGCCTCCCCCGGGTACCGTCCGGGAACTGCAAGGGTTCCAAGGCCACTTAGCCTATATACGCCGATTCATCGCGAATCTGGCCGGCAAGTGTAAGCCCTTTTCTCGGCTTATGAAGAAGGGTGCCACCTATGTATGGGATAAAGAGTGTCAGACCGCTTTCGAGGAAATCAAGCAGTACCTGCTTCAACCTCCGGTCCTGATGCCGCCCGTATCCGGAAAGCCGCTGGTCCTTTATGTGACCGCCCTGGAACGGTCCCTGGGTGCCCTTCTCGCCCAGAAGAACAACGAGGGAACAGAGAATAGCCTCTATTACCTCAGTCGCATGCTCCTCGATGCGGAGGTTAGGTATTCCCCCATCGAGAAGAGCTGCCTGGCGCTCGTATTTGCCGTACAGAAATTACGGCACTACTTGCAGCACCATGAGGTACAGTTGGTTTCTCGGGTAGACCCGTTGAAATATATCCTGAGCCGACCTATGTTGACTGGCCGTCTAGCGCGGTGGGCTGTGATTCTCCAGCAGTTCGACATCAGGTATGTGTCTCAGAAGGCCATCAAAGGGCAAGCGTTGGCAGACTTTCTGGCCGCTCACCCGACCTCCGCGGATCAGCCGCTGGATCTAGGCTTTCCTGATGAGACCATTCTCTCGGTTGATCGAGCCGATCCATGCTGGCAGATGCATTTTGACGGTGCCTCCCGGAGCCCCACCGGTAGAAGACTCGATAATCCTAAGCTCAATAGAGTGGGCTTGGGCATCGTCTTCATTACCCCGGAGCGAGCCGTGCTGCCATACTCTTTCCTGTTGTCAGAGGGCTGTACCAACAATGAGGCGGAATACCATGCCCTCATCACCGGCCTCGAGTTAGCTCTCGAGATCGACGTGCCCCGTCTGTGCGTGAAAGGGGACTCCGAGCTGGTCGTTAAGCAGATCAATGGCGACTATGTTGTCAGGAAGCCGGAACTTGTGCCATTGTTGGAGTGCACCCTCCTTCTGATGGCCCGGTTCCCTTCTCGGCCAGAAATTGTCCATATTCCCCGGTCGCAGAACGGTCGAGCAGATGCTTTGGCCAGCCTGGCTGCGTCACTTGCGGAACCTGAACAGGACAACCTGATCGTCCGCGTGACGCGCCGCAGGCTCATCGCTCCCGTTATCCCGGAAGAAGATCGCGGCCCGTTGGTAAGTAATCTCACCACGGTTGCCCCTATGCCCGGAGCCCCGAGTACCCCGGATATAGCAGTCGAATCAGCCCGTGATTGGAGGGCGCCTTTGGTTGAGTACCTCCAACATGGCATTCTTCCGTCAGATCGGGCCGAGCGCGAGCGAGTTCGACGCCGCGCATCGCAGTTCGTCCTCCAGAGCAGTCCCGGCCTGGAGCAGATCCTCTACAAACGCGGATTTGATGGTGTTCTCCTCCGTTGCCTTCAGGGAGTTGAGATCCCACGAGTCATGCAAGAGGTTCATGCTGGTTCATGCGGCGCCCACCAAACTGGGCCGAAGCTGTCCCACCAGATTCGGAGGTTGGGATACTTCTGGCCCTCTATGATCCATGACTGCATCGAGTACGCCAGAAGGTGCCATGCGTGCCAGGTTCATGCGAACTTTGTGCATCGGCCGCCGGAGCCTCTCCATACCACAAGGTATTCCTGGCCCTTTGCAGTCTGGGGACTGGACGTTGTGGGACCTTACCCGCCGGCGACAGCTCGCCAGTGCCGGTTCATTCTGACCGCCACGGACTTCTTCTCCAAATGGGCAGAAGCGATTCCGCTCAGAGAGGTCAAATCCTGTTCGATCGCTGACTTCGTGACCTCCAACATCATCTATCGATTTGGAGTGCCTCACGCTATCCTCACGGATAACGGAACCAATTTCCGAGCAGCCGAGTTGAAGAAGTTGTACGCCAAGTATAACATCCGCTCGAACCATACATCTCGCTATCATGCGCAGGCGAATGGACAGATCGAGGCGTTTAACAAAACCCTCTCTAACATTCTGCAAAAGATGGTTGGTCAGAACAAGAAGAGTTGGCCGGACAAGCTCCCCAACGCCCTCTGGGCTTATCGGACGACGACTCGCAATTCCACCCAGATGACCCCTTATTCCCTGGTGTATGGAGCTGAGGCCGTCCTGCCCATCGAGATCCAGTTACCGTCCTTGCGCACTGCGGTCTACGACCAGCAAGCGCCGGACAGAGTTGCTGAAGCCCGTCTAGTCGAGTTGGAAGCACTGGATGAGAATAGACTTCGCGCTTTGCACAACTTGGAGAGGCATCAAAGCAGGATGGATCGAGCTTTCAATAAGAAGGTTCGCCTCCGCTCCTTCCTGCAGGGTGATCTAGTGCTAGCCATAAGAGCACCGATGATCCCCGGCAGGAAGCCGCCCAAGTTGGAGCCCAAGTGGGAGGGACCTTTTGTTGTCCACAAGGTCTATCCCAATGGCGCGTACTCCCTAGCGACTATGGATGGTGAGCGTGTCACTCCTCCCACCAACGCTAGGTTCCTCAAGCAATACTTTGCCTGAGTGTCACCACGTCCTGCACGGCGTTAAACTGCATTCGTCCAGGCTACAAGACATTAAACTGTTCAGCATTCGTCCGCGCTGCAAGACGTTAAACTGCCAAGTGCTTCGTCCCGCATGACGCTAAACTGCACTACGTCCGAGCTACAAGACGTTAAACTGTTCAGCATTCGTCCTGCATGACGTTAAACTGCCTCTCCAGAACTACGTATGGCTTGATTCCCATCCTTATGGGATACGTAGGACCGCCTGAACCCTCGTGTTTCAGGCCCAGCCCCATCCTTCGGGAATTTCCATCCCATCTCGGGCCCTTGGCCCAGTTGCCCCGGGGTGTGCGGCGTATGGTGTGAGTGTGGGGCTATGCCCTCATTCACGTCGGTTTGCTCGTCACGCTGTACGCCCCCCTCCACGTTTGGGGATGCCTTCCGCTCCCCCCTTCTTTTTTTCCTCATCGTCCTGCATGACGTTAAACTGCACTTCAAGAACTACGTATGGCTTGATTCCCATCCTTGTGGGATACGTAGGACCGCCTGGACATTCATGTTTCAGGCCCAGCCCCATTTCCCGGGAATCCCTATCCCGCGTTGGGCCTCTGGCCCCAGTTCCCCTCCTTTTTGTGCGAGGCGTATCGCGTGAGCAAGGGATTATGTCCTCATCCACGTCGGTCTACTGGCCGCGCCGTACGCCTCCCCCGTGTGTGGGACTACCTCACACCCCTCATCGTCCTGCATGACGTTAAACTGCCTTTTCAGAACTACGTATGGCTTGATTCCCATCCTTATGGGATACGTAGGACCGCCTGGACGCTTGTGTCTCAGGTCCAGCCCCGTCTCTTGGTTGATTGCGGGGATCTGCCCCCCTTCGGTTGCTCTCGGGGTGAGTCCTCCGACCCTTTCCGGAGATCTGTTAACATGTTTTGGGGTGCTTCGGTCTATGACTCGTAGTGTCAGATTCAATCCCGACAAGTCCTGTGTTGCTTGTCAGGCCTCGCGCTTCCTCTTGTTCGAGCCTTCACTCAAAGGGATCCTCGTTAGCGGTTTGGGTACGATGCCTCAGTGCTCTCACACCGCTCCGGGTCGATTTACCGGCGGGTCTTGGGCCGCAAATCGATATGAATCCTGCGATTGAGCGGTTGATGCTCGTTTGCTTGCCCCGTCTTAGGCTGACGCGATCGGATGTTGTGTTGCGAATGCGTCAGCAACGTCCTTGATCGCCATGTCAGCTCTCTCGGGCTCTGAACATTGGTTGCGCAGTCCTCATCACACTCCGCCTTTGTGCGTTGTAGTGGGATCTTGACACTCTCTTCATACCGACCTCCGGTACGCCTCTACACGTTAGGCAGACCAACCAGGGTAATGATGTCGTTCGAGGCTCCCATGATCTGAGCACCAAGGATATATGCAGATATCCTCCCTAAGGGCCATGCGTAGCTGGACCCTCGTCCCCATAAGGAGGAGGGAGTCGCCCGAACAATTGCGTTCTGGGCCCAGTATATCTGGAGGCTAGCATCTCTGCCCCTCGGGTGATGGACATACGCAGACCCCTATCCCAAGACTCTTTTCCTGGAATCGTGCGTGACCGCAGGGCTGGGTATGTTCCCACCTCCGCCGTGTCCGCCGTACCGCGATAAGCGGGTTCCTCCATGGTCCGAACCACACGACCTTAAACTGTGTTGTCTGGTCCTACCACACGACCGTAAACTGTGATCGTCTTGGCCGCCCGACGAGAAACGGCACTGCATCGTGATGTCCTCCTCAGGGGACACTCATGTTGGGCGCTGGTTAATGACCACGCCATTCATCAATGCCTTCCATGGCTTGATTATTGTGGCGACGCCAGAGATTTCTCAATCACGGGCATGTCGCCGCACAAAGAAAAACCATTCATCTTTAAGGACAAACAAGAAATATCAAATGCCGCTCCTTTTGTGTGCGAGGGTCAGACCCGCACTCTTCCCCGCGCTGGTGCCCGATTGTGTCGCACCGCGCTTCAAGAACTACGTGCGGCTTGATTCCCATCCTTATGGGATACGTAGGAACGCCCGGATGTTTGAAACTTCGGGTCCAGCCCCCCACCTCTTAGAGATTCCCCCTTCTCTGGGGAATCCGCCGTCTTCAGGTCACCCTCAAGGCGTGTTCCCCGACCCCTTGCCGTGGTCCACCGGTGTCAAGAGTACTCTGGTTTATTGCCAGGAGGGTCAGGATCCGCTTGGTCAGGTTTCCTCCACTTTTCAGGCTTCGTGCTCCCTTTCATTCGGACCCATCGTCTACGCCCTGGGTGGAGCCCCCGTGAACGGTTCGGACACAATGCCTCAGTGCTCTCCCACCGACTCGGGCCGGTACCCCCAATGGCCTCGGGCAGCAAATCGATATAAATCCTGCGATTGAGCGGTCGATGCTCGTTTGCTGCCTCATTCCACCAACGGTTGGTGCGATGTTGATGCTGCTTTTCCGCCACGGTCGGCAGTATTCTCATATCGTCACGCCGGTGCTCCCGGTCCTCGAGTGAATGGCCGCATGATTCACATTTTCCACCTCCCATTCTGACCAGGCGAAACCTCGACACTCTTGACACTATCCCTCAGTGCATCTTCGCATATCCAGGGGATATGACCACGATGTGGCGTGCTTTGAGCCCTTATGGTCCGAGCTCTAAGACCTTAAACTAAGATCTCTCCTTTCTGGTCCGAGCTCTAAGACCTTAAACTAAGATCCCCCCTTTATGGTCCGAGCTCTAAGACCTTAAACTAAGATCTCTCCTTTCTGGTCCGAGCTCTAAGACCTTAAACTAAGATCTCTCCTTATGGTCCGAGCTCTAAGACCTTAAACTAAGATCCCCCCTTTATGGTCCGAGCTCTAAGACCTTAAACTAAGATCTCCCCTTCTGGTCCGAGCTCTAAGACCTTAAACTAAGATCTAGCCCTTCTGGTCCGAGCTCTAAGACCTTAAACTAAGATCCTCTAGCCCTTATGGTCCGAGCTCTAAGACCTTAAACTAAGATCCTCTAGCCCTATGGTCCGAGCTCTAAGACCTTAAACTAAGATCCTCCACCTTTATGGTCCGAGCTCTAAGACCTTAAACTAAGATCCAGCCCTTATGGTCCGAGCTCTAAGACCCTAAACTAGGATCTACCCCAAATGGGGTCCTACGTCCTGCATGACGTTAAACTGCACTCACAGAACTACGTGTGGCTTGATCTCCAGCCTGATGGAGTACGTAGGAACGCCCGGGCATTTCGACTCGGGTCCAGCCTCAGGGATCGATAAGTCCCGCCCCTCCTCGTCGCCGGCCGTCTGGCCTGACTTCGGGTAGAGTGGTGCAGTTGTGATATTCTCCCCGATTCAGCTCGGGATGCCCCATCGCAATGATGGGAAGCGACAGTTTCCTCGTCAGAGAGGTGCTGTCTGAGAATTGAGGTGACTCACGGCCAGATTAGTGCATCCGCCCAATACGCTTTCCCCACGGTGGCGCAATTTTGAGAGCGTTGGATTCTGTCCGAACAAATCGTCACTTCGCCCCACGCTTCGCATGCCCTGTTGATCTGGATTTTCCACCCTTGTGTCTGAAGGAACCCCAAAGCGGTATTCATGATGACATGTGGTCCGCCTCCTGCAATATGAATGATGGCCTTTTTCGGTCCGTCTATTGCAGTTGTTATGGTCGATCCACTGTCCGCCTACCGTCTTGGGCATTTCCTGGAAGGCCGATCGTTGTGGATGTCTGGATTCGGGACACGCGATTCACCTTTTCTCATTTCCCTATGTTCGGATAAAATCTCAACGCCCCTAGCGTTGTCCCGCTCGTGTGTTGGAACAAGTTGGGGGATGATACATTGGTTAGGTCTGAGGTCTCCTTTCCTAGGAATGACCTCCCTCTTTTCTCCAGAAACCCAGCGCCCCTATTTATAGGCGAGGCCGGGCCCGCGCTGCGCGGAAAGCGCTTTGCGCGACCGCAGCGGCGAATTTCGCGACCGGCGCCCCTGTTTGCGCGCCTAAGTCCCGCGCCGCCCAGGACTTCGGCATTCCGGCGTCTCCCTCGGAACCCAATCGTTGCGACCTCTCGCCGATCAGATTCCGAGGGGGGGCTTTTGTAGACGCCGGAAAAGTCCGTTGTTCCCAAACGAAGCTCCGGATGCGGAAAGTGAAGTGATATTTGGAGTCGGAAGAACGTTTCGGAGGGCCCGGAGGCCTTGCGCGGAATTTCAGAGGCCCGCGCGCAAAGGTGATGTCCCGCGCGCAAAACCCCCGGGATGCGCGCAATACGCCGGTCCGGCGCGCAATTTTGCGCGCCGCGGGTCCGCGCGACTCCCGTACGCGCCGCGCCCGATTCCGCGCCCGCGAGAAGAATTTCGCGCTCGCACCCTGGATTCCGCGCCCGGGGTTGCCTATAAATACAAGGCGACCCCCAACGTTTCAAAGGTTGCTGGAAGTCGAAACGTCTCTCGTGCGCGCAATTCAACCCCTTCCGCGCGCAATGACGAACTTCAGGTAACCTCCTTTCTTTCGCGCAAGAAAGCCTCGGGGTCCGCCTTCGCGCGCAATCCCCGCTGGCTCCTTTCATTTGACTAAACATTCACCCTAAGGCCTTTGCACGCAAAAGAACCCGCTTGCGCGCAATTGCCCCCGGGGTGCGCGCAATCCGGCCTGATTGCGCGCACCCCCCTTCTTTCAAGTGGCCATTCGTTAAAGAATGAGCCGTTGCCCCCGCGCGCTATCCGAAGCCCGGTGTGAGCAATCTCAAGCATCCGCGCGCAAGGCGCTGGCCCAATTGCGCGCCAGCCGCCCCGATTGCGCGCCGGCCCGCAGTATTGCGCGCAAAGCTTCCTTTTTGCGCGCAATCTGCCAGGGTCGTCCCCGTTGACCTCCTAAGGGTACCCGCCTGTGTGGCACCCGATGATTCTCATCCCGGGTGCCCGCACCGTGCGTTGTCTTCCCGTGCGGCCCTCCAGGCTTGCGCGAAGTGACACGCACCTATGTCCAGCATGACGTTAAACTGCATACTCGTCCAGCATGACGTTAAACTGCATATACGTCCTGCACGACGTTAAACTGTACATCGTCCGCGCTGCAAGACGTTAAACTGCCAAGTGCTTCGTCCGGCAACCTATGCCCAGCATGACGTTAAACTGCACACCCGTCCAAGCTGCACGACATTAAACTGCCTAGCCCCCATCGTCCGTGCTGCAAGACGTTAAACTGCCAAGTGCCTCGTCCTCAACACATGACGTTAAACTGTACTTCGTCCGGCAAGACGTTAAACCGTCCGCTTCGTCCTCAACACATGACGTTAAACTGTACTTCGTCTGGCAAGACGCTAAACCGTCCGCAACCTGATCCCGTGCTCCGCACGCAGGGTCTCCCCCGGTTTGGACGTGGCCCCCACCCGCTCGTCTCTGCAGGGATGTCGGGATTGTCCCCCTTTTGGGACGATTTAATGGGAGTGGCTTTTCCCTACGGGGGCAGGGTATTACAAACCCCTAGTTTCTCGTGGGAGGCTGCACATGTGTATCTCCATTGCACCTCCCCACTGCCGAAGCCAGTAGAGGGTCTGACTGGGATCGAGGTGTCTTTTGCTTTCGGTCCAAGTCCCTTCCAACTGAGTTTTGCAGTATCCGGGCTGCCCCAAGTGCGTAAGTCCTGACAGAATGAACTACGTGGACTTTGATCCCTGTCTCCTATACAGGGTACGTAGGAAGCCTCCCCGAGGTTCAAGCCCACCACCTGGTCGTCCCGGTCGTATTTACGTCGGTTCGTCCATCAGTGGACCCCTCCAGGGTTCACGCTTGCGTTGATTCACCTATGAATCCGCCCCTGTGGGAGACTGCCCGTGTGTATCTCCACGGTGCCTCCCCACAGCCCCCCTTTTCCATTTCCCCTTTTATCGTCCAGCATGACGTGAAACTGTGATCCACCCGGCCGTTCCATCCCCCCTCCGTGCGAGGTGGTTCGGTTCAATCCTCCGCCCGGCGGCCTAGACCTCTTCGTGAGTCGGCTTGCCAACGTCCAGCATGACGTTAAACTGTATGCCCGAACTACGTTGACTTTGATCCGTGTTAACACGCGGTACGTAGGAAGCCCCTCTGGGGTCCAAGCTCTTTACTCCATCATCCATCCTAATCCTTACCCGGGCCGCCACATCCCGGTGGGGTCATGCCACTTCACTTCACTCCACGTTACTTGGGAAGCCGCCCATGTGCTGGCCCCAGCGTCGGAGGTTCCCCGCAAAGGGGTTCTGTCATCTGATCCACTTTTCGTGTTGATCGGTCCGATGCCGTCCCCGCTGGACGTTAAACTCGCGGCATACCCCGTGTTAAACACGGGAAGCTGAGGAAAACCTCAGGTGACACAGTTCCCCGCACCTAGTACGGGATGCCTCAGGCCATCGTGCCTTCGAGAAGCCCTATTAGGGACGGAAGACAGACGTGCAGAGCCGCAGTGTTACGACACGCCCCCAGCACCCAGAGCCACCCGGCCTTCTCACCGCAGGTTGCTGCCCCGCCCAGACTCCTTGGAACGTCCGGGCGGAAGCAGCGTAATTAACCGGTGTCCATGAAGATATGGCGCCGGGAACGAGATTCACGAACATTCTTAAGTCTATGAGGGAGACCCGGATTAGGCGACAAGTTCCGAGGAGACGTCCGAGGAAGGAGAAGCCGACATCCCATCATCCCGGTTTCGATCAAGGAGCAGACGCCCCTGAATAAGGGATGGATGCCGCCCGCCCTTGGAAAGCGGGACTGCGGGACCACAAGCCGCGCGCCCATCCCCTCGGGTTGACGGGTGCACGCGCGAACGCGTCCTGGCGGAACAGCGTAACCCGACGCACATCCGCACCGAAACAACATGGTACATGAGCCAATAAGTGATGATATCATCTAAGTTCTCCTCCTTTTTTTTCAAAGCTCCAGAAAGGCACGACTTTATTTTTTTTCTTTTTTTTATGGAGGATGAGCTGAAAATTGAATACAATGAATGAATGAAAATTCATGTCCTTGATTTTTTTGGGAGGGACATGAGTCATAAAATAATGTATAATGATGAATTCAAGCTCATCTACATTTTTTCTTCTTTTTTTAGGAGAAATGGATGAACCAAATAGAGCATAACGAAATGATGACACATGCCCAATTCTCTTGTTATCCACTGCCCAATGTATTGACACACACCTCAAACCACCCATAAATGATACACATACCAATGAACGCACACGAAAGGCCCTTCTCCCACACTCAAACTTGAAATATCCATGCAAAAATACTAAAAGCGCGGGTAGGTAAGGAAAAATTGGCTTGTAATGTGGCTTAAACCTATAAGGCAATTCATGGCATCTAAGGGCTTATGAAGGATAAATGTAAAGGTGGGTCTCAAGATAAAATGTGGCTAGCCAAATCGATGCCTCAATCATTTTAAATACATTCCATGAAATCCAAAGCTTCGAAAGAGAATTAATCACAAATTCTGGTTCTCACACAAAATTCACGTTTCCCTCAAGAAAGTGTTGGTATTAGGAAGAATATGTAAAAGTGGTTTAGAATACCTCACAGGATTAGAAAAATATTTTTAGTCAGTGTTTCATGGGCATGGATTTCAAATATCAGTCAAACTCATTAAAATGCTTGAAAATCAATTTCAAGGGAAAATAATTCATATCAACAATCATTTAAAATCAATTATTTCAAAAATCATTTCAACTCTATCAAAATCAATTGATGTGTGAAAAGTGATAAGAATATTCATTAAAGCTCAAAAATCCTAAAAAAATGAAAAGCACACAATAAAAACTAAGCAGGTTGACACTCCCCCACACTTAAATTTAACTACACCTTATTTCAACTCAACAAAATATAAATATAAAGGTAAAAAAATCAAATGGAAGGAAAGATACAACCTGACATTATTTTAGAGGTGGATGCCTTGAGTTAAGCTCCTAGAAGCAACCACTTTAAGACTACAAGAAAGTAATAAAAATAAATACGAAAAATAAATAAATAAAAAGAATGAGAAAAGGAAAAGAAAAGAGATAAAGCTTGGTTTAGACCCCCAAGCGGGTGCTAGGTTTTTACTGCCCCTAGTCAGGCAGTTTCAGTGGATTATCCCCAATCAAAAGGTGGGTGTGGTTTCTTTGAGATGAACCACCACATGTGAGTTTTCCCGATGTCCATGATTAAAACCTGAAAGTAGATAACCCCAAACAAGATTTGAATGTTCCCAACCCCAGAGAAAGAATAAAGAAGAAATTTGATTTTTGAAGTGGGAGGGAATAAAAGATAAGGGTGCTCCCTGTTAACTTCGGTGGTGTCCTCCTCCATGTGATATAAAAGTTGATGTATAGGAGGTAGTCTCACCACCACCAGCTTCTCCGGATCTTCTTCCTTGATTACCACCACTTGGGTGGTCTCTTTCATATCATCCATGGTCTGCTCCATTTGTGCTATATCAGAAATTTCAAAGGAAGAGATGTTAGAAAACAATTTAGCTTGAATAAGATTAAAACATGAAGAATTAATAAAGAAATCTTCCCTTTCAAGTAAATCAGATTGGTAATTGATCTCTTCAGGCATGACCATTGGAAACTCAATCTCAACAGGTGCGTCTTCTTTCTTATCTTCCAAAGCAATAGAGAGGTAGAATGTTTATGATGTTTCATTATTAAGTATGGGAAGATCATGTCTCAAGTTATCTTCAACAAAGTTATTCCAAGATTCTTCCAAAAAATGTTGACCTCCCATCAGTGCATTAGTTGGAATGTTTACTTCTGGGACCTCCTCGAGCAATGGTTGAGTGCGGGATGATGTGATTAATTCTTTTAGTAGCTCCTTCTCACCCTCCTCAGGTTCTTTAGCATAAAAAATGATGGGTGAAATCTCTTCCACCACTCGTTCTGGTTCAGGTTCCGGTTCAGGTTTCGGTTGTTCTTGGGATGCACGTACATATTCTGAAATCAATTCTATTTTCCCCTCCATGTTTTTCACTTTATTGCTAATCCTATGAAACTGCGCATCTAGTTCATTGTAAAAATTTTCTTCCAGTTGAGATTGATCAGTCCATGCATAATAATCATAATTTGAATACATCATGAACAAAGAAGATTTTTTTAGTTTTTGAAATTTATGATTTTTTTGTTGTTTTTTTTAAATGAAAGGAAAATTATTTACATAATGTGAATAAAAATAGTGACTTAAAACCACTTGTATCCCCAGCAGCGGTGCCAATTTGATGAAGCGTTGTCGTGCACGCTCTCAAAAATATTTATAGCTAAGTGCAGCACAGGGGCTGACCTAGGTCGTTCTCTTGAGGAGGTTTTGTGGTTAATAAATCACTACTTCTATTCCACCTAATCTAATTATTTTTTGTTGTTTAAAATTTGATGAAATAAATGTAATTTAATAAAATAAATGAAATTCATAAATCATAAGAAACTAAAATTTAATTCTAAATTACCATGCAATGCTAAACAGAATGTAATTAGGGAAGAAAGGAAGTTCTCCCGAGAGAATATTCAGGGAGCACCTTCATTGGCCAGCTTCAAATATTCTTAGTTTATACACTCCATCGTATGTGTGTACACCTTATTCTAAACCGGTTATGAATGAAAAGTCTACTTAGCGATCGCCATGCACACCTTCCATCCACCTCCTCAATCGAGGGAAAATGGTTGTAGATTAAGAAGTTAATCTTTAGACAACCATAGTGAGGATTACACCCACTATAAATTATCCTTAGAATTAACTCAAAGAATATTAAAAACATGGTCTTGGGTTCAAGAACCTGATTACTCCCTTGGGATATTCCTCGGATTAGTTACTCATGATCATGAGTATTATAGTTCACGATGGTAAGATAAGAGGAAGAAAAGAGGGTGAATCGGTGGGCACAAAAATAAAAACAATTCATGAATTTATTAGAAATCTAAATTACAATTAAAAACTAAAAATAAAGAAAATAAATAAAATAAAATAAAGGTGGAAGATTTCCGGCTGGCCTCCCTCGGTGGAGATCTCCTCCTTGGTGCCTTGAAGGAATGGATGGAAAAATGGGATGCTTTGAGGAGGAGGTGATGGCCTCCTTTTATAGGCAGAATTCGACCACCGAACGTTTGAGTGTTTTAGACCCCATTAATTATCTTTTCACACGTTCCACCCTTCATTAATGATGTTTATATATATCTTTTCCGTCTCCTCGAAAAATTTCAGCTAATTTGGAGACCGTATGTAGGAGTTATGATTTTTTCATTCTCGGTTTCTGTTTCTGGATGAAGCATCCAGGAAGGTTCCTCCAAATGTATGTCATTCAATATCCTTCTTAATGACCTATAAAATCCTCCAAATTTAGTTTAGAGACGAACCTATCTGTCCTAGAGGTATCCCAGGTGGAAACACATCATTTGGATATGTTTATGCCGCGTTGGATGCCCGTTAAGTTGGGTGAGTCCATGCTGTCCGCCCGGAAAAATTCCAATATTAAATGATTTTTAGGCCCTATAGATGACCTAATCAGCTCCTGGTCCAGAAGAAAAAAATGAAGGAAATAAAATAATAATTCTAAATAAATTTTAATCAGAAAATTTGGACTTTTATTTTTCCTGAAATGACCAAAATACCCCTGACGTAAAATTCTGTCAAAAATCCAGAATTAATCGTTTTTCACATTTGGGTTCAAAATAGCACTAAAACCTAAAAACATGATAATTACCCATTCAATAATAATTTTGTGGGATTATAAACAATGTTTTACAGTATAAAATATATGAAAATGTGAGCTTCATCACTCCCCCACACTAAAACATTGCACTCCTGGGCAATCATCTTACATCCAAATCAAAATCAACACAACAATCAAAAATGAGAAAATATCAATGATTTTATCCAAAATAGAATTCCATCATGTCTCATTTATGAATAATAATTCTCTCATTTTCATTTCAATCATTAAAATTTGTTCAACCTCATAAATCAATCCACGGCCCAATCACAACCTACCTCACATAGAATTTTATGTCACTCTTCACTCAAGAGAAATTGAATCTAGAGTTATACTCATACTTGAAAATCGCCTGTATCACCATAGGTTTGTGAAAATTATCATTTCTCCACAGCGTGAAACATGAAAATGAATTTAATCATGAGGGATTTAATTAAAGGTTCAAATGATTCTGTGGCTTAGGTTCGGTGGTAAAATGATTGAAAAATGTTCCAAGATAGAAAGAGGAGGTTGAACTTTTAAATACAATGCATGACTAAATCAAGTGAAAACACAGGAAATTCCTCACTCAATACTGCTTGTAAATGTAAAAAAACAACCCCAACCCTCTTTATGACATGGTACATGAGCCAATAAGTGATGATATCATCTAAGTTCTCCTCCTTTTTTTCAAAGCTCCAGAAAGGCACAACTTTATTTTTTTTCTTTTTTTTATGGAGGATGAGCTGAAAATTGAATACAATGAATGAATGATAATTCATGCCCTTGATTTTTTTGGGAGGGACATGAGTCATAAAATAATGTATAATGATGAATTCAAGCTCATCTCCATTTTTTTCTTCTTTTTTTAGGAGAAATGGATGAACCAAATAATGCATAACAAAATGATGACACATGCCCAATTCTCTTGTTATCCACTGCCCAAAGTATTGACACACACCTCAAACCACCCATAAATGATACACATACCAATGAACGCACACGAAAGGCCCTTCCCCCACACTCAAACTTGAAATATCCATGCAAAAATACTAAAAGTGCGGGTAGGTAAGGAAAAATTGGCCTGTAATGTGGCTTAAACCTATAAGGCAATTCATGGCATCTAAGGGCTTACGAAGGATAAATGTAAAGGTGGGTCTCGAGATAAAATGTGGCTAGCCAAATCGATGCCTCAATCATTTTAAATACATTCCATGAAATCCAAAGCTTCGAAAGAGAATTAATCACAAATTCTGGTTCTCACACAAAATTCAAGTTTCCCTCAAGAAATTGTTGGTATTAGGAAGAATATGTAAAAGTGGTTTAGAATACCTCACAGGATTGGAAAAATATTTTTAGTCAGTGTTTCATGGGCATGGATTTCAAAAATCAGTCAAACTCATTAAAATGCTTGAAAATCAATTTCAAGGGAAAATAATTCATATCAAAAATCATTTAAAATCAATTATTTCAAAAATCATTTCAACTCTATCAAAATCAATTGATGTGTGAAAAGTGATAAGAATATTCATTAAAGCTCAAAAATCGTAAAAAAAAATGAAAAGCACACAATAAGAACTAAGAAGGTTGACACTCCCCCACACTTAAATTTAACTAACCCTTATTTCAACTCAACAAAATATAAATATAAAGGTAAAAAAATCAAAGGGCAGGAAAGATACAACCTGACATTATTTTAGAAGTGGATGCCTTGAGTTAAGCTCCTAGAAGCAACCACTTTAAGACTACAAGAAAGTAATAAAAATAAATACGAAAAAAATTAATTAAAAAGAATGAGAAAAGGAAAAGAAAAGAGATAATGCTTGGTTTAGACCCCCAAGTGGGTGCTAGGTTTTTACTGCCCCTAGTCAGGCAGTTTTAGTGGATTATCCTCAATCAAAAGGTGGGTGTGGTTTCTTTGAGATGAACCACCACATGTGAGTTTTCCAGATGTCCATGATTAAAACCTGAAAGTAGATAACCCCAAACAAGATTTGAATGTTCCCAACCCCAGAGAAAGAATAAAGAAGAAATTTGATTTTTGAAGTGGGAGGGAATAAAAGATAAGGGTGCTCCCTGTTAACTTCGGTGGTGTCCTCCTCCATGTGATATAAAAGTTGATGTATAGGAGGTAGTCGCACCACCACCAGCTCTTCCGGATCTTCTTCCTTGATTACCACCACTTGGGTGGTCTCTTTCATATCATCCCTGGTCTTCTCCATTTGTGCTGTATCAGAAATTTCAATGGAAGAGATGTTAGAAAACAATTTAGCTTGAATAAGATTAAAACATGAAGAATTAATAAAGAAATCTTCCCTTTCAAGTAATTCAGATTGGTAGTTGATCTCTTCAGGCATGACCATTGGAAACTCAATCTAAACAGGTGCGTCTTCTTCCTTATCTTCCAAAGAAATAGAGAGGTAGAAAGTGTCTGATGTTTCATTATTAAGTATGGGGAGATCATGTTTCAAGTTATCCTCAACAAAGTTATTCCAAGATTCTTCCAAAAAATGTTGACCTCCCATCAGTGCATCAGTTGGAATGTTTACTTCTAGGACCTCCTCGAGCAATGGTTGAGTGCGGGATGATGTGATTAATTCTTTTAGTAGCTCCTTCTCACCCTCCTCAGGTTCTTTAGCATAAAAAATGATGGGTGAAATCTCTTCCACCACTCGTTCTGGTTCAGGTTCTGGTTCAGGTTTCGGTTGTTCTTGGGATGCACGTACATATTCTGCAATCAATTCTATTTGGCCCTCCAAGTTTTTCACTTTATCGCTAATCCTATGAAACTGCGCATCTAGTTCATTGTAAAAATTTTCTTGCAGTTGAGATTGATCAGTCCATGCATAATAATCATAATTTGAATACATCATGAACAAAGAAGATTTTTTTTAGTTTTTGAAATTTATGATTTTTTTGTCGTTTTTTTTAAATGAAAGGAAAATTATTTACACAATGTGAATAAAAATAGTGACTTAAAACCACTTGGATCCCCGGCAGCGGCGCCAATTTGATGAAGCGTTGTCGTGCACGCTCTCAAAAATATTTATAGATAAGTGCAGCATAGGGGCTGACCTAGGTCGTTCTCTTGAGGAGGTTTTGTGGTTAATAAATCACTACTTCTATTCCACCTAATCTAATTATTTTTTGTTGTTTAATATTTTATGAAATAAATGTAATTTAATTAAATAAATGAAATTCATAAATCATAAGAAACTAAAATTTAATTATAAATTACCATGCAATGCTAAACAGAATGTAATTAGGGAATAAAGGAAGTTTTCCCGAGAGAATATTCAGGGAGCACCTTCATTGGCCAGCTTCAAATATTATTAGTTTACAAACTCCATCGTATGTGTGCAGACAGTATTCTAAACCGGTTATGAATGAAAAGTATACTTAGCGATCGCCAAGCACACCTTCCATCCACCTCCTCAATCGAGGGAAAATGGTTGTTGATTAAGAAGTTAATCTTTAGACAACCATAGTGAGGATTACACCCACTATAAATTATCCTTAGAATTAACTCAAAGAATATTAAAAACGTGGTCTTGGGTTCAAGAACCTGATTACTCCCTCGGGATATTCCTTGGATTAGTTACTCATGATCATGAGTATTATAGTTCACGATGGTAAGATGAGAGGAAGAAAAGAGGGTGAATCGGTGGACACAAAAATAAAAACAATGCATGAATTTATTAGAAATCTAAATTAAAATTAAAAACTAAAAATAAAGAAAATAAATAAAATAAAAGAAAGGTGGAATATTTGCGTCCGGCCTCCCTCGGTGGAGATCTCCTCCTTGGTTCCTTGAAGGAATGGATGGAAAAATGGGATGCTTTGAGGAGGATGTGATGGCCTCCTTTTATAGGCAGAATTCGACCACCGAAAGTTTGAGCGTTTTATACCCCATTAATGTCCTTTTCACGCGTTCCACCATTCATGAATGATGTTCATATATATATTTTACGTCTCCTCTAAAAATTTCAGCTAATTTAGAAACCGTATGTAGGAGTTATGAGTTTTTCATTCTCGGTTTCAGTTTCTGGATGAAGCATCCATAAAGGTTCCTCCAAACGTATTTCATTCAATATCCTTCTTAATGACCTCCAAAATCCTCTAAATTTAGTTTAGAGACGAAAATATCTGTCCTCGAGGTATCCCAGGTGGAAACACATCATTTGGATATGTTTAGGCCGCGTTGGATGTCCGTTAAGTTGGGTGAGTCCATGCTGTCCGCCCGGAACAATTCCAATCCTAAATGATTTTTAGACCCTTTATATGACCTAATCAGCTCCTGGTCCAGAAGAACAAAATGAGGGAAATAAAATATGGATTCTAACAAAATTTTAATCAGAAAATTTGGAATTTTATTTTTCCTGAAATGACCAAAATACCCCTGACGTAAAATTCTGTCAAAAATCCAGAATTAGTTGTTTTTCACATTTTGGTTCAAAATAGCACTAAAACCTAAATACATGATAATTAACCATTCAATAACACTTTTGTGGGATTATTAATAATTTTTTAAAGTATAAAATATATGAAAATGTGAGCTTCATCAGGTTTACATACACATTTTTAAAATATCTTTTTTCTAAAATTCATAAAAAATATGCATACTATATTTATCCGGTTATTTTAAAATTCATAAACTTCATCATAAGAATAAATCCCAATTTTTATTTAAAACAAGGGATTACACAAGGTAGTTAAGGTCTCCTTACATAACCCCTTATCACACCAGCATAGGACCTAAGTGTACGGTGTGCTAAGGTGAGAGAATCTGAGGGAGGCTCGGCCAACATCACACGAGTAGTAATTTCTATCAGTTTGAATTTCTCGCGAAGACGATTCCGTTCTAGCTTCACACGATGAAGTTTGGATTGGGTTTGGTCCCGAGAAAATCCTAGTGGTGCTACCTCCTTCCCATGTTCTGTTAGATGGGCTTAGATCGGTCCAAGACTACTGGGTGAGGCCATCAAATCTTCTTTCTATATTAATTAACCAAGATTACTTGTATTTAGAGACAATAATCAAAACATTTAGTTTGTAGCGATCATATTTACCAATGGTCATATAACAGTAAAAAACCCAATGGTATCATTTTAATTATAATCATGTTATCAAATGAAACATTTTAGTTGAGTATAAAAATAAAATAAAATAACACAGAAAATTAGGAAATAAGATTTATTCAAAATTTCGGGTCGTTACAATCTTCCCCCCTTAAGAAATTGCATCCTCGCAATTTTTAAAATTGGGTTTTGAAATTTCATTGAATGTCCCACATCAGAAAAGGAGTTAGTAAAACTATTACTTTAAAAGAAAGAAAGGGAAGTACAAAGGTCATCCGAGTTAACCCACACTAGGATTCCATGTATAAAAACATGGACATGGAGGAGAAAACAAAGGGTCAAGTTCTGAGGGAGAGTGATCGAAAACATGATTAGGAGAAATTTAACCATAAGAAAATCCCAAACATATGATGTGTGTAAACGGTCTTTGATTACCTAGTAGGAAACGTAAACCAACAACATTTTTGTTTTACATTCCTTTTCATAATTTTGAGGAATTCATTTACTACATAGAACAAAAACATAAGAAAATATACCTACCTTCAAGTAGAGTTTCATCCTTTAATAAGTTTCTACCAAAACTAACCTTTTCTCCAAATGATTAGCATTAAAAAACACTCGGTCTCATCAAAACACAAGAATCATCTTCTTGAGAGTCACGCAATCCACAAAAGATTAACTATCAATTTCTTCTATCTTTAAACATTATCCCAAAAACAGAAAGGTTAAGATAAAACAACTCTTCAAAAAGAAAGAATCCCATAGGAATGGAAAATACTTTTAAATCATCAAAGTTCCACGGTACTACCCAGAGATCATCATAGACCATTCCGTAAATAATTGTCCTTAAAATTCCTCAAAATAACCCAAAATAAGATTGAAACCCAAATACAAGAAGGACTTGATAACATAGTCTTCTAAGATAAACTTTATCATTCATCTCCAAACAACATCAACCACTCCTAACATCTTAAAACAAAAGCAACTAACATAAAAATATTTTCCCCAAGATAGGTCAATCATTTCTATAAGTAACCTATAATACCATAAGTTCACCTTAAATTCATCGATTCTTCAAAATATAAGTCAACCTTTACTCCTCAAAGAAAATACCGTAGTAATCTATTTAACTCGATAAAATAGGGTTCCCAAAATATTGAACATCTTCCCAAAATAATAATCATCTTTTAATCCCATAATCATCTCTGTCATATTAATACGACAATCATTTCATTTTCTATCACATTGGTTGTTGGGACATGTTCTTCCATTTCCCACCATTAACTAAGAAGAGAAATTATAATTAGGGGCTTAAATACTTAGCAAATAATCATGGAAAGGTACTTAAAGAATATAAGGATAACTTGTAGAAGAAAAGTATACCCTAAATTGTGATCCCCTAGGTTCCCATCTAGGTTATCCATGATCATATATTCTTATGTGAATCTTTATTTTATTTTATCTTTGTTCCTTTAATAATAGTTTATACTAAGCTTATGAATTTACCAAAGCATATCCCCCGGGAGTGTATCAACCAAGAGTGCAGCAAGGCCCGTTGTCGTGTACCAGTTCCTGTTCGAGTCTAGCTTAAAGTGGTGTTTTCCGGTTTTACCCCTATGTACATCTGTGCCAGAGCCACCTCTACCTGCTCGTATCCAGACAAGGATGTATTTTCTTGGCAACCCCTTACTCAATATTAACCAAAATACCAGGAAGGTTTCCTATGTTTAAACTTTTCTATAGGGTTCTTCCTAAATTTTACATTTCCTAATTTCCACTAATAACTAAACCATCCTCTGATAACAACTATAGCATCACGAATTTTTATCACATAAACATTCATTACATTTTACAAAACCGAGGATCTTTAAGGTTTAGTGTCTTGGAAACCAGGAACTTAAAACATGAAAACATAAAACATTCTTCTTAAACACTTGAAAGGCTTCTCTTCATTTTAATCCTAGGTTCATTACTGCATCTCATAACCTCGGGACATACATCAAAAGAAAGGGTGAGCAGAAGGCCCAGTAAGGGAAACAAGGGGAAACATTTAACATGTGAACTTGAAATACATCAACAATTTCATGAAGATTAACTTTAAGGCATGGGAAAGAAATTGTGAGGAATATCATAATAAAAATAACATTTTTCATAACTTGAAGATGTGCATACAACATTTAATATCGATAATCATTTTTTTTTCAGCAAGGTCCATCCCCAAGGTGTCATTAAAAATTACCAAGGTTATTCACCACGGTATCAGTCTAAATGGTCATCTCTAGAGATTAAGTCTTTACCCAATGCATTGGAGCGCTATCTGGGCGCACCCTTGAAATGTATTTATTATCATGTGAGCCACATATATCATCACCAATCGTTTCATAAACAACCCATATAGAATAAAAGAAATGGGTTTCATTTCATAATCAAAACGTTTTAAAAACTGCTTTAATGACATGATCTTTATGTCACTTTAAACCCACGGAACGGGAAAGCGGGTTTCATGTATGTAAATACCAGAATTTAAAATAGAAAATTTTGATATATATATGTGAATACCCCTTTAGAAATAAGATCTTTGAGTATTCACTTAATAACATAAAATAATTTTGAGAAAAAGAGAGAGGCATTTTGAGACGAGATTTCTGCAGCATAACAGCTATGTTACAAGGTTTTAGAAAACATGGAAAAGAGGGGAGACATGGGTCACCCACTAATAAATGATCCATAAAATAGTATGGGGACATAATATAAAGGATTTAAGAACATGGTAATGAAATTTTAAAGATATACCATATGAAATGAAGAACATGAAAGGAAGACAAAAATAAGACTTCTCTTATGAAAATTCGGCAGCCTAACGACGCCACTTAAACTTGAAAAAAATGAATTGATGAGATAAACTAGGTCCTCTCATCATATTAAAATAAAATATCAGTATGATAGATATAGAGATCATACCCCATCATAATAAAAATGAACTTGAAAGACTTGACATGAAAAAGGAGAAAGGTGAAAGAATCCCTTAAAAATTCGGCAGCCTAATGACGTCACTTAAAATATCAAAATTTTGAATTGAAGAGATTAAATAGGGTATCTCATCATATGAAAATAAAAGATCAGTATGATAGATATAGAGATCATACCTCAACATAATAAATAGGAACTTGAAATACTTGACATGAAAGTAGAACTTTGAAAAATGAGAAAGGTGAACGAATCCCTTAAAAATTCGGCAGCCTAACGGTGTCACTTAAAATTCAACAAAAATGAATTGATGAGATCAAATAGGGTCTCTAATCATATGAAAATAAAAGATCAGTATGATAGATATATATATCAAACCCCATCACAATAAAAAGGAACTTGAAATACTTGACATGAAAGTATAACTTTGAAAAATGAGAAAGGTGAACGAATCCCTAAAAAATTCGGCAGCCTAACGACGTCACTTAAAATTCAACAAAAATGAATTGACGAGGTCAAATAGGGTATCTAATCATATGAACATAAAATATCAGTATGATATATATAGAGATAATACCCCAAAATAATAAAAAAAACTTGAAAGACTTGACATGAAAGTAGAACTTTGAAAAATGAGAAAGATGAATGAATCCCTTAAAAATTCAGCAGCCTAACAACGTCACTTAAACTTAAAAAAAAAATGAATTGAAGATATAAAATAGGGTCTCTAATCATATGAACATAAAAGGTCATTATGATATATATAGATATCATACCCCAACATAATAAAAATGAACTTCAAAGACTTGACATGAAAGTAGAACTTTGAAAAATGAGAAAGGTGAATGAATCCCTTAAAAATTCGGCAGCCAAACGATGCCACTTAAACATTCTTAAAACGAAATGATGAGAGTAAGAGGGGGCCTCTCATCATATGAACATGAAAAGGTCCATAAGAGGAATATAAAATAACATCATCCAACATAAGAGCATGGAGCATAAAAGAAATGACATAAAAGAGATTACTTGAAACGAAAGAGAGAGGTTGAATCCCTTATCTTAAAATGTAACTCTTAAAACTCAAAGGTTGGGACCTTGAGGGCTTGGGGGAACCTTGGGAGGACTCCTTGGGAGATAATGATACCAGAAATTCGTTGGGGTAGAGTGGGGAGTCAAATGAATGAGAGGATGACTTGGTATTTATAGGGAAAGTGAAGGGACAAGGCATTAATGGCCAAGGGACACCTCATTGGTGGTTTTGGAAAAACCAAGGGCTTTCCCATGGTGTTATCCCATGGTATTGGCCACTTGGGACACCTCATACCTTATCTTAATATTCATAATTCGACCATATTTATTACATACTTAATACATCATTTAATGATGTCATTAAACACCCATAACTTAAAAACTGTATTTTCACTATTCATCGAAAATTCAACTTTCTCAGAAAAATCCCAAAATTTCACCTTAACCAAATATCTACGCTCTGATTAAAAATATGAACTCCATTTTATAAAAATAATATTCTAAATATTTTTAATTTAATTTTTAAATAAAAACACTATTCACCGAAAATTCATTTTTTCAGAAAAAACCCCAAAAATTACCATAACAAAATATCGGTGCTCTGAGTTCAAAAATAAATTCCATTTTATAAAAATACTTTTCTAAATATTTTTAATTTAATTTTTAATTAAAAAACACTATTCACTCGAAAAAACTAATACTTGACTAATAATTTATGAAACTATTATTTAACCATTTTATTGAATCTAATTACTTAATCAAGGTGACTAGATTATATTAATACTTTCTTTAAGTAAGATTACTAATCCATTTTGTCACATTACTAATCCTAAGCATAAAATCACTATTCATAATTTACTATTCATAAAAAATCAAGTTGATCTTATTAGACTCTAAATTTCCTACTGAACATAATTGTAGAAGACCATTTTTTTGAATATCATTACACATTTTTAATTATTTAAGGTTTACATAAACATTTTTAAAATATATTTTTTCTAAAATTCATCAAAAATATGCATGCTATATTTATCTGGTCATTTGAAAATTCATAAACTTCATCATAAGAAGAAATACCAATTTTTATTTAAAACAAAGGATTACACAAGGAAGTTACGGTCTCCTTACATAGCCCCTTATCACACCAGCATAGGACCTAAGTGTAAGGTGTGCTTAGGTGAGATAATCCAAGGGGGGCTTGGCCAACATCGCACGAGTAGTAATTTCTATCAGTTTGAACTTCTCGCGAAGGCGATTCCGTTCTAGCTTCACACGATGAAGTTTTGCTTGAGTTTGGTCTAGAGCAAAGCCCAGTGGTGCTACCATCTTCCCAAGTTCTGTTAGATGGGCTTCGATCGGTCCAAGACTACTGGGTGAGGCCATCAAATCTTCTTTCTATATTAATTAACCATGATTACTTGTATTTAGAGAAAATAATCAAAACGTTTAATTTCCAGCGGTCATATTGACCAATGGTCATATAACAGTCAAATTCCTAACGGTATCATTTTAATTATACTCATGTTATCAAATGAAACATTTTTGTTGAGTATAAAAATAAAATAAAATAACACACAAAATTCGGAAACAAGATTTATTCAAAATTTCGGGTCGTTACAAAGTACCTCTTATGAGCTAGGCCTAGAAGGGTATGAAATTTTACTAGACATAATATTGTGAGGAAAAATTTTAGTAGTTAAAGGGAAGGCTCAATTCATCCCATTTCCTGATTCTTCCTGAGTTGGGTTAAAGTTATATAGTCTATTGGGATGCTTCAAGTATTGGTCAGGGTGGAGTTCTGATGCAAGGTGATTGAGTTGTGGCATATGGTTCCCACCAAGTGAGGCCTAACGTACAGAATTGGCCTATGAAAGATCTCTAGCTAGAATCGGTGGTTCATGATCTATGCTGTTGGAGGCATTATTTCTTGGGTGAGTGGTTCATTTTTTACAGATACCATAAAATTATCAAATACATATCCTCTTAGTGGGACTTGAATTTGAGGAAGCACAAGTTGGTTGAATACCTGTAGTCATTCGACATTGATCTTACTTACTTACATGAAAACGAAATACATTAGCTAATGCCCTGATATGGAATAATCAGACACAAGTCATGAAGGAATATATAAGTGAGTTGAAATTGATGGATTCGATCTATAGGATGCATCTAGAGGTTCATGAACAACAAAGGAAATATGTTCTAGTAGATTTAGCAGTGACATGTTCCCAACTAGAGTGGGTTTGGATATGGAAGTTATCAGATTTAGAGGGCCTCGGTTTGAGGGAGAGAATCACAGTAGAGAATCCACCACCTAGTTGGGTTGTTGATGGTAGCAAGACCTTGATCCTCCATGGGAATTTTTTGGTGCCCTCATATATATGAGAGGAGATGATGAGGTAATATCATTCCATTTATGTTATTTTCATCATGTTATAATGAAGATGTATAGAGATATGAATCAGTAGTATTGATATCCAAGTATGAAGAGGTATATTATAGGATTTAGCACTCAGTGATCAACCTTCCAATAAGCGAGGGTAAATCACTAGTGACCTACTAGACTTCTAGAGCCTATATCCATTCATGGTTGTAAATTTAATGAATTCACCTTGTATTTCATGGTATTCTCCCCAAGAACCCTTGAAGGATGCATTATAGTATAAGGGATCATCTATAGGTTGACTAAAGTTACACACCTCCTACCAATTCAAGAGTCCATCTCTGTTGACGAGCTAGGAAGTATTTAAATCAGAGAGATAGTGAAACTTCATAGTGTTACCTGATCTATCATTTCAGACTGAGATTCCCACATCACTTCACAGTTCTAGAAAAGGATGATGAAATAAATGGGTTCACAAGTGATCATGAGTACATCACATCACCCTTAGACCGAATGGAGTTTAGAGTGGATTATTCGAGTGTTAGAGGATATGAAATGGGATTGTATTCTTGATTTTGGAGGTTCATAGAAGAAGCATATTCCTATGGTTTGGTTTTCATAAAATATTAATTTTTAGGAAATGATTCAGATGGATCTATATGCGGACCTCTACAATACACACTGTTCTTCACCTATGTGGTAGATTGAAGCTGTTGAGGCAGTTCTAATGGGTCATCATCTAATTCAAGAGACATCAAAGAAATTCATGATGATTTAAAAGAAAGTGAATATAAATTAGTCGAGGTAGAATACTTATACCAATCATCATTATATACCACTAGAGTTAGTAGAGGGACATTGAGTATTTTTTCATGTATCACCTAGATTGTGTCATAGACGAGCATGCGATAAGGCACATTATCACCTTGATATGTTAGTACATTTAAGATAGTGGAGAGAGTTGGTCTAGTATCTTATCATTTGTTGTTACCTCAGAGTTATTATTCCATGCGTGATGTATTCCACATATCTTAGCTTTGACAATATCATTTCAACTCATCTCATTTTTTTACCTTGTGGATATTAAGATGGAAGCAAATGCATCCTCCTTGGAGAATCTAATAGTTATTATTGACCATAGCATAAAAGTTCTCTAAGGAAGGTAAGTTCCACTCGTCCAGATTATATGGTAGAAAAGATATATATAGAACAAGTCCTGAGAGTGGGAGGCTAATGTATGTGCACAATGGTTAGAACTTTTCTCAAATGACATTCTACTACCCTTGGAAGGAAAACCTGGGGAAAAATTTCTTAAGGAGGGTAGGTTTTAAGGTCTTGAATTTTTAGTAAGGTATGTTTTCTTTTAATTTTGGATAAATTAAGAGACTTCAAGTAAGTATAGGTTGGTTCACTTCTGAATTAGAGGTTACTGGTGTTCAAAAACATGTTTGAAAACCAAATTACGCAATGCGTATTTAAATACATGATATTTATTTAAATATATTATGTTTTTGAATATATCCAGAGCCATTCACATGGATTTACCTTGGAGGTATATCAAGATAATTACACGATGTGTAATTCATATACACATAGTGAAAATTCTTGACCTAGTTTTTTATAAAAGGGTAGAACCTTTGTTTTTTAATAGGGCTAATTTCCACCTGTTGAATAACTTTTGAAATATGAAACAACTCTTATTTGTTCCCAAACTAGGTTCATCAAGATATCCTCTATCTGATCTACATTTTATTCTCTATCAAATCCATAATAAATCTCTCGATAAGATCCGATATAATATCTATTTTATTTCAAGTTCTTTATCTTGTTTGTTGAACTATTTTGGTGCAAGATGATTTTCTCTATTTTAAGGGTTCTAGAAAATTATTTATTTTTATTCCAAACCTGCTTGAATTAGGGGTCGAGACTGAATGATGGATGATATATGAGGCTATGGTAGGTTGTGCAGGCTCTTTCACATTGGTTTGTTTCATTCTATAAATGTTGTTGTTGTACCACAAATTAGACCTTTATGGCGTCACCTATTTCTTCAAATAAATTAAAATGGATGTATTATCATTACTTTGGTAACCTAATCTAGTAAAGAATTAGTCATATGGGTTGATCTCAATGCGTTATGTCACCCAATCAGGTGTGATCTACCTTGGATCCATAATTACGCTTCCCATTGATGGTTAAAACATCCCTTGGGGGGTGTTTCTTGATAATCAGACTTCTAAGTTGTTTAAGTAAATTGAATTGAAGGGTGAGCCATGAGTTAGGATCCAACTCTTATGAAATAAGTGGTTACTTTGTAACATTACATGTCATCCTTTTAGAATCATGTTATAATTATTTTGTTCAGGTGCATATGCCTTGTTCCATATGATTTAAATAGTTATTCCAAATGACATGCTTGAACAAACTTCCTACGGTAATTTAAATTCTAGAACAAATGAAGAGGTACCTAGATAGACATGATATATATATATATGATTTTATTGTTCAATAGTTTTATATTAGTTATAAAGTGATACAAGGGGTTCCGAGTTAAGAACCTCTTGGATGAACTCTCTTTCCTTGTTGATAAAGTTGTAATGGTTAGAAACATGCAGTGGGTGACACCTACTATGAATAGTATGTGATCACTAAGAATTATATATTTTAACTACTAGTTGAGAGAAATAGATTCCCTAGGGGATACCCCTTTGATGGGATCCAATTCATGATTAGTTCAACTATTACTCAAGATAGATTCAAGTCCCTATGTGCAATACTAGGTATAGATTCAGTTGATAGTACAAGAATTTTATTACCAATCACGGGGTGACACATGAGACTTCATCATTGGGGAACCACATACATACTCTTTAGCATTATTAATATGAGGAGCCCCTCGAGCGATATTTGGAAAGTCTTTTTAGAATTTCATGGATGGGCTCAGGGTGTCCCTCTAAAATTTATAAAGTGGTTTCAAATTGAATAAACAAATTCTAATAATTGTTTTCAAATGAAAATTGATCAATTGGTTTAGAAAATGTTGGGACATGTCATCCAAGACAAATCACAAGAATGGGGATAGTCTGACCTATGAAACTTAACCTTACTCACTTTAACATTTTAGGATCTATCAATTCAAACATACCATTTTAGGCCAAATCAGGTAGATTGGGTACCTAGTTCAATGTTGTTATTTATTTATTTTATATTGTATTAAATTAATATGGATTACAGTTTGATTTATAATGAACTTTATTTATTTTCTTAGACACTGTGGGTTCCCGCCTATTGAGATTGTATATCCAACATTTCTCAGCAACATTTGGTACTCGAGTAGAGTTCATTGTTGTAGGTATATAAAAAATGAAGAATCTAACTTCCATGGTTGGATTTCTAGATTTAGGATTGTGTTTTGGAGTAGAGGAATGATCTTACGATCGAGATTCTAGTAATACCAGTTTTTCCATTTTTTGTAAATTTTGATAGCATATTGTATATGATTGTATCTCATGCCTCTCAATTAGTTAATTTTGTATAGAACTTGTCATAACATCATTATATTGAATCTTATCATTATTCAGATTTTGGTTATTATTTATTCAAATTGGATGATTTATTATATTATTTCTACTACTATTTTTCTATTTGTTCTATTTATTATATATCTACCACTATGATCCTCTCTGATCTATGAGGGAAGAATCTCCCTAAGGACACACTCTAGGACCTTATTGCTAGTCGGTAGACTCTGGCATTCAAGAAAGCAAACATTAGGTTTTGCGGCTTACCATCTCAAAGCACTATTGAGTGTCATCTGGGGAAGGATGACACATCAAAAGAGTTACCATAACTTCCTAGAATTAATTTTAATATTATATCTGTAGTGGAAAGTTTATACATTTAATGTTGTATATATAAGCATGGATTTAAAAAAGATTATTCTTAAACAACTCCATGACTATCTTGAAGAAAAATTTAGACCTTTCTAGATATGTTTCTTAGTTTGAGGATATAAATTATTCTTTTTTTATCATGTAATGAATAATTATACTTGGAGCATTATAAATTCAGTAGAAGCTCCCTCAAGAATGGGTGAAATTCATGGACATAAAATAAATAGACTATCAGGTTCTATAACAAAAATAAATAAAAATAAATTCAATTGTGTGGGAGAACCCTATTGAATTATAGACCCAATACAGATGTTTTTTTAAAATTTATTCCACCCATTTTTTCTCATAATTTCTATTAAACTTTTTTGAGCTTTTTCCAATGAAAAATTCAAGAAATACTAAACAACTGAAAATATTCATATTGAGAAGTACTATATATTCTCATCTCTAAACACTTTATATTTTTGTTTATTTTTTACATTTGATATTTGTTTTAATTTTGGGATTTTTGTTTTTGATACACAGTCTCTTACAAAAAACTAGAGAGTGCTTGAAACATTCTATCATTTCTTATCATTTTTATTCTCATGTAAAACTTTGGAATAGAATGTTTATGACCTCTACTTTTTTTATCCTACACATAAATATGGAATAAAATTTTTTCGAGAACATACTTGTGTAATTTTTTTTGGAAAACCAGATCTTGGTTTTGGATTTCTTTATTTTTATAATAAACTTATTTGAAGTAGGTTATTTCCATATATAAAGGACTAAGTCTCGGACTAAGACAAAAAACCCTGTTTAAAATTCAACTGTAATTATTTACTTGATTTTTGATTTATTTTAAATCAAACTAGTCTCAGATTTATAAAATTCTAAACAAAACTTACTTTGAAGGTTAAATTAAATTATTTATATATATATATTATTTGATACAAGTATATTAGTTTCAAAAGTATTTAAACCGGGGTTTGATTGATATTTTGAGATTCCTTTCTAAAGATCGAGTTATATAATTATAATATTTTTGTTAACTATAATTTTTTTATTAAATTTGGGAATATATGTTATTAATTTTTTTAAATATAAATTTTATGGGAAACTCAACTCACCCCTCTCTAGTTTCCCACTAGAACTATCAAAATCATTCATCTTAACAAAAATAACCCATTTAAAGAAAATAGAACTAATAAATTTTTTAAATGGTAGCACATAAAATACATTTTTATTTGATACCAAAATAATAATCTCCCAAATGGAGTATTTAGTAAGAGTAAAAATATGTTGAATCATTTACCATTAAAATATTAGAGAATAATCCAATGAAAATGGATTGAAAATCACAAAAAATATTTTTCATAAAAAAGGGGTTCATAATATCATATAAAAAAGTTATTATTTTCAAGTCACCTATTTTATTTATGATAATGATAAAAAATTATAAAATATTACTTAAAAAAATTCCAATAAAAAGATCTTGATAAGTAACAAAACATTTTTCATAATGAAATTTATAAGGTAAGAATTTAAGATCATGATATAGAAAAACCTTTTAAATATTTTAAAATTACATTATTGAAATAAAAAATTATTTAAAGGATAAAGATAATTTTTTTAAAATGAACAAATATAGAAAATAATAATTGGATATAAAACCAATTTCAGTTTCCACTAGTGAAAAGTGATCATTGGTTGGAATTAAAAATATGAACATAGAAGAAAAGTTGATTACAAAAATGGGAAATATTCTTAACAAAATTTCATTTTCACTCTACAATAGATTCATAGAATGAAGATTAATTTGGTGTGAAACATTATTTATCAAAAAAATAAGGTGTAAATATAACATAAAATCTCAATATGGTAGAATAGAGAAATATTAAAATATAATATTCAGAGAGGGGTGATTATAACCGAAGGAAAAATTCGATTAAGAAAAACCACTTACAATTTGAGGAACATTTAACTCAAAACCTCTTAAAATAGATATATGTAGATTTGAATAAAACTTCAATTATAACGAATAAGGGGTGTTTCATGATATATATATATATATATATATCAATTAGTTGTTATATACCCCACTAAAAAAATTTGGCGCTTAATACAAAGCATTTACCAAAGAGATAAATTTGAGTTAAAAAACACCTTACCTTGTATTCGTTATTACTCGAATGTAATCAAATATCAATGTATACTTGAGTTATCTCTGGTAAAAAACATTATAAACGAATACCTTAAGAAAATAATGGTGACCAAAAACTTATAGATGTGGGAGAGGGTTCTCGGAGGAGGAAAGTGGAAAAGTTTCAATAAGAAATTCCAAAGAGAGGTGATTCTTTAAGTGGTGGAAGTGTTAAATTTTTTTAAATGAAGAAATTGGTTGTTCTCAAAGTAACGATTAAATTTTGAATATAACAAACTTAGTATTTAAATTTCATTTTCTCCAAAATGGACATTTTTTAAAAAATGTTACATTTTAATTTAGTCCTAAAAATATTAGAAATAATTTTTCTATGTATAAAGAATATTTTAAAATGCAAAATTTCAATCCATAATTTCAAATTTGATCAGATTAAACGTTTTTTAATCTTAAGGGCTACAATGATATTGTTATAAAAATTATAATTATCATAAAAACCAATTTTTTGAAAAAAAAATAAACTTTTCAGAAAAATATAAATAATTCATACTAATTAAATTGTGACTTTCTAAATACAAAAATAAAGTTAGTTTTATTTAATTTAGATCCCCAAAATTTTTAAATATATATTTTTAATGAAAATAAAAAATATTAAAACAATACTTTTTTTGAAAAATTTATTTTTTAAACATTAACTTTTCTTAATAATTTTTAATATCAATTTTTTATTTAATATATGTTAATATATTATTTAATATATAATAATATTTTAAAATCATTAAATTTAACTAACTATAAAAACATACAAAATACTTAATAAAATGTTTCTTTGATTTTTTTTACTTTTATGCTTAATATGCTTTAAGAAATACCCTTAGAATTAATTATATATATTCTAAAATTTAATTTTGTTACCCCATTGATATTAAAATATTTATTTGAATTATATATATAGGTCAAATCATATTTTATTAATTTTAATTTTTATACATAACACACACACACATCTTATTTTTATTTCATTACGAGATTTGAATTTACAACATAAAAATACAAGACTTCAGTATACATATTGAATATATGTCAAATGACTCTATCTATAATGACCATATTTGTAATGAACATATTTTTAATGAAAATAATTTAAATGAACATATTTAATCCATATATATATATATATAGTATTACTAAATAATTCATTTATTTAACTATCACTTCACAAGTAGTAATTACTATTTCATATTTTATATTTTTCATAATTATGTCACCTTTTATGGTGATCATCCTCCGTATTAGTTTTATTTAGATATTAATGATACCCAAGTTTGAATTTGATCTAGGGGATTCCCTAGTAACAATTATTTTATTCTTTTCAATATATTTTCCCATATTGATTTATAAACTTTTAATGTATATTCTTTAGCCATGGTGAGTAGCAATTCATGGTGTGTAATATTTTTTTTGTGTTTTTGTAACATTCCACTTATGATTGAATAATGTGTTTTTAATTTTAATTCACATATTTTATATATTATTTCCTAATCAATTTCTACTCTTTTAACCAAATAATTGTTTTTACAATTATAAGAATAAATTTTATAAAAATAATATGTTTCATAAAAACTCAAGGTTTTACATGAAAGCAATTCTCTCTCTAACAAAAAAATGATGTTGCATCACAAATGATGACACCATTAACCATTTCAATATCATGATAAAATATATTAAACTATTTTACTCTATTTTACACGATCAAACCTGAGGTTTGGGGACTCCTCAAGTCTCATCAAAATTTAGTGACATTTTTATAAGTTGTTAGGGGAAACTAGGAAGTGCTATGCTTCATCATGAAATATAGTAACCATCAAGGCACTATAACCCAAATGGTTCTCATGGGATTGAATATATGATATAGCCTAGCCTAACCCTCCTATTAGGAATTCATCATAAGAAATATTATCATTCATAACAGATCATTAGAATGATAGTTTCCTCAAGAGTCATGTGACACACACAACACAATATTCCTACTTTAATGATTTAAAATATCCACTAACCTTTCTGTCCCACATACTATACTTGGTGGACTATGCTTAACCTATCAAAAATATTAAAATTACCTAGTTGATATTAGGTCATTAACATACACATACGATGCATTATAGGAATCCTTTCAGTCACTTATTCATATAGTAAGAGAGTTCCTGAGAAAAAAGTCCCACAACAGTGCAGAATAATTACTGTCTTTTATCAAAATTTAAACTCTATTAAGACCATATTATACCCTGATATTCACTCAAATTATTATATCATGAGATATATCCTACTGATCATAGGATCACATGAATAATTTTATGACATTATATGAAAAACCATATCTTTAATACACCTTAATTAATGATTTATTATATGAAGATACTAATAATAAAACCCTATAAGATGGTGAGGGAATAGTCTCTTTGGGTAATTAGATACAAAATAATAATAACTTGAAATATAGATACAACAAAATCATATAAATCACCAAAATATTCACTTGAAATCAATTTATCCTATAATAATCCACGAGATAACATGAGGACGTATATAAGAAATAGTTGAGCTATAAAGCCCAGTAAGGTAATAATAAAATCATTTATTAATGTAAATATTTACATGTGAGTCAAGATGAATACCAAGGTTAAATAGAAGGGTGAGAATCATAATCATGAACATTGTATCATGATATATGATGATAACACTAATGAAACATGATAATGTGGAAACTACATAAAACATGAAATCACAAGAATAAATCAAGGAAAATATTGATACATCATAACATAGTTTTATTAAGATAACTTCTTGTTCACCATACATGACATATCATGAGATAAAAACATTACCCAATTCATTAGACGAATATATAATTCTAGGATCACGTGTTCCATTCATATCATTTACATGTATTGTGTGCCACACATATATTACAACATAAGAACACATTTCAAAAAATTTAATCCCGTGATTAAGGAGTGTGGGTTAAATACTTGGAATTTCATGATCAATTATGTAATGTTAAATATTTTAGAATATCCTCGAATTGAAATGGGTATGGGTTTTCATAAAACAAATGTTTTGTATGGAAAATCCACAGATAATTTTGGAAGCATAAGAGGTGTACTTGAATGTTAATGGAATATATTAATTATATTGAAAGGTTTTATATCATTACATTGGAATAATATGGTTTTACATTTTATTTTTAACAACAAATTACAACATTAACAATTAGAAATCAAAAGGATTAATACAAAGTGAGTCCTAAAAAAGGGCGATGAGAAGATCTCTTACCTTGAGAGGGTTCTTCAAAAAGTTTGAGAATATCTTATTAAGAGATTGGGAATACCTTATTAGGTATCTAGAGAAGTATTTAGAGAAGAAACTCATTCTTTATGGGGGTTGAGTGAAAATGAGTGGCTGGATTTGTAGGTATTTATAGAAAAAGAGAGGGTAATTCATTATTTATTTCTAAAGATAAAATTTGGACTGTATATGATAAAATAATAAAAATAAAAAACATTACAATGGTTTTGAAAATGGTTTCTACCCAAGAGAAGTGGTTTAAAATGTTTTATAAGGCCATGAACATAAATTATAAAACAAAATACCAGGGGTGATTTAGAAGTGAGTCATGTTCATAAAGAATTAAATTTAAAACCTTAAAATATAATATAGGTTATGAGGGATTAATTAAATGACTATAAAATTAATAAAATAACATAAAAACACTTTATTTTAAAGGGGATAAATGATTTTTGTTTTGGATACTCATATAATTTATTAAATCACCTAATAGAAACTATTACATCATAATATAGACCATATATTGATATCATATTTAATTTTTATCCAAAAATTTGGATGCCTTATAAAATTAATAAAAAAGCATCATGAAATTTTTTTTACATAATTATTTCAAAAATAATATTTATTTTATCAAAATAATTTCATAAATAAGATAATTTTTTCTTTTATATAAAATTTCTTATTTACTAACAATATTAGTTGTTTATACCAATATCTTTCTATCCCTTATAATAATTACATTAGGATTAATTAAATTAAATTATAATTTATATTTTAATAAATATTATTTAAAAATAATATTAAATTTAAAAGAAATTTATTTAAGAAAACATTATATTATAAAATGAGTGACTTAATCTTGAGTGTATATTTCCCAAAAATACAAATTTTATTTGTTCATATCAAAATCTAGTTTTTATAAAACTAATTATATAAAAATTTATTATGTAATGATAAAAAGGGATAAATAAAATTATTATATCATTAAAAAATAAAATATAAAAATTCATATTACCAGGGTCAAGATATATAACTCCTTATTACAACATAGTACACAATTAGAGAAAGTTGTGTGATAGTGGTGCTATCTTCGGGTGGTTTAGCAAACAATGTTTTGATTGTGATATCAATAAGCTTGAAATTTTATAATAAATGATTTCACATGAGTTTTAGTTGTTGGATATCACCTAGGGCTCAGTCAAGGGTGATGGCCAATGATTCCGTCTCACTCAAAAGTTCTAATAAATGGGATTCATAGGGAATGATCCTTCTGTTTGAGGCTGTCACTTCTTTCATATGGGTGAATTGGATTTTTTTTGTTTCCCTTAATATTTACCAATAATAACATTAAATGTATAATATATATATTATAAATATTTAATATGATTAATGGTCTTTTAAACTATAAAAATTTATATCTAAATGGACCATAATAACCAAAGTAGTGCATCCATATTCAATAACTACATTACATAATATTGAATTTATTAATTTAAAATGTGATTTTATTGATAAAATTTAGGGTAATTACAATATTCCCATCTTTAGAAATTTCACCCTTGAAATTTATCTTTTTTCACTAGAACATATTGGGGTACATCTATTTCATTACCTCTTATAGTTTCAATGTTTCTTCCTTGAAGATTTGGTTCCACCACATCACATTAACATGGTGAGTTGGATTGTTTCACAAAACATTGTCTTTATGATCTGAGATATTTATCTACCACACCTCATATGAAAGATAATTGTCCAAAGGTACCACCTCATGATTCATTAAATGGTAGGGGTATGATATAAACTTCCTTAATAGGGATACACAGAACACATCATGTAATTGATATAGGTTATGTGGGAGTACAAGTAAATTTTCCACATCTCTGATGTGATCATGGGTCTAAAAAGGGCCAATATATCATGGACTAAGCTTTCCATTCATTCCAAACCAAATGGATTACTTATGTGGAGATTTATGAAGTAATTCCTTATCTAAAATCTTGGACTCCAAGTCCTTGGATGATTATCTACATATCTTTTTTTCGACATTGTGGGGATTTTATATTACATTTAATAGTTTTACCCTTCTCTGTTATATATTGGATAATATTTGGTACCATAAGATTTCACTTTCCAACATCATCTCAATATGTTTTCATTCGATACCACATCCCATATAGATCCTAATAATGTTCCATTTTAATTAATGAAAAGAAACTATTATTATATCAAAACTATACTTGGGGGAGGTATTGATCCAAATATCCTTGGAAATATATCTAACAGGATATCATCATATAATATAAAGTTTTAATGGCTCTATCATACCATAAATCTTTCTATGGTTGTTGAGAAGTACTATAACTTATCTCTATATCCAATTCTTACTGAATGATTCTTGAGAACCATGGGGTACACCTCATATGTTCATTATATAAAATAGAGAGAGGCACTCCATATAGTCTTACCACTTCCTTCATGTATATATTGTTTATTATTTCAAGATAGAAATATTCCTTTATAGAAATGAAATGTGCTGAATTTTTAAGGTGAATGACTAATGCAGAAATAGATTTATTTAATTTAGATTTCAAAAGGAGGCCTTCGACAAAATCATTGTTTTTTCCCATTTCCATACTAGTATGTTTAATGGTTACATAATTACTTTATACTTCTATCCATCAGCCTAAAATTTTTGGCACACCAAGCATCGAGAATAAAATTTTACAATCTCAATCAACATGTTATCCCACCAAAAGTTTTTTGCTTTAGATTTGTATACATATATGTTTTTCTTGGACTAATAGATACAGATGATATATTCACATCATCCAGAATTTTCCACTATAGTTTTGGTTTTTATGTAACACATATTTGAGTTCCAAAACATATAACTCAATATTTAGTAAAGTTGAACTATATAATATTACCTACCATTTTCTATAGCACCTAATTATCATTTTGGGCCTCCTTTATCCTCTAAACAATGGATGGTTGAGGTGTTATTTGAACAAGGAAGTATATAGATCCTTTTATTATTTAAATTTCCATCTTTTTCTTTTCCAATGAGATTGTATACCTTTAAATATACATCATTTATATGGTTGTAGGAACCTATCTACTCAGAGAATCTTCTAATTTGTTCACCTTCCAAGGATGGTAATGGATTAAAAAATCACAATCCTTGATCACATCAAACCACTTTCATTGGACCATATCGATATAATATTGTGTGAATATATTATTCAATATTTTATTATCCGTATATATTTCACACTTATCCCTTTAGAGATAATTCCACCAAATATTGAATTCGAAAATCTCTATAACAATTTCTAGATCATGCATTGGGTTGTTATGCTCATAAAAATTCAATTTTTTGGAGGAAAAGTCTACCCCATTTCCATCTTTCATGATTAAAAAACCCAAGGCCTTTTTCATGCATCGTTTTGGATCACAAATAATTTTCTACTAGTGGGTAATGTAAACGTAGGAGGAATTATTAACCTCTTCTTTAAATCTTTAATGCTCTCCTCACATTCTGTAGTCCAAATAAAATTCACTTCTTTTTGAGTTAGCTTAGTCAGTGGACATGAAAATCATGATAAATTTCTCCTGAATATATGATAGTACCTAGATAATCCCTAGAAAATATGGACCACCTTCACAAATATTAGTATGGTAAATCCTTTAATTTACTCTATTTTTAAGGATCCAAACATATCCTTTTATTGGTGTCAACATTACCTAGGAATATTACCTTATCCATCCAAACAATTAATTTACTATAATTTACATAAAAATATTCCTTTTACATTGTCTTCAATATATCATTCAAATACTCATCATGGTCTTAATTTCATATAGAGTAGATAAGAATATCGTCTATAAAGACTACCAAAGATTCATTGAGGTAAACCCAAAGTATTATATTCACTATGTCTATGAATATATATATATATATATATATATAGAATTAGTTATTAAAATAGATTAACTATGAACTAGTAGTGCCCTTAACTTGTACAAAAATAGACTTGGGGATATACCCCATCATCCTTACTTGTAAATAACTTAACTGAAGACCTATCTTAGAGAAGTATTGGGTGCTATGTAGATGATCAAATAAGTGATAAATCCACTTTAGAAGACACTTTTCCTTGATTTTTATCTTGTTGATATAATGATAATCAAGGAATAAGTTCATTGACCTACCCTTTTACTTAAAAAGCGGATTTGAATACCCCATGGTGAATCACTTAGGCATATATCCCTTTATATTGATTCTCATGTCATTTCTTCTTCAGTTCTCTATGTTAAAAAATGTCCAATATATATATATATATGGAGTCCTATACATTGGAAAATATCTAGATATAATATTGATCTTGAAATCAAACTATTTCTTAAGAGGAATTGTAGAAAATTCTACATGGAATACCAAAACATATTCCCTTACAATAGGCATGTCATCAAGAATGCTATTTTCATCAGTCTCAATCGTTTGAGGAAAATACACATGCTATTGAGGTAATAATATCCATTCTTGAGATAATGGAACCAACATATATTAATAATCCTCTTGGAACTTGTATAGAATCAAAGGGTGATTTTCAACATGGAGGGTGATTTTCTTTACAGAACAATATATGTTGGCTCTATATAAGAAAAGAGAATCCATACCTAGAATTGCATCGAATTCCCCTAAACCAAATATCACAGGGTTCAATGGTAATTTATTCAAAGAAATATTTATAGAATAGGGGATATATATTTGGTTTGAAATAATTTCCCCACTTTCTATTTTAATAAATAGTTATTCTAACATGTTTTTTGGTGGTATCTGAATAAATCTACTAAACTGGCATGAAATGAAAGAATGCATATAATTAAGGATGAGAATCTAGCATTTCATTATATGAATCTTGTTCTAATAATCTAATTGTTCGAAAATAGACATATGGATGTGAATTTTAGTAATATTAAATATATAAAAGTGAATCTATAAAAATTGAAGGGATGACCCATAAATGACATACCTTCCTTATCCAATTAATTTATTTGTTTCATTGTAAGTTATCCATGTCTTATTTCCAAAAAAAAAATTTATGTGAACTTTTTATTCCCTTCATAAATGATCATAAAGATATTTTAAATTTACCAAACATTATCACCTTAGAGTGTCAAACCAACTGTGCAGTAAGTCCACTTTGTCATGAAGCAGGTGATGATCAACTCAATTCTAAAATGCACCATTTTTTGGGTTATTAACTCTAAGTACAAATGGAAAGTGGAACATCCACTTGTACTATCCAAACATGGATTTTTTTCTTGGAAACCACATAATCTATACTTTACCACAATTTAGGGATTTTTATATGTTTAATCTTATACCTAAGGATTTAACTATTTTCTTATAATACCAATTCCCAAAATAACTATAATTTCATTTGATACCAACTATGACAACCCATATATTTTATAAACAATTAATCAATTATTTATTACATAAATATACTCATAATAAAATCCTATAATATCATTAGGTATAGTGTATCTAGGTAATTATATTAATGAAACTATACCATTAAATGGGGATACAATAAAATTATTTAAAAACACAAGAACATGCTCTTAAAATTCATTGATCCTATAATACTGCTTGGGATATCCTGGGGGCATACATAAGAAAGGAGTGAGATAGAAATCCTAGTAAAGGAATACTAAAATAATATAATATGGTAAATTATTACATTTGAGTTAGGATGTATATCAATGTGATAGAAAAGGGTGAGAATCATAAGCATTACTATCGAAGAATGATATAATATGATAACATAAGGAAACATAAGAATGTCTCAAAAACATAAAATATTATATCATAAGTATAAGTCAAGGTTAAATGTAGAGACATAATAATGTAGTGATCTTAGGATAACCTCCCATGAACCATAAATGTAATATCAAGAGAAAAAAATTACTAAATAAATAATAAGGATATATAATTTCAGGACCACATACAAGAGTCATATCATGTACATGAATTTATGTGTGAAACAAATCATACAACCTAAGAATGTATTTTATCACATCTAATACCATGATTATGGAGTGTGTGTTATATAAATTGAATTCACCAATAAATGGATAGTGGGTCTATCTATGTAAATAACCATGAGGGTAAATGGGGGTGATTATTCACAACATAAGAGTTTGGCATGGAAAATCATGAGATAATTTCAGAAACATAACATGTGTATTTAAATGTTCATGAAAGGGATTAATGAGAGTGAAAGGTGTTCTCTCATTACATAAAAATCATAATTTTAGTAAATTGGAAGTTTAAAAAAATTATAATATAGAAAATTTGAAATTAAAAGGCTTATTATAAATGGAGTACTCAAAATAAAAAGGGAGGGAGATGATTTATTACCTTGAGAGGGAGCTTCTAAAAGCTTGAGAGTAGACTCTTAAGAGATTTTGAAAATCTTGGGAGGGACTTATAGTGGGATAGGGAGAGGAAATTCTTGTTGAATGGGTTTTTCCTAAAGAGTAGTGGGAGGATTAGTGGGTTGTTATTGAAAAAGAGAGGGGATTTTTTATTAAATTCTAAACTCATGTTTTGGAATATATTTGATAAAATAATAAAATTACAATCCTTCCCATAGTTTTTACTATGGTTGCATAAAAATAAGAGTATTCATAAATATTTTATGAAGTTAAGAAATAATTTTTTTAAAATAACTACATCAGTAATGTAAAGAACTTACCTAAGATTCCATCTTAAGTCACACATCACGTGATTCTCCATAAGGATAGAAGGGTGTTCCAAATACCCACATAGCATGACCATAAATTTATTGGGAATGATTTATTTGAATTTTTTTTAAAATACATAAAAATATATAAATGAAATAACCAAAATAATTTGACAATAACACAAAATAGTGATACAAAAACAAAAAAAAACAAAAAGAAACATCTAAAATAAAGAAATATGGGAAAACTAACCAATTCTAGATGAGACCACAAACATCTCTGCCTATCTCTCCCCCACATCGACCATAAGGAAAAAACGAAACCAACTGAAAACATATAAATATTTACGTGTGATATAAAATCCATGTAGGTCACTAAATCCTGCAAAAACAATTAAATAGGGTTCTTAAAGATAATCATCAATGATATATTTAAAATAAATCTATAAAGAATGATTTACATAAACAATATTCTCTTGGAAAAACAAATGAAATCCATTAACAAATTCCAAAACATTTTCCTTTTCTTTCCAAAAAAATAAAACACATATGTTTGAAAACAAATCCATAGGCCTAATACTTATCATAAACCACACACACTGTTACCATTTCTAAAAAACTTATCTTTATTTATTTGACAAAAATAGTCACTTAAAAATATTTTCCAATAAGTGTTAATAAAAAACCTAGGACACTTTGGAACAACATTATCAAGTATCCACATGGCATGGAAAAGGAGGACATAATCTTCAACATATACTCTATGAACATAGTGGGCATAAAATATCATAATATATCATGTCAAACATGGCACAAAAAAAAATTTAAAAAAAACAAGCCCAACCAAGTAGAAAACCTCTTAAGGGATCTAGAATTCCATGTGTAGTTATCCCAACATCTAGGTCATAGGTTGGAAAACACAAAGCATGTGTTAAAGGAATGGTAAGGTAAATAAGAATAAAAAGGGTTCCATTAGCTAAGAATATTCACTTTAATTATCTTATTCATTGTTTACATTTCATTACATACACCATCTTCACCAATTAATTATTTTTCATCACATGTTCCATGGGTAAAAAATTTACATCATTTACACAGAGGCCTATAATGATCAATTACAATGAAAAAGGGTATATTTCAAGTTCTTTATATCACTAGGGATACGAATTTCACAAAAAATTATATCTCACTTACCTTGGAGGATCATTCCAGGTAGTTTATAACACTTATGTTGGAGAATCAGTCTATGTAGTCTCATAAAATGCATATGTTAAGGGCATATATCTTCAATTTGACACCCTAACATGTACATTCTAGTGGTGGGGTTTAGAGAATTAGTCTCACATGACTTGTAGGAATAGAACCTCAAGTAAACAAACTACATGGCCCCAAGACATGTGCACATACTTCATTAACCATTTATCAGATATACTATTTCACAACAATAGTAAAACAATAACCTAAAATCCATAATTCATAATTCATCAATACATAAACCATTCTCATGACATAACCCATGAACACATTTACATTTGAAAATAATTTCCCATTATACCATTAACATTATACCAAACAGTTACTCATGCAATGATATTAATTAAGCATAATTAACATCAATTGCATTTGGAAACCATGTTAACCTACAAAACACAATTCCTAGAATTTCTTTTCATAAACCCATGATAACATGTTAGACTTAAAAATACTATGTTTAACCCCTAAAGTTCCTCAAATTATATATTGAACAACCAAGTTTCATGTTCGTGAACATGACACACCCCTTTTGTAGCATAATTCCCTACCCTGACAACCTCAAGGAATCCTGTGAGGATCATTAGGGTTTCAATTTATCATTTAATAAATAAATGTATCATTTATCACCAAGGGAATCCAAATAACAACAAGAAGAGACCAGTAACCGAATTCTTTATCCCAAAAAACATCAATCACCTGAACAACATAATCATCATCTATAAACAAGAGGGTTCAACAAGGGAAATCAACATCACATATGAAGTTCCAATGGGTCCTTCACTCATATCATAAACATTTTAAGATCCATTTCTAATACAATGTGAAATTCAACCAAAATTCTAAATGGAGAACCAAAACATCCAATAACACTCTTATATGTCAAGGGAAACTCCATTTTTATTTTATAAAACCAAAAAGACTTTTTAAAACAAGGAAACCCATCAGACACTAAAAGGGACCCCACTTGAAAACCCCATTCCATTTCACCAAGGCATCCACCCATTATTTTTAAATGATGAACCCAAACACTTAAAGCATATAAAGGTCACCCCCACATAATGTATTTATTATTTGAAAATTTAAAACATAGACAAAGGCCTTTATTCCATAAAACATTCCATAAAACACCAATTAAAATTTTTTAAGATGTTTAACAAAATCATTCATTTTAGGAAACATTTCAATCTACCCAATGATAAACCAAAACCATGAACATAATATTTTCCTTTCCACAAAACATCCCTTAAATAATATAATCAGGCATTTGAAAAAATGTAAAACACACACACATTTCAAATGATAATTTGAAATAAAACTGAAAACCCCTATTTTAGTATTTTGAGGTCAACACATAAATTTAAGACAAAATTCCCATTAAAACATTAATTCAAATTAACCAAATCCAAACCCATTTTGGAACCCATAACACACATCTCAAAACAATTTCACAATGACCAAAGTGATTTCATAAATGCTTTGTTTAACTAAACATTTCATTTCAAAACATGAACCCAGATTGCACATGAAAAACTAACTATGCCAAGTACAAAACACACCAAAATGGTTTCAACACATAAAAAGGCTATCCATATACCTATATTTCATAAAAATTAATTTAAGATGGCATAAGAATATTATAATTTTAAAAGTAAGCACATTTCATTGTAACACCTATGTCAAGGAGAAGATGATCAAACTGGAACACTTCTCCACTTGACACTTTCATAGGCGGCCATTAAAAGTTTCCCCTTCCCTCCCACATAAATATTCACATTACCATATACATAAGGAAACCTTACCCCTATGAACATATCTTCATGGCCCTAAAAATGTATGAGGGTATCCTTATATGTATGCTCAAATATACATATACCCATTTACACTTACACACATATGTATTTTTCATATATATAGATAAGCACACATATCCACAATTTATATATTCACCATTGTGAGTTAATATATATATATATAACTAAGGAAACTACATATGTTTATATATATATATTCCTACTTATGCATATATAGGTATGTTTTCCTTGACTATGGTGACTCAAACCTACATCAGGGATGGACAAAACACACTAAAAAAATTACATGGAACCTAAAATCATTAAAATGACCCAAATAAATATAGGCTAGAAAAAACAGCGGGGGAAATCCTACCTGAACATGTGATGAAAAACCAAAACAAACCAAACTACTTTTCCTTCAGCAATGGATGCCATAATACAAATAAGGATGACACGGGAGAGCCACTACTTACCCTAAAAATAGAAGAAGGAACCCAAAAATGCATTTACCCATGACCTAGGGTTTGGATAAATGGAATCGTGTGATGGGAAGACAAAATATCATCCAAATCAATGGAAAAGAGGGTAAAAAGAGATTACCTTGAAGAACTAAAAAAGAAATTGGAGGAAGATTGGGGGTATCACCAGAAAAAATGGAGGTCCTAATGGGAGGGAGGCACATAGCTAGAGAGGAAGGAGGACATGCACCTCTCACGATGCACATAGAAGAGGATAGGGGGAAAAAGAGGAAAGAAAACAATGACAAAAAAATAAAATAAAAAACAAAATAAAAACACAAACATTAAATATATGGGAAACTACCATGGACTGATCATAGTTTACCAAATAATGTCTTAATCATGTGTTGTCCACAACCAAGGCTTGGAACCCCCTCAAATAGTTACTTTAAGGTAGAAACAGAGTTGAAAACTGCATTCTCAAACCATGAGACTCGACACTGTCAACCTATAGATCCCAACCACACTCTTTTCACATGGTTTAATAGACTGTGCGCAAGCCATACACCACACCTCAGACTCACCTGGTCACCCGCTTGAGCACCACATGGTTACTAAAAAGTGTGTATGATAACCATGAAATATATGTAAGTCCTCAAAAATTTAAATTTTCAGACCTCCAACTACCTGAGCTTAGACTTTATTCATAACAAGATAAAATAATCCAAAAAAACACCATGATAGTGGTGGTACTATAATATCCCCACCGTGACAAATTATGTTCTTAGAAAGTCCTGATTGAAGGAATAGAAACGGAAAATGAAAGGTCCAAAGAGGACCTAAGAAAATGAAACACTCTCTAGGGCTTAACATCAAGTAAATGACTAAAATACTTATAAACTACCTCTAATAAACTTATAATAATCCATATCTCCATGTACTATAGGGACAAACACCTCAAATAATAAATTTTGTTTAGCACCAAAATCACTTACATGGCCTCCCCACAATTTAGAGTTCCTCTAAAATGGTGGTACTAAGAAGAACTACCAGAAGACATATCCCCAAACAACTGAACATCCATGAAAGATATATTATCAAGAAAAATTACTTCCACACTAAATTAAGAAAGAAACACAACCAAGATCCTCAAAAAGTGACAACAGGTATCACTTCAGGTCACATGACAAGCGATTAATCTTGGGTCCAAAGCACGGATCACTTCCACACGGTGAATCCAAAATGGCCACAGTCAAATACTGGATAGAATACCAGACTCAGCTTATAGATCAAACTCCCTAGTTACCCAATTGGGTACCCATGTACTCTCTATTATCCAATATAATGATCACATAAATGGTTTAATGATAAAATGGGTGCAACATCTAAAAGATCTAAAAAACCACAGCCAAGGATCCAAAACTCAGATCAAAACCACTAAAAGAACATCTTGAAAAAGAAGCTAAACTCATCAAACTCAACGAAAACTGACAATACAGAACTCAAACTTCCATAAGGATGGTTTCACATCCACTACTCCACTTAGAGATAGAGTAAGCATCAGATCTAAAAACACTCATTCAACCAATCTGGGGGACAAAAACAACGATACTAGACATAGACCTTAGTAATCCATGGCTCTTAATATTAAGAAATTATTCATTATAAATCTATGGATCAAAACAAAATTTACTCCATAATGAGGCACTCAAAAATCCTCAATAAAAGCCTACACAATTACAATAAAATAACTTTTCCATTGAAAACATCATTTTTATTAACAAGTTTTTTTAAACAATCACCCCCACCAAGGTATTTTCCAAAAACCAAGCCATCTTGATTTGAAACCAAACATCCTTGGTGGAACCCACACATTTCCCCAATGTAAATGCCAAATCAAAGCTTGTTTAAAATTACATTTTATTTTTAAAAATATTGCACCGATTGATTCCCATTAAAACTCACTCTTCTTTTCAAAACACCATCTTACAAGGTTGCAACCATTTTTTATGAATTATATCATAGAACCAAGGAAATACACTCCTCCATATTTTCCAGAAAACCATGTTTGAAAATAAATGTTCTCCTTAAAACCCATTTTTTATTTATTTCTCTATAAAATATTTTATAAACAATAACACACATGTACTATATAATAAACCTCGTAATAATAAAAAACCACATCCCAAAAAACATCTCAATCCACCTCAAATGAGCGAAACCACCTTTAGAGAAATATATAATATAGAGGAGTTCAAAATTGGAAATACGGACTGGGAATAGTGTTATACATTCATTGGACCTATGTTTGGTGGAACATGAGCCAACCCTATAACACACTCCATAGAAGAATTAGACTTGACCTCATGGGCACCGCATGGGTTTTTAGGCTATGCATACCAACCATGCAGCTCAAGTTCCCCTTCCTTTCCACACGAAGACCAAGAGAGACCCCCCAATATCACTCGAATGATCAAATTCAATAAAAAGATAAATCAAATAAATGTAATAAAAACATCCCCAAACAAAGTCTAATCCATAATTTGAAATCCAACTACCCATCAAGCTTAAGGCTCAAGACAAGCAAGAGCTAGCTGGACTATTCAATCCCTTAAATCTCAAGTTCCGATAAAACAATGAAAGGGATCCCAATTTATAACTCTATTATAACACACCATGTAATCCACCCATTATTTTCTAATAAAGAACCCATACCTTTAAATAATATCAAGGTCAATCTCACACAAGGGAATTATTCTTTGAAAATTTAAAACATGTCCAACAGGCTTTCTTCCATCACAATTTCCATAAAAACCCACTTAAAATTTTTTAGTGGTTCAATAAAATAATTAATTATATATTTCATGAGACCCTGTGAAAAAACAAAAAAAAGGAATAAGACCTTCTCATTTCTCCCAAAAAACCCTTAAATAATCTAACTTTTCTTTTCAAAAAAGGTAAACCACCCACACATTTCAAGTCACCATTTGAAAAAATTGATAACCTCTTTTTATGTCATTTGATGTCAACAACAAAAATTTAAGAACAAATTCCCATTAAAACATTACTTTTAAGGAATGAAAACTAAAACTATTTTAAATCCCCTTTAAAACCGATCACCTGCTTCTCAAAACTATTTCAAAAAGGCCAAATTTTATTTCATAAAAGCTTTGTGTTAGTAAACATATAATTTTAAAACATGAACATAGATTGCATATGAAAAAACAACTATACCAAGTAAAAAACACACCAAAATGGTTTCAACACCTAACATGTCAATCTACATACCTATAATTTCATAAAAGGTAATTTAAAAAGGCACAAGAACATTATAATTAAAAAAAAACTAATTTCATATTATCACCTTCCTCATGGAGAAGATGATCATGCTAGAACACTTAGACACTAGATTATTTCATCAGAGGCCAGTTGAAGCCACTTCTTCCCATTCTCGCACATATGCACCTTTGCATATACATAAGGACACCTATATCCTATGTATATATTCACTTTCCTATAAATATGTATAAGGGGATCCTTCTATATATTCTCATATATGCATATATCCTTTTATACTCACACACATATACAATTTACATATACATACATAAGAACACAAGGCCCCAATATATATTTTCACCTCCATGAGTGAATATATATATATAATGGGGGAACAGACACACACACACACACAAAGATATATATATATAACTACATTTGAATATGTAGGTATGTTTCATTTGACTTTGGTGACTAAAAACCACCTCAAAACACACGACATAAATTAAAAGGAACCTAAAATCATTAAAAGTACCCAAATAAAATTTTGCAAGATAAAAAATCTAGATAAATCCAACCTCAAGTGGAGACAGAAAACCAAAACGAACCATACTACTTCACCTTCAGTGGTGGATGCCAGAATACCAACAAGGATAACCCGAGAGAGAAACTGTATACCCTAAAAAGATAAGAAGGAACTAGAAATTAGATTAACCATATACATAGGGTTTGTTCGAATAGAACTGGGTGACTGGGAGAGGACAAATCATCTATGTCAGGGGTGAAGATAGAGAGAGGCTATTACCTAGAAGAATTGACTAATAAACTATAATAAATTCAATGTTATTGTCAGAAGAAGAGAGGACCAAGATGGTGGGAGGCCTGAGACTAGAGAGGAAGGGGGAGGGGAACCTCACCCAATGCAAAGGGAGGCGGATAGGATAAAAAGAGGAAATTAAATAAGGAAAAAAAAGAAAAGGAATTAAAAAAATTTAAACCTTAAATTACTAGGAAACACAAACATTTTTATCATGGATTACCAAACCATACACTAACTGTGTGCTAGACACTGAAAAGGATAGACACCCCTCATACAGATAACTATAGGAAAATGCATAATTCAGAAAACAATTCTCAAACCATGAGACTTGACACTATCAATTTATCGATCCCAACCACATGACTTCTGCATAGATTAATAGACTATGATCAAGCCATGCACCACACCTCATACTCACCTAGTAAGCCACACTAACATTGCACAGTTACGACTAACCTTTCTAGATAACCCTAAAATCGCTAAAAGTTGGGACAAAATTTAAAATTTTGTCCCAATAACTACCTAAGTTCATGATCTCTCCAAAAAAAGATAAAATATTCGAAAATAAAAACATGGTGAATCCATGGGTATTAAAAGGGATGTAGAAGTGGGTCTTATTAAAAAAGAATTGATTTTAAAACAATAAAATATAATTTAGGTTTTTAAGGATTTATTAATGGGCAATAAAATTGATCAAATAACTTATAAAATAGATTATTTGAAAGGGAAAACATTATTTTTGTCCTGGATACTCATTATATCATTTATTTATTTACTTACAAGCTATTATGATGGCATAATATAGACTGTATATTTATACAGTATTAAATTTTTATCCAAAAATAATACAATCTTGGAAAATTATAAAAACTAACCATAGGATAATTTTTATGTGTTGATATCAAAAATCATATTCATTTTATCAAAATAATTGTTGATATAATATAATTTTTAATTTTAAATACAAAATATTCTGTAGTGAAAAAATACTTGTTTTTAAGACACTAACAACTTTCTCATCCTTAAAAAAATTACATTACACTTAATTAATTTATATTATCATTTATATTTAAATCAATATTATTTCATAAATTGTTTTGTCAAAATAAAATTCATTCAAAAAATCCTCAAAATGACCATGTGTATCTTAATTGATATTATATATTTCTCGAAAAATACAATTTGGATTTCATCATATCGGTATATAATTTTTATCAAACTCATTATATAATAATTTATAATTAAATAATAAAAGGGATAAATATAATCAATATTTCATTAAAAATTAAAATATAAAAATTCATATTACTAGGGTCTACATAAAACTTAATTACCCTAGTGTATTCTTTAAGGTTAAGGTGTGTGATGGTAGTTCTTTCTTGGGGTGGTTTGAAAAACATTGTTTGGTCTATGATATCAATATTATTGAAATTATTCCATAAATGGTTTTGGTTGAGTGGTAGTAGTTTGATATTTTATTGGTCTTGGTAAAGGGTGAATCCCAAAGATTCCATCTTCATTGGAAGCTCTGATAAATGAGATTCATAGGGTATGATTGTACTCATTGAGACAATCAATTTTTTTTTCATTTATTAGATTTTATCAGAAAATTTAATATATACATACATTAACGATCAATGTAAAAAAATTATATTATCATGGTTTATGTTTTTTAATTTTATTTTTAAATTTTACAATCTATATTTTAAAATGGTCTAAAATATCCAAATAGTATATGTTATTTCTTTAACAACATTACATAATAAAAAAATTTATTCATTTAGAAGGGAATATCATTTAAAAAATTTTATGTTGGCACATTATTCCTTAATTAATTAATTAAACATAAAAATTTCACTCTTAATAGTTAAGAAAATGAGGTTACATCTGTTTCATTGCCTTTTCTGATTCCTATGTTTCTTCCCCAAACATGAGGTAGGGGTTTATCTTCAAAAATTGTCTTATTTAAGAAATAAGTTATGTTATCCACATTTTATTCCTTTATAATGTCAATATACATCCCTTTTTATAGTTTATATAATAAATATACTTATTATAATGATATTTAGAGTTTCATTCAAATTTATTCATTCACCAGTATTATGATTCAAAATTTACACAAGTGGTAAGGGAATTATGTTTAAATCATGTTTTAATCAGTATTTGTATGCCCAAATTTCCATCGAATTAATTTATATGACACTATCCTGATAAATTTGATTAATTTTATTCTCCTAAATTTATTTTTTTGAGATTAAAATTTTCCTTTCATTTTTACAACATTATGTTCTCAAGAGAATGAAATAATGTTTTAACAAAAATTGACTTTATTTTTCTCTTCAGTCAAAAACCCATTATCTTTCATGACCATTTATTCTAAAAATGTTTTATATAATGTTTTTACTAATTTACTATGAATTTTAAAAATAAAATTTATCTATGATTTAATTTTTAATTTTTTTTAGAATGAACCTTCTTATCATTTTCTTAATGAGGTACTTTTAAATTTTAATAAAAAATGTGAAAGGAACCTTTGTTTGAATATATAAGACATGAAAAGAATTTCCCACCATCATAACCTCCACAATATTTGAGGATTAATTTTGAAGTATCCAAGGTTCTTTTTAAATAATATTTTATAGTTAATATTTTGAATTTTTTAGAATTTAAATAAGTGGTTAAAAAGTGAAATGGGAATTTTCCACAATAAATGTTTTAGTGATCTTTTAAAGAATTTTTCATCTATGATATCATACTTTGATGTTACATTTTTTTTAATTTGTATATAATCTAATGATACAATATTTATTCTTTCTCTAGATGATTTATAGTTATGATAATGAAATATTGATGAAACCAGTTTTATTTTCTCTAAGTTATGTTTTGCTAAATGTTTTTATGATATTATGCTATACATATGAATGGATTTATCGATATGTGATGGGTGGGATAAAAATTATATATCTATTAAATGAACTTGGTAAATATGGATAACTCATGAGGTAAATATTTTATGCATATTCTAAATTTCATGTTCATAATTTAATTCATGGACCCAGTCTTACTTTGCAGAAGATTATGTGTGGGACTGGTTTTCATATCTATAAGATTATGTGGCAACATGGTTCGAACTTCCATAAGATTATGAATTGGATTTATTTCTATGTCCATAAAGTTATACACGAACCTAGTTTTTATATCCATAGGATTATATGTGAACCTAGATTCGTGTCTATAAGTTTATGAGAGGGTCAGGTTTCATGTCCTTAACTTAATGAGATAATTTGATTCAATTTATACATGTTCATAATGTTATAATATTATGTTCATACCAAATTTATATTTCTATATTATGTTCTCATTTCTCATGAATTATTATAGATGATTCCCTACCCATATGAATATTTTCAATTATTATTCCACGACTCATATTTATGATCTATGATAGATTGGGTATGATGTTTATAATTTTGTTCATGATCATATACCCTCATGCTTATATTATTCTCATGTATGTTCATTAAGAGACATCTACTATATTTACACTTATTGAGTATAAGAGATCACTTTTTATTATATTTTATTTTCTCCAGGATATGAAGAAATTTTTTAAATATGATTTTTCTTAGAAGGATTCTAGTGGTGTAGATTGTTCTACCCACTTTGTGTATGGATTTTATTTGTTCTCAAGTGATTATAATTGAATGTCAATTGTGTTTAATGTGATACAAATATCTCATTGCTTTCAATATGATGATATAGTTCCATAGTTAATTGTGATTTAATTAAGTCCATAAGTCTTTATATTCCATGAAAACATGTGAATTTTTTAAAGACTTTGAGTTTAATGGTGATTTCTGTGGAATAGTTACAGATAAATTTGATGAAATTGGATGTCATGGTTGAATAATTATCCTAGGTAATATTAAGATTCTTTGTTTATTTTTATTTCAAAAATATCATATGTTTTCTTGGAGAAATTTTGATACAATCCTTACCAATAAATGGCTGAGTATAGGTTGTGCCAAACATATTAAGGTTTTACTAGAAAGAAAGATGCTTTTGGAAGATAGGAATGTTACAATAATTTCCTTATAGAATCTAACGATGATAAAGGGGATCAATAAAAAGGCTATATATCATGACCGATACGGTTCTTGATAAAATTAATTTATTTTTGAATATCCCAGATGATAGTGAAACATCATGGGTGTTCTTGCTGAATATGATTTTAAGGTGGCACTGTTTTCCTATGTTTGCAAATTTTTTGGGTCCAAAAATCAGAGAATAGATAAAAGTGTTTTTGGGAAAGAGAGTTGTGTACTAGTGTTAAGGGTGTCTGTAATGTTGTGTACAAGTCAATATTCAATATTAGAACATCAAAATATGGTAAAGGAAAGAGTGGAATGTATGTGTGACCTGAATGTTATGAAGTGGAACACAAGTTATGGAGAGGTACAAAAGATATGTAGTAGTGTGTATGTTATAGAGTGGCGTGCAGGGTGAGTTGCATGCCTCACACATATGGTAACTAGAATGACTATAAATAGATAGATACCATTCTCATTTTGAATAAATTAAATACTTAGGAAAAATCCGATATTTGATCGTGAAAGTGGAAGTGGCGTGCAAGTAGTAAGTGGTGTGCAAGTTGAAGCGGTGTGTATGTTATGAGTTGTGAACAAGAATAGATTTTTGTTCAAGTAGTGTGTTGTGTGTATTCCAAAAGTGGAATACAAGAAATGATTTTCTCACAATATTGGAACACAATCAGTGAGTGGCACAGAAGATGGGAGGCATGCAAGCAGGGAGGAACACAAGCAGGGAGTGGCACAAATGTTTTTTGCACCAGGAGGTTCTTACCAGCCTCTGGGTATGAAATAGAAGAATCTTTTTGAAAGTTAAAATTTGTGGAAGTTGATAGAGAAGCACCATTACATTTTATTGAATCATTTTTTTCTAGAATAATTACATATACTATTGGATTATTTACATAGTGATTCAAGAGTGTAATGGAATATCCTACTCGTTGTAACCACACATAAAGACTGTTTTATGGTGGTTGTGTGGTCAGGATTATTTCCAACCATGATATGGATATAGTTTCTATTATTGAGTAGTGAACCTTATAAAAATATCATGTTCTATATTTACTGCTTTCATATACTTTCATGTAATAGGGAAAATAGAATAAGAGAATCAAGATATTAACAGGTTTAAGAGGTATAGGGATACAAATATCCAATTGGATTAAAAAGTCCCCAACACTAATTTACCTCCTCTTAATATTAGGTGTATCCCAAACTTGTCCTCTCAATGATCAATGTGAGAGACGCTGTAGACATTTTATGAAAAAGTTGTTTATGTATCCAAGATTCTAAAAAAACAAAACCCTCAAGTGTTTTCCATGGATCTTCATTTTATGTATTTAATATTCATCTAAAATAATGTAATATATATATATGAAAAGTAAAAAACATTATAGTTCATATCATAGAAAGGTTTAATCAACATTTTGAGATTAGTATTAGACAACTTTAGTAAAAACCACATGGGTAATCCTAAGTCTAGGATAACATTTAATGTTCTAGAAAGAAAAAGATTATGTGGTTTTCATAAAAATAAATTCATGTAAGGATATGAACAGTGTATGATGTATTTGAATAGATACATATGGGGGTAATAACTCTGAAGAGAGTTGGTCAAACATACCTCATCCATCATTATAGTGGATGGAAAATGTGCCCTTACTACACACCTATTTTGACACTCCCGGAAGGTATGCTTGAGTTAATTCACATTTTATTAATGAAAAATTATGTAGGATTTGAATAAATAATAACCAAGGATGAACTAGGTTAAAAATAAGGTGTTAAAGATTGAAAAGATGGTGTCATGATATCAAAATTCTATCACTATAACCAAATAGTTGATTAGTGGCGGTTTATTGGCAGCTGTTTCACCACAAAAAATTTAGAAAATATTTAGTGGTGGGTTTTTAAAATTACCTTCTAAATATGTTTTTAATGAAACTTACACCCCTAGGATTCCACACCATCTCTTTTATTCCCCTAATCTCCCCGATCCCATGCTTTTGCTAATGCCCCTTCCCCTTTCCGCCTCTCCCCGACACACCTTCACCATCACCCTTTCCCCTTGTAACCACAACCTGATCCTATCTGGATATTAATGGTTTGAATTCCCCGTATTATTATTTATTTTTCATATTCTAATTCAATTATAACATTCCATGTTTGAACCCTAATAATTTAGGGGGTTTCTTTTGTCAATTTTTGGTTTTTAAGGTTCGTCAAGAGTGATTTGAGGCCCATTCTAGAAATGCTTGTTGAATGTAATAATTTTATTCCTATTTAAGCCATGGTTTTCTATTGTTCTATCATTTAGATAAAATTAATTTTTTATTTTTTTATTTTTATGTTTCTATTAATTTTCTTGGGTGTTATTGGATCATTTGTGGAAGAATTTCCCCATCATTTTCAAGGCGAGTGAGTTTCAGGTATGTTCCCCTATTTTAGGTCATTAAATTCAAGAGCCTATGTTACTTGTATTTTTAATCCCTTGTTTATAAAATAAATAATTATAATAAATATGTTTAATGTATGTTTGAATGGGAAACATGTTTTAGTTGATATCTACTATAATTAAAAATATTTCTATAATTTAAAGGTTTTTTAAAAATATACTTTAATTCATTTTATATAATAGTTTGTTTGTAAATTACCTAATTAAAATTAATTAATATGATAAATTATTTAGGGGATTTTTTGAAGTTAAAAGTTGGATTCTTTGGAATTCATCTTAAATGGAATTATTTGTGTGTTTTACATTGTTTCTATCTTGCTTATATATTTTATGTGTTTTATGGTGATTGTGTAATTATTTAATGATGTTGTGACTCATGGAATTAAGGCCCCCATATGATTTTCTTTTTTTAATGTGGGAGTTTTTCCTTTAAGGTCCAATTTACACTACTCTTAAGGATTAATTTAGGATCATCACTTCTGGCACCATTCATTAGATTATATACATTAAAATTTAAATATTGGAAATTTTTTTTTATTATGAAGAAATAAAATTAATAAGTATAAAAAATATTATATATTGTTGATTTTAAATCAATTTGTAATTGTTTTTAAATGTCATAATAATTTTAATGTGTTTTAATTTTCTTTAATGATGTGTTTGAACATTGTGATATATGGAAAAATTATTTATCACATTATTGAGTAACACAACTAAATATGCTAAGGGTTTGGAAGAGTTTTTAGAAATTTTAATTTCCAATCGATCTAGTGATGGGAAAATAAGATTTCCATACCCTAAATGTAAATTCAAAATATCATTTAAGAGAGGTAATATTTATGAACACATTATACTGGTTCAATTTCCTTATGAATAATTGTTTTGGATTTGGCTTGGAGAATCAAATATTATAGAAAGATTGATCACTAAAGTCAGTTAATAGAATGAGCTTGAAAATTCATCAAAAATGAAAAATGAAATTAAAAACCTTTAAAATGATGATTTTATCAATAAAATACAATAAAATCAACATCAGAAACCAAATACATTAGAAGAAGTAGTTCATGGTAATATAAATATTAACATGAAAAGTGATGATTTGGGACTATAGGACAACCAAATCAAGATTATAACATATCAATGGATCCTAATCTTGATGATATGAAGAATAATGTAAGAACTAAATTCACTATAAAGACAAATTCATTTCATTATTTCGTGGATGATGAAAATAAAGATCTGTAGGGTGGATTTATGAAGCATTGAAAACACTATTCTCTACCGAAGATGTACCATATCAATATCTTATATGGAATTAATAAAAGAAAATGTCCTTGATATTGGATTTTTTTCTTAAAATATTTCATGAATCTATGATCTATGAGTCATTTTATGATATAATTTTTTTAATAAACCTGGATTTAATTATACAAAAATTCATGCTCCTTCCAATGATTTTATGTTATATTGGGGAGAGTATTCAAGAAGATAAGATTGAAAAAATGATCATACACTATATTTGATTCAATGGGTGATGTTATAAGTCTTAATCGACATACTACGATGAAGAAGAAAAAAAAGAACACACCTAAAATGAATTTACATTAATTCCCTTTGAAATCCCAATTGTAATGATTATTCATGTCAATGAAAAATTCAAATCACATGAAGAAACATTCTATAGATAATAACAACGATGGGTTAATGAGACATCCATGAGATTCAAAATCAAGTAATATATTTGATTCATTACATCCATATTTCGCATCTGATCCTATGAATGTGCGATTGGGATTGGCTACTGATGGATTCAATCTATTTGGGTCTTTGAGTATCGGTTATTGAATATCGCTATTTGTTTTTATCCCATACAATCTACCTTTGCGGATGTGTATGAATATTTTTTTTTATTATCTCAATGATTATTAATGGAAAAAATTCCTAGAAATGATACTGATTTGTACTTGTAGTTTCTAATTGAAGGATTACAGTAGTTATGAAGAAACATGGTTGATAAATATGTTGCATCTTCTAGAACAATGTTCAAAATTAAAGTTTCCCTAATTTAGACAATTAGTGAGTTCCCTAGAAATGAGAACTTAGCTAGTTGGAACACTTATAGGAGATTCAATTATCCTATGTCTGAAATTGATTTTATACCCAAATGACCACCTTATACTAGAAAATGGGTTTTATTATGTCATCCTAGATTTCGTAATTAATATCATATATTTTGGTTGAAAAAGTCAAAATTCAATGGTTCTATTGATCATAGACCTCCTCAAATGTTATTTATAGGTTATGAAACATCGGTACAATAATGAAATATTGAAAAAAAAATTAGTGAGGTGTATCATTTGAATGATATTGAGAAACTAGTTTGATGTTCATCCTCAATTGAAATAGCAATGCAATAATTGAAGAAAAATGTTTATTCTTAAAACTTTGATATTAGTTATTTAATTTTTTGCATCACAATATTGATGTTATGCATATTGCGAATAATGTTTCTAAAAATTGGATTATCACATTGATTAATGAGAATGAATATAAAATGACCATCTCAATGCTCAAAAGGACTTATATACAGTGAATATAAAGTGTGATCTATAGAAATATGAGAATGGAAAGTATTATCCCAAAATTTTTTTCCTTGAAAAAATTCGAAAATGATACATTTATTTGAATTTTAAAACATGCGAAGGTACATAATTGATAATCAAGTAATATCTATAGGTGTGATAACTTACATCATAATATGTTACATTGATTGAAAAGTCAGGATTGACATATTGTTTATATAAGTTACTACCATTATCATTTCAGACATTGTTACTTTATAAAGTCATTGTAGTTTCACTCCAATTTTTCACATTCTTTAGATAACAATGTTAGAAAACTCGATAAACAGATAAGATTGAAAACCTATAAGATATATTTATATTGATTCATTGTGAAATGTATAAGATATTTTTTAAGTATTTTTTTACAGTCATGATGCACTTAACTATTCCTTTAGTTGAGGGAATTATATTAGGAGGTCTCATACATTATTGATGAATGTATCCAATTGGGAGGTACATTTTTTTCATATTAGGTAAAAAATTCTTGAAAATCATGAATTATGTAATTATGTTTTATTTATTTTATTTTAGCGATACCATGGTCATTTGAAATCATATATTAAAAATAAAGGTCCATTAGAATGCCTTATTTCTAAAGTATATTTAGCAGATTAGTGTCTTACCTTTTTCTCAAGATAAATGGATGATATTAAGACAAGATTCAATCGAGTTTGACACTTTGGTAACACATTAAATAAATGTCAACTACATGGGAAATAAAAAATCATCCCTACTATTGGTTGATCGGTTAAGAGGATCTAAAATATTACACTGACAAATATTTAATTATTACAGGCACATTTATATGGGATGATGAATAGTGAAATTGGAGATCTATTTATTTAAGATCCCAGTGGTAAAAAAAAAGAGATGAATGAGAATTTGAACATGAAATGGAAATGATATAAAAAATATATTAATAATGATATTTCATAATGGGGTGCACTTTGTGTAAGTTCATAAACATTGAAATAAATACAATTATTATGTTGAAACATATATTTTACAAATATAATAATTTATATTTTTTTTGAGATCATGGATACTGAAACTTGGGCTAATTTGTTAGAAGGTTTGGAGTTTCTAGATCGAGGTCCTATGAAATAGGATAGAAATTTTGACACAAACAATTTAAATGGAATTAAATTTCATATTATTGATTGGGAAGAGGGTTTAAAAACACATAATAGTGTTATATTTATAGTTTACAAAATGGGATTCTATGAAACTTTGACTGATATTATTGAATCAATAAACCATGATAATTTTTCAGTTGTTTTATTCAAAAGAATGTGGGTCTATATTACTAGGGTTATGAAAGGATATTAATTAAAATTTAATTATATAAACATATATCACAATATTTATTTCACCGAAGATGAATTACATGATGTTTATATCATCTCATCATAAGTGAAAATGGTATATTATGAGAAAGATATCATGGATAAAGGATGAAGTGTGGTTTTTCACATAAAATGAAGATACTACTATAATATGGGTGATGAATTGGATTATTTGACCTTTGACATTGAATCCCATCAAGTTCAAGAAACTTGATTATTTTTTCATCATGATAATGAAAATATTACACTTTAAAGGTTAGATTAAGAAGATGTTGTAATGAAAGAGCCGGATAACAAAAATATTGAATGAAAAAATTATTGTATGTATAGTAATCCATTAACTTATCATCAACCTATATTATATCTTATTAATTTATATTAGTGTATATCTATTAACATATTTAAATTTATTTATTTAATGAGTTGTTTAATTTTTAAAACATAATTATTATATTTTTTTTGTACAATCATTCATTATTATATCTATGTACATTTTTATTATCTGTACTGCACATATGTTATCTTTTATCAATTTAATTTTCTAGATGATTTTTTCAAAATATATTTTTTAATGTTATGTTTAATTCTTTAAATGATAATAATTCCAAGTAGAAAGAATTTTACTAATCCCAATAAACTCCCATTTGATATTTATTGACCACACAAACACCTAATTATCCATTGGGCTCCCTATATATAGTATTTGGGGAACCCTCTTTATTCCCCCAATAGCATATGTAACACCCTTCTTATCTCTTCCCTAAAATTTTGACACTACCTAACCATCTACCCCATTAGTATCTTTCACATTTCCTCCCCATTTAATAGCTTCATCACATGATAAATTTACAAAGTTGGAAATTTTTTCCACACCAGTTTTTTCGCAATGAAAATTAGATGGTGATAGTTATAGGTAATTTTATTAATGTAAATTTATTTATTTAACTTTTTATACTAATAATGGGGATTTCATAAAATATGTAAGAAATCCTACTACCGACGCAATTAATAATATTTAAAATGTCTATAATCTGAACATATTTAGAATAGTTGTCCCCTTTGATTGTTATAGAGCCCCCATAGATGATGCTTCTAGATTAGTTTTTCAATATTCTAGGCCAGTTAGTAGTGGAGTAGGTTACTCTTTGGATGACATATTCTGATTGGAGGAATATGCCTTAATCTTGGATTAATGAAGCCTTTGACTCCCAGATAAAGGGAATTTTAATACATTATGGCTCAATTTAATTCCATTATGTAACTAAATAATAATATATCAAAAATTAATATCTATTTATCGATGTTAGTTCACTTTACCATTGCTCTAAATAAATCATTGGTTGGATTTTATTATAAGAGGAATAGATGTTTCACTAGTTATATTACAGTAATGGTTGGTTTGATTAAGAATATAAATCATATAACTTTATAATCATTTAATACACAAAAATTTATTATTTTTATGTTTGAATTTAAACATACAACAATATTTAAATTTCATATAAATTCTCATATTGGGGTCAAAATAATAGAGTGGAGACATATATAGAGACAATGTTAATTTTAGTTCATCTGGTAGTGATAAAGGTTGAATTTAGATTTAGTGATAGTGATGTGTTACTAAACCCATGATAGAGTAAAACTAATATGGGTATTGAAAAACCATATTGCTGTTTGAGGTAGGGGATATTTATATTTCCCATAAAGTTCACGAAATCTATATGATTGGAATATTTTCTATGTTTTATTCCAAAGTTTAACTTATACACAACATTTTTGGAATCATAGTTTTTGTTCATGAACCTAATTTACTCATGTAGCCATTTTCCTTAAGAATTAACCTTTATGAAATTCTATTTTTAAAAAACAAATATTTTCAATATATTCACTTATCAACAAATCTGTTTCTATTCAAAACCACATATTGGGTCCAACCATTTCATTGGTAATATTTAATGTTTCTAATTGATGTTTTTTTCTTTTAAGGTTTTCATTGTTGTTTATTGAGGTTGTTTTTGTAATTATATATGATATATTGGATTTAGTGTATTTAAATGGACATTTTCCCTTTATTTCTATGGTGGTTTATAAAAGAAACTTGAACAATGTATCTAAATTAATGTTGGTTTATAATTTGGTTTTTGAGGAAGTTTTTAAATTCATGGTTGTTAGCATGAAACCAAAGTCCACTTTAACCCTTTCTATATTGGTTTTTTCAAAATGTGTGATACACAATTAGATTATTCCCAAATATAAGCTTGTTTTATATATGTTTGTGGACCATGTAAGAGAATTTTTATTAATTTTTGTTGTTATTTGAAAAGTATATAGGTATTTTATATAAAGGGTGTATGGGGGATGGATGAGTTATGGAATTTATATCCCATTCCTTGTTGAATGTTATTGATGTGTGACTGATATGTGATATATTTTTCCCCACTGTAAGTCTCTAGTGTCATAGAAAAAATTTAAATCTAAGTGTGATATTGAGAGATGATTTATATGGAACTCATGATGAGACTCGAACTAGTGTACTCAATTATAAGATTTGTTTTGACTATGTGGATATCCATCTAGTGAGGATTATGTGAGTAAATAGAGAGGTTAATATCTAGGAACATCATTAATAGGCTAGAATATGGTTCTGTACAAGTATATACAAGGTATTCTAACATAGACCATGGGAGATTCCCATCATTAAATATACATTATGTGAATTCATTAATACTATACTTGATTCTTATTCTTCTTTATTTTCATTTTTTATTCTTTTCTAATATGAGATTCCTATATTTATTCCTTTTATGGGTTTTTAAACTGTATTTTCCTTTTTTGGATAATTTTTTTGATGATGGTTTTGGATGGTTCCCTTGGTTCACATGGAGGTTTCAAAATTATAATTTTGGGGGTTTATCTTATTTTATACCAAGTGTGTATTGGCAAATTATCTTCTATGCATTATGATATTCTACTTTAGATTTATTATTCTACATAGTAATTATTTTTTGTAGGTATGTTATATGGTTTCTAGGTTTTTTAATTCTTTATTGATTTTTTTGGGACTGTAGATTCGAAAGATGTAAATTTTATTAATTGAACTATACAACACCAGCTTAAACTTCTTCTAAATATGGTCAATTTTTTTAATATGGTTTAAACAACTTCTAACTCTGCAGTATTTTTTGAGATGAAAAACACTTCTAAAAATAAAATTACCACTGCTATTTTTTTCATAAATACTCCCCTAAAATGAAAGTAAATAAATAAAACCAATACATGATAGATTATGATTCTAACTTTAGCGAGGGTTTCTAAAAACTGTCACGTAAAAATTTAGTGGAGGTTTAAAATATATAATTTTTTTTTCTCTATTACTTTATTTTTTGTAGTGTATAGATTATTTTTCATGAACATTCAAAATTATTATTTTTTCTCACACTATGGTTTTTGGTTTTTGGAAATGATTGGAACTAGGAGTATTCATGCTAATTGTGAATGTGATGGACACAAAATGATTTTAATTATGAGAAACTAAATTGAATAGACACTCTAGGGTGAAACCTTGGGATTATGCCTAATCTTACATTTCAATATAAATGTAACAATATAATCTTTGGTTAATTTATTAATGTATCAAATAAGTAAAAGATAGAATTTTATGAATGCTCATGTGGTATTGAACATAGAAGAAATAATGTTCAAATTTTATTTAAGACAAGAATATGGGAAGGAGAACCTAGGAGAATGTATCAATAGTAAGGGGGATAGGTTTTCTATGAAAAAATAATTGTCATAGAGAAACAAACTACTAAGGAATTCAGTGAATTATGTATGGGGAACAAGAGAATTGTCCAAATAAATTCTGAAATCCAAGGGTTAACTCATAGACCAAGGATTGAACTATGCCATTCCAATTGTTTAAGTAAAAGGATTGAAGTGTGAATGTATTGGGATCAAGAATTATGTTGTAGAATTGTTATGTCAATGATATTATCATTATAAGAATCATAAAAAATTTAAGGATTATTCAAAGGTAGGTTTTCTTTATATTTTAGAAAAATATGTTCAATGATACCGATAATCATGAAATATATAAGAGCCTGAGCCCACGCTTCCAGACTCAGTGCTTAAAAACAATGGTGTGTAATTTTTTTTATAAAATAAATTAAGAAATTAAATAACACTTAACACATACAAGAACTTTTTACCGGTATAGGTTTTGGAGGATTAGACAACACCATAAATTTATTAGTGTTGGAAAAAATAGACAAATGCCTACGACACTTCCTCGCATGATACCTCCAAAAGCGATGACTTATAATTATGAACTTCTGAGATACCTATGAAAAATCATTTTCAAAGGAAGGGTGTGCTTTCAATTTCCCATTAAGGAGTTTTGAAACTGTTTAACTAAGTTTTAGAAAATATTTCTTTAAAAATTACTTTAATAATATCCTTTGAAGATAAAATAAAAATACTTTTAAAAAAACCCTTTGAAAAACATAGTTGAAATTACTTATGTTTAAAATAATACACAAAATTCTAAATTACTTACATATAAAAATTGCATTAAATGTAATGCAATGATTTTTCTAAAACCACGATGCACTATTTTGAAATAAAAACATTATGGCTAGTGAAAAATAGAATCATTGAAGACTATCTTGGGCCAACCAACATTATGAGACTCCCCAATTTCCTACCATATTTACTACATTCAAGTTTTATATTTTCTTAAAACATTTTAAGATTTATTTACTTTTATACATATTAAGTGGAGTATTTAATTTTTGAAAACATTTCACTACATTAAAATACAAATTCACGTTCACATTTATATATATAAGTATGTATATAGATAAATATATTATCTTTCATTGTATATCACTTACAAGTTTGGTTCTAATGAAAACTCTATCTAAATAGACATTTTATAGAAATTCATATACCTAAATTTTATGAATAACATGTTTACATATTGTTATAAGTTCTACCATTTTAAAAACCCATCCTTGAAAAAAATTGCAATGAAATACAAGTTTCATTGATTTATGCATGAAATAATGAATTCATAAAATAATAGTAGTAAAAAATATATAAATTCTATCTTCCAAAAAATAACAATCATTAGAAATAAATAATTATGTGTCCACATAAAATTTTAAATATAGCACTTATATTATATATTCATCATTTTCATGGATATATATATACACATTAAATTTGAAGATATTAACTATAAGTACATATATATTTATACACATATTTAGAATTCAATCTTGAATGTTAAATAAATCAACTTTTTATTCTTATGTGTTTGTATAATATGAATCATACACCCATGATTTAATCAAAATGTGAAAAAATATAACTTCAATATGTATATATATATATATATATCGAACATAAACAAAAAAATAAATCTAATCAATAATTTACACAACACACATATTTAATTCATGAATTAAAATTACTGACTTAGATTCCATATAAGTTTGAAACATGCAGTCAAAATATTTATAAAATCTTGAAGAAAACATTTATGATGTTTTGAAATATTAATCAAATGTATATTGAGAAATAAAGGTTTAGAAATGATATGAATGAAAAATATCTCTTTAATTTAGAAAGAATTTAAATATTTTTTCGATAAATAAAATTCCTTATAGGAATTTAAATTTAAAAATAAATTGATAAAAATAAATTTAATTTAGATAAACATAAATCATTTAAGTAACATGATTATGAAAGAAGATAAAAATTTAAAATTTAAATAATACCTTACTAAAATTTAGGTTTGTCATAAAATTAAATAGAAGAATATCCCTTAAATATTTTATCCATAGAAAATATTCATCTTTTCTTTATAGAATATTAAACATAGCTCTTTATGCATTCAGAAATTAATGAAAACAGGGCTTCACCCTATACCCGACTAACTAATTCTCAAAATTATCCTTTAATATTCATAGAGCATCCAATTTATAGCCAAATTCTAATATGTAATATTAAGAGGAGTAGTTTTATATTATTCCATTATTTAAGATCAATTTTTTTAGTTCTGTTTTGATAATTGAGGCTTAATATTCTGATAGGTGGTTTTATACTACTGTAAATATACAACAATGGTTAATATTAATTTATTACATGTTGCATCATAGTCAACAGAGTAATGAAATAATATAAATGATACTATTTCATCCAATTTTTACTTCCTATGTAATTATTTCTGAGAAATCTTGAATTGTATACATATTTTTTAATCAAATTGAACCAAAATAATCAAGGACATGAATACTTTTAACCAAAATCATTAAATCTTTGGTTCAAATTCGTGAAGAAAAATCAACTGATACAACAAATTAACCTTAAATAATACACATATGACAAAAATCATTATTCAAGGGAGAAAAATAGGATAATAGGACAACAAATGAAATCAATCCACTGATAATAGAAAAGATTTTGAAGAAGAATAACTAGAAATAAGACTAATCGGTAAGTTAATGCATCCCAAATGACCGTTGATTGAAGAATCAGACACCTATCTACAGGATTCTGAAAAATCAAACCAGAAGTTTGGAACCCTAACTTCATCCACACCTCAAGATCGACTTCCCCATCTACAACTAGAACAAAAGTCTACTTCGATCCAAGCCCTCAGTTTAACTCAGATCCACAATCGTCCGACCACGCTAGCCTTGACCTCAGACTGCAACTGATCACTAATATTGAATCGAAAAGTACTAGCTTGACCTAATGTGATCCCTTATTGAAGACTTGATTTCTACCTTGTCCTGGTTCGATCTCTTATAGACATGCAACACCTCATGACTTCCACCTCGATCTGGTTCCTTCAGTTTGACTAAAACGGAAAAGCGTTAACCCTATCTTGAAAATCCATTTTGATTTTTATTTTTTTTAATTTAATCAGATAACAATATATATATTAATACAATGAAAAATTATAACATAAATAGTATTTTTTTATAATTTATTATGATAATATAATTATAATTCCAATTTTGTTTATTAACTCATGAAAATCTCATATATATATAAATATTATATTTAAAATAATAAAAATAAAGGTAAATGTTAAACTATATATTATTATTAAAACCCAAATATTGCGTTTCCTAATTCTAAAAAAAATCAGAATTAAATTAATTTTTTAATTATCTTAAATAAACAAATATGTTTTTTAAATATTTATATGTCAATTTATATATAGTGTTTAAAAATCATTTCATAAATTTTTTATTAAAGCATAATTTTTATTGTTTTTAATTATAACATGTATTTATATAAATTTATTTTTATAAAATAATAAAACATTTAGAAATATTGTATTTAATCAAAACATGTTTACAAAATTGTTCTTATAATAATTTAATATTTTAAAAAATAACCAATTATCATTAAAAATAGTTCTTATATACATATATCCTTGAAAATAAATTTATATGAATTATACATTAAATAAATATATTAAAATATTAAGATATTAAGATATAAAACTTTAAAGTAATATGCTATACCTTGATTCAAAATATATTTTGAATATTTAAAATACTTATAAAACCTTTTTATTAAATAATTCATTAGTTAGTTTTAACTATAAAAAAATATTAAATAATAAATTACCATTTAAATTTTCTTGGGGTGTTAAATTAATCCCCCATTAATAATAATTCCATCTTCAAAATTCGTTTTGTCTGACTAGATAGAATTCTAAAATTATGTCCTCAGAATTTAGAAACACTAGGAAAAATAAACTTCTAGACTCGACAACCCTACTATTTAAAGATGTCTAAACAATTCCTCTGATACCAATTATAAGATCCCAAGCCCACGCTTCTAGAATCATTGCTTAATAAAGGTGTAATTTTTTAAAAAAAAAAGTGATTGAGAAATTACACAACACTTAACACATACAAGGACCTTTTATCGGTCTAGGTTCTGGTGGATTAGACAGCATATTACATTTAACAAATTTGAGAAAAAAGTAGAGAAATTATTACTACGCTTCCACACACACTAACAAAAAAATTGACGACATCTGATTTTGAACTTATAAGATTCATGTGGAATATAACTTAAAAAAAAGGGTGAGAATCCAATTGCCCAGTAAAGAGTTTTAAATATTTTTAAATTGGTTTTAAGAATTATTTCATTAAAAATTACTTTGATAAATTCCTTTAAAGATAACATAAAAATACTTTTTGAAACACCATTTGAAAAACATAATTGAAATTACTCACCTTTAAAATAATATAGCACTTTTGATTTTAATTATTTACAAAAATTTCTTTAAAAGTAATCCAGTGATTTTTTGGGAAATGATATGCAAAATTTTGAAAACAAAACTCTATGAATTGTGGAAACATAAAACATTGAAGTCAATATTGGGCCTACCTAGTTGTTGAGGGATTGGATTCAATCCCTAATTCCCTACCATATTTACAACATTCATGTTCTGAATTTTCATAAAAAAATTTAAGTATGCTTTACTTATATATACATTCACTAGAGATTTTAATTTTAAAAATATTTCACTGCATTAAAAAACCTATTCACATTTATATTTATATATATAAGTATGTATATACAGAAATATATGATGTTCCATTGTATATCACTTCTGAGTTTGGTTCTAACCCACACTCTTTCTATATAGTCATTGTATAAACATTAATGTATCTAAATTTTATTAAATACATGTTTACGTATTATTATAACTACAACCATTTAAAAAACCCAAGAATGAATAAAAAAGTTCAATGACATACATTTTTCATTAATTTATTCATGAAATCATGAATGTATAAAATAATATAAGTAAAAAACATATATATTTTTATTCTAAAAAAAATAATCATAAGCAATAGATAATATTGTGTCACACATAAAATTATCTATGTAGAACTTAAATTATACAGTAATCACTTTCATGGATTTACATATATATATATATATATGTGTGTGTGTGTGTGTGTACATAATATTTGATGATATTAACTATAGGTACATATATATATAGACGTATTTAGAAGTCGATCATGAATGTTGAATAAATCATATTTTTCTTCTTATGTGTTTGTACAATATGAATCATACAACCATGATTTCATCAAAATGTGATAAATATCACTTCAATATATATATATATATATATATATATATATATATCAAGAACAAACATAAAAATAAAACTAATCAATAATTTAAAAAACACACATATTTAATTCATTAATTATAATTATTTACTTAGATTCCATATAAGTATAAAACATAAAATCAAAATATTCAGAAAATATTGAAGAAAACATTCATGATGTTAGAAAATATTACTCATATATATATATATATATTGATAAATAATGATTTTAAATGATTTAAAACCAAATAAATCTCCTTACCACAGAATGAATTTAAATATTGTTTCGATAAATATATTTCCTCACAGGAATATAAATTGAAATCGAAGTGATTAAAATAATTTAATTTAGATAAAAATACATTATTTAAATAACATGATTTTGAAAGAAGATAAAAATTATAAAATAGAAATAATACCTCACTAAAAATAAGTTTTTTCATAAAAAAATAGCTTTATATCACTTAACTATTTTATCCATAGAAAATATTCATCTTTTCTTGATAGAATATTAAACACCACTCTTTATGCTAGTTGAAAATAATGAAAACATGCCTTCACCCTCTACCATGATACATTATTTTAAGAATTATCCTAATCTCTTCCTATATCTTTCTATTTATAGGAAAATTCTATTATCTAATATTAAAAGGAGAACTTTTATATTATTCCATTATTTAAGATCAATTTTTTTGTTCTGTTTTGAAAATTGTGGCATATAATTCAAATAGGGGGTTTTATTATACTATAGATATACAGTGATGGTTAATATAAATTTAATACTCACTACATCACTGTAAACAGAGAAAAAAACTATAAAAAATTATATTTCCTCCAATTTTTGGTTACAATGTAATGATTTCCGAGAATGCATGAATTGTATACATTATTAATAATGAAACTGAAACAAAAGAATCAATCACATGAATAATTCAAAACAAAATCATTAAATGTTTGGTTCAAATCATGATATAAGTAAATAATTTCACTTTAATTTTCATCGAGGATCTTTCCAAGTTTATAGCCTTGGATAATTAGGTCATAACTCTTATATAACAACTTACATATTACAAATAGACACTTCTACTCCCTATACATTTTTCATAAAACAAGAAATATTTAATAGAATACATGGTATCATATCATGTTTTAACATAATAAGTTTTCCTTGAACACATCCCTAACTTTATTATTCTTTAATTCGTGTGAAAAACATTTCAAAACATGGAATGTGAAAAAAAATTTCCCAGTAAAGAGTTTTGAAATTTTTTAAATACATTTTAGAAAATATTTTGTAAAAAATTATTTTGATAATTTTTTTAAAGATAAAATTAAATTACTTTTCAAAACACCCTTTTAATAACATAATTTAAATTACTCATGTTTAAAATAATATACAACTTTTGAAATTACTTACATACAAAAATTTCATTAAAAGTAATCCAGTGATTTTTTTGTAAATACTATGCAAGGTTTTTAAAACAAAAAACTGTGGATTGTGGAAAGATAAAATATTGAAGGATATATTGGTCCTACCCACTTGTTGAGGTATTGGGTTCACTACCCAATTCCCTTCCATATTCATAATATTCAAGTGCAAGATTTTCCAAAAACATTTTAAGCATTCTTTACTTATATATACTTTCACTAGAGATTTTAATTTTTTTAAAAATGTAACTGTATTAAAATACACATACACATTTATATTTATATATATATATATGTATGTATATATATAAATATATTATCTTCCATTGTATATCACTTCTGAGTTTGGTTCTAACCCAAACTATTGTTTTATAGTCATTGTATAAATATTTATATACCCAACATTTATGAAATACATGTTTACATATTGCTATAACTTCAACCATTTTAAAATCACAACCATGGATAAAAAAATGAAATGAAATAACTATTTCATTGATTTATTCATGAAATAATGAATGTATAAAATAATATCATTAGAAAACATATACATTTTTTCAAAAAATAATTGTAAATTAAATTCGAAGATGTTAACTATAAGTACATATATATACACATATTTAGAAGTCGATCTTGAATGTGGAATAAATCATCTTGTTCTTTTAATGTGTTTTTATAATATGAATCATACACCCATATTTTAATAAAAATGTGAAAAATGTCACATAAATATGTATATATATTTCATGGATAAACATAAAAATAAAACTAATCAATAATTTACATAACACACATATATAATTAATGAATTAAAATTATTTACTTTGATTCCATATTATTATAAAACATGCAGTCAAAAATATTTATAAAATCTCAAAGAAAACATTAATTAAGTTTGGAAATATTACTCATATATATATTTATTGAGAAATAAAGGTTTAAAAAGGATTTGAAACCAAATACAACTCCCTAACAGAAAAAAAATTTAAATATTATTTCAATAAATATAATTCCTTATAGGAATTTAAATTTAGACAAGAATTAATAAAAATAAATTTAATTTAGGAAAACAGAATTCATTTAAATAACAAGATTTGGAAAGAAGACTAAAATTGTAAAATAGAAATAATCCCTTACTAAAAAAATGATTTTTTATAAAAATAAATACTATTATATCCCTTACATATTTTATTCATAGAAAATATTTATATTTTCTTGACATAAATTAAACACTGCTCTTTTTTCTTCCATAAAAGAAAGAAAACAGGACTTCACCCTCTACTATACTACATTATTCTCATAATTATCAAAATATCTACATAAAGCATCCTATTTATAAACAAATTCTATTATGTAATATTAGAAGCAGTAGTTTTATATTATTCCATTATTTGAGATCAATTTTTTAGTTTTGTTTTCAAAATTTTGGCTTATGATTCTTACAGGCAGTTTCATACTACTGTCCATATATAATGATGATTAATATAAATTTAATACTTATCCAATCACTATCAACAGAGAAAAGAATTACGAGAAATTTTTTATTTCCACCAATCTGAGGTTTCTAAGTAATTATTGTCGAGCAAGATTGATTTGTATACAGATTTTATAATAAAACCGAACCAAAAGAATCAATCACATGAATAATTCAAACCAAAAGCATTAAATGATTGGTTCAAACCCCAGTAAAAAAATCAACTAATACAAAAAATTATCCTTAAAAACACACACATATGATGACATACGTCATTTGAGGGAGAAAACATGATAATAAGAAAAGAAACTAAATCAATACCCTGATAATAGATAATATTTTTGAGAAAAAAACTTGAAATAAGACAAATTGGTAAGACAATGTATGAAAAATGACCCTGGACTGATGAATCTGACACATACCTATGAGATCTGATAAACTCAAACCCAATGGTCAGAACCCTAACCACATTCATACCATGGCCTCAACTTCTCTGTATGAAACCAAAACTGAATTTGACTTTGATGCAAGTCCTCAGTTGAACTCATATCCACAATCGGCCGTCATCATTTTCCCCAACCACAAACTACAACCGATATCCAACATCGAACCCCTCACCACAGGCTTGACCTAATGTGAACCCTCGTTGGACCCTCGATTTCTACCTCGGCCAAGTTCGGTCTCGTACGTACTCACACTATGTCACGACTTTGACCTCTCTTTGGTTCATTTGGTTTGACTAAAATAGACAGGAATTAAACCCATCTCAAAAATCCCTTTTTATTTTCAATTTTCTAACTTAATCAGATAATAATATATATATCAATATCTTGGAAAATTATGACATAAAAAGTATTATTTTATAAATGATTATGATAAGATAATTATAATTCCAATTTTGTTTAATAACTCAAGAAAATTATATATATATATATATATTATTTAAAAAAATAACAATAATAATAAAGGTAAATGTTAAAATATTTGTTATTATTAAATACCAAATATTGTGTTTCCTAATTTTCAAAATAAAATCAGAATTACATTAGTTTTATAATTATATTTAATAAAAAAAATATGTTTTTTACATATCTATATGTCAATTTATATAGAGTGTTTAAAAATCATTTCAGAATCAATTTTATAAAAACATTTTTTAACTATTTTTTAATTATACAATCTATTTATACGAATTTATTATATTTCATAAACAATAATAAATTTAGAAAATTAGTATTTAATCAAAACTTGTTTATGAACCAATTTTTATAGTACTTTAATATTTACCAAAATAACGAAGTATTATGCAATATAATTATCATATACATATATCCTTTAAAATATATTTATATGAAGTATATATTATATACATATATTAAAATATTTCTCTATTAAGATATAAAAATATAATGTTATATGTTATACATTGATTTAAAATATATTTTGAAAATTAATAATACTAATAAAACGTTTTTATTAAATCATTTCTTATTTAGTATTAACTAAAAAAATTATTAAATAATAAATTACTATTTAAATTTTCTCAGGGTGTTACAAAATATGATTTAGAGGAAAGGTGATGTTTTTGGAGAACACATGATTATGGGAAAGATAACCCTTAATATGATCCTGATGTTTAATTAATATTGTTTAATTGGGATAAATAGATAATTAACATTGATTATGTAAATATGATATTATTAGTGACCTGTAAATTGAATAATGACTGGATGACAAAGTGATTTTGGTTATCTTGGGTGAATTTTACTACAATTTTTGATATATAGAATGTAATCAGTAGTCTATGATTGTATTTTTAGAACAATGTTTTTGTTAATTTTATGAATAATATATGTTTTTTAGGGGTTTAGAGTGATTTCACTCCAACAAATTAAGTAACTAGAGATGATTTATTAAACAAATCTCAATTTTTTTTCTCAAATATAGCGGTGGTTTTTAAAAAAGAAAAAATAAAATTTATAATTTTTTAGATATATAAATTTTACCCTATTCCCCTCCTGAACACGAAGAACCACCCCTCTTACCCTGAGCCCATTTAACCCTACACCCCTTGCCGCCAGGATTTTCTAACATCCGTCACCACCAAGATTCTCCATCACTGTTAGCACCCCTTCATGCCCTACTGCCCCAAATCCCATTCATCATTGTCAGCCCCATTCACCCCAAGCTCCCCGGGCCCATGACTAAGCCGTCAAACCCTCTCTCCCATAAATCATTATTGCTTATTCTCCCTCTAGTCAGCTCCCTTCCACTTCTCCACCTCATCTGTCACCCTTCCCCGTCACCACTCTCCATTTCTCTGTTGACATCAGGTTGTGTTTTGGTTCATTATTTCAGTTTGGATCGATTATAATGAGGGTTTTATTGTTTTTTTATATCCTAATTATTTTTCTCTAGGGTGTCTTACACCTTCTTAAGGTTGGAAAATGGAACTATTTTCAAAGACAATGAATTTTGGGTAAGCGAACCTTTTTTTTGAGTTTTAAAATCTTAGAACATTTCACGATTTTATTTTTAATCCTTCGTTTGGATGTCAAATTATAATAATAATTATGTTAAAAAGGTATTTGGTGGGGAAATCATGTTTCGCTTGATTTCCACTTTAGTTTGATGATATTTTTCTCATTTAATGTTTGTTAAAATCCTATATTACTTCTTCTCACAGACCAAATGATTGGTAAATTCCTGAACAACATTTAATTAATAAGAAAAATGTTTTAAGAGAGGTTTTAGTTTTAAAAGTGGGGTTATATATTATCTCATTTTATTTACAAAAGTTATATGTTTTTAAAATTTCTTGATATATATATATATTGGTTAAATTCATATACATAAATATACATATATGTGTCTGTGTATTCAAATTCACTTGAGAAAATGTGAATTTGTGCAATGTGATATATATATATATACATATATGTGTAAATTTAAATGGTTCTAATAATACAAATAGTGAATTTTAACCTTTTGTTTGATTCTTTATTTGGATTTCTATATTATTATACTTATTATAAAAAGACTTGTTTGTTTAATTATTAATAAAATATTTTTTGTTATCAGTTTTTCTTATATGAAAAACCTAAATAGAAACCTAGGGTTCTTGGGTAGGCTAACCCAGACAAGAATAAGTTGATGGATAACTTCTTTTGGTATCAGACTAGTCTTTAACTCATCAAAAGTATGCCTACAATGGTTATAAAAAATGAAATAAAAATATTTTAAAATTAGTATAGATAAAAGCAGAGTTATATTGAAAATATATTTGATGAATCTCCTATAAAATCCTATATTTCCTAAAATTTATCAAATATGTTTCACCCAATTAGGACAGGGTAATTCATTGAAAATTTCAAGTTTAGAATCATCAACCTCAATCCCACTTTTTAAAATTACATGTCCAAGTGTAATAATTCTTTCAACCATGAAATGAAACATTTCAAAATTAAAAAAAATATTTTATTCAATACATGTTTTCAAAATATTTTCAATATATTCCAAATAATGATTATTGGAAATTCCAAAAAGAGTGAAATCATGAACAAAAACATAGACAGTATTTAATAAAATCAGTGAAAATGATTACCATGTATCTTCAAAATGCATATGTTGTATTTAATCATTTAAATATTATTCTCATGTAAGAAAAATTATCATAAATAAAAGTGAATGTTGTCTTTTCTTCATACTTAGGTACAATGGGAACCTGAAAATTTCCTAAAAATCCATATAAAAAACTAATGAGTTTTTTAAAATAGTTTCTTAAATTTTGTCAAAAACAATATAGGAAAAAGAACTTTTCTTATAAATTGGTTCAATTTTATATGATAAATATAGACTCTCAATTTTTTTTGGAATACTATAGGAATTGGCTCAAATTTGTCATTATTCAAAATGGACAACCCAATTTTATTATGCACTAATTGAATAAGGATAAAGCACTCAGAATCATAAATTTGGTGAATGATTTAATCTTCTAATGAATTATTAATTTCCTTCTAAAATAATTCTGTATTTGATAGGTTAAGTTTTATTTGAGGTTACAAAAAAGATTTTCCGAACTTTCTAATAAAATTAAATGCATACAGATTCTAGAAATAATTCTCAGAATGTCTCTTTAATTCTATCCTACAACCTGTACATTTTCTCTCAAAATATCTAGAAACTTTTATTCTTTATTAATAATTTTTTTTTGAAATTTTCTAGGCTGTATTGTTTCTCTATATTAGAAATATATATGAAATATTATGATGCAAGTTTTTTAATTCAAGATATAGAGGACAAACTAAAGAAAAAAATAGATTTGTGTTACTTAACTCAATGGTTTAGACTTCTTATAAACGATATGAAGTAGGAATCACTTTTTCATTGAATAAATTGTAAAATCCTTCAAATAAATCAGAAGTTATTTCATATTTAGATATTTTGATCAAATATTTATGTTTTATCACTCGTTTTTATCAAATTTTAATAGATTTAATTGTTTCCCAAATAAAAAATTTATTATATCAAACAGCTTTCTTCACATGGATTGTACTCATCAGAAGGCGACAATGTAAAAAATTGAGTTCTCTTATTATGGGTAAATAATGGAAAAAAATATTAAATTGGAAAACATATTGTCAAAACTCAATTATTATAGTAACTTTATGTACATTTATGATTTTATTTTTAATTTCTATGAAAAGAATATCCAAGATGATAGGTGACTATGTTGATGTCCTATCCTCCTCTATGAGTAAAACCTAAAAATAACAGGGAAGATAAAATTATTCACTCCAAATAATGATTGTTCAAATATTATCACTTGGAATGTAGTGGACTTGTTAGGTAATTTTAAAACCACTATAGCTGGTTTGGGATGCACCATCTATAAATAATAAAAAACTGATTGTGACATACATAAATAGAATCTATTAGATCACTACTAGAAATTCTTTAGAAGCATTATTTGACACCTCCTCAATCTTGAAATGTTATATAACTATTAATCCACTTCTATGGTGATATAGAATTACTAGGTTCACGTAGACTTAGTGACCCCAGAGTGTTTCTCCATGGATTAATATTTTAAATTATTTAATTTTTTATTTTTCATTTGTTTCTATTTTATATAATACTATCTATGAATGATTTAATTTTTTTACTGTTACCTTTTAGTACCTATATGAATCTTCTTATAACTACTTGGGTTGTATTTTTTTCACTTCAATTTATATCTTTTCCTACTTAGTAACTCTTATGTGTTCTAATATTTTTAATAAATTGTAGGCACATTATGATATATATGGATTAAAGGTGGATAAAATTATCTAGGAACACACCGTAGTATGGTAGGAGTTTTGAGGAGTTTTTTGATTTTTAAATTTCTAATCGATCTGTAGATTGGAGAATAAGATGTTAATGTCTTAAATGTAAATTTATAAGACCATTGAAAAGAGTTGATTTTTATGAACACTTGATATTGATGTAATTCCTTACCCAATATTTTTTTTTGATTTGGCATAGCGTATTGAACATTACAGAATATTTGATCACTAATGTTAATCAAAATAATTATCTACTGTAATGGTCTAAAATTCCAAGGATTTTATTAAAATAAAATTTGATTATTACAAGACCATGATTTGAGGCTACACATGATTCTGAGGCCCGGAGTGTCCAGAATGGAATTATGAAATTTTTTATGTTTATTAATTATACATGTGAGCATTTTTTTCTATATTTTGAACCAGTTCCTAGATAAAAAATATAAGGGAACCGTTGCACTCAGAATGAAGGGATTCTCCTTGAAAGGTCTTAACTTTAACCAGCGCAGGTAGACAAGAAAATTTATTTTAAATAATTTTTGATGAAAAAGTTAAATAAAATAAACACGATTTATTTTATTTCATTTGAAATTTGAAATCATTGAAACAAAATAGTTTTCCACTTGAGCATAACTGATACACTGTTTCATTTATGAAATAGCGTAACGATGCGATGACACAACATAATTGAAATTTTGTGATGCATTTCTCCATTAATGATGTGTTGGGGTTGGAGAAACAGGGTTGGATCTGAATATTCCCTAATGGAAGGTAGATGGTTTCCCTCCAACGACGAACTCTGGTGAATCGAGAAGTGGTGAAGACACATTTAAAGATCGAAATCGAGACCCAAGATCGACAAATTACAACAACGATATATTAATAATTTAGGAAAACGTAGATGAACGAAGATAATGCAGAGAAGTTCTTCATCAGTGAAAGAACTAACCTAAGGTAGGGGTTGTTATTTAACATAGTTCTTTTTCTATTCATGGTTTTAAATGACAACCACGAATCAAACCACAAACAAGTTGACCTGCAGATTGTTGTTCTTGTGGGAGGGTAGTTATTGGGTTTGACTCTCACAGATTATTTTTTTGTTTTGATCCCCCTAATAGGAAAATATTATACACATTAAAAACAAAGGTTGAATATTGTTCCTTGATTTGTTTTCCCTTGGGACACTTCTCTCATTACCCCTATGTGTGGACACAACATGAAGCTGGGGTGATGAAGATGGAGGTGGTTGGGCCAATATAGCGTGCGAGACACCTTAAATCAGATGCTTTCTAGTGAAAAGGATCACAATAGATATTTGAGCCCCAATCAGTGAAGAGGGAAACCTGAGGGCTCTGCAGAAACCTACAGATCGAAGAAATGACCACCGAAGTGCATTTGGTGGTTCGTGGAAAACTCTTCCGGTGCACTGCAGTTGACATGGTAGTGGAAGCCTTTCATTATCCGTGTGGAGGAAGCCACTTACCCCAGCCGTGTTAAGATCTGGACTTGCGACTTTGTCGTGGGTTGTGCTGGAAGACTTAGATTACTATGAAGATGAGTTGGCTGGAGTAGCGGCGACAACTAGCACTACATGAGGAAAAACAGACGTGAACCTTTCTATATTCAATCTAGGGAAACTAGCCTGCCGCATCGAGTCGGGCCGGTCCTGGTGGGTAGGGCCCATTAGTATGGGTTAGACCTGACCCAAACCCATCTAACCCCATTTTTGCTAAAATTTTCATAAATTCTAAATGGAAAGTTCATTTGACGAGCCTTCTGTGGAGTTGGAACCCTTGGGATGAGAAGGTCTTTTTGAGTTAATCCGAATGAGTTTTTGAGAATGTTGGAGGACGATATTTTGGTTTGAAGCATAGGATCTTTCGGTGTAAGAAAACTTTTGGAAGAAACAGGGTGGTTCTTATGAAATAATGTAAATAAGTTTACTCCATTGATGACTCAAGGCATGGGTACTTATTATCCCTCTTCTTATGTAGAGATTAGTCTCACCAAGTCATGATTCTGGGTTCATTTCCTTTTCATAGTGTCCTCTAATGTTTTTTCTCCCCTAAAGGACTAGGGCACAAGTTTTATGAGATGTTTGTAAAGGAAGATTCATTACTCCCATTTGGGACCAGAGAGAGGGTCCTATAACCTTAGAATAGGTACTCCCCTGTGGGACTAAGGAGAAGATCCTCTAACATGGGAGTTGGTACTCCCTTAAAGGAATAGGGTGTAGGTCCTCCATGTCTAACGCATATGGAGTCGGTACTCCCCTACCTGGTAGGGAGAATGCACTCTATTGTATGAGTCAGTACTCCCCTACCATTACAGGTTGTGGGGCTCTCTTATGCAGTTCTATGACAGAGTCAGTACTACCTACTTTCTAGGGAGTAGGTCCTCTAGCATGGGGTCATACTCCCCTAACATACTAGGGAGCGGGTCCAACATAGCATACAAACTGACATAGTTGGTACTCTAGTATATTAACAGGGTGCAGGTTCTCTAGTCACTGAGTGTTACTCCCCTACCAGGTAGGGTACAAGTCCTCGATATATGTAGTTATACTCCCCTACTGATTTAGGGTGAGGGTCCTTCATTATTAGTACTCCTCTAATAGAACTAGGGTGTGGGTCGTTACGTACATAGTCATAATCCCTCGTCATTGAGTAGCGACGGGGAGGGGGTCCTCCCTAGGAGTTGGAGTTCCCTCTACTATAGGACATAGATGTGAGGAGCGGGCCCCTCCACATGATGTGAATGATACCTAGATAAGTGTTAGTGATCCCTTAACTGACTAAGGTGTGGGCCACTCCTTACAGGAGTGATTGAGGTTTCATTGGATTGACTAGAGTAGTTCTCCCTAAAACTTGCATAGTAGTGAGGGGAAGAACACTTAACTTGGGATTCCTCAGTCTTGGATCGGGCACTAGGTTGTGACTACTAGCTAAACCTCCAGTGCTGAGCACTAGATTCGGTACTAATATATTGTTACTGATAGAGAAATTTCTCTGAGATGTACCATTCAAAATGATAAGACTGTACCCAATGGAGTGCAACTCTCGGATGAGTGGAATTAGGGATGGATAAGCTCATGGAGTGTGATCTCTTGTTTTATTTGTTTTGACTTGAGTCTTAGATGAGAATCTAGAAGCAGGCTGTATGGTTGAGACCATAGGTTTTCTTAGTGGTTGAGATGAGTATATCTAGATGTTATTGGTATATGTATGGGAATATAAATTTTTATAGGTGACTGTGCATTAATTTTTGGTTTCCCTCTTTTATTTCTCCTTTGTGGTTTTGGGGCCCCCTACTGAGTATTGTTTTACTCACCCCTGCATGGAATTTTCCTGCACGTTTTCTATCTTGAGCAGATGAATGACGCTTTAACAGAGTCCAGAGAGGACTAGGACTAGGTGGGGTTCAGTGAGAGAAGACAGATGAGTCATAATCCTACGACTTCATTTATCAACCCTCCCAGTACCCTTCAGGTAGGATTTTCAGTAGACGAGTATCAAAGACTTAGGGTTTTACTTGTACTGTATATTATTTGTTGGGCTTTTATACTGGCCCGATTTTACCACCTTGTACTTTACTTGCTAATGTACTATGGTTTTCTATTACTTATTTCTCACCTTTGAGCTTTGTGGGTTGGGTATGAGAGTGTGGGTCCGTAAAGCTACCTGGAAATTTCCTCCCATTTGTAGTATAATGCCTTAGGCACTAGTCGCTATCCCCTGGCCTTTGGGAGGTGGGCTTAGGGTAGTCACAACATTGGCCCTAGGGGATGAGTCATGGAAAATTGGTATCAGAGGTGATCATTTCTACATCAAAGAACAATGTTCTATTGCTTTTTGTTTTGGGCAACTGTGTTACATGTTTTGATTTTGGATTTCAGGCTAGGGACTCCAGTGTCGGTGTAGAGGCCAACGTATCCATACACCATAACTCTGGACACCAGATTTCTGACTCGGTATATGAAAAACTGGTTGTGGGGAAAGAAAGGGTATAAGCATCTTATAGGAATGGTTGTGCTTTCCATTTCAGTCACGATTCAGATCTACAGACATTCCTTTTGAACTATGGTTTATATTGTTTCATTTCAGGAAGCCTCCCCTATGACAGCCAGATAGGATTCTACAATATGATTGTAATAGTCATCCACCTTGAGAAGAGGTTTCAGTGCAGGGAAATGATTATGAGGCATTACCTCCAGGTGGTTAACCATTGATGCCCCCAACCTTCGATCCGTAGTTGCTATTAGTGATACCAGTAGAGGATGCGCTAAACTGAGTGCACTATATGAGTTCTAGAGGAAGTGATCTCCCAAGTTCTGAGGAAAGATAGATCCTCCGGTAGTTGAGGATTTTATTAAGGTGGCTACTCAATTATTATGATTAGCGAGGATGCATATCAACCAAATAGAGATCTTAAACAGAAGCCTTTTTTAGGGCTCGATAGGGAGATGGTGGAGTTTGATGATCTAGACGCACAATAAGGCAACCCTCACCTAGTTTGAATTTGAGCACCACTTCAGGGAGGAGTTCTTTCCTATGACATTACACTCTATGTGTATACAAGAGTTGCTACACCTACAATAGGGAAATATCATGGTGTAAGAGTACATAACGAGATTCAAAGATCATTCATTCTACTCTACAGATATAAAGCAGGTCCCTTACTTTAGGGCCCAGGCATTCGAGCTGGGACTACGTTGGGAGATCAAGGCGTCGATGGTACCACCTAGAATTATAACGTATGATAGGGTAATGGAGCGAGAACTGGTGTATAAGAGCTTCATGGTAGAGGAGAATATGGATGTAACCAACAACAGAGGTAACAGGTAGAGGTGCCTACTAGAGCTAGCAGATGACAGATGAAAAGATCGCGGTGAATGAAGCATACCCATGCCCGAACATAGACATGTGGGTTTGTGGTGAAAGAGCATCACCAAGGAGAAGATCAGTCGCAGGAGAGGTGGTGTTGCACTTGAAATGTCTAGTGGCATCTCTCTAGAGATTTTACTACCTGCTGTGTCACTGAGATGGATCTAAAAGATGAACCTCTTTAGTAGAGACAGTGCTTGGGGTGAGGAGTTCTACAATATGGGGGGCGAGACAGAGGAGTTAGATGAGTAGCATGAGGTGGTAGACAGTTTGCATATTTTCCACCACCACCCCAGGTGGTCCATTCAAGTCTCAAGGAGGTGGGGGACGAGGTCGAGGAAAACTGCATGCGATCATGGATTATGACCAAGATGCTTCAGGAGAAATTCTAGGAACGATATAGGTTTTTTTTCTTTTGGCTATCGTGTTAGATAGACATCGGTTCTATTTGTTATCTTTTTTCCGTGAGTTCTGTTTGAGTCTTCGAGGTTTCGGTTGGACCATGGAATTGAACCTCATTATTAGAGACACATATAGGAGGAGACCTATTGGTCACATGCTAGCTTTTATAGTGTGACATGAATTCTGGAGGCGAGTGTTGTAGTTATGTTCTCTTAGCCAGGGTGTTGAGGCCTTAAGATTTGATTCTAGGTGTGGACTACTACCATTCATACCCAGATTAATTGTATTAGAAAAAAGCTATAGTGTTTCCATGATGGTAAAGAAGGGTATTCCTTTATGATGAAAGGAAAACTGGGTAGTACTGGGAGGACACTCATAAGGATTAATTCTTGGGATCGCTCCATGGTGGGAGAATTACACCCCCATGATGTTTTCTATAGTATATAATGGGTTTTTACCATCTATACTCTATTGGGATACCACTAGCATTGTGATAGTGTACTTGTTTTATCAATTTGTGTGACTGCTAGAGGTTGTAGATAGAGGGCCATGTAAGTCCTAGTGTTCGCTCGTCGGCGTTTCCTGTTTTTTTCATAAATACCCCTACATGTTTATCATCAACCCTAAACACATAACGCTTGTGGAGGATTTTAAGTAGTTCATCCATGTGTGGATGTGAACTGTGGTTTTCTATCTTTACCTGCATCTAGTTAGCATGGGAATGAGATGCATGACCCCATGAATAAAGATGGATCATAGTGCTAGGTACTTTTTCCCACATTTCGCAGCTGAAGAAAAAAGTTCCCGTCATTTCACGATGCCGACCTAGAAATATCTAGACCTGAGAGTGGTCGATCTTTGTGGTTCCTTGAGGTGCGTGCTTGCAAGAAGTGCATGTACCCTTGATGAACACATTTTCCTTCCCCTGATAATGTGTTATGTTTTTAGGTGACAAAAAATATTATGGTGGGGAGAATGTAATGGCACAAAATTCCATGGATATTTTTAAAATTAAATGGGCTTTTCACATGACCATGATCTGAGACGACACATAATTCAAAGTCCTGGAGTGATTGGAATGAAAATTTTAACCTTTTTTACGTTTATTAATTAAACGTGCGATCAGTTTTTTCTCTATTTTGAACGAGTGCCTAGATCAAAAATCCAACAGAACTGTTGAACTCAGAAGGTCATGACTTTCATAGAAAGGACATAACTTCGACCAGTGTGGGTCTATTAGAAAAGTTATTCTACTGACTTTTTAACAAAAAATCTTGGTTAAATAAACATAATTTATTTCATTTCGTTTGAAATTAAAAATCATTGCAATGAAACGGTTTCCACTTGAGTTTAACTGATATGTTGTTTCATTTATGAAACCATGTAACGATGTGACGACACAACGTAACCAAAACACTGTGACACATTCCTCATTTAATGAGCTGTTGGGGTTGGAGAAACAGTTTTGGATCTGAATTTTCTTTGATGGATGGAAGATGGGTTCCCTCCACTGACAAATGTTGGTTAATTGAGAAGTGGCCATGATGCCTTTTTAGACTGAATTTGGGACTGAAGATCGACGAACACCAACAATGACATATCAATGAATCAGATCAAATGTACAAAAATGACGAAAACATAGAGAAGTTATTTTTTAGTGAAAGAACTGAATCAATGTAGGGGTTGTTATTTAATACTATTATTTCCTTATTTTTGGTTTTAAATGAGAACCGCAGATCAACCCCCAAACAATTTGACCCATAGATCGTTCTTCTTGTAGGGGTGTTTATTGGGACTGACTCTGGGAGATTAATTTGTATTTTGATCCCTCTAATGGAAATTTATTAATTCTATAACAAACACTTGTTGTAGATAATTCCTTATATTCTTTCAATTGTGGTCCTTCTCTCCTTACATCGGCGTGTGGACACAACACAATGTTAGTGCGACAACGATGGCGACAGTTAGGCCAAAGTGGCATGTGAGACACCTTCAATTGGAATATTTAAAATGTAAAGGATCGCATAGGATATTTGAGCACCAAGAAGTGAAGAGGGAAACCCGAGGGCTCTAGAGAACCATCTAGACCAATGAATGGACCCCTGGACCATGTCCGGGGGTCCGCAAAAACTCTATCGGTGCAGTGATGGTGGTAGTGGTGGCACGTGGAGGTAGCAGCCACATTCCTGATGATAGGGAGACATGACCCAGTTGATTAAGCGGTAGTAGACGATCGGATACCTTGTGGGGGAAGTTGCAGCCTCAAGAAAGATCAAGACCCACCGGTTTCGTACGGGTCGTTCTAGAAGACCCAGTCCGCTATATAGACCGATTGGTTGGAGTAGCGACATCAGCTGGTGCCTCTTATAAAGAAAATGGATGCAACCCTTGTTGCATCAAAGTTAAGGAAACTGTCCCACCATAACAGGCTAGGCCCAGCCTATCCAGGACAGGCCCATTGGTCCTAGTTGGACCTGGGTTGGGTAGGGTCAGTCTGACCAGGTTGGATCAGACCTAGACCCAACTGGCCCCTATTTTGATAAAATGGATTTAACATCTAAACATAGTGTTCGTTTGATGATCCATCTGTAGAATTAGGACCCTTGGGATGCGATAGTCCTTTTGAGGTACTCCAGATGAGTTTTTGAGAAAGTTAGAGGAAGACCTCTTGGTTTGAAATTTAGGATCTTCTGGTGAAAGATGACTTTGGGCAGAACCAGGGTGGTTCTTATGAAGGAAAGTTAGGATGTCTACTCCCTCAATAACCCAAGGTGAATGTACTTATTATCCCTATGCTTAGGTAAAGACGAGACTCCCCACACCATGGGTGTGGGTTTGTTTCCTTTTCAAATTTTCATCTAGGCATGTTACTCCCTTGAAGGAATAGGGCATGGGTTCTCAAAGATTTTCATGAAGGAAGAGTTGGTACTCACCTATGGGACCAGAGAGTGGGTCCTCAAACTTGGGAGTTTGTACTCCCATGTGGGACTTGGACGAGGGTCCTCTAACATTGGAGTCGGTACTCCCCTGAAGGACTAGTGCCTGAGTCCCCCATATCTAAAGCATATAGAGTCAGTACTCCCCTACCAAGTAGAAAGAGGGTCCTCTATTGTAGGATGCAGTACTCCCCTGTCGTTCCAGGGTGCGGGTCCTCCTTACGTAGTGCTTCAACAGAGTATACACTCTCGTACCATGTCAGGGAGAAGTTCCTCTAGCCAAGGGTTGGTTCTCCTCTAACGTGCTAGGGTGTAGGTCCCCCATTAAGAACAAACTAATAGATTCAGTACTCCCATATTTTACAAGTGTGTGGGTCCTCTAGTCCTTGAGTGGTACTCGCCTATCAGGTAGGATTTGGGTCTTCAATATAGTAATTTGTACTCCCCTTCTTATTTAGGGTGCAGGTCCTTCATGAGTAGTATTTCATTGTTGGAACCAGGGTGTGGGTCCTCACTTATAGAGTTGTACTCCCCTGTCTTTGAGTAGTGATGAGAAGGGGATTCTCCATAGGAGTTTTAGATTCGTCGACTATAGGACACAAATTTGAGGAGAGGGCCCTTCCACTTGATGTGAATGATTCATCGATAGGATTTAGTGCTCCCTCAATGGATTGAGGCGTGTCCCACTCCTTACAGGAGCGACTGACGTATTCCAGGATAGACTGGAGTAGTTCTCCATCAAACTTGCATTTTGGTGATGGTTGGGCCTCTTCACTTTGGTTTCCTTAGTCTTACATCGGGCACAAGGCTATGACAACTAGACCACCAGTGCTGGACATCAGAGTTGTACCTAGTAGAATGTTCCCAATGGTGCACTTTCTCTTAATCATACCATTCAGAATGGTAGGATTGCACAATATGGACCGTATCTATTATACTGGTTCCATTAGGGATGAATGATCTCATGGAATGTGATCTTATAGTTTATGTGTTATGACTTGAGGCTTTTATGAGAATCCTGAGCATAGTTGTGTGGTTTTGAGCACAGGTTTTCTCAGGGGCTTAGATACGTATATCTGGATGTTGTTGGTATATGTATTAGTATATATATATTTAGAGATGAATATGAATTTATTTGTGGTTTCACTCTGGTGCGTTTACCTTTGGGGTGTAAGGTTCCCCTACTGAATATTATTTTACTCACCCCTACACAAGCTTTACCAGCACGTTTCATGTCCTGTGAAGATGACCAAAACTTCGATAAAGTCCAGAGAGGACCAGGACTAGGTGGTGTTCAATGAGAGAAAATAGACGAGGCGTACTCCTATGATTTTAGGTAGCTACCCTCCCCTACCCTTTAGGTAGGATTTTCTATGGACGAGTATCAAAGACTCTGGGTTTTAGTTTTATTGTCTTTTTTATGGTAGGCTTGAATACTGGACCAGTTTTACCACCTTGTACTTTACTTGATGCTTCACTCTGGTTGTCCTTTACATAGTGTTTACTTTTCAGATTAGTGGGATGGGGTTGTGAGTGTGCATGTGTAAAAGTACATGGAAATTCCCTCCCATTTTCAAGATTATGCCTTTGGTTCTAGTTGCCATCCCTTAGCCTTTGAGAGACAGGTTTGGGTTAGTCACAGAATGGGTCCCAAGGGACAGGTCATGATAGCTACCAACCTCATTGATAATGGACAATGAAATATAAACCCTTATAAATGATTAATTCAGAATTGAAATTCACCAACACAAACATAAAAACATATTAGAATAACCAGTTGAGGGTGATACAAACAAAAATATTACAAGTGATGTTTTTGAGACTATAGGAAGACCAGATCAAGAATGTTACATATAATTTGATTCTCATCTTTATTATCCGAAGAATAATATAATATAAAACATCAATGGGTAGAAAAATGGTTTTCATGGTGTAGTTTATAATAGAAACCCAGAGTTGTATAATGGATGTCTGAAATATTCAAAAAATTCTTTCTTATTGATGTTTTACCAAATCAAATGACTCTATGGAATTACATATAAGGAAATTTCCATGATATTTTAATTGTTTCAAGATTTTTTTCCTCAATTAATGATCCCTGGTTATTTTTATGAAATTAAAAAATTGCTAACAAGCTTGGTATGAATTATTCAAAAATATATACATGTCCCAATGATTGAATGTTTTATTAGGTAGAGGATTGATGGAGACAGTATTAAAAAAAATCTACTTCTATATGGAAGTAAATGAGTGATTATGGATGCCTGAATCAATATACAACTATGAAGAATAATAAAAGAAACAAAATTGCAAAGGATTTTCATTAAATTCCTTTAAATCCTTAATTTCAATGATTATTCATTTCCTCGAAAACTACTAAAAACAATAAGTGGAATTCTATGGATAATAACATTTATGGGTAAATGTGAAATATAAGAGATTCATAATTGTGGAATAAAATTGATAAATCATATTTAAATTTCACATCTAATCCTAGGAATGTTAGATTGAGATTGGATTCTGATGGATTCAATACATTTGGGACCTTGAGCACCAGTTATATCATTTGACTGGCTATTTTAATCCCTTACAAGCTTCCTTCATGGATATGTGTGCAACAAACATCTTATATCATATAGATGATTATTCCTAGAAAACAGATCCTAAAAAAGATATTGATGTATACTTTCAACCTATAATGGAATAATTGCAGGAGTTATAGAACTATGATGTTGAGAAATATGATGCATATTATAGAAAAATGTACAAAATGAAAGCTACTCTAATGTAGACCAGTAGTGACTTCTATGGACTTGGAAATTTATCTAGTTAGAACACTCACATGAGTTTGGATTTTCATGTTTGTAACATTGATTTTGATCTTGAATGACTACCTCACAGTAAAAAACAAATTTTCTTTTCTCATTGTAAATTTTTTGATTCATCTCATAGATCTTAGTTGAAAAAGTAAAAATTCAATGGTTTTACTAATCATAGACCACATCCAAAGTTATTAACAAGGTATGAAATATTATAACCACTTGGAAATATTGAAACATAATTTGGGAAGGTGCATCATTTGAATGATAGTGCGAAATGAGTTTGAAGTGCATCATCAAGTGAAATCAGAATGCAATAATGTAGGAAAAAATCTATATTATTCAAACTTCTATATTTTAAATTTAATTTTTTGTGGAATAGACATTGTGTTATGAATAAAGAGAAGAATTTTTGTGACAATTTGATCTTTATATTTCTTAATGAGAATAGAAAATTGATGGACCATCTCAATGATTGAAAAGGCTTACAAATAGTGAACATAAAGTGAGATCTCTAGCTATATGAGAATAGAAAGTAGGATCTAGAAATTTTTTCAATGAAAAATAGAGATAAAGATACATTTCATAGAATTTTAAAACATGTGAAGGTATCTTATGTGTATTCAAGTAACATATCAAGGTGTGTTGACTTAGAGCATCAAATGTTACATGGATTGAAAAGTCACGATTCACATATTTTGTTACAACAGGTAACACTACTGGAAACATGATCTTTCCCAACACTTCTATACCAACGGTTTGTAAAAACCGTTGGTATAGCTACTCTTTCCCAACGGTTCATCAAAACCGTTGGGAAAGGGCCTCAAAAACACACCCTTTCCCAACGGTTTTGGTGATCCTTTGGGAAAGAGTGACCTTTCCCAACGGTTCACCAAAACCGTTGGGAAAGGGTGTGTTTTTGAGGCCCTTTCCCAACGGTTCACCAAAACCGTTGGGAAAGGGTGTATTTTTAGGCCCTTTCCCAACGGTTTTGATGAACCGTTGGGAAAGGTTACTCTTTCCCAACGGTTCTCAAGAACCGTTGGGAAAAAGCAGGAAAAAATCCAGCATTCACCCAACTAAAATACACCCACCCAGAACCTATCCCAACGGTTCTGAAAACCATTGGGATAGGTCTATCCCAACGGTTTTGACAACCGTTGGGATATGTTCATTGATTTTTTTCCAGATCTACTACCAGAGAACATTATATAAATCAAAAATTTAAATAATTATGATAATACATATATATATTTATGAAATTATGTTTACAAAAGTGATGTTAGATTAGTGGTTAAGTCGTTCGATTATAAACGAGGGGTCCTGGGATCAAATCCCAGCGGATGTTTTATTTTTGGAATTTATATACCAACGGTTTCCAAAAACGTTGGTATAGGTCTATACCAATGGTTTTTGGAAAACCGTTGGTATAGACCTATCCCAACGGCTTACTTGGCTACGGTTCTCCAAACCGTTGGTATAGGCTATACCAACGGTTTGGAGGCCTATACCAACGGTTCCAAACCGTTGGTAAAGGTTAGTTTTCCAGTAGTGTAATACTATTATCATTGAGTATATTATTACCTGAAAAGGTTACTACTATTGTACTCTAATTTTCACATTATTTATATAGCTATGTGATAAATCTTTACAACTATTTGACCTTGATAACCTTAATGAGTGATTTCTGTTGACACTTTATGCAATCAATATGATATATCCTCCATCATTTTTTACTGTCCTGATGCATTTAACTGTGCATTTTGTCAAGAATGCTAAATTTGGAGTCCCCATACATTATCAATGGATGTATCTAGTTGAGAGGTACCTTATTTATATGTTTTCACTTATATAAACAATTATTGGAACTTCATTAAATAAAATTTTATATATTTTTTTACTTCATAGATATCTTGGGAATTTAACTCATACATGAAAAATAAAGATCAACCTGAAGGCTCTATTTTTGAAGTCTATTTGATAGAGTAGTGTCTTAAATTTTGTTCTAGATACTCAGATAATATTGAGACATGATTAAATCGAGTTGGATGTGTTGATGACTTAACGATTAAATCTCTACATTATGGGAAATCTAAAATATTTCATGCTATTGGCCAATCAGTTGGGTGGATCTCAAATGTTACATTAAAAAATGAAATTATTATAAGCAGATAGATATGTGATGTAGAATAGTAAAATTTCAGATAAATTTTTTGAAGAGTTTATGAAACAAAAAAAGATACTAATGAGAGGCTAAACAAGAAATGAGAAAGATATAAAAACTATTAATAAAGAGCTTGTAGAATGGTTCTCACAATTTTTCAGTTCTTAAATATTTCAATCAATATGGATATTACATTGACACATATATTTTGTAAATATAATAATGTATATTAATTTTCTTAGATCATGAATAATGATACTCGAGCTTATTTTTTAGAAGATTTTAGGTTTCCTTCTCAAGGTCCTCTAAAATAGGCTATAAAGTTTGATACTTATAATACTAATGGTATTAAATTTCGTACAGTCGATTGGAATGAGGGTTTGAAAACATAGAATGGTGTTTTATTTACATATTCCAAAGTGAGATACAATAGAAAGTTGATTGATATTATAAAATTAAAATGCCATGGGAATTTTCATTTGTTTTATTCAAATACTATTGGGTCGATATTATTAGGGGTTTTAAAAGATATTATTTGGAATTTTATTTTGTGAAATTATCTCGCTTGATGAATGTCAGTGACAAATAATTACTTGATCTGTATATCGTATCATCAAAAGAAAAAATGGTTTATTATGTGGATGATGTCGTGTATTATTGTGGTGGGTATTTTATAAAGTAAAACAATGAGTCTCGAATGATATGGTTGAAATAGTGAAAGATTAGACCTCTGATATTGAATCCCATCAACAATAAGAAGTAAACAAATTTTTCCATCACGATATAGAAAATATCAGTCTTGTAATGGTAGATGAAGTAATGATGGAGATGGAAATAAACACGATTGAAGAAAAAAATGATTTTATGTGAAGTCATCAATTAATTTATCAACCACTTCTATTATTTGTGCAGTCACTCAATATCATAGATATGTATATTTTTTTAGTACTGTACATTTTTTTCATTAAATTTTTTTTATGCCTGAATTTTTTGAAATATATTTTCTAAATTTAGTTTTATTTGATTAACTGATAGTAATGAAAAGTTGGAAGCATTATATTGATTAAAATCAACTCCCAGTCCACATTCCCTCGAGCATACCAACAGATGATGATCCATTAGTCTCCATCCCTACAACATTTAAGAAACCCTCCACTTCACCCCTAATCTATATCTCACACAATCCGTTAGCATACCATTATGAGCTTGTCTAATGAATTCCAATTCAGCCACCTCAATAGTGAATGAGCTGGTCACTACTCCTGATTCTTTATAAGGATATTAGAAGGTGATAGATAAAGGTTCATATTTTAATATGAATAAAGTGATTTCACTTTTTATACTACAGATTTTTTTAAAAGAAGATGGAAAAAATGACACTACGAAGAGAAATATGAAAAGTTCAGATGTCTGGAATCTAAATAAACTTAAGATAGTTGTCCCATTTGACTCTTATGGGGTCCTTATAGATGAATCTACAAGATTATTTGGCCAGATTCTAGGATAGTTGGCAGTATAGCCTATTTCACTTCTCGTTACATATGCTGATTGGAGGCATTTGCCTTAATCTTGGGAAAATGAAATTTTTGATTCAGATATAAAGGTAATTTTAGTACATTATAGTGTAATTTAATGTCATTATGTTATTAAATTTTAATATTTTCAAAATTAATCTCATTGTATAGTTGATTTTCAACTTTCACGTTGTTGATCTTATAGCATGAAAGTGGACCTTGTAAATTTTGGGTACAAAATTAATGGATTTTAAATGGATATCATGGAACTAATTCAATGATACTACATTTAAAACCCAATTACTATATGATAAGTTACCCAATGGGGTACCTAGATAGAAATGAAAAGTTTTTATTGATATCTATTTTCATGATAAGTATACGGTATTTAAATATGTATTATTATTTTAATATTACTTTACATTTATACATGCATATAATAAGGAGATGAAATTTCATACATTATTAATAAATTTCATGTTATTTATTTTCAGATGTTTCAAGGAATAATGCATTGAGTCAAGATAAGAAAATCATCCCCCACATTTATGGGTCAAAGAGTTTTTCCAAAAAATGATCAACTCTAGTAGTATTTCCATTAGATAAAAAATTGATTAGAAAATATTATCTAATACATAAATCAAAATTTTCATTTGTCTTTGTTTAATGGAGTTACAAAATATAGGTCACCAAGTCTCCTAAATAGAACTATGGTTGGGTGTTCATAAAAAATCTGATGAGAGTAAAGTTAATGAACCTTCGAATGAAGTTGGTGGTATGAATTAATTTTTAATTGAAATAACTTATTATCATTTGTCACTATGTTAATATATATTTCTTCAAATAAGGCTGATATTTGATTTATAGGTAAAAATTAAATAACTATGGGATTCCAATCCCACGCAGTTTTTCTCAGTCTCCAGGAATGACCCAATTGGTAATGTCCTTGGGAAGGTCCATCATAATTGAGTGAATGGGATGAGTTTGGGACCATTTTCATACGAGGTATTTAGTAGTCTATCAAGTATTGTAGCTTCATCTACTCCTAGTTATAGTCAGTCCATACCACGAGATGCTCATAGAGAGTTTGTTTTTATGGAAAGCATAAATCAGGAATAAGGGAATTAAATATCCTCTTTATAGAAAAAAATGGTTGATTTATATCATAATATGACTGGATCTATCCCTGGTGATATTTCATTGATGGATGGTAGTGAACAAGTAATTTAGAAAACTTCAAAATCATTTAGTTCACAAAAATTTATTGGTTTTATATTTAAATATAGATATACATCACCACTTAATTTTCAATATAACTATATTTTAGGTTTCATCAGTAGGAAGTAGAGATTGAGATAGAGAGGGTGATGACCAGAGTTTATCATAAGGTAGTGATTAGTGGTCTCTTTGATGTCTTGGACCAATATGGAAATAGGGGTTTATTTTCTTGTATCATTTTTATCCCAAAGTATTCACAAGAAATTTTTTATGGTTTCCCATGTTTAAAGAGGCTAAAACCATTTATATCGTGTATTTTGGTATAACTATATGGTGGAATGTTATGGTTCATGTGAATTAACATATTTATTTATATATGATCACATTACTTCATTCACATTTTAGGTTTTTTTAGATGAACTTGTTCTAAAAAATATAGATAAATATATAGGACTATTTTGGACTTCATAATCTCATAATAAGTTATCTTTATGACTATAGGTAACTAAAATTGTCTGGTGAATATGTCTCCATGGTTAGAGGGTACTTTGTAAGTTGAAAAGAGATGTTGGGTGGTATCTGGACATGATACTTGATGTGGGTATCCTTGGTTGGTTTCCCTAAGGATAGTCTAATATGTTTGAGAGGATTGAGACCTGTAAAAAAATGGACGAGATGACAATATGGATCTAGATTCACAAGAAACACCCTCATAAGTGTGGGTTGAGGCTTAATGAGCACTACGAGTGGGATGAGTCCTCTAGGATGAGATGATGTGTGATAGAGAAGGGTTATTACTTGGTGGAAATCATAAATATCTTCCTTAAGATATGGGAAATGGAACCTAGGTGTAGGTCATGGGAGTTTTTTGGTATATGGAATCATATTTCAATGATTTTTAGATCATGATAGGTTTAGACGATACCTAGGTAATTAGAACAGGAGAGATAAGGAAATTTGTATAGTTGAAATATGACCTAAGGTTTGGGTGAGGGGAGATTGTGGGTAGTAGTGTGATAGATAGGTGATATGTATGAGAAAATATCAATGAGAAAATATCATTATGGGTATGGGGGATCTAGTTGGCACCTTGAAAAGAAATACATGATTTGAGATGAGAGGGAGGGTCTCAAGTGACTATCACCATGAGATTTTTTTGGGGAGCTATGTGATTGGATTCATTTCAAATTTTTTATTTCATGTCTGTGATTATGATAGATGATAGACCTAGTGGGGGAGAGGATCCTGAGGCCTATCCTCGTTATGAGTAATATGGATCTGCCTAAATTACTAAGGGTGAGTTGGATTCCCTATGTTCATGAAGTAGTACCCTTCCCTGAGTAGTCTTGTGTTGGAATATTAGAACTTTGCTTAAGTAATATTGGGTTGTGATAGTGGACCATGCCGAGTTAGAGGGTTGGGTCATGGTATAATGAGATTCATTGATGATGGAAACTACCTTGAATGATGAGGTAGTGGGTTAGGATTCCGATGTAAGATTTTAGCATTATTTTTTGTTAGTGAGAAAAAGATTTGGACGATGCCCACCCTAAGTATTCAGGTATGCACCAGGTTACGAGTATGATGGAATGAGGTGAGGTGATAATGATATTTATCAATGGAATCAATGTGAGTATTATAAGTTATAATACTATCCAAGTTATCACATATTAACCTAATGAAAGTAGAGTAAAAGTATCCATGTTAGAAAATTCCATTCAGGATCTTAGGTGATATTTTTATTTGTACCTTTTGCATACATGTATATGAGATTATATGCACTATTTGTTTTTTTTCTAGGGTTGTTCTAGAGCTTTATATTCTATAGATTTATTTTTTTAAACAATCATAGAGCCGCAGTTTCAACCACCACTAAATATGCCATTTTTTTCATAGAGGTTTAAGATTCCATTATATAATGATTTTTTTCGCTGAAAACACCTCTAAAACAAAGAAAAACACTACTAGATATATGTTTTACGATGCTTACTAGAAACCACTACTAATTGCAAGAAACTTGTGCATGTTTGATACCATCACAAACTCTAGCAGCAGTATTTGGAAACTATCATAGATGCATTTTGAAGCAGCTTAAACCATCGCCAAAACTCAAAATAACTGCTCTAAAATGGAGATAATCTAATAGTGTTAATGTTATTAATATTTTTTTAAAATAATATATGACCAAGTTATTCATATGTTTGGAATGTGACGTTGTGAGTTACCTTATGTTGTCTAGGAATAAAGGTTAAAGTTGATATTGAATTTTTGTATCAAATATCTTGGATTTTTTGGTTTTGAATTTGGCTATAAATATTTTTGAGGATTCTTAATGTTAACTATTTATGAAATGGAATTATATGATCATTGGGGGTTATTTTTGAAATTTTAGAGATTAATGTTTTATACTTGATAACTTATTCTGAAAACATTGGTTTTGTTAAATATTTTTGAAAATAATTAATTATTTTCTATTATTTTATGAATATTATGATTCATTAAATGTTAATTTTTGTGTTTCAGGCCTAAAAAATTCATCTTCGAAAAAGGGATGTTATATAAATTCATCGAAGAACAACTGAAGGATGAAATTGTGCTTCTGAAATGGAAGGAAATCATGTACTTCCATTTTATCATATCATCTATATTAAAAGTAAATGAATCCCTCAACATTGGAAAAATCATATTTAAATAATAATTTTATCCTTTAACATTAATTTTTATGAACTGATGGTCTTTTCACTTCTCATTAATTTATAGTTTTGTGGACTCTAAATTTCTCATGACAAAGATCTCTGTCCATCTCCATAATTATATAGACATTACATTTTCCATCGTCTATTTATTTTCACTTCCCATTATTTTTCCCATATTTATAATCCAGGTTATATGTTATTCTAGATGAATTTTTATTTCCCTTTCCATACATTTAAGATAAAATTATATTAACCCCTTTTAAGATGTGGGATTTCAAAAAAAGATATATCCAAATGCCAAACCCTTGATTGCTAAAGTCATTTTAAAATTGTGAGGAAAAATTTATTTAAGGGGGAGGAAATGTAATACCCTAAATATTTAGTTTAAAATAATAATTTTCTGACAGTTTTTTTACTACGAAACACTATGCCTAAATATAAATAGGATGTATTATAAAAATATTATTATTTAAATGGGATCTAGCTATTGAATTAGTGTTTATAAGTATGAAAAAAATTATTAAATATATATATAGTTTTCCTACTAAAAATAAATTTATAAAATAATTATTAGAATATAAGAACTCAATATTTTGCAAAGCTATTTTTTTCTTCAAAAATGAATTTTCACAAAAAATGATTGTTTTTTATTTTCTATGTGAAATTAGAATTAATTTTTGAAACATCTAGAAATTTTAACATACAAAATTACATTTATTTCGTAAATCACAACATAAAAATTATATTTGGGTAAACTTTTTGGATTTTTCTAAAAATATTGATTTTTAGTGAATTGTGAAAATACCGATTATTTTAAAAAACAGATTTTCTTTTCCTTTATAAGTATCATTATAATTTCAATTTTATCATTAATTAATATATTTTTATGTAAATATAAATAATATAAATAGTTTAAAATTAATCTATGTTATACCTAATTTTGTTATATGATCATATTTGGGCTTAAAAAGGTTTTTTTTAAAAAAATTGTGATTCTTGGTGCTTTATGCCTTTATATTAAAATTTATTCATGAAAAATATATATTTTGAATGTTGAATTTTTTTTTTCTATATTTTTAATTATAACCTTCAAATTTGGAAAATATTTCCCTTTTATTTTTTTCATTTTGAATAGTAACTATAGTAAATATTGTCACCTCGGTAAGGGTAAATTGAGTAATAATGGTGAAAAAAATATTATAAATGATAAAATTAAAAATATTTTTTTTTAATTTATTGTATGAGTTGGGTTCTACCTTCCTCATCCAATATTCTAATTTATCTCATTCATTCCATTTTTCTCTGAAAATAACTTATTTATTATTTTATGTAAATATAATGTCAAAAATGTCATTCTCTTACTTTTAATATTTATTAATTATTTTGGTTGAGACCAAAAAAATATGTTATATAATAAATTTTTATATTAAATATTAACTTTTTTTTATCATGGTAATTTATTTTTATGTTTTAGTGGTAAGATAATTACCTTAAATTCTTACACAACACTGAATCATTACATGTGCGTGTAGTTGAAAAATCATGTAAATAACTTCAATGACACTAAAATTAATATTTTTTTTGGAAAAATAAAGTGTACCATTAATTTTTAATATAAATATAACATATTAGATATGCGTTATGTGTTTATATTCTAATTATATTGTTATCATGTTGTTTCAATGTTAAAATATGTGAATAGTTTTTAAAACGACTTTAAAAGTATTTTTTGTTAAGTAATATTTTATTAAATTATTTAAAAGAACATAAAAATCATAAAATAATACAATTAGAATTATAAATGGTCTAAAAATTCATCTCAATACCAGTTACTATCCATTTTCCCATTTATATGTAAATTTAAAACCATTTGATATTGAAAAATCCAATACTCCAATTAAGGTTTAAATAGGTTAACCAATTGGATAGTAAAAAAAAATATGGTCTAAAATGATATAAAAAATTTAAAAATTTTATTTAGAAATTATATAATGATAATATATTCCATATATTATAATCCATGTCATTTTGGATAAATTTTACTTAAGTTTGACACATATTATATTATAATATTTCACGTATTAACAAAAATGGCATTAATGATATTTTATAATAAAATTTTTTTTACTAAATGATTTTAAATTCATAAAAATAATATATTTTTCCAAGGGAATAGTATATGGATGAAAATTTCAACTGTGTTCCATTTTTGGGTCACTTTTTATTTGATCGTTACATTCTTGACCCATAAAAAGTAAAAAATAGTGATATTGTTGTATTTGTCAAAAGGGGTAACATGGGGGGGGGGGGTTAACTATGATACGAGGGTAAAACAAGAAAAAAACCTGTTTAAATTTAATTATATGAGTTTATTTATATCATAACAATTTTATATTATCAATATATTAATTTTATCTACATTAACTTAAAACTTGATTTATATTAATTTAATAATTTATGTAATTCCAAGAGTGAACCTCTACTCACCTTAGAGAGGGTACAACTTCTCATCTTTTAATCAAACACTTTGATCCATATAGGTTGAAATAACCCTGAAATATGAACTTATAAAATTCAATATACATGAATTATATGTTCTTTTCTTCTTAAAATACTATTCCCATGGTCCATAAGAATGGATCTAAAGGAAGTATATTGAAGAAGATATAATCATATTTACAGACTATTTTGAATTTCCTTCTTATTAAAAGTATTTTAAATATATTTTAACCTTGTTAAAATAATAACTAAAGTATAATAAGAATAAAAATATGTTATCATTACTTTCATTGAACCATTTTCTATCACTTTTTTATCCTATAAAACTACTCTTGCGTGTACATATGACTTATCGTCTCCATGTAGTGGTGAAATTATTTTCCATCACCATATTTTTTTAGGGTTATATAGATGGAAATAATGAATATATATTAAATTAATTTCATAGTTATACTTATGGAACTATAATATCATATTTACCTTCTTGTCATCCAATCCGTTGGAAAATGATAACGTCGCAAACACGTTGGTGTTGACTAGCATGTCAGCGCAACGACATGATCCATTTTCATTTATAGTTTACATTGATGATAATAAGGACATAATTAATTAATATATATGATATAATAATAAATCTTCAATGGTTAATTATTAATTAACTTTTTTTCTTTCCATCTGTTAGAAATCTAAAACAACGTTCATGCATACGTAATGTCTATAATCTTTATGAACAACGTAATTTAGTTTTCTCTGTATATATTTCATAAATGAATATATATATATATAAATAATGAATATATTTTATATTTGTATCATTATTAATATTCTGGGTATGATTTATCCATGATAATAGTACAAGGGCTGGAACTACTGAATTGAAATTCCTATGAAAAACGATGTAGTTAACACTTAGAAACTATGATTCTAATAAGAAAGTACTAATAAATGAGTGTTTAAATGTTATAAATGTATCATATAATAAATTAATAGTATGTAAATTATTACTTTGTATAATTTTAATAAAATTAAATTTATTATACATGAGTTTATCTCCCATTTAAAATAATACTGAATTTGATGTTAGAGTTTATTGTCTCCAATTGTCTTCATTAGGACATATGTTATGTTATGAACTTATCTTCCACTATGAGGTGTATATAAATCCATTTATAAATTTTATGTCATTAATAATCTTATTATAATGACATTTAATGTTTAATTTGATGTTATTAATTCATGGAGATTATGATTAAAAAGTTACCTAACTAGTAAGGGATTTATGTATCTATCTCATTTTAATTAGGATTATTTATTATTGAATTTAAATTGAATGAAATTATATGATCCTTTAATGATAGATAAATTTCATTTTATTATCCTCTATTTATTTATTGAGAATACATGTCTTCCTTTTAATTTTCCAAATCAATGTACTCAACAGACTGAAAGAATGTTTTCAAGTAAAATTACTTTAATTCTATATTCGGTTGATTTTTTTTCTTAAATTTCCTTGTATTGTAAAAATTATTCCAACATAGTTTTTTATATTATAATATAATTTTTTAAATTCAGTTTTATACATGATTTAATTTTTTTTAAAAAAATTAAAAGGAATATTCTTGTCATTTTATGAATGGGGTACTTTTGCACTTACAGAAAATATGAATGAAATATTTGTTTTTGTGTATAAATCATGAAGTAAATTTCACACCATTAGGAACAATAAAATATTTGAATATTAATTTAAAAGTTTCCATGTTTTTTTATAGAAATATTTTTCTTTAGTATTTGGGATATTTTTAGATTTGAAGTAAGTGATATCAAATTTAAAAGTGCATTTTTCTCAAGAAATGTTCCACTTATTGTTTAAAGAAATTTTCTATATATGATAACATACTTTGATGATAATTATGATTTACTAGGGACATGATCCAATTATACCACCATTATTATTTATCAGGATTAATTATGGTTATGATTATGAAATATCATTGAAACCCATTTTCATCTGTAGTTTAATTTATGATGAATGTTTTTTATGATCTTATAACATACATATAAATGGATTTATGATTATGTTATGGTTGGGACATGAATGTTATACCCCTTTAATGAATAGCGTAAATTTGGATAACTCAAGAGATAAATATGTTGTTTGTGACCCTCATTTCATGTACACAATTTTATGTGTAGACCTAGTCTTCATGTACACAATATTATGTGTAGAACTAGTTTTCATGTCTATAAGATTATATATGGTACCTATTTGTATATATATAAGACCATTCCTTGAAATAGTTCACATGTCTATAATATTATGAATGGACCTAGTTTTCTTGTCCATTAGATTATGCATAGAATTGATTTTCATGCCCATAAGATTTTGTGTAGATTTGGTTTCAAGTCCATATGTCTATGCCATCCCTTCATTTCATGTACCTAAATTAATGAGTGAATCTGTATCAATTTATACATGGTTAAAATGTTACAAGATTATATATTTGATAAATTTCTACATTATCCTGTCATGGATCATGAGTGATTATTGATGGTACTCTAATATATGAATATTTTTTATTATTATATAATTACTCATGTTTATGATCTATGAAATGTTAGGAATTACATTTTCAATTTATGATCACAATTTGATACCATTATTCTTATCTTATGGGGTTTGAGTTATTTTATTGATATATCCCATGTTTAACCTTACTGAGAAATTGAGTTAATAGTTTATTATGTTTTCTTTGACATAGTATCTGAAGATTTTTTTTAAGAATTATGTGTCCGAAAAGGGTTCTAGTACTGATTAACAATGTGGGAGATGATTTAAAAATTTAATGAAGCAATTATTTTTGTAACTAAGTTTCCAATGAAAATGATCCTTTACAATTATTGCATCGATTTTAATGTAATGTATCTAATATTCATCCTTAATGATGTAATATCTATGTATGAAAATTATGATTCATTATATTCTTCATGGATCCAAAAAAGATAAATGGGGTGATGTCTAGGGAGTGGTCTGATAATGTCTTTGAGATTTAGAGTTTCATCAAATTAGTAAGATATTAATTTTAATTATTTAATAATATTTAATGTTATCATCTCGGATGATGACAATGACTCAAAAGGACTTGAATTTTGAATGGGATGATAAGTTACAAAGTTATTTTTGATTAGTTAATGATGAGGATATCATTTAGTCTAGTGTATATAATAACCCTCCTCTTTATTTCACATTTATACATGATTTATTTCATAAAAATACACTTAATACAACCCAAAATATAGACTGGTCTTTTATTTTTAAGAAATTAGGTAAATTACATATCAACATATAACATAAAAGAAAATATATTTATTGAAATCCTTTTTAACATAACCAAAATGTCCCTTCATACTTAACACTTCATGGGATTACCCGAGTACATATATAAGAAAGGGGTGATCTATAAATAATAGTAAGGTAATAAACAAGTAATAAAATAAATTATACAATACATATTATATAATAGGAATAATAATGGATCATCAAAGTAACATGGATAATAAGACATGATATATCATGATAATCCTAACATGGAAAACGTAGCAACAACATAAAACACTGAATAATAAACATATACCAAGGCTAAGCCCGCTAAGAAATAATGGTGGAAAAGTACTACAAATTAATCTGGTAAACCCCATGTCCCAATATGATGTATCATAATACTAAACATTACCAAATTCATTGGATCTTTATAGAATTTTGGGTGCACCCATCACATTCATTTCATTCTCATGCTAATGTGTGCCACATAAACCAATCAACATGGATTCATTCACCATCATAATTTATTCTATGATCAAATAGGGATGAATAAATACATTTAATTCCCAAATAAATGTAGTGTATGTGTATATAGGTTAATAATCATGATAGAAAATGTGCTTAGTATTCACTATACATTTTTTTTGGAATATAAAATCACAGTGTAATTTCAGCAGCATAACAGTGTCACATAAACATTCATAAAATGGATTTATTAGAGATAAATGGGTATATCATCATTTAGACATGAAATTTAAAGTATTGGGACATGGAAAGATATTTACCAACATAATATATTGGATATAGAATGTGTAACATAATAATGGAACTTTGAAGAAATAGGATAAATGATAGAACCCTTACAAAATTTTGGCATGGTAATAGGGGTGAAAAAGGTTCATAGGAGAGATAAATGAGAGTTAAATGGGATCCAATAATTTTTACATAATATTTATAGTAATGGGTATAATTAATATCCAAACACCAGAAAATTTAAATTAAAAGACTTAACATTAAAAGGCGTGTTTGGTAAAAGAGGAGAGTGGAAGATCGCTTAATAGAATTTCGGCATAGTAAAGACTTAGGTAAGTGTAAAAATGAGAGAGTATAAATGATATTTAATTCATATAATATCAATTGGGATGTGATTAAAGGATTATAAATGAATTAAAATATACAAAATTGAAATTAAGAAGATAAATTTCAAAAAATGTGCTTGAATTGAAAGGAGGTGAGGAAGGTGGGGATCTCTTACATGAAGGTGTATCTAAAAAGGATTGGGAGGGGCTTCTAGAAAGATTGGGGCACTGTTAGAGGAATATAGGGAGTGGAGGAAAGAGTTTTTATGTGCTTAAAAGAGTTTTAGTGAGGATAAATGGGATCTAGTGTGGGTTTATATAGGAAAAGATGAGGATTTATTTATTATTTTTGTTTTGGACACTACATTATAAAATATCCAAAAAAACCATACCATGTGTTTTCCTAGGGATTCTACCAAATGTGATTGGTAAAGATTATTTTATAAGTCCAATGTCTGAACATAATTAAATATTACCATTGGTGATGTGGATGTGAGTCACACTCTTAACTAAATGATTTTAAAATATTTAAATTTATTATAAATCTTGGAGGATTTAGAATGTTTTTTCAAAATAAATCAAATAAACTCAAAATTACATTATTTCAAAGGTTAAAAAAAGTATTTAGTATTTTATACCATTTATATTACTTATTATATCACTTTTGGGTCATCGTGATGTTATAAAACCCAAAAGTATATTTATACAGTATATAATTTTTTCATGAAAATTTGACGCTAAAAAAGCATTGAAAAATTCACTATTTAAAAATTTTGACATCTTGATTCAAAAAATAATATTCATTTTATCTAAATAATTTTATAAAGATTTGAATTTTTTCTTTTGAAATAAAAACCAACAATTATTGAGAATGATGAGTTTTTGACAATATCATTGTTTTGAACCCTTATAAAAATTATATTTGACATCAAAGAAATTATATGATCATTTGTTTTTAATAAAAAATATTTAGAAATAATATTTTATGAAAATATTATATATTTTAATAATTCATTAATTCACCATAATAGATATCTCCATTGACCAAAATTACTATTTCTCTTTTATTGAATAAAAATAAAAATCATTTATAAAGTAACAATAATATGACTAAAATATGTTCATTATTCTATAAATATTAATGTACATATTCCTATTTCTAGGGTCTTGATACATATCCCTTTAATACACCAATATACACCCTAAGAGTAAGGTGTGAAATGTTGGGGCTTTTATGGGGTCATTTGACAAACATGGTTTTGGACAGTGATCTCGATGATCTTCAATTTCTTTTTAAATGGTTTCACTCAAGCTTAAGTTGTTGGATCTTATTTTGGGAATGGTATAGGGAAAATATATAAAATTTTATCTACCTTGTAATCCCCTATAAATGGGCATCATAGGGTATGATCCTACTCATTGAGGCAATCACGTCCTTTGTCTATGATAAATAGATTTGTTAAAACACTTTATTTATAGTAGTTATATGATCACTGTTCAACAGATATATTATCAACGGTAATAATAATTAAGGGTCGTTTATATATAATTATATATAATAAAACAAAACAAGTTCATGTGTTTTCTATAACCATAATACATTTAATTAAATCAAAATGGGGAATTTTATTCATAAGAGTTTGGGTTGTTATAATTTTCACCCTTTCAGAACTTTATCCCTCAAAATTTCATTTTCCAACACTAAAAAAATGAGTGTTACTCTGCTTCATCACTTCCTTTGGTTCCCACATTTCATCTTCAAACTTTTTTGTTTCTCCGTAACATTTTAAATAGTAGGATTGTCTTATTATGTAGGAAATTTTATCTATGATCTATGATCTTCATCAGATGCTCCTCTTAGGAAAGGTCATTTTTCCAATGGTACGATCTCTAGATTGAGTACATGCGATGGGTCTGGTATGTAATTTCTTAACAGGGATACATGGAAGATATCATGTACTTGTGACAGGTTCGATTAGAGTGCAAGTCGATAGGACTTTTCTCTGATGTAATCAAGTATCTCAAAAGGGTCGTTGTAGCTTTGACTAAGATTTATATTCTTCCAAAATCTCCTAACTATCTTGAATGGAGATATGTGTAAGAATATCATGTCTCCAACATCAAACTCTAGGTCACATAAATGATTGTCCGCAAAGATATTTTTTCCGAATATGGGAAACCTTGATATATAGATGAATGACCATAAACTTTCCCCCCATTTCTTTATCCATATTAGGGACTAGATTCTTTTTCTCCCAACTTCATGCTGACATTCCAGTGATCTTAAACTCTTCCCATAAATGGATTCATATGGATTTATTTGGATGATCGATTGGAAACTAATTTTGTAAGAGAAATAAACTATAATAAGAAGTTGGTTTCATCCTCCCTTGAAGTCAATTCGGAATTCTATCAATATGTCCCCAAGTATTTTTATATTCCGATCATATTTTCCATTAGTTTGAGGTTGATAAATAATAATAAAGTTCAGCTCAGTGTTTAGAGCATGATAGAGACTTTTCCAAAACATATAGGTGAATCTTGGATCTCGATAAAAAACAATCAATATCGGTACATCATTCCGCCTTACCACTTATCTAATGTATATCTATGTCAGTTGATCTAGTGATAAATCAACTTGAATTAAAATGAAGTCTGTAGTCTATGTAAAATAATCCACAATAACCCATATAGAATTATTTTTTCATATTTCCTTGTAAGTATGGTGTCAAATTCCTTGGTGATGATTTCCCATTTCCATGTTGGTATGGGTAATGGTTGAATCAGCCCCTTAGACTTTTTTCTTTCAACCTTCACATGATGACATACCAGGAACTTCGATGTATAACCAATGATCTCCTTCTTCAATTTATTCCACCAATAGTTCTATTAGAGATCTCGATATATCTTTATGTTTTCTAGGTGAATGGATAAATTCAAACTATTTTCATCATCTAATTGTTACTTTTTCTTAACATAATATTTAACGAAACACATAGTCTTGGCCCAAATCTCACAATTCCTTCTTCATTAAAATAGAACTCCGAGTATTTACCCTTTCATATAGTTTCCACTATTTTTGTTCTAAATTCCCACATCATCTTCTGAGAATATTTTAACCTTTCAAGAAGAGACAGTTGATAAATAATTTTTCAAAGGATTGATGATGTTCCTTCCTCTATAGTTCCCAAGTCTATCTTCATAAAATATATTAAGATCAGGTCCTTCTCAATTCTATTTGATGATAGAATTACTAGATCATTTCTACCTAGAGCACCAGAAATTTTTTTATTTCTAAGTATGGTAGTGGATTGGTTAGTCCTAATGGTTTATGATATCTAACCATCTTCGTTGGGGCATATTCATATTTTTGTGTGAATATATATTTAAGACTTTTTTGATCTGTATATATTTCAAACTTCTCCACGAAGAGATAATACCACCAAAATTTCAAACTCAAGATCACCACTTCTAGCTATAGATCACGTATGGGATAATTTCACCCCTGAATTTTCAACTGCCTTGAGGCATATGAAATCAGATTTTCATTTTTCATCAATAAACAAACCAATCCCTGCTATGAAGCATCGCTGAAAATTACGAATAGTTCCCCACTTTTGGGTAGTGTGAGCATAGGGGCAGTGATAAGACTTATTTTAAAATCCACGAATCTTTCTTTATATTCGTTATTCTATGAAAATTTGACTCCCTTCTATGTTATCTTTGGTATGTGGACTTGAAAATCAGGATATATTTTTTAGAAATCGATGACATAATTCAGAAAACCCAAGGAAACAATGGATATCTATCACATATGTTGGACTCTTATATCATTCAATTTATTTTTTCATTGAATAGTCCCTATATATTCCATTTCTCATGCTTATATTCCTTAATAATGAGACTCCCTTCAACCAAAATTCACACTTTCTATACTTTTCATAGAGCTTCTCCTTTTACAAGGTCTTTAGAACAATTCTCAAATGCTCCTTACAATCCTATTTGGTTTTGGAATATATTAGAATATAATCAATAAAGACAAAAATAAATTTTTCAAGATAATATCTAAATAATATATTCATCAATTAAATGAAGATTACTGGAGAATTAGTGAGTCTAATAAAGGAACTCAGAACAACCAGAGTGGGGAGGTGTGAATCAGGGTGTCAAAATTATCTTCTCAATTGATAAATCTTGTTATTATGTTTCTAGGAACTAATTAAACCATTTGTATAGAAATGTGAAGTAATTAAAACATTCACAAGTTGAAGGACAACACAAAAATTTTATTTGGGTCACCACTAAGGGATAATCAATAGATCATATGAAAAAGTGTTTCAGTTGTATTTAAATTCACTATTCTTCACTAGATGTGGAATAAAAAATTTTGATCACAGTCCCTCTATACCTAGAACACTACCTTTATAATATTTTAGGGATAGATCACAACATCCCTCATAACACTTTTGTCGACTCCACCTAGATAACTAATTTGAGATAAGTATAACTCAATTAATCAACTTAAAGTTGTATCTACCGAATTGAAATTAATGTCTTTGTCCCTATCTAGCATGAGACTCTGATTTCAATAAATACCTTATTTGAAGCACTATGGATGTTCTATTCACATAAAAAATGATGTTTAAAAACTAACTTTCGTGAATCTTATTTGCGAATCTCAACCCTTTCATGAAGCTCCCTGCCTTTGCGGAACAAACTACCATAATGAAGCACCACTTCCTCCACAGAACAAACTCTTTTATGAAGCTCACAATGTCAAAAAAGAAAACCTTATCATCGTGAACCCCCTTTAATCAAAATAATTGAAATCAGACAAGAATTATAGTATTTTTGTGATGCTTGATCACACAGATAAATTCAGATTTGCAAAGCTCCCATAGTTTCACGAAATCATAGAATTTTTTGGATTTTACTTATAAACTCATTCGAAGTGAAGGGGGTTAGCCTCATATTTATAGGCATAGATATTTTTGATACTCCACCACGTCTAAGTAGATTTTATAGATCCTTCAAAAACATATTCGTGTAGATCCTTATATACTGAAGCTCTATGGAAATTCCCCATTCATGATACTCTCCGTAATCATGGTGCTTTCTATCAAAACATTTACCCCACTACGAAACTCCAATTCTCGTAATAGTGGAGATTACTATCACTGTTCGTGATGCCCATTGTAATCATGGGGAACACTATTGGAATTATTTAATTGTTCCCAAAACAAACTTAGCATATCCCATCTTTTAGAAACTATTTCCTTTTCTATATTTTCATTTGGCCTTAAAAACACTTTTTTCATTAAAATCCATCCAAATTTTAGACCCCAAAAATTTGGTGAACACTAGAAAAAAACACTACATTCAATACCATTGTCAGCATGAATAGTAATATCTCTTATTTTGAAAACTACTTGATGTTCCATGTGAGGATTGATAAAAAACTCTAAACATACTCAATTTACAGAAAATAATAGCCTTAGTTCCAACAATCTCCCCCTTTTTATTTGTTTGAAATCGACAGATAAATTCAACGAAGCACTAGCCGAAATCGAAACCTAATATTAAAAAATATATCCAACACTCTAAGTCTCCATGAGAAATGATCTGTGTAGAAAATAATAGGGGGAGCATGAATTGGGATCTCATGTTTTGGAATGATTAAAATGTTACAAGATAAGATCTAATAGTTTCCTCATAAATCCAAATTTGTTTCTCCATTCTCATTCTCTAACTTTTCAACTCATCATTCTACCACTTTGTAACTCATTGAATGTTTCCGTTATCCATTCTCCTGTAAATAGAAAACCATATGTATTTAATTATCAATTTCATTCTCCACCTTTGTACCCTTGAACAATTCAATTAATCCATTCTTCTCTATTGGAAATAAACCCAGAGATCCAGATTCGAACTTGTACTGATCAAAACATCCTCCCCCTAGATGGTATCTCTCACATAAGCCTACATATTTTTAATAAACTATTTAAAATATTTAATTCAACTAGGAGAAAGGTAAGCCTTATAACTGCATCATGCATTGGGTGGAGGTTGAACATTGAGGTTCAACTCATGCTTCTTGAAAACATGTAATGACAATGGCTTCGTAAGAATGTCAGCCGATTGATTATCAATTCCAACATGATTATTTTAATCATGACTTGTTCAAATCTTTCCATGATAAAGTGATATCTAATTTCAAATTGCTTCATTTGAGAATGACGAACATGATTTCTTATAATATCAACTTCACTATTGTTATTATAGTGAATCACCATTTTTAATTTTAGCTCATCACAAATATATGACAATTCTTGCTTCATCCAAAGTAGCTGAGTGCAATCCTTTTCAGTGGAGATATACTCGGTATAAGAAGTACTCCGAGAAGTAATATCTTGTTTCTTAATCCACCATCCCACACATTTCATTCCAATAATGAATGATCCACCACTTTTAAACATTCTTTCAATAATATCTCCAGCCAATTCAGCATCAAAAAATGATGGTAGTTCACTATATATTCCTCCAGTAAAGTATAATTCATATTTGTGAGTACCTTGAATTTACCTCTTGTAATACCCCAAGCTTCCATGGTTTGTTTCCCTTTGATTAATGTAATAGCTTGCGTTGTACACAACTTGGAGTTTTAACACACCACGGCTAATAAAACTAGCCATTATGAATAGTAATAAAAACTTTTTGGAATTTTATAAATTTTATTTTTCAAAATAGACTTCATTTTTTGATTCAGAATAAAAAAATTAGCTTAGGGTGAATTTTTTATTTTTTTCTTAAAACATTCTATTTTTGATGAATAGTGAAAAACCTTGCGTTATTGTTTAAAACTGAATTATTATTTAAATAATTAAAAGATATTTTTAAATTTATTCTATGTAAAAATAGATACATAATACCTAAATTAGTTCGATGTAAGTCATTGGAGTCATTTTATAATAAAATTATATACATAAAATTTTATTGATTTTTTAACGTCTTTTACCCACCTTCTAGGAACGATTGCAAATTGCATAAAACGAAATTTTACCACTTCTATGAATTGAATTTCAAAAATTCGAGAGACACGATTGATATCAGTAAGTAAAATGTGGTTCAATAAGATAAAAATAAAATTTTTGTGAATAGTAACTTTTGACTTTTATTTACCAATGTTAAATGTAATCAGGGTAATTAAAGGTAAAAATGATATTATTATTACCCTAAAACTTGTAATAATTCTACTGGATACATTTATTTCGACTAAAAGAATCCTTAGGAATAAAATATGATCCTTTTGGTCCACTTGGATTAGAATAAGACATTTATTATTATTCTAATTAAAGAAGAGTTAAAAGTGTTAAATTCAAATTTACATAACTCAAACATTTTTAATATTGTGTTACACAAAATAGAAATTTGACTATAAATATTTATTATAAATATAAATATATTTTATACATAATTTTATTTTATTTATTATTTTTAGACTATAAATAATTAAATTTATTTATGACACAATGATGATGCAGTAATTACCTTATTAATGAAAGATTAAAATAATTTATTTTATAAATATCCAAATAAAAATAAATTGAGACTTTTGAGGAATTCAACGAATTTTATAGGTTAATATGACATGCTAGGGTTGATTAAAGGAATTTTTTTAAGTAATCAAGTCGTTAAGGCTTTAACAAAAATCAAATACTAAATAGTGTCAAAAGTGACATAAATGAGTTTTTAAAATAAATACTATATTATTAAATGATATAATTGTCCCAAAATTTTAGGTTTCTCCAAAGGACTTATATAATAATAGATATGTAATTAAATAACCACCTCGTGTTCTCTTGTCATTTTATAGTAAGTTTATTAACCACATAATATAAAGATACAAGGAGAAATGGTGAATACTAAACTATTTAAGAAGAGTTAAATCTAAAACATAAGGTTAATATGTTGAACTAAAACAGTATAAAACCTATTGGTTGAGTGTTTTTTGACCCATCCCCCCCTTTAACTCAAAATAAATCATTTTTTATCTATTATAAACCGAATATGATTGTATAATAAAATAATATTTCAAGCTTTTTCTAAAGTGACCCTCACCTCTCTTATAAGAGGTTACTACTCCTTCTCTCAAAACCACTCCTCCAAATATATTTGTATTGGCCAACCCCTGCTCAAATATCCTCCCAACTACCCTCACTTGGCCCTAGAGTCCTTAATTTGATCATAAAACCAACCTAATGAGACATTTTGATCAACTCAAAAAAAACACCCAAAGAAGAGGTAATAATCTCACTACCCATTTCAATGTTATTTTTTTCTTCCACATCCTCTATCATTGTAGTTTCTATAAAAAAAATAATAACTATAGAACCTTATACATATTGTGATGTTATTACAAATATATAAAAACTGTATTCATTATTATATCCATCCTATGAATGACCAAGTCACCATCTGTGCGTACGTACGGCTTACCGTCTCTACATCGGGGTGTAGTTTATTATTCAAACACTTCATTATTTGATGGGTATAATAATGAGTATAACTAATGTAAATAATAAATATAACATGTTAATTATTCTGTATATATGATATATCATCCAATTACGTATGATTCAACCATCAATAAAATGGTATTGTTGCTCGTGCGTAGGTATAGATTACCATCTCCACGAATGTGATGAGATTCATTCCCCATCATAACCATTCAAGAATAATTTTAATTATATGATTAAAAAATAATGTTTAAGAACTTAATATCATTCTAGATATGAATAAAATAAATATTATCCATAAAAAACATCTCTTATATTACAAAACAAATAATGGAAAACGAATCGGTTAACACCCGAAATGATGATACTACTGAAATATTATTAACAAATCAATATTAGAAGATTAGATATGATATCATATTTATGTATGTGGTTCTTGTATAATTTAATAAAAATGATTTAACTATTATATAGAAGGTTAGATTACCCTTGATCAAAGAAAAGTACAAGTTAAGTGTCAATTCTACAATCTCTTCATTTTTCATGGTTGTTTATACATGAGTATCTATTGGGACTTTATTAACATCCACATCTGTGTTTCTGAAAAAAATGTATTTCATAATATTTTTACTATTTCTTAGACTATGGGTTAATTTCATTTATACCCTTGTTTAACTTTTTATAATATTTTTATAAAGGAATCTTTCCATCTTTTTCCAAACAAGATCCTTTACGACCTTTTTGACAAAATTACGGAATGAAAGTTTTTTTACTTATATGACGAGTGCTGCTATTTTACGCCATTATGATACCTTCAAAGATTCCCTTATAATATTATAAGAATATTTCCAAAATAAATTTCTTATTTAATAATTATGTGACTTTTAATTGGTTTTAAAATAGAAGGAGGTATTTTTTTTCAAATAGTTTTCATTTCATCTATGTCAACATCCTTATTGATTTTAAACTTGTTTGAAGTTGATTTATCATGATACAAATCTTACGTATTGTATTGAAGGTTTTTTGATATGTTTGACTGTGGATTCTTCATTTTTATACCATTCATGGTTAATGGATTAAGTATTGACATTTCATATGCTAGTTTTAATAAGAATGTTTATGTTATGTTTTAACCTTTTCATTTGAGGAATGAATTGGACTAAGTAAGTGATAGGTGGAGCCCACTATAGCACCTTGATGCATCAGTAGGTCTCATGAGAGAAACTGGTGTCTTGAGATAAGGCCTTGACAAAATATTATTTGTAGTCTTGGCACGAGGCCTTGACTATGTGGTTATGAAGCCTGGAATTATGCATTCCTTCATTATGAAATTGGTTATTGATATTACATGAGATTATTCGACTAGTAGAATATCAATGTGAATAAATAAATGGAATTATATGATTTATCTCTTCCATATTATGCTGAATTTTATGTTTAATTTTTTTGTGTTTTAGTCATATAAATTTCTTTAAAAGTTTATGCTTATTTATGAAAATTTCTGCAATATTGTTATCCTTACTAAGCCCCAGAGCTCACCCATTTCTATGTTTTATTTTTACTAGGATGCGAAGAAATATATTATGACTGGCTTTCAAGGATAGTATAAGGGATATGATTGTGTTCAAGGAGACAATGTTTTTGTTTCTTTTCATTTTATAATGTAATGAAAAACTAATGTATGTATCTAATACTTCCAAGGATACTATGCTAATCGGTCTTTCGAGACTTGAACTTTTGTTATCATGCCAATGTTATGTAATAATGTACTGACTCTGGGTAACTAGGGTTGGGGTGTTATAGTTGGTATCATATAAAGTTTATTACAATACTTGGAAACTAGATTTATAAAAACACTGATTAGAGAACATTACCATAAGATAGACATTGAGGATTAGTATATAAGAACTTCCTAAGATTTTTGTAACGTAAGGATTTTGTGAGTTTTCCAAGAAATACATCCCTGTCTGGATACGGGCAGGTAGAGGGGGCTCTATCAAAGATGTACCTAGGAGTGAAAGATCCAACATGGAGTTTCGGGCTTGACCTATGGTATCCTAGTACACGACAATAGGCCTTGCTGCACTCTTGGTTACGACACTCTCGGGGGATATGATTAGGATAATTTACATTTTATTTACAAACCATTCTGAAGGATTTTTGATTATATAAATCCTCAAAGAAAACATTTTTATGATTATGGATTATATCCATAAACTATTAAATTTATGTTAAGTGTTTTGCAAGTTTTGAAATATTTATTATGGCTCATGAACTAACCTAGTGTATGGCATTGTTTCGAAATGGAACCTAGTGGAAGGAATGGAAACCATATCAACGCATGTAATCCATACTGGAATTTACTTCCTATACAAGATAATTATAGTGGAGATGGTGATGAAACTGGTACTGATTAGATTATCACCATATTGGGACAACTCACTCAGGTTATAAATAATAACCTTACCCGTATGGAGCACCCAGATCTGAAACACAGAGGATCAATGTTAGACTGATTCATGAGGCAACAACCACCAATGTTCAGTGGTACTACAAATCCATTTGTAGATGAGCAATGGATAAGTTCATTAGATAAAATATTTCATGTTTTGGGAAGTAGCAAAAGGGAAAACGTTTTTATGACAGTTTATCGCTTCACAGGAGATGCACATCAATAGTGGTAGTTTATTCAAAACATAAATGAGGATTAAGAAGTATCAAATATTGAATGGAGGGATTTTAAAGATATTTTCATAGAAAAATACTCTCCTCCTGACCATCGAGCTGATATGGAAAGACAATTTCTGAGTCTGAGGCAAAAGGATGATGGGAATGTCGCAAAGTAAAAGGCTAACTTTACAATGTTATAAAGGAATGAATAAAATTATATACATAACCCAAGGAGTAATATTTATTGGTTATTTGATGGGTTAAAACCATTTCTCCATCAATAATTAGTCTCACAATCCTTCTCATCGTACAAATATATTGTCTCATGTGCTATCAAGAATGAAAAGGAATTATCTATGTCTTACAAATTTAAAGAAAAGCAAGAGAAGAAGAGATCCACTGAACACTCTGGAAATAGAAATAAGGGGAAGAAGGTAAATGTTGAATATCCATCATCTGGTAAATGTGGGAAAAAACACTGTGGTAATTGCCTAAAGGGAATGAGAGTCTGTTACAACTTTGGTGAAAAAGGCCACCAAGCTCGTGATTGCAAGGTAAATAAAGAGGATGTCAATGTAGAATGATACAATTGTAGAGAAAAGGGGCATTATGAAAATGAATTTCCTAATTTCCTAGGAATCTTACCTCAGAAAAGGCCAAGGGAGAAATTCCAAGCTTATACGACCACTATTACTGAGGTTGAAGCTCCAAAAGACATGGTGGAAGGTAATTTAATGGTTTCCTCAAGTTTAGCCAATGCTTTATTTGATTATGGATCATCTCATTGTTTCATATATTCCCAATTTTATACGAAAAGTAGATATTTCCAATTTTATTTAAAAATGGAGTTTTCAGTATAAACTCTTAAGGAGATTATCATTCAACAACGTTTTATGAATCAATCCCCATTAGGGAATATAAATGTTCATTATCTGCTGATCTCATCATCATAACCATTATTGAATTCGAAAAAATCCTCGATATGGATTGGATTTTGGACCATAATGAAAAAATTTATTGTAAGAAAAAGGAGGTTACAATTATCAATAATGATAAGGAGTACCTTATCTTTAGAGAAGAAATGTCACCACCAAATTCTAATCATGTTCCACCCCTAGTAGCATTACTAAATTCAATTATTGGGGAGTTAGAGAGTGAAATTACTATGGGTTAAGAAATTAATGTTTGAATAGAGGACGTACCTATTGTACAATAATATATTGATTTGTTTCCAAAGGATTTACTTGGACATCCTCTATAATGAGAAATTGAGTTTTCCATTGATTTAATTCATGGTTTAAGGTTAATATCAAAGACCCCTTATAGAATGGCTAATTTGGAATTAGTGGAAATAAATAGAAAACAAGAGGAATTGAGTAATAAGGGATTTATTTTCCCTGGTGTTTCTCCACGGGGAGACCCGATTCTTTTTGTTAAGAAGAAAGATGGATCTATGAGGTTGTGCATTGACTAAATGGAGATCAATGCTATAAAAATAAAGAACAAGTATCCCCTACTGCGCATTGATGATTTATTTGACCAACTTCATAAATCTCAATATTTTTGAATGATTGAACTTCAAGATGGATATCATTAGTTGTGTGTGAAGTAGGAAGACATTCTGAAAATAACATTTCGAACCAGGTATGGGTATTACAAGTTTATAGTAATGGATTTTGGACTAACTAAGGAACCTTATGTTTTCAGGGATCTAATGAATAGACTTTTCAAGGAATAACATGATGACTATGTAGTTTTATTTATTGGTAATAAATTTCTATACTCAAAAAGCTACAAATATCATGAAAATCACTTGAGCACTATTCTAAAAACCCTCAGAAGAAATGAATTGTATGGGAAGTTTAGAATGTGTGAATTCTGGCATCAAGATATTTCTTTTCAAGGACATATTGTCTCTAAAGATGGAATCTCTGTTGACCCTTCAAAGACCAAGGAAATAATAGAATGGCCAGCACCGACAAGTATGAATAAGGTACAAATTTTTATTGGTTTTGCAGGTTATTATCAGTGTTTCTTCTCGAATTTTTCCTGATTAGAAAACCCATTAACCAAGATCATACGTAAAGGGGTTAAATTTGTTTAGACAGAAGAGTGTGAAGAATGATTTGAAGAACTGATGAGAATATTAGTCAATGCTTCTATCTTGACTCTACCAACGACGAATGATGGGTTTGTTATTTATAGTGATGCATCAAAGAATGTACTTGGTTGTGTCCTTATGATGAATGATATGGTTATTTCTTATGCATAATGAAATCTAAATATTAAAGAGAAAACTATCTCACTCATGATCTTGAGTTAGCAGCTGTAATATATTCTCTAAAAATATGAAGACACTATCTCTATGGTGGAAATTGTGAGATTTATATTGATCACAAGAGTTTAAAGTATATTTTATCATAGAAAGAACTCAACATAAGGAAAATAAGATGGATTCAACTACTCAAGGATTATGATTTCACTATAAACTACCACCTGGGATGGAAAATAAGGTGGAATATGCTTTGAGAAGAAGGGATCATGTAGTTTTGAACAAGATGAGAGTTGAAAGGATACTATTTTCATGGATCTAGTAAATATTGATATGGGAATAGCCATGGAAGTTGAAACATAAATACGTGTTCAAATGTTTTCCAAACCATATTTACTATAAAGGATAAAGAGTTCTCAAACTAATTATGAGGAGTTTAAAAAGAAGATTAAATCTAGGAATGATTGGAGATTGATCGACTTCGTATATGAGGATGAGATTTTGAAATTTGGGAAGAGAGTTTGTGCTCCTGATATACCTGATCTAAAAAGGGAATTCTTGGATGATGTTGATAGCTCCAATTTCTCTATACAACCTGGTTGAACTAAGATGTTTAGTGATTTGAAGGAACATTTTTTGTGGGAAAACATGAAGAGAGAGATTTTTGATTATGTGTTAAGATGTATGGTTTGTAAATAAGTAAAAGCTGTAAGAAAACATCCTAGAGGAGTCATGCAACCTCTTCCCATACCTGAGTGGAAATGTCATGATATTATGAAGAACTTTGTCATGGGTCTACCAAAGACTCCTAGAAGAAATGATACAATATGGGTCCTTGTTTATTGTCTTACCAAGTCAACATATTTTATTGTTATAAGAGGAGATTTACCACTTGAATGTCTAGAAAGAATATATATTAATGAGGTTATAAGACATTATGGAGTACCCTTATCGATTGTTTCTGATCGTGATCCCTATTTTACATTAAGATTCTGGAAAATTCTTTAGAAGGCCTTGGATACTGAACTTCGTTTGAGCACTGCCTACCACCCTCAAACTGTTGGATAATAAGAACGGAAATTTGAACTTTAGAAGACATGTTGAGATATTGATCACAAGAATTTAAAGGTATGTGGGATCAATATTTACTTCTAGTAGAATTTTCTTATAACTAAATCGTCCATTCAAGTATTCAGATGGCACTAGATGAAGCATTATATGGAAATAGATGTCACACACCAACTTGTTGGGATGATGTTGGTGAAAGAAAACTTGTAGGCTCAGAACTTGTATAGGAAATAGTGGAAAAGGTGAAGATTATCCAAACCCACATCAAAGCAGCTCAAAGTAGGCAAAAGAGCTATGCTAATAACAGAAGGAAGGATTTGGAATTTCAAGAAGGGGATCATGTTTTCTTGAAGGTATCTCCATGGAAGGGTGTTATATATTTCGTTAAGAAGGGTAAATTAAGTCCCAGGTACATCAGAGCTTTCTAAATTCTAGAACGAATTGGAGTTTTAGCTTATCGTTTAACAATGCTGCCAAGTCTCTCTAAAGTTCAGGATGTGTTCCACGTATCACTACTGAGAAAATACAATCCTGACCCAGCACATGTACTCTGTTGTAAAGAAATAGAACATGAACCCAATCAGTCTTATTCTGAAGAGCCTATTAGGATTCTTGATACCAGAGAACAAGTACTGAGAAACCAAATGAATTGTCTGGTAAAAGATCTATGGAGACTCCATAAAATGGAAGAGGAAACTTTGGAACATGAGGAACATATGATAAAGAACCACCCAATTCATTTTATGCAGTAATATTCAAGAAATTATGAGGACAAATTTTTTTTGAGGGGAGAATGTAACACCCCAAGATTTCATGGTACGTTTCCCTTTGATTAATGCAATAGCTTGCGTTGTACGCAACATGGAGTTTTAACACACCACGGCCAATCAAACTAGCCGCAATGAATTGTAATACAGAATTTCTAAAAATTTATAAATTTGCTTTTTTAAAATGGACTTCATTTTTGGATTCAGAATATTAAAATTTGCTTAGGGTGAATTTTTGGTATTTTTCTGAAAACATTCAATTTTTTATGAATAGTGAAAAACACTACATTATTGTTTAAAACAGAATTTTTATTTAAATAATTATTTATTTTATTTAAATTTATTCTAAGTCAAAATAGATACATAATACCTATATTAGTTCAATGCAATTCATTGGAGTCATTTTATAATAAAATAGGATGTATAAAATTATATTTAATTTTTTAACGTCTTTTAACCACCTTCTAAGCACGTTAGAAAATTCGAATAAAATGTAATTTTACCACTTCTATGAATTTAATTTAAAAAATCCGAGAGACATAGTTGATATCAATATGTAAAATGTGGTTCAATAACAAGAAATCATTTTTTGGTGAATAGTAACTTTTGAATTTTATTTACCACGGTTAAAAGTAAATAGGGAAATTAAAATTAAAAATGATATTATTATTACCATAAAACATTTATTAATTATATTGGATAAGTTTATTTGGAAAAAATTTAAACTTATGAATAAAATTTTATTCTTTTGGTCCACTGGAATTAGATTAATACATTTATTATTATTTTATTGAAAGATGAGTTAAAATTGTTAAATTCAAATTTTTATAACTAAAACATTTTTAATATAGGGTTACACATAAGATTAATTAGACTATAAATATTAATTATAAAGATAAAAAGATTTAATACATAATGGTATTTTATTTATAATTTTTAGATATAAAATAATTAAATTTGTTTATGACACAATGATGATGCACTAATTACCATATTAATGAAAGATTAAAATATTTGATATTATAAATATACAAATAAATGTAAATTGAAAATTTTTATTAATTCTACAAATCTGGATAGGTTAATATGACATGTTAGGGTTGATTAAATAATTTTTTTTCAAAGTGATCAAGTTTTTAAGGCATTAAAAAAAATCAAATACTAAATAGTGTCAAAATTGATATAAATGGGTTTTTAAAACAAATACTATATTATTAAATGAAATAATAGTCCAAAAAATATAATTTTCATAAAAAGGACTTATATAATAAAATATATGTTATTAATGAACAACTTGGGGTTCTCTTGGAATTTTATAGAAAGTCTATTAACCATATAATATAAAGATACAAGGAGACATGGTAAATGGTAAACTATTTAACCAAGAGTTAAATCTAAAAGATAAGGTTAATATAGTAACCTAAACCTATATAAAACCTATTTGTTGAGAGGTTTCTGACCCATAACCACCTAATCATTTAAATAAATCATTTTAGAGCCATTATAAACCTAATATTATGGTATAATAAAATAATATGTCATGCTTTTCCTAAAGTGACCCTCAAATCTCTTATAAAATGGTACTTCCCCTTCTCTCAAAATCACACGTCCAATTCCATTTGACTCAACCAAACCCTAATCAAATATCCTCCAAACTACCCTCAATTAGATTTATATGCCTTACTTTGATCATAAATCCAACCTAAGGATCTCTTTTGATCAACTCAAATGGAAACACCTGAAAAAGAGGTAATAATTTCACCACCTATTTCAAAGTTCTTTTTTTCTTCCACATCCACTTTCATTGTTGTTTCCATACCAAAATAATAACTCTGGTACCTTATATATAATGTGATGTTATTATAAATATGATACAACCATATTCATTATTTTATCTATCCTATGAGTGACCAAGTCTCCATACGTACGTATGTACGGCTTACCGCCTCCACGTTGGGGTGTAGTTTATTATTTAAACAATTCATTATTAGATGGGTATAAAAATGAGTATAAATAATGTAAATAATAAATATAAAAAGTTAGTGATTTTTTATATTTGATATACCATCCAATTACATACAATTCCACTGTAAATTGAATGGTATTGTCGCTCGTTCGTACGTATGGATTACTATCTCCAGAAACGAGATGAGATTCATTCCCTATCATAAACATTCAAGAATAATTTATATATTATGATTAAAAAAATAAGTTTTAATAACTTAATATTGTTTGGGATATGAATCAAATAAATTTTATCCTTAAAAAACATGACTTACATAACAAATCATATAAAGGAAAACGAATCAGTTAACACCCGAAATGATGATACTACTGAAATATTATTAACAACGAAATATTAAAAGTTTATATATGAAATCATATTTATGTATGTGGTTATTGTATAATTTAATAAAAATTATTTAACTATTATAAAAGAGTTTAATGTACCCCTGATCAAGGAAAAGTACATGTTAAGAATTAATTCTACAATATCTTCATTATCCGAGGTTGTTTATACGTGAGTATCTAGTGGGACCTCTTTATCACCCACATCTATGTTACGTAAAAAATGTATTTCAAAACATTTATATTATTTCCTAGACTCTGGGTTAAAGTCATTTATAACATTGTTTATATTTTTATAATATGTTTATAAAGGAATATTTCCATCGTTTTCCAAACAATGTCCTTTACGACCGTTTCGGCAAAATTAAGGAAATAGTGTTTTTTAACTCATACAGTGGGTGCGGCTATTTTACGCCATTAAAACAACTTCTAATATTCCCTTACATGCTTATAATAATATTTCTAAAATAAATGTTTTCTTTTATAAATATGTGATTTTTAAATGGTTTAAAAATAGAAAGAGTTATTTCTTTCAAATAGTTTTCATTTCATCTATGTCAACATCCTTTGATGGATTCTAAACTTGTTTGAAGATGATTTATTATGATACAAATATTACATATTGTATTGAAGGTTTTGTGATATGTTTGACTCTGGATGTTTTATTTTTATACCATTCATGGTTTATAGATTAAGTATTGACATTTTGTATGATTTTTTTAATACGAATGTTTATGTTATGTTTAAACCCTTTCATATGAGGAATGAATTGAACATAGTAAGTTACAGGTGGATCCTGCTATAGTTACTAGATGCATCGGTAGGTTTCATGAGACAAACTAGTGTCTTGGAACAAGGCCTTGACATAATCTTATTTTTAGTCTTGGAATGATGCCTTGACTATGTGTTTATGAAGTATGGCATTACACATTCCATCATTATGAAATTGGATATTGATATTACATGTGATTAATAGACTAGTAGAATATCCATGTGAATAAGTAAATGGAATTTTTTATTTATCTTTTCCATATTATGATGACGTTTAAGTTTAAAAGCTTTTGTTTTAGTCTTATAAATTTCTTTAAAAGTTTATGTTTATTTATGAAAGTTTCTGCTCTATTGTTATCATTACTGAGCACTTGGGATCACCCCTTTCTATGTTTTATTTTTCCCAGGATGCAAAGAAGTATATTATGACTAAATTTCAGGGATATTCTAAGGGATATTAATGTTTTCATGGAGAAAATGTTGTTTTTGTTTTTCATTTTATAATGTAATGTAAAACTTATGTATGTATCTTGTACTTACAAGGCTACTAAACTAATCGGTCCTTCGAGACTATATATTTTTTGATCATACTAATGTTATGTAATAATTCACTGACTCTGGGTGACTAGGGTCAGGGCGTTACACCTCATGATTGCTTTCACTATATCCATATGTCTTTCCTTTAGATTAATAAAAAATATGGCCCAATTAGAATGTTTTAAATACAATATATGTCCATGCCGCAGACATTTATAGTAAGTTTCCAATGATTCTCTTATACATTAAAGGATCTACAGATAGCCCATATTCATGCTTTCCATGTTTTCTCCCAACCAAAATCAGTTCTCATATTGTTTTGGAATCATGCATATTAAATTTCTTGAGAAACTTTCTTGAATAATTTTCCTAAGAAATAAAATTGTAGTCTTTCCTATGAATCGTTTTCTGCCCAAAGAAGTATGTGACTTTACCAATCCTAGACATTTCAAATTCTGATTTGATATGAAAGGAAAATTCATCCATATATACCTTCCTAATTCAAAAAAATATTATATCATCTATGTACACCATTACCATTAATTGATGTTTCTAAGAATTATACATGTAGATATTGTGTTCCACTCATCCATTTTTAAATTTGAGCTTCCTATGATAAGAATCAAGCTAAGAGTTCCACTCCCATGGTTTTTGTTTCAGACCATATAGTTCCTTCTTCAATCTAAAAACCTTTATTCCATCATTACTAAGTTGAAAACCCACTATTTTCAATGTAGACTTCTTCTTCTAGAACACGATTAAAGAAATTTGTTTTGACATCTGTTTGATACACTTTGTATCCTCTTTGAATTTCTATGGAAATAAAAAGCATGATCCGCTCAAGTCTCACCATTGGAGAAATATTTTCTTCAACATCGACACCCTCAATATGTGAATATCATTTACACACCTATCACACATTATTTATAATCACATTACCTTTCTCATAGAATTTATTCTTAGTGATCCGCTTCATAGCAATCACATTGTGAATTTTGGGCCTCGTAATAAGATCTCATGGCAGGTTCTTGTTAATTTGATCTTACTCTTATTTCATGGATTTAACCGATGATTCATTCTTTACATATTCTTGAAATGAGGATGGTTACACAACTAATAGGAAGGAATATATTGAATTATTATTCATTATCTTAGTTTTTGTGGGTGCTTTTCAATCCCTAATACTGTTAGATTGATTAATCATGGCTCTTCGACTTCTCATGTGAGGTTCATAATAATTTTATTCATCCATTTTTTCCTATTATGTTTATTGTTCGAAATCAAAATATTGTTATGACCGCTAAATGTTTTTAATGTCTTCCTCTACTTCATTATTTGGACTTATTCCATGTTCACATTTTTCCTCATCTTCTATTATATCATCATAATAATTCATTAAGGCATTTGGGTTATTATCTTCAATAATCTTCACATCAATGCTTTCCGTAATTTTTTCAATGTGATTATTGAATCATTTTTATGGTTTTATATTCATTGAGTATTTGAGTAATATTCCTTATTAAAAAATATCTCCATATTTTATTTAATTTTATTCTAGGTTTCAGCTGAAATATTAACTTCTGAAATTAGAAAAATGCTTCATATAGGGATTCCCTCCATACCACAACTAATATTGTATATTTATTTCTCCCATATAAATCCTTATTATATTTTGAGTATACACTAAAACTAGAACAACCTAATTCCAGCAACGGTGAGAGATACAACTCTCAATTAGCATAGTTCTGATCATATTGTTCTACATGACAATTCTCACCCTCAAAAACTCCATTTTTATATGGGGTTCTCACAACATCCACCTCATGTTGAATTATATGTTTCTATAGGTAATTTTAATTCTCAATGGATTTGTATTCCCATCCACTAATATAGCATAGAACATTGATTGTCTGTCCCATGTCATTCTGGGCTACTCATAGACACATTTTCTTGCAATCAAGCACTTTTCATTTCCTGTGCATAACCATCACACAAGAAAATATACTATAATCATTAATGAATATAACAACGTAACTTTCCACTCATGTTCTAGAAACATTTATTGGACCACATACATATTTATGGGTTTGATTAAGAATATTTGATGCCCTTTTCCTCATTGACTGATATATATTGCATACCAACTTCCCTCATATGAAAGAGTCACAAGTATTTTCCCAATCATGAATTAGATGAGGTATATCCATGCCTATCTTTAATATAGATATCTTTTCCATGTCTTGTTGATTAATGTTACCTTCCTCTAGTTCGAATTTTTTTTTTCTTCTTCAAATGTCATGTAGAAAATATTCCCTTTACTATCAACTTGATATAAGTTTCCATCTGTTTGGTATCCTTTCATGAGAGAATTCTCTTCCCTTCCTTCCATAGTGTACCCTTTTTGATTAAATGTTACTACAAGTCCCGAGTCACATAGTTAGCTCACACTTAGGAGATTATGATTCAAATCACCCACATGAAGAACATTAGTTTTCTTAAGCTCACTATATTCTAGTTCAGTACTCCAACAACATTTAATCTTCAAAGAAATATCATTACCAAACCTTACTATTCCATAAACCCTTTCATTACATTATTTAATAGACCTTATTTCTTATAATATTGAATGAACATATTCTACCAAGAATATATGTTTTACTATTCTTTTTAGATATGAGATAGACTTCAGTAAGATTGTATTTCTAGATCTTTTTCTTTTCCTTCCATGACATATTAGATTGAGTGAATGATGAAGATTTCATTTAAATGGATTTTCCATGTGAAAATGTTATTCATACTCACATTCTTCCTCCATAAGATAAAATATATTATTATGAGAAACACCTTTTGGTATATGAGTAATGGCTTGACTCTGAGTTCTATATAAATTTTTATGCCTTTCAACTACTTAAAATAGACATATTTATGGCCAAAGTTAAAACAATGATAAAAATATCCATGAAAATTATTTCTTATATAAGAAATTGTGTATGAATTAATTCTCCTTTATTCACTTCCTATATCTTAACCATTTAAATTTATCACCGACTCTTCACAGTATAAAATGGTATGGTCAAGATAGCTATAAAATTGATATTTCATAAGAGGAAATGTCTTCTCACTTCTCTGTATCCCAATTTCACATTCCTTAGGGAAGGAGTTTGACTGAAAATCATTTCCAGAATCTTATAGATAGTATTAATTTTTCCCTTCAGTTTGACTTTGGGATTCATTTGTTAAGACTTCAGGTGACTTTGTGATATGTCCAATTTTCATCTTCCTTTTATTTTGGTTCATCTTGTTTCCATCCGTTGGTGTTTTAGAATCACAACCATTTCTACTTTTCCTAGACATGTAGATCGTTGATCATCCAAAGTACTCTCCGCCCCTTTAGAACCACACATGGATATATCTATTATCTCAACATCTAATAATGATACAAAATGTATTTTCTTCCTTTTTACCTTCAAAATTTATTCACTTTCAAGTTTACTTCTAAAAGTGAGTACCTATTCATCAAGACCCTAAATGATCTTGGACTTCCCATCAAGTCTAGATGTAAGGTCATTAATAAACTTTTCCCATTCTTCATTTATGTGATTCATTTTATATTAAATACTATTTACATTTAATGTTTTTTAACTATTATATCACTACTTATTCTAGTCATTTTATTTCAACTTCAATATGATCAACATATTCTAATGATTCTTCCACAACTACTCTCCACTTTTTGCATCTTTTACTTTGATTTTCAGGGATTCTAAGGGCATACTTTTGTTCCAAATTGAGATCATTATATAAAATCAACTAATTATCTCTAGGTTTATCTTTTTATTATTCCAACACTTAAACTGTATCCATCATAGATGTGTGGGTTCTAGATTTAAACTCGGGTTCTTCTTCTTCAATGAATTCATTATCGTCATCTTTTTCATTAATAAAAAAAATCTTCATCTACAGTTTCATTCCATTTTTGAAGTCTCCCTTTTGAATAAATTTTTTTTGAGGATTTTGTGAATTTACCACTTCATATTCTTCATCTTCTATCTTCCTTGAGCACTGAGAGGCAATGTGCCCAACTCTACTATAAAAAAAATAGTTCAAGGGAAGGTTCCTTCAAATCTCCCTTTTCCACTCTTGAAATTATTTGCAAGAAGATAAATAATTTCCACTTCCTCATTTTCTTTATCAACTATATCTCTATAAACCTCATGTTTTTCGATGGCTTTGATATCCACTTTCTTACTTACTGGAGTAGTTTCATATTTATGTTTGGATCTCATTTCATATGCCACCAGATTACTTGGTAGATCATCCAAGGAAAGTTAAGATAAATCCCTTTCATCAAGGGCTAACACATTTTCATTGCATAGAGGTGGAAGCCTTATAATGATTTTACTCATAATGTCAATGTATTTTATTTCCACACCAAGACCATATATATCTCTAACAATATCAGTAATTCGATTAAAAAAGATAAAGGAATTTTAATCAGGATGCATTTTCAAGTCATCAAAACTATTATGCAGGACTCGAAGTTTATACTCCTTTACATTTTTGCATCTTTCATTAATATTATCTAGTTTTTTCAACATAGATTTTTCTAAACTACTACTCATCACCTTTAGATAAATTTTGTTAGAAATAGATGCAGTGAGGGAATTCTCTACTTTAGCATCTACATCAACAATTTTCCTATATGTATCTATTATAGACAGCCTTATTGGATCAATGAAATGTATTCCCTGTGTAGTGTCAATGACTAAATCCATTACAAGATATATTAGATTATATCTCATTCAATTCTTCCCTATTTTAAAGTTACTTCTATTAAATAAGGGCACTCCCCAAACATTAACTGAATTCTTCATGACAGTAAAGAAGGAAAAATTTAACACCAGAAAACATTACCCTCAAATACAACATCAAGGACCCCAGAACACCCTGAGAGGGGAGGGTTGAATCGGGGTTTCAATGTTTTCTTCTCAAGTGAAAGATCATGTTACAATGCCGGTATGAACCTATTAAACACATCTGATAGTAATTTGTAGTAATTAAAACATTCACAAGAATCAATACAACATAACAATTTTAATTGCTTCACCACTAAGGGATAGTCAAAGGAGAATACATCGATAGTGTGTCGATCAAAAATAAATAGACAATTATTCACTAGACGTGGAAAAGAAATGTTTGGTCATAGTCACTCTGTTCTAGGACCAATTCCTTTTCAATATTTTAGTGATATATCATTGCATCACTCAGAATACTTCTATCAACTTCCCTAGATCACCGATTTGATAGAAGTGTAACTAAGTTTATTGATAGGAAGGTCACTTCAATGAATTGACATTAAATTCTTTTTCCCTGAATAGAATGAGACTCTAATTAGATCAAAAACCTGAATTGATGCACTTTGGAGTCTCAATTAACTTAAATACTAATATTTAAAAACTACCATCCTTGAATCTCTTTCGTGAAGCTCAACCCTTCACAAATCTCCAAACCATCATAGAACAAACTACATTCGTGAAGCCCCACTAACTTCATGGAAAAAACACCTCTTTGAAGCTCCAAAGGACAAAATATAATACCCTATCAATGCGAATCACCCTTTAATCACAATAATCTGCATCGTTCAAGAGTTATAGTCTTTTCAAGATGCTTGAGCTCACATAGAAATTCAGATCCATGAAACTAACTAAGCTTGGTTAAATTAGATAATTTTCTAATTTTCTTAAAAACTCATTAGATGTGAAGGGGGTAACCTCATATTTATAGGCACAACTATTTGCGATGCTCCACCACCTCATCATAGTTTTTAATGATCATTAAAAAACATATATGTGTAGATCCTTCGGTTTGGAAGCTCTATTGAAATTCCCCATTCATGATGCTCTTAATAATTGCGGTGCTTTCCATAAAACCCTTCACACCATTAAAAATCTCTAATTCTCATAATCATGGATATTACAATCAATTTTTTCAATTCTCATCATAATTAAAGTGCACACTATTAGAAATATTTAATCCTTCACAAAAAACTCATGTTTCCCATCATTTCATAACTCATGAATTTTCTATATTTTTATTTAGCATTAAAAACCAACTTTTCTTTTTGAAATTCATCGAACTTTTTGACACAAAATATTTGGCAAACACTAGGGAACAACACCACCTTCAATAACATTGTTAGCTAGAACTTTAAGATTCCAAGCTTTGAAAACTACCAGATCATCCCTGTGGGTATTGATAACAAACCTAAACCATAATACATTTCCAAAAAGAACAACCTTGGTTATAAAAAACCCCCCTTATGATTTATTTGAAAACTGTAGATAAATTCAATGAATCACCATCTACAATAAAAACTTGTTACATGGGAAACAAAACATCAAAAACTCTAATTCTTAGTGAGAAATATTCAGCGTGAAAATAAGAGGAGAAGCATGAATTGGGTTCTTGTATTTTGGAATGGTTAATGTTTTCTATGCTGATCTATGATAGTTTCCTCATAACATAGAATTGTTTTCTCCATTATCATTCTTCAACTTTCCAACTCATCATTATACCCCTTTGTAACTCATTGAATGTTTCTATTCCCTATTCTACTCTAATTGGAAAACCATATGTTTTTATTCTCATTTTAATTATCTTACTTTGTACCATTGAAACACAAAATTTATCCATTTTCCTCCATTGTAAATAAACACAAACAGCCTAATTTTGACTTGTACAACTCAAAACAAACTCCCCTTGGATCGTATCTCCCCCATAAACTAACATCACTTTAACAAATAGATTAAAATTGTTACTTTAACTGGTGATAGTTGAATCCTCAAAACCTCCTCTTACACTGGGAGATTGTTGAAGACTGAGGTTCAATCGATGCTTCTCAAACACATGTACTGATAATGGCTTGATTATAATATCAACCACTTGGTCATCTGTTCCAACGTGATCCATTTTAATCATTCCTTGTTCAACCTTTTCTTTGATGAAGTGATATGTGATATCAAAGTTTTTCATATGAGAATGATGAAAATGATTATTCATAAGATCATTTGGTCTCGTATTATCACAGTGAATCACCATTGGAAGTTTCACCTCATCACCAATATCAGTCAATTGTTTCTCTGTCCAATGTAGCTGAGTGGAAACCTTTGTAGCATACATATACTCTGCTTCAGATTTACTAAGAAAACTACTTTCCCATTTCTTACTCAACGAACCCAAACATTTAATTACAATAAAGAATTATATACCACTTGTGGAATTTATATCAACAAAATCTCCATCCTAGTCATCATTAGAAAATGCAGATAGTTCACTATCTCTTCCAAAAATAGTATAATCCATAATTATGAGTACCTTTAATGTACATCGGGATTATTTCAAATACATCCTACATTATTCTTTTAAAATAATCTAAAATTAGGCTGCTATATATATTGAAAAGACACTATCTGGCCATGTCTCAGTCAAGTATGATATGATTCCAATGATTCTCCAATACATTGTTGGATCTACAGATGACCCATCAGCATGCTTTCATAATTTTTTCGCAACTGTAATCAGAGTTGACATTGGTTTGGAATCAAGCATATTTAATTTTTTCATAAACTCTCTCGCATTCTTCTCTTAAGAAAAAAAGTTTTTTCTTTCATCTAAATCACTTGTAGCCCTAATAACTATGTGATTTCACCAATCATATATAATCCAAATTATGATTTCATGTGATTAGAAAATTCATCCACAGATCCCTATCTGCTTACAAAAAATAATAATATCATCTATGTATACATATACCATTAACAGATGGTTCTGAGAATTATTCATGTAGAGATTGTGATAAAATCATACTATTTTAAATTTTATCTTCTTTAGATAAGAATAAAGTTTATAGTACCACTCTCTTGGTTCCTGTTTCAGACCATATAATGCCTTCTTCAATATGAAAACCTTTATTTCATCATTACCATGAAAAAAAACCATCATTTGTTCAATGTATACTTTTTATTCAAGAACCCCATTCAAGAAAGTGGTCTTTACATCCATTTTATACACTTTGTATCTTATTTGAATTTCCATGGAAAGAAAAATATCAATCAACTCCTGCTTTCCACTAATTAAAATGTTTATTCAACATAGACACCATCAATCATTGAATATCCTTTATACACTAATCACGCCTTATTTTTTATCACATTACCTTTCTCATCAAATTTATTCTTAAAGATCCACTTTGTACCAATCACATTGTTGCTTTCGTGTCTCATAACAAGATCCCATTTCTTGTTCTTATCAATCTGATCTAACTCACCATTCATGGCTTTAACCCATTATTCATCATTTGAAACATCTTCAAATGAGGAGGGTTCCAATGATGATATGAAGGAAGAATATGTATTATTCCTCATTCTCCTTATTTGTGTGGGTACTGTATAATCTCCAATGATGTTAGATCTATCAATCTCTACTCTTCGATTTCTCTTATGAGGTTTAGAAGAATTTTCTTCAGGCATGGCTTCCAATTCTGACTCTATTAATGAATAAACATCCTGTTGTGACCACTAAATGTTTTGAACATCTTCCTATACTTCTATATTTGTATTTTTTCCAATTCCACATTAATCCTCAAATTCTATTATATCAGCATAATAATTCCTTGAGGCATTTGTGTTCTTATATTCAATAATCTTCACATTACTACTTTCCACAATTTTTACAATACGTTTATTGAAACATTTGTAGGCTTTTAAATTCATTGAATGTATGGGGAATATTCCTTCATCTATATAATATATATACATCCCTTGATTTAATTCTTTGTTTTGGATTAAAAATTCACTTCTAAAGACATAAAAATTCCTCAAAGAGGGATTCCTTCCACGCCACAACTCAAATGGTTTCTTTTTTATCCCATATAAATATCTATTCGATTTAGAGTATATGCTACAGCTTGAACAACCTCTTTTTATTAATGGAGAGGGATACAAATCTTAATCAGCATAGTTCTATCAATATTGTTTACCTAACACTTCTTTCACTCAACAACTCCATTTTTCTATGGGGTTATCACATTAGTCACCTCATGTTGAATTCCATGTTTCTCTAGGTAATTTTAAAACTCAATGGATGTGTATTCCCCTCCATTTTATGACCAGAGAACTTTTATTTTCCATCCAATATCATTATCGGCTATTCAGAGATTCATTTTGATGCAATCAAGCACTTTTGATTTCCTATATATAACCACCACACAATCCATTATACTATAATCATCAATGAAAATAACAGTGTACCTTTCTCTATGTGTTCTATAAACTTTTATCGAACCACATACATTTGTATGGATTAGATCAGGAGAATTCGATTACATTTTCTTCCTTGGATGATTTGAACTCCATACCAACTTCCCTCATATGCATGAATCCCAAGTGATTTCTTGTTAACAATTTAGATTGGTGATATCTATGAATATCATCAAATAATATATCTTTTTCATGCATTTTTTATTATCATGACCGAACCTCCAGTTCCACAAGTTGTTTTCTTCTTCAAATATCATGTATAAAATAATCTCTTTACTATCAACTTGATATAAGTGGTCATCTATTATGAATCCTTTCATGATAGAATTAGATGTCCTTCATTTTATAGTACACCCCATTTGATTGAATGTCTATATAAGTCCTGAGTCACATAGTTTTCTCATTCTCAAGAGAGTATGATGCAAACCATCTATATAAATAACATCATTTTCATTAATCTCATCACATTATAGTTCAGTACCCTCACTACCATTGATCTTCAAAGCACAATCATTACTGAACCTGACTATTACATCAACAATTTTCTTTACATTCTTCAATAAGTATGCATTTCCAATAATATGGGATGAGAATCCACTATCATGAATCCATGTGATACTATTATTTGTAGATTACAGAGATAATTCAACAATATTGGATTTTTAGATCTTCTTATTTTACTTCCACAAAATATTAGATAGAGTGAAGGATGTAGACAAACATTAAATTATCTCTTCCATGTGAAAAGGTTCATTATACCCGCACTCTTCTTCCTATGGAGAAATTATTTTTATAAGGGAGACACTATCAAGTTGACGAGTACTAGCTTGTCTATAAGTTTTGTATGAATTGTTCATGCCATTCATCTACCTATAATAAACATCTTTATGGAAAATGTTATAACTATGAAAAAATATCCATAGAAGTTATTTATTCTATAGGAAGTACGATATGAATTCATTCTATTTCATTGACATCTTGTCTCATATCCATTTAAATAACTCATTATCTCTTCATTGTATGACATGTTATGGCCAAGATAGCCACATAATTGACATTTCATAAGAGGAAATGTTGTATCACTTTGGTTTCTCCCCGAGTCACCTTCCTTAGGGAAAGAGCATGACTGGTGATTATTTCTAGAAACTTATGGATAGTTTTCTTTCCTTCTTTTTGTGTGATTTTGGTATTTATTTGTTAATACGTTAGGTGACTTTGTGATATATTCAATTTCTGATTCCCTTTGTCTTGATTCATCTTTTTTTCCAGATTTATATTTTTCAACATCACAACGAATTATAATTTTTCCCAAGCATGTGAAACTTTGATCATCGAATGTCTTCTCAACCCCTTCAGAACCAAGATTGGGTCTCTCTATTAGTATAGAATCTAAGAATATTGAAAACTATATCTTCTTCTTTATATCATTTTATTTTGATTTATATTAAAGTTTACTCCAAAGAGTTAAAACCTCTTCTTTACGACCCTTAACCATATTGGAATTCTCCTCATGTATGGATGTAAGGTCAGTGATGAAATTTTTCTATTATTCATTTTTCAGCTTCAATTCCAATAAATCCTATTTACTTTCAATGTCTGTTAATTATTCTATCACTAATTCTTATAGTCATTTAATCTCAACTTTAATCTGATCAATATATTCTAATGATTCTTCCACAACTTATCTCCACTATTTGGATCTGTTACGTTGATTCTATAGCATTCCATGATCATCCTTAATTTCCATATTTAGATCATTATTAGCAATAAACTGATTATGTCCAGTTTTATCTTTCAGTGATTCTGACTTTTCAACTATAACCATTATAGATGTGCGGGTTCTAGATTTAAACAAAGGTTCTTCTTCATCAAAGAATTAATTTTCATCATCATCTACTTTATAGAAAAAACTATTCCTTTGTACATTCTTTCCAAATTTGAAGTCTCCCTTTTGAAAAAATATTTTCTAAGGATTATGTGAATTTCACACTTCACATATTTAATATTTTCTCTTCATTGAGTAGCGAGAGGCAATGTTCTCAACTCTACCACAAAAAAGACAAGGGAATCTTTCCTTCAGATATCCTTTTTCTACTCTTTATATTCTTTTCATAAAGATAAATAATTTCATCTTTCTCATTATCTTTATCAACTATATATCTAGACACATCTAGTTTTTCCATGTCTTTGAAATCCATTTCCTTGATTACATGAGTTGTTCAATCTTTAGGTTTTACTCTCATTTCAGATGATACTAGACTATTCAGTAGATCATTCATAGAAATTTTAGATTGATCTCTTTCTTCAAGGGCTAACACCTTTTCATTATAGAGATTTGAAAGCCTTCTCATGATTTTCTTCACAATTTTAATGTCTTTTATTTCCCTACTAAGTCCACATATATCTCTAACAAAATTAATAGATTCGACAAAAAAAATTTAAATGAATTTACATTAGAATTAATTTCCAATTCATCAAAACTATTGTAAAGGGATCAAAGTTTTTCTTCCTTCACTTTGTTATCTCCTTCATAAATATTATCCTATTTTTCAAATATATAATTTTCTAAAGTAAAAATGTAATGACCCGACACTAGTTTTCCATAGTCGATGACTTATTTTTGTACATTGAAAATATAAATAAGGAATCTGCATCCTGAAGGACCATGTAGTTTAGTAGCTTTTGGAAACAAGATACATAAATAAGTTCAATATTACATCTTTAAAGGAAAATAACACTAAGTTGTTCCATTAGAAATATACATGCCTCATAGATTATGCTTTCAAGTCATTCATAATATACTTCTTCATATCCTATGAAAATGAAACATATGAAAGGTGTTGGTCAAAGTAGATTACTCAAGAGGGGAAGGGTGAACTGATAAACTATAAGAATTTCTGTAAAAAGTATTTCTAAAAAGGTATCCCCAATGATTAAATACAGCCCATTTAATCAATGTTATATTGTTATAAGAGTTTGACTGTTTAAGTAACTTCTTAGAAGATTGATTAATTCTCAGTAATCTTAGTTTGTGTTATTAATATTACTTTGGGAGTTATTATACAAAGAAAATCCAGTTATAACTTCCTTCCAAGACTAAATATCAAAGTGAAATTAGTGATTTCTGAATTATACAATAAAGTAATAAAATAGAGAAAACTAAATTAAGTGGAACAGTGGATATGAAACAAGTGGTTTAGTCTCATGCCAAAACCTAATCCACTCGAATTGGTGATCACCTTCCACCAAGAAGTTTATATAAATAAACTTTGATCCACAACCTGGATCGGGGTTGTCAATAGTACACAGACTATCCAGGCCACACTGAGACCTCTTCTACAGTTTTTGTGGGTAGAAAAATAAACAGGCTACAAAGGGACCTCTTCCACAGTTTTCATCGGTATCCAAGAGTAAATAGAAGTTTGAGTAAGGATATCTTGTATAATTCAGTTTAATTCATGATACAGAGTGTGTTTTTCTACAGGTACACACTCTGCTTGAAAGGTAATAAATAGATACACAATAGAGAAGAAATATAGTGATGGTTTTAGAAGTGCTATAAGTTTTGGTCATTACAGCTTTGGACTTCTAAGATGAAGCATGTTCAGAATTCGAGTCTTCATCTATAAAACAGAGTGTCGCGATTCAGTTTATGTTCTTCGTGAGGTTTGACAGTGCGAAGATGTTATCTGGATTCTAGTGTACTTCGTATGTTCTTCAGCAGAGTCAGGTTGCATGCATGTGACAATCCTTCCTTTTAAATTTTCTCGGTGCTGTTCGTTACCGTGCTCACATCCTTGTTTCTCATTTTGTATATCATGCTTTGATTTTTGGCCACACTTTTCTTTTATCATGGAATGCATGTGTTGGAGCTGATAGGTTACATGTAATCTGCACCTCGTACCTCGTACTGTCTGATGATATGTCTACAAAGAAACATTAATTATGTTAGTGCATTAAAATCTTCAAATATGACCATTGGAGATTAAATTTAAAGATGAAAAAATAGTTTAATAAATGGTGTCATAGTAAGTCATGGAAATGGTATCTCCTTCACACAGTGTCTAGATTGAACATGGTGTCTTGTGGTCACGGTGTATCTCGTTCACGGTGTCTGGCGGTCATAGTGTCTCATGGTCATAGTGTCTCAATGTTTACGATGTCTTGTTCATAGTGTCTTGTTAATGGTGTATGCTTCATGGTGTCTGATTCTTCATGGTGTCTTGCTTCATAGTGTCTGATTCATGGTGTCTAGTTCTTCATGGTGTCTTGCTTCACGGTTTCTGGTTCTTCACAGTGTCTTGGTTCACGATGTCTTGCTTCACGGTGTCTGGTTCACGGTGCCCAAATGACATAACCAGTGGCAGACTCACAGTGTCTCAGACTTTTCAAAGTAACTATGTTTAAAATTAAGCAATGATGATAATAGAATGGATTAGACTTAAGCGTCTGTCAAAGAAGGTATTGTGAGAGTAGATCAGAGACAATATAAAGTAAGTAAACTGAATGTAGAGAAATTACAATACTGAATCGATCTTCTTAAAGCATGAGACTACTTAAAACATTAATACACATGATTTGATATAATTTACAAGAGTTAAATAGGTTGAATAGGATTTGTGATCATTGAAACCTGATTAATACATGAGGAGTCCAACAATGTCCCCCTTTTTTATGATCACAAATCATGTAAAGTTAAAGTGTATATCGGATTCCACTATAGAGATAAATGGATAACATATAGATATGTCTACTCCTTTTGGGATTATCAAAAAGATGGAATAAGAGAAGTCAAAAGTGCACATTCCATTAATAGAAAATATGGTTCAGTACAAATGTAAAAGATAAAAACAAAAGAAATACCATCCCTATGAAAAAAGGAGTAATCATTGTTCTTCTTCAGGGGCTGGTCTTCTCTTTGCCTTTAGCAGTGGTAGAAGAGGAAGCCATAAGGGTAGAGGTTGAGGTAGAAGAAGGGAGTGAGGTGGTTGATAAGGAGGGTAAAGGAAGTCCTTCAAAGACTGATGGAGCCAAAGTAGGAGCAGTAGAAGATCTAGACATTTGTTAATTGAGAATCACATGCCTGATCTGACTTACTGCATGGACAACAAACATAGTAGTGAAGGCTAGGGTAGAAGTAAAGGTAAGAAGCCTAGGTCTTAGAGGTGCAACTGCTGGAGGAACAATTGTTGTACTCTGGACATGAAGATTGGGCATTATGAGTTTGATAAAATCTGTAATGATCTCTCCACCATACTGCATGGCTTTCTCAAAATCATCATTTTTCTCCATAAACTTGTCCAATAATCGTGAAAACTCTGTGAGCTTTTGGACTTGGGTCTTGAAAGCTTGATTCACAGGAGGAATCCACATATTTTCTACAAGATACTTGAAATGATTTGTCATATCAGTCTTGGAGTAGATTCTATTGAATTAGAAATCCATTTTCTTGGCAATCTATTGCTGCGAATCATGAGTAATTTTTGAGTGGATTTATACTAGGTCAAGAACTCTATCACTATTCTTAACAACCTCAGATAGAGTAGCCATATTGAAACCACTAATTACATTCTGAATCTCTTCTTTAACTACAGTTCTGAGTAGATCACTGTCTAAAGAGGGTTTCATGGATTGACCAGATGCTTTAGAGGCATTGACAGATGTGGTCAAATATTTGAGTTTATTTAGCACTTTTTGAAGACACCTAGTGTACCTATCAGTGAATTTATTAAGATTGGTAACATGCTCTCTCATTTCCTTCAAAATCTTTTTGTTCTTTTCAGCTACCTTTTCATATAAGGAAGCTAGAAAAGGTTGAATCTGAGACACAAAAACCTGTGGAATTTTAGGAAAAACAGGTTCCATAGGAGTAACAGTAGGCTCTGATCTCAAATGCATCTCTCTATGCATATCTTCAACCATACTTCTTAGGGTCTTCACTTAATTACATAGCAGCTTATTCTCAACTCTTACTTCTTGAATCTCATGAATAATTTTAGGTTGAATCTTCCATATTATTATTTCAAACAATAGTGAGGAATCTCTCTCACTAAAATTGGTCATAGGAAAAGGTTGTGAATTCATGAGTTTCTCAACTCCAGACAGGTGGGTAGCACCAAATTCCGCCAGATCATCCTTACTCACAAAAGATGGTTGTTCAGATAAAGATTTAAGAGTAGGGACTAGTACAGGCTCAGGTTCCTTCTCAGGTGCGATATTAGATACTGATTTTAACTGGAATATAGAGGACAAATCAAGTTTGGTTGCTGAAACATTTTGACAGTCATCCAAATCATAGAAACTAGGGAATTTAAACTGAGAGGCTATAAGACTTGACTCTGTTGGATGTGAAGCTTTAATAGACTCAATATTTTTTGTTTGCTCCCCCTCAACAGGTGCCTCCTTCTCAGGACTGAGATGCTTAGGATCTCAGTCTAATTCAACAGACTCAGCTATAAGTTCCTCACTCATTTCCTATCTAACGAGCTGAAAATATTTCTCCATTCATTATTTAGCCAAAGGGATGATTTCAAGAACATATTTTTCCATAGGGAGTTCCTCAAGATTGGTTTCTTTCATAATAGTTAGCTCTTCCACTATAGGCTCTTCTATGGCATGGTTTTCATATTCTTTGGCAACTGATTCTGTTTCAGCCCCAGGTTGAGTTTCCAGATTAAAAACTTCTTGAGAAGCATGGAATTTTTCATCAAGAACATAATGAGGAACTGTAGTCCTATCTTCCTAAAAAAATAGCTTCCCTATGTGGAACTTCAGCCTCTTCTTCCTCTACTTCAGAATACTCAACAATCTCATATGGTTCCAAAACAGGATCAGAAACATCTCTTGGTCTTGACGGATGTTCCATTGGATTGAATTTCTCAAAAATTCTATCATTGTCTTCCACCCATTCCTTTTTACAAGGATTACAATTTATTTTCATCCTCTTGATGATTAATTTTGAAAGGCAGTACTCATAGTCCTTTATAACTTCCTCATTAGGTCCAATCAAACCTTTGTTGAGAAGCATGGATGAGATTAACCAAGAGTAAAACATGAAAGTTAACATGGATGTGACTTTATAAGCTCACACATATGATGTATAATATACTTTCATAGGTTGATATTATGCCCATTTTTCATAAGGTGGACCAGAAACACATCATGATATTTTAAAACAGCAAAATCACCTTTTCTGGGACTAACCAAATTCTGTATAAAATTGAACAGAAGCCTTTATTCTCCATCTATTTCAGTAACAATGGCTCTCCTATGGGTTCCATTTCCAGTTAAGGCTTTCATATCATCAACCTAATCAAAGAATTCAATTTAAGGTGGAGGTCCTCTCTGATAATCCTCATAGATGCCTTCATGTGGTATCCTAAGGCATGATACCCATAACCTTGTAGAGAATGAGCATCTCTATCCATTGACCCTTCTTCTTATAACATAACTATCACTAGAATCAAAAGAGCACTATATTTACTTGTAAAATTGAGCTACTAACTTAGGTTAGATGAGTCTATCTTCCTTCGAGAACCACTATAACTAGCCTCGCTGTTCTAACACTTTCAATACTAGAGAATTACTAGATAGAAGCCATTTGGGGAAATCTCCTTATCTGGTATAACAATGCAGTTTACCAGATTCATATTTAAATATCCTTTGGGTGTTAGCTTAGGTGAAAAATTCTTCTTCTTCGAGCTGCGCTTCTTAGGTGTCCACGATGTAGGACGTTTCATTATTAGCATTCACTGAAGATTTGAGAGAGAGATGGGTTGCAGGGATGAATAATGGTTCAAAATGAGTAAGTAGAAGAAACACTGGGTGAATAATCAAGTGATACTTTCTTTATTTTATCATTTAGGAATACCAAACGTCATAAAAGTTTAAGTTTGGGGAAAAAAGGTGAAAATGATAATTACTGAGATACGAGTGTTTACAGAAAAAAATTAGAAATAATTTTTATGGTGAGACCGTGTTTGGTCATTACAGTGAGATAGTAAACACACGTTACGGTGAGACAGTGAAAGAACTTCACAATGGGATAGTAAACATGAAATTTATGGTGTGACAGTAGACATGAACTTTATAGTGAGACAGAAAACTATGAGATAGTAACTTAGCATTACTGTGAGGCAGTAATAAGAAACACTAGCTGAGAAACCGTAATCATGAAAAAATAAAGTATAAAACCGCATGATATCGAACAGTAAGACCTGAAACAATAAGATATCTATTTGAGGTTTATCATGCCTAATTCATGTATGGTGTAGTCTATTATTTCAGAAGTTAATGGTTTTGTGAATATGTCATCAAGCTGATATTAAGTACCAATGAATTCCAAAGTGATATCACCTTTTTGATAATGATCTATCAAAACATGATGTCTTACATCAATGTGCTTTTTCCTAGAAAGTGAAACATGATTTTTTGAGATTTTAATAGCACTTGTGTTGTCACAATTTATAGGTACATGTCTAAATTGATACTCATAATCTAGTAATGTGTGTTTCATCCCCAAAATTTGTGCACAACAACTGCCATAAGCTATATATTCAGCTTCTTCAGTAGATAATGCAACAGAATTTTGTTTCTTACTACACCATGATACTAGTGACTTGCCTAAAAGGTGACATGTTCCAATGGTGCTTTTTCTATCTAAATCACAGCCACTGAAGTCAGTATCAGAATAACTAACTAATTTAAATGATTGTCCTTTAGGATAAAACAATCCTAGATTGGGTGTATGCTTGAGGTATTTTAAAATTCTCTTTTAAACATTTAAATGAGATTCCATAGGATTTTCTTGAAAAAGAGCACACATACACACACTAAACATAATGTCTGGATGACTAGCTGTTAAGTAGAGTAAACTTCCAATCATTCCTCTATAAGTGGTTTGATCAACATATTTTCCATGTTCATCAAGATCCAACTTACAAGTGGTACTCATGGGAGTATCACTACATTTAGTTCTATCCAATCCAAATGTTTTAGATGATCTCTATTATATTTACATTGAGTTAAAACAATTACATCATTATTTTGCAATATTTAATATCCATGAAAGAATTTTAGTTCACCCATTAAACTCATTTCCAATTCATTTGCATCATTTTAGAAAAATCAACACATAAAGAATTCTTTGAAGATCCAAAAATAATTTCATCTACATAGATTTGAAAAACTAAAAGATTATTAGAAATTAATTTTATAAAAAGGGTATGATCAACTATTCCTTTTGAAAACCTTGGAAAATAAGAAATGTACTCAATGTATCATACCATGCTCTTGAAGATTTCTTTAAACCATATAAAGCTTTTGATAGTTTAAAAATATGATTTGGAAAATGGGAGTTCGTAAATACAGGGGGTTGTTCAATAGAAACATCCTCATCTATATACCCATTTAAGAATTCACTCTTAACATCCATTTGATATAGTTTGAAATTCAGATGTCCAGCATAGGCAAGAAGGATTCTGATGGCTTCAAGTCTGGTTACTGGTGAAAAGGTCTCCTCATAGTCAATTCCTTATTCTTGACTATATTCTTGTGAAACTAATCCATCCTTGTTTCTAACTATGTTACCAGCTTTATCTACCTTATTTCAAAACACCAATTTAGTGCCTATGGTGAAAGTTTCCTTGGGTCTTTCAACAAGTTTTCAAAATTTGATCCTTTCAAACTGATTATGTTCTTCTTGCATAACCATCACCCAAAATTCATCATTGATAGCAAAATTAATGTTTTTAGGTTCATGTTGTAACAAGAAGACTTGATGTTCAACCCAATTTCTAAGATAAGCTCTAGTTTGAGTTCCTTTGTTTAAGTCTCCTACAATAGCATCTAAGGGATACTTATTAAGGGTTCTAACAGTTCTACCAAAAGAAGGACTACAAATTGCAGTTTCATCAACAGATTTAGGTTTCTTGTGACTTGATTCTAAGGAATTTCTAGAGTTGGAAGTTTTCAAAGATTCTTTCACACAATAATTTGAGGATTTTGAATTGATGTTCATATTTGGTACATCATCCTCCCAATTATCTAGGATGGTTTTTGGCTCATGTGGATCTGTTTCATCAAATTTTACATGAACCTATTCTTCCACACAGTTAGTTCTTTTATTGAACACTTTATAGGCTTTACTAGACAGGGAATATCCTAAAAAGATACCTTCATCACTTTTGGATGCAAATTTGTCAATATTGTCTTTGATATTTAGAATATAGACTTTTCAACCAAAAACCTTGAAGTAGCTAACCTGGGTTTTCTATGGTTCCATAATTCATAAGGAGTCTTCTTAAGGATAGGTCTGATCAATAAACTATTGATTATGTAGCATGCTGTATTGATAGCTTCAGCCCAAAAATAAATAGGTAGGTCATATTCACTAAGCATTGTTCTAGCAATTTCTTGTAGGGTTCTATTTTTTCTCTCTATAACTCCATTATGCTGAGGTGTTCTAGGAGCCGAGAAATTGTGACTATAACCATTTTGTGTGCAGAAGGATTCAAAATGATGATTTTCATACTCACGACCTTGAACACTTCTTAATGATTTAATTCTAAGTCCACTAATATTTTCTACAAACTTGGCATATTTGGTAAAATAAGGGCTGAATTCAATTTTGTGATCCATAAAGAAGGTCTAAGTATATCTAGAAAAGTCATTTACAAGAATATAAACATAGTACTTCCCATTTAATCTAGAAACTCTAGATGGTCCAAACAAATCCATGGGAACCAGTTTGAGAGGATGGGAAGTTTACACTTCTTTCTTTGGTTGGAAGGAAACATTGTGTTGTTTCTCCTTTTGATAGGGATTATAAACTTTTTCTTTTGGAAGCTCTAGTTTGGGTAAGTCTTTAACTAGGCCTTTTCTAGATAGCTTTCTAAGGGAGTGAACATTAAAGTTTCCTCGTCTCCTATGCCAGATCCAAGATTCTTTATGAAATACACTTAATCATGAAGAATTTTGAGAAGATAATGAATCTAAATTAACAAAATAAACATTTTCATTTCTTAATGCAGAAAATTATAATTCATCTTTAGAATTAAAGATATTACAAGCATAATTTTAAAATATAACATGAAATCCATCATCACATAATTGTAAGATACTAATAAGATTATATTTTAAACAATCGACAAACAGTACTTTAGAAATTAAAATTGAATTAGATTTACCAATTTGGCGGAGGAAAATAATCTTTCCATTGGCATTTGTCACCAAATGTGACATGCCCTCCATCTACTTTTATCAAGTTCTTGAAGAATGAGTAGTCCCCTATCATGTGCCTTAAACATACACGGTCCAAGTACCATAGAATTTTCAGGATATCTTTAAGCATCTTTCCTTCAAAAATATTAAGAAAAAATAGATTTTGTTTCGCATACTTGTTTGGGTCTAGTAATATTAGTAATAGGTTCTTTAGGAATGCATATTTTCCTCATAGTTTTCCTATAAGAATTGTGTAAAGTATTAGAAAAATGAACTGTATTTGGTACAAAAAAACTTGAAACAACATAATATATATCATGGATTGAATTAGTTGATATGAGTCCAGAACTGAGAGTAAAACTGTATGTCATATACTTTGAAACAAAATTTATTCTACCAAGGTTTCTTTTACCAGGTTAATAACCAATGCCAGTGTTGTATTTAGGGGAAATTTGTATTCCTAGCATTTGTGTAAGAGTATTTTTCTCATTAGTAAACATTTCTTTGTCACTCTTTAAATTCTCATTAGACATTTTTAATTCATTTTTTTCTTTGAGTAGTTGATCATTTTTCTCCTTTTCAATTGTGAGTTCATATTTAATAGTTACGGTAAGAGTATGTTTTTTCTTTAATGATTTATATTTTTTTTAGTTCATTGCATGTTTCCTCAAGCATGCCACCGTATTAAAAAATTTCATCATTATTCATATTTTCAGAGTCACATTCATCTTTATAATAGTATGAATTATGTACAGAAGAGTCCAGTGTTACCTCAGATGTGTTTTTCATAAAATACATGTTGGATTTTTTAGCATGTTCATCATGTGATGTCTCTGAGTTGCTTGAACTATTGTTAAAAGCACTCCAAGTTGCTTTCATTGCCTTTTTGTACTTCCTATCCTTGTCCTCATATTTCTTTTTGTACTTGTACTTTAGACAGTCAGTGTTTATTTGTCTTTTTCTCTTACATTCATAGTAGACAATTTAATCAGTCTTGTCACTTCTTTTTCAGTCCTTATTTCAGTTTCCTTTTTGGTCATATTTTCCCTTGAAGTTAGCCTTTGTGAAATATTTATTCTTTTTGTAAAAATGTTTCAATCTTCTAGATAGTTGATCCATCTCCTCATCACTATCAGGTGATTATTAATCACTTGAGGATCTTTCTCCAGAAGCTTACAGTTTCCATTTGTCTTTTTTACTTAGAGGTGGTGGTCTTGAATGCAACAGATTTCCTCTTTGGTTCATCCTCCTCTTCCTTGTTTAATTTCAACTCTTCTTCATAAATCATCAGTTTCCCAATGAGTTCTTTTACTCATATATTTCTAATGTCTCACAATTCTCTAATAGAGACAGATGTTCCCCACCATCTATCAGGTATACATCTAAGGATTCTCATGATCTGTTCCTTGGTAGGTACTTCTCCTCTAAGAGAAATCATTGTGTTGACAATCTTATTGAACCTAAGATACATGTCAAAAAATAGGATCATCAGGTTTCATTTTAAAATTATCATATTTAATAGTATAATAATTAAGTCTCATTTCTATTACACTATATGTTCTTTAATGTGAGACAGACAGGGTATCCCAAATTTCATGGGCAGTTTTACAAGAAGAAATTCTATTAAACTCTACATCTCCTAAGGAGCAGTATAAAGCATTCATAGCTTTGCAGTTTTTATTGTATGTAGTTTTGGTTGGTTTATCCCATGTGCTTCTACCAGTAGTAGGAATTTTTTATTCATCTATAATGGATGACCATATTTCAAAACTCATACTATCTAAATACATTTTCATTTTAATTTTCCATTGAGCATAATTGGATCCATTAAAGAATGGTGGCATGTTGGTTGCAGCACATTCCAATCTATTATCCATAATAAATTATTACTTAAAAAGAGCTAGAAATTTAGAATTAACATAAATTTATAGATCTTTAAAGTACAACTACAATCATAGTTGAATAAGATTACACAGAGTCCTAATAAACAACCATTGATACAAAATGTTGGTCAGAGTAGATTACTCAAGAGGGGAGGGGTGAATCGATTAACTATAAATATTTATATAAAAATTATTTCTAAAAATGTTTCCCCAAATATTAAATATAGCTCAGTTAATCAAGGCTATACTTTTATAAGAGTTTGACTATTTAAGTAACTTATTAGAAGATTTATTAATTCTTAGTAATATTAATTTGTGTTATTAATATTACTTTTGGATTTATTCTACTAATTCAAGCCAGTTATAACTTCTTTATAAGGCAAACTATCAAAGTGAAATTAGTGATTTCTAAACTATACAGTAAAGCAATAAAACAAATAAAATTAAATTAAGCAGCACATCGGATATGAATCAAGTGGTTCAGTCTCAAGCCAAGACCTTATCCGCTCCACTTAGTGATCACCTGCCACCAAGTAGTTTATATAAATAAACTTTGATCCACACCCTATATTAGGGTTTACAACAGTACATAGACTATCCATGCCACATAGGGACCTCTTCCATAGTTTTCATTGATACAAAAATAACTTGGCCATACAAGGACCCCTTCAACTGTTTTCGTGGGTATCCAAGAGTAAATAGAAGTTTGAGTAAGGATATCTTGTACCCTTCAGTTTAATGCAGTATACAAAGTGTGTTCTTTTATGGGTACATAATCTACTCAAAAGGTAATAAACAGATACACAATAGATCAGAAATATGGACATGGGTTTAGAAGTGCGTTGAGTGTTGGTCTTTTCAAATTTGGACCTCTAAAATGAAGTAGATGCAGAATTCGAGTCCTCATCTGTAAAATAGAGTGTCACAATTCAGCTTGTGTTTTTCATGAGGTTTGACAGTGTAAAGATGTTATTTGGATACCAGTGTACTTCATATGTTCTTCAGCAGAGCCGGGTTGCATACATATAACAATCCTTCCTTTGAAAATTTCTCAGTGTTCTTCATTGTCATGCTCACAACCTTGTTTTTCATTTTGTATATCATGATTTGATTCTTGGACACACTTTTCTTTTATCATGGAATGCATGTGTTGGAGCTAAAAGGTTGCATGTATTCTACACCTCGTACCTCGTACTGTCTGATGATGTGTCTATAAATAAACATTAATTATGAAAGTGCATTAAAATTTTCAAATATGACCATTGAAGATTAAATTGAAAGACGACAAAATAGTTTAAGAAATGATGTCACAGTAAGTCATGGAAACAATGTCTCCTTTACATGATGTCTAGATTGATCAGGGTGTCTTATGGTCACAGTGTCTCTCGGTCACGGTGTCTCACGGTCACGGTGTCTCAAGGTCACGGTGTCTCAATGATTACAGTGTCTTGTTCACGGTGTCTGGTTCACGGTGTCTACTTCACGGTGTCTGATTCTTCACGGTGTCTTGCTTCATGGTGTCTGCTTCACGATGTCTGGTTGTTCATGGTGTCTTGCTTCATAATGTCTGGGTCTTCATGGTGCCTTGCTTCATGATGTCTGGTTCTTCACGGTGTGTTACTTCACAATGTCTGGTTCACAGTGCCAGAAAGACATAAATAGTGGCAGAATCATGGTGTCTTAGACTTTTAAAAGTAACTATGTTCAGACTTAAGCAATGAGGATAATAGAACAGATTAGACTTAAGAATTTTTCAAAGAAGGTATTACAAGATTAGATCAAAGATAGTATAAAGTATGTAAACTGAATGTAGAGAAATTAAAATCTTGAATGTCTCTTCTTAAATAATGAGTCTACTTTAAAAATTAATACGCATGATTTGATATAATTTACAGGAGTTAACTAGGTTGAATATGATTTGTGATCAATAAAACATGATTAATACATGAGGTGTCCAAAAAAGGGGTGAGATCAAATGCTTATTAAGAGTAAGAAAAATAATAGAATATAATATAAATATTAGACATGGTGAATAATTGAAAACACATGCCTTAAAAAAATAAAATTGAACACATTATCGCATGAATATGAGTTGAGTAAATAATTCCATAATAAAACATAATCATTGGTATTATACTAGTCGAATAACCACATAATGGTTCAATTACTAGCTTCATTATTAGGGAAGTGCATATGCTGGACATTTGGAAACATTTTTTCAAGGCCTCAACTAATACATCTAAAAATGAATAAGGCCTCATCCAAAACCATATATCACATTGCGAATGGTCTTGGAAAATTCCACTTCTATTTTCATCGTGAGACCTACAGATGAATCGAGGGGCTATAGAATCCCCCAAACATCACAAAATAATTCCAATGAGTTTATCATATGAGCGAGGATAAACATAATAAACATATACATTCATATTGAAACTATCATATGAAATGAAACTAACATTCCCCAATCATAAAACACTAACCATTCAAAGTAATATGGTCAATGGTTTTAGGATAGATCTTCCACAATAAAAATAGTCATAAACAAATAAATAATATATGGTAGATGAATCCTTAAATGATTAAAACTAATAATATTTAATAATCATCATGTGTGTCGAATCAGACAAAAATACTCTTAAAAAATCATTAAGCAATTCTTGAGATAAATAATCTTTTATTTTGAAATGAAGAGTTATTTCGGAAAAATCATTGTACAAAAAAAGAAGTGAAGTAAGATATTATTTCCATAATAAATTGAGTTATTCTATAAATATAACGGTTTCCAAAAATAGATTATAGAGTTCCCTTGAAAATGGTTAATAATTTGAGAAATTCCCATGAATCGGGCTTGTATTTTTGAAACAATTTTGAATGTTTATTTTTTTAAAAAGTGTCACTATCCATAAAATAAGGAATGATTATGGTTTTTGTAAATATATATAAAACTCACACAAAATTAATTATGAGTACATAATAATTTAAAATAATTTCATTGATGTAATTAGACAATGAAAGTATCGCGAATGAAAATGGATGTTCGGGTGGAAAAAACCCTAACCTTAAATACGAATGAGATCCTCTCTTGAACATAGGGTCCTGGAATATGAAATTTATACCTATTAATAACTTGTTACATAACCTAATATACATTTATTTATTTTATAATAATTTTTTTAGTTCATTTATGTTCTTATTGATAAGTTATTAAATTGAATTCTGTCGTTCCAGAGTGTTTGTTTTCTTGATTTTCATAATCGGTTTATTTGTTTTTTTGTAAAGGATTTCATGTGGAATGGTTGTAAATCTAAAGAATTTAAATTACATATTATTGATGAACTTCCATAAATGTTAATGGTCATTTATATCATTTGGTTACATAGAATGGGGATGAATCATTAAAAGAAAACCACTTCGATTATTTGGCAGTATGTGGATTATTATGAACTAGTTTTGTAATATAAATTAATAATATGTACATATACTGGTTCCTAAATATTAATTATGTTATAATAAATATATTATAGAATGTTTCAACCATCTAAATGGTTTCCTGACCATTAATGAAGGATAAATTGAAGAACTAAACTTCATCATCCCCGATGGTTATAAATTAAAGCTTATGGACGTTGATTTCATTTATAAAAATAAAAGGGAGGGAATAAGAATATTGATGATGGTTATTAAATTAAAATTATATAATTCAATTATATATATTATACTTGATTTACAATGGTCATTTGGATAGAGGAGGTGATGAGAGAAAATTGAAAGAGATGAACTTGAAAATAAAATAAAAGTTGAGAGATCCCTTACGAAAATTTGGCAGCCTAACGACGTCGCATAAAATTTATTAAAATGAATTTAAGAGAGAAAAATGGTATCTAATCATATGGGAATGAAAAGGAATGTCATAGGAATACCTAATATCAAACCCCAATATATGATAATGGAAATTCAGTGAGACAACATAAAAGAAGTGTTGACTAAAAGAGGAGGGTGAAAGGTTTCCTTACCTTGTAGAGTAACTACTGAAAATTGAAGGTTGGGACCTTGGGGGATTAAGAGCACCATGGGAGGACTCCAAGGGAGGTTAAAATACTAGATATTAGAGGATTAGGGACTTTTAATGAAATAAAACGAATGGATGAGTGGGTATTTATAGTAAAGAGAGAGAATTTTTAATTAATTTAAAAAGACACCTCATTAGTGGTTTTTTGTAAAACCATGGGCACTCCCATTGTACTTTCCCATGGTATTAGTCACTTGGAAAAAATAAATTATTAATTTACTATAAAAAATTCAACCATCATTTTATTTAATTATTACATCATTATGATGTCATTAAACATACCGAAAACTCAAAACTGTATTTTTACAACTCACAGAAAATTCATGTATTTTGGAAAAATCCCAAAAATACACCCCTACTATTTTTCAATGTGTAGAATTAAAAAAAGATCCATATTTTCCAAAAATAATTTTTTATATATTATTAACTTATTTTTTAAATAAAATAATAGGTAATTAATTTTTTTTAAAGGTATAATTATTTTTATATCACATTGAAAAATTAATTAAGATCTCATAATCTTAGTACCTTAAAAAAATTAAATAAAAGAATTATTTACTATTCAATGGGGTTATATTACTATTCCTATTACTGTTCATAAGGGTATGTTTCTATTAAACGAAATACAAGTTTATCTTATCAAAGTCCAAATGACTTGCGGATTACAACTCTAGATGACCATTTTTTGATATTCAAAACATAGAAGTGGAAAAGTTTTGTTTAAAGACTAGATTATTAAATGTATTGTTTTGTAGAGACATAGTGTTACATTAATTAAATATTTATTTTCAAAACCATGGGGTGTTAGATTCTTCTCTCCTTACAAAAAATTCGTCCTCAAAATTCACAAAATGTTACCTAAAAAGATTTAGGTTTGTCTTAAACATAAACTCCTCAGATTCTAGGATAGAGGGCCTCGGAGCGGCAGCGATCTTCTCCTCTCGCGTCGTTAGGGTTCTCCGCCAGATCTCTTCCCTTCCCCCTCCGGCGTGGTCCGGCCTTGGCGATGGAGTTCTGCCCTGGAATTGCGTCGACGGTTGACAGCGCTGTTGGGCCTGTCTCTAAGCTTCGAGATCTGATCTTTGGCTTTGGATCGACCGATGTTGACTCCGTTTTGAGCAGCGACGACCTCGTCTCTCCTAGCTTCGAGATCCCTCTTTGGCGTTGGTTTGCGTCGGATCTGTGTGGTCTGGTTCTGGGATACCTGCTCGGGGTCGGTTTCCCCTCCAGATCTGGATTCTTTTCGTGGCTTTGGGAGCTTGGTCTCATGCTTGGTGTTCTCAGTGACGGCGTCAGCATTCCCCAGTCCATTGGATCTCGTCACGGCTGTGGTGTACTCTCCGTAATCTTTTGGGTGTTTGCTGCTGGATTTGATGAAGCCTCGTGCTCATCGACGACATGTCATTCACCTCTGAGTTTTCGGCCCGGCTTCATCTTGGCTCGATGCCAGATTTGGTGTGCTCCAGTCTGCTTGGGATCGGTTCTAGTTGCAAGGAGGGGGGAGGCTCTGTGTTTTGATTTTCTTGTCTACTGCTAGTTTTGGGGGCTGCTCTTCAATGCTGCTGCTATTTCGCTGATGTGGGTGAGTTGGGTTGATTGTGTTGGTGGTTTCTTGTTGTTGATTGCTAGGAGGTGCTGCTGCTGGCGGTTGTTCGTGGTGATGGGTGAAGGAGGAACAACCGAGTTGTATGTGGAGCAGGGTGCAACATCAGGGCGGCCTGATAATGGTGATGTGGTGATGGTGAAGTGATGGTGAAATGGTGATGTGGTGAACTCCCTTGATGGTGAAGTCTATGTTGGTGAATCTATTGGAATGTTGGAAATGGTGGATCTCTGCAGTTGTGAGATTTCTGAAGTGTTCGATGTTGTTGTTTTGACTTGATATGTAATTATCATTTTGTTTGGAAGTGTTGATTGGATTTGGGCAAAATGTCCGCCCTCATCCATACCTTTCTTGCTGTAACTTTTAATTTTTTTTTAATAAATAGTCAGAGGTTCTTGCCTCTGACTGAACTTTCCTGGTAAACATAAACTCCCCAGGATTCCATGTTGCTTTCCCCAAGTTATGGTTCCTCCATAGATCCTTTACCAGACGATTCATCTGATTTCTCAATACTCGTTCTTTGGTATCAAGAATCTTGATAGGCTCTTCCCAATATGATAGATCAGACTCAAGTTCTATTTCTTCATAGGTGAGTACATACGTTGGGTCTGGCATGTATTTCCTTAACAATGATACATGGAACACATTGTGAACTTTGGAATGACCTGGTGGCATTTCCAAATGGTATGATATTACTCCAATTTGGTCCATAATTTGAAAAGGTCTGATGTACCCGAGACTTAATTTTCCTTTTTTACCAAATCGTATAATGACCTTCCATTAATATACCTTTAAGAAAACAAGATCTCCTTCTTGAAATTCCAAATCCTTCCTTTACATATCAGTAAAGCTATTTTTCCTAATTTGAGCTGTTTTGATATGGGTTTGGATAATATTTACCTTTTTTGATGATTCCTCATCATGTTCTTAGCCTACAAGCTTTCTCTCACCAACATCATCCTAGCAAGTTGGTGTACTACATTTCTTTCCATATAATGCCTCATATGGTGACATATGAATACTTGAATGGAAGTTATTGTTATAGGAAAATTATTCAAGAGGTAAGCACAGATCCCATAACTTGAAAGTCATGTGAACAGGAACTCAACAGGTCTTCCAATGCTTTAATAGTCCATTCTGATTGTCCATCAGTTTGTGGGTGGTAGGCAATGCTCAAATGAGGATCAGTATCGAGGGCCTTCTGAAGAATTATTCAGAATTGTGGTGTAAAATGTGGATCACGATTAGAAACAATTGATAAAGGTACACTATGATGTATTAAAATATCATTAATATATAGTCTTGCTAAACATTCAAGTGGTAAATCTCCTCTTATAGCACGAAAATGTACTGATTTTGTAAGATGATCATTAATGACCCATATCGCATAATTCTTCCTCGGAGTCTATGGTAGCCCCATGAAAATGTCTGTTACAATATAATCTCATTTCCATGTAGAAATAGTAAGGGGTTTTATGACTCCTCTTGGATGTTGTCTTCCAGCCTTCACCTTTTGACCAACCAAACATCTCGACACATAATCACAAATCTCCCTCTTCCCGTTTTCATACAAAAATGTTCCTTTAGATCTCTATAAATCGTTGTGATTCCATGGTGTATAGGGAAATTAGAGATATGAGAATCATCTAATAGTTCTCTATTTATCTCAGGAATAGAGGGAACATAAATCCTCTTTCCTAATTTCAAAATTCTACCTTCATATATGATGTCAATCAAATTCTTATCATTTACACCTGTAATTTTCTTTTGAAACTCCTCATTATCAGCCTGAGAACTATTTATCCATTCTGGTAAATAAGGTTTGGAAACCAATTGAAAAATTAGTGATGTGTTACCTTCTATGATAAATCCCAAATCCATCTTTACTAGATCCATGAACAAATGATCCCTTTTAACTCTCATGTTTTTCAGAATTCTATTTTCCTTTATTCTCAAAGCATCTTCCAACATATTTTCCTTCCCTAGGTTATAGTGTATTCTGCAAACATAATCTTTGAGTAGCTCAATCCATCTCCATTGTCACATGTTGAGTTCTTTTTATGAGAAGATATATTTGAAACTCTTATGATCTGTATATATTTCAAAATTTTCACCATAGAGGTAATGTCTCCAAATCTTCCGAGCAAAGATTATCACTACTAACTCAATATCATGAGTTGGATAGTTTTTTTCATGAAATTTTTATCTACCTAAATGCATAGTCAATAAATCTATCATTCTACATAAGGAAACATCCAAATCTTTTCTTTGATGCATCGCTAAAGATCACAAATCCCTCATTCTCTGATGGTAGAGTCAAGATTGAAGCATTCACTAATATTCTCTTCAATTCTTTAAAACATTCTTCACATTCCCTTGTCTATACTAAATTAAGCCATTTTCTTATAATCTTGGTCATTGGGTTGGCTAAACGGATGATTTTATGAATAAAACACGGTTAATAACCTTTTAAATCAATAAAACTACGTACCTCAGTTATGTTCATTTGAGTAGGCCATTCTTGCATAGCCTTTGTCTTCACAGGATCTAAAGATATTCCATCCTTAGAGACAATGTGTCTTAGGAAGGAAATAGATTTGAGCAAAAAAACACACTTCATATACTTTCCATATAATTCATTTCTTCTTTGAGTCTTCAGAATAGTGCGCATGTGATTTTCATGATCTTCATAGCTTTTAGAGTATACCAAGATATCATCAATAAACACCACCACAAAGTCATCTAGATATTTCATGAGAACTTTTTTCATTATATCAATGAGAATATATTGTTAATTAGTTTTTCCAAAAGGCATTACTGTAAACCCGTAATGCCCGTACCTGGTTCGGAATGCTGTTTTTGGAATGTCTTCCTTCCTCACATGAAACTGATGATATCATGATCGAAGATCAATCTTCAAAAAATATTGGTCTTTATGAAGTTGATCAAATAAATCATCAATGTGAGTTATGGGATACTTGTTATTTGTTATCATAACATTGAACTCCCTATAGTCAATGCACTACCTCATAGAACCATATTTCTTCTTAATAAAAATAATGAGGGCACCCCATAGAAAAAAGCTAGGAAGAATAAATCCTTTATCACACAATTCGACTAGTTATTTATTTAGTTCCACTAACTCAACAATGGTCATTCTATAAGGGGTCTTTGTTATTATCCTTGAACCAGGAATTAAGTCAACGGAAACTCAATTTCCCTATCAGGAGAATGTCCAGGTAAATCCTCTACAAAGACATCAATATATTCTTGAACAAAAGGTACATATTCTATTTGAACATTACTTTACTCACCCATAGTTATTGCATTACCTTCCTACCCAATGATTGAATTAAGTATAGATACTAAAGGTGGATCTATATGAGAACTAGATGGTGATATTTCTGCCCTAAATATAAGAAATTCCTTATCGTCATTAAAAATTGTTCCCTCCTTCTTCTTTTAATAAATTTTGGCATCACGATCCAAAAGCCAATCCATACCGAGTATTATATCAAATTCAATCATGGGTATGACAATAAGATCAGAAGATAAAGAATGCTTGTATGCCATAATGGTAACTAATTCACAATTTTTTTTGGCAATGATACTTCCTTTATGACTTTTGACTAACAACTCCCTTAATAAATAAAATTAGAAATATCTAATTTTCTTTGAAAACTGGGAAGATAAGAAAGAATGAGATGATCCAGAATCAAATAAAGCATTGGATAATTTTGAGGAATCAATTAAAGTACTTTCCACCACATCATTTGGAACTTCAACCTCTTCAGTTGTGATCACATAAGATTGGCCTTTCTCCCTTGGAATTTTCTGTGTCATGTTTCATTGATGCTTTGGACAATCATTAGCACAGTTCCCAAACTCTCAAAAATTATATCATTGAACATTAATAGATTATTTCTTCCCCTTGTAGTCACCAGTAATATGGAATTTCTGTCCACATTTTTAGAATACTTCATTTCATTATAAGCATACACTAGGGTGTTTCCTTCCACAATTGTCATAGTGTGGAAATTCAACTCTTCCCTTTTTCCTAGTTTCATAATTTCTATTCCCAATGTTTTTAGCATCACTCTTCTTCTCTTGTTTTCCCTTAAAGTCATAAGACTTAAAGAATTCATTTTCTAACTTGATAGAAAATGAAAATATATCTTCATATGATGAGAAACTATGGGACACAAGATCCCACATAAGGAATTGATTTAATCCATCAAAGAATCAATTAATTTTTCTCGTTGTATTTTTTTATGTAGTCCACAACAAGTCTTTCCAACCTTGTAAAGTTAGCTTGATACTTTTCAACATTCTCATCTTCCATTTTCCTCAAATTCAGAAATTGTTGTTCCATATCTGCTCGTTGTTCATGAGGAAAGTATTTCTCTATGAATTTTTTCTGAAGGTATCTTCATTCCATCTCTTATATTTCATCCTCTTCCATTGTGTTCTAGATTAATGACCCCCAATGATTTGAATCTCCCGATAGAAGATCAACATCCTTAATGACCTTATATTATTCCTTACATCCCAAAGTGATAAATATATTCTATAGGGAACTAATCCACTACTAAGATACAAATGAGTCTATATCCCCATTGAATGTTTGTGGTTGTTGTCGCATAAACCAATCTAACATATCTCCCCTATGTGGTGGATCTGAATGCTCAATATGGGTAAGGTGATTATTCATAACCTGAGTATGTTATCCCAATATAATTATAAGTTACTCACCACTGGAGCTAACATCATTATCTTTCATTGGAGGGAAATCCCTAGAGGGGACACACGTGTTCGTACGGTTTCCATTACTTCCACTAGGAGCCATTTCTAAATAATGGCATACACTAGATAATGGTATAAATCATAATGTATAATCATAACTTAACAAAATACTTAACATAAATTGAGATCCTATGTATGGATAATCACACAATAAAAAAATGGTTTCTTTGAGGGAAAATTTACATTCAAATCCTTTATAATGGCTAGTAATGAAAACATGAATTATCCTAAGAATATCTCATGGGAGTTTCAATGCAAAGAATGCAGCAAGGCCCCTTTTTGTGTACTAGGACACCTTGGGTTGGGCCCAAAACTCGTTTTCGGAGATTTCTCTCCTAGGTACATCTATGCGAGAGCCACCTCTACCTATTTGCATCCAGATAGATATGTAATTTCGAGAAAGATCCACATAATCTAATCCTTAAAAAAATATCAGGAAGTTCTTGTTTGATTATCCTTATATACTATATTAGGGATTGGTTCCCCAATCTACATTTTCTAAATCTAGTTTCTTAGTTTTCTACTGAACTTTCTCTGATACCAACTATAAATACTCCACCCCAGTTTCCCAGAGTTGGTGCCTTATTTTATTACATTGGCATATAAAAAAGGAATATTAATCCTTAAAGACCAAGTAGTTTAGTAGATTTTGGAAAAAATATATATAAATAAGTTCAAAATTATATATTGAAAGAAAAATAACACTAATTTGTTCAATTATTAATATCCGTGCCTCCTAGATTATGATGTAAAGTCATTCATAATTTATTTCTTCACATACTGAGAATATAAAACATAAGAAAGGGGTGAGATCAAATTCTCATTAAGAGTAATTAATAAAACAGAAGATAAGATAAACAATATACATGGTGAATAATGGAAAACAAATGCCTTTAAAAAAATAAACCTGAACACATTATGGTACGGATATGAGGTGAGTAAATAGTGCCATAATAAAACATAATCATCGGTATTATACTAGTCGACTAACCACATGAACATTAAATTAATATCTTCATAATGAAAGAAGTGAATATTCTGGACATTCTGAATCATTTTTTCATGGCCTCGGACAAGATGTCTAAAAATGATTAAGGCCTCTACCAAAACCATATTTCACATTGGGAGAGGCCTCAACCAATTCTATGTTAATTTGTATCCTGAGACCTACCGATGCATCGAGGGGATATAGCAGGCCCCACCCATCACTTTATAAGTCCAATTCATTCCTCATATGAGTGGGGATAAACGTAAACAACATATACATTCATATTGAAACTGTCATATGAAATTTAACCGACTTTCCCTAATCAGAAAACACCAACCATTCTGATTATTATGGTGAAGGGTTTTAGGATATATCGTAGACAATAAAATTAGTCATAAAACATTAAATAATATATGGTAGAAAAATTCATAAATTATTAAACCCAATAATACATAATAATAAATAAGAGTGCTGAATTAGATGCAAATACTTTTATCAAATCATTAAGCAATTCTCGAGATAAATACTCTTTTATTTTGAAAAGAAGAGTTCCTTTAGAAAAATATTTGTATAAAACCATATGTGAAGATACATAGTATTTCTATAATAAAATGAGTTATTTTATAAAGGTAGTGGTTTCCAAAAATATATTATAGATTTCCCTTGAAAATATGTAAAAATTTGAGAATTTCCCTTGAATCAGGCCTGTATTTGGAAACAATTTTGAATGTTTTTTTAAAATGTGTCACTATCCAAAAAATTAGAAAGGATTATGGGTGGTTTACATATATAGAATACTCAAACATAATTTATTAGGAGTAAATAATAATAAATAATAATTTCATTGAGGTAATTAGACAATGAAAGTAACCCAAATGAAAATGGATGTTCAGGTGGAAAAACCCTTACCTTATGTCTTAATGTGTTCCGATCTTGACCTTAATGTCCTAGAATATGAAATTTAGACTTATTAATAACTTATTTCAAAACATTATATAAATATTTTTAGTTTATAATAATTATTTTAAGTTCATTTATGTTCTTATTGATAAGTTATTATATTGAATTGTTTCATTTCGGAGTGTATGTTTTCTTGATTTTCATAATCGGTTCACTTGTTTCTAAGTAAAAGAGTTCATGTGGAATGGTTGTAAGTATCCAGAATTAAAATAAATTATTATTTATGAAAATACAGAATTGTTAATGGTCATTTAATTCATTTGGTCAAATGGAATGAGGATGAATCATTAGATGACAACCACTTCGATTATTTGGCAGTATTTGGATTATTATGAACTAATTTTGTAATAGAAATTAATAATATGAACATATATTGGTTCCTGAATATTAATTAGGTTATAATAAAAATATTATAGTCCATTTCAACCAAATAAATGGTTTCAAGACTATTAATGAAGGAAAAATTGAAGAATGAAACTTCGTCATCCATGAAGGTTATAAATTGGAACCTCATGGACATTGATTTCATTTATAAAAATAAAAGGGAGGGAGTAAGAATATTGATGATGTTTCTTCCATTAAAATTATATAATTATAGTATATATATTATACTGTAGTTATCATGGTCATTTTTATATAGGAGGTGAGGAGAGAAAAAGAAAAGTGATGAACATGAAAATAAAAGAATATTTGAGAGATCCCTTATGAAAATTCGATAGCCTAACGACGTCGCTTAAAATTTCAGTATATGAATTGATGAGATAAAAATAGTTTCTCATCATATGGAAATAAAAATTATAGCATTGTTAATACATAATATCAATCACCAAAATATGATAATGGAAATTCAAAGAGATAACATAAAATAAGTGTTGACTAAAAGAGGAGGGTGAAAGGTTCGCTTACATTATAGAGTAACTCCAAGAACATGATTTGTGGGACCTTGGAGGATTAAGGATACTTTTTAAGAAATACTATGGAGGTAAAAACACCAAATCATCGAGGATGTCTTATTTTAAATGAATTAAAACGAATGGATGTGTGGGTATTTATAGTAAAATAGAGATATTTTTTTATTAATTTAAAAAGACACCTCATTAGTGTTTTTTGTAAAACCACGGGCTTGAACATGGTATTTTCCCATGGTATTATACACATGGGACACATAATATATTATTTTAATATACAAAACTCAGCCATATTTTATTTTAATTATTACATTATTATGAGGTCATTAAACAAATCGAGAACTCGAAACTGTATTTTTACTATTCACAAAAATTCAAGTATTTTAGAAAAATACCAAAAATTAACCCCTATGATTTTTCAACATGTTGAATTTAAAAATAATCTCCATTTTTTCAAAAATATTTCTCTAAATAATATTAATTTAATTTTTAAATAAAATCATAGTTAATTCGAAAAATAACAATTTTAAAGGTATAATTAGTTTTATATTACATTGAAAAATTCATTAAGATATCACTTTATTATTACCTTAAAAAATACAATAATATCATTATTTACTATTCATAAGGGTGATATTTATATTCATAAGGGTATGTTACTATTGACCAAAAATCATGTTTATCTTATCAAACTCAAAAGGACTTACTGATCACAACCCTTGATGACCGTTTTTCAAAATTCAAAACATAGAAGAGGAAAGGTTTTGTTTAATGACTATAGTATAAAATGTATTGTGTTGTAGGGTAATAGTGTTTCATGCATTAAAAATTTATTTTCAAAAAAATGGGGAGTTATAAAAAATATTCACCTTTAGATAGATTTCATCCGAACAAGCTACAATGAGAGAATTCTTTGTTTCAGCATCAGCCTCATGCATGTTACTATCTATATCAGTCATAAATAGTCATATTTTACCAATTTTACTCGGTTCACCACTAAGGGATCATCCAAGGAGTATAAACTGATAGTTTTTCTATCATACCTAAACCCACTATTCTTTACTAAATATTGAATACAAAACTTCAATCACAGTCACAGTGTTATATTCACACCACTATTACTATATTATAGGGATATATCACTGCATCCCTTGGAACACATTAATTGACTCCCCTAGCTCACTGACTTGATAGAAGTCTTCCTCAGTTTATCAACATGAATGCCGCTTTAATGAATTGACATTAAAGTCTTTGTACATGCCTAGAATGAGACTCTTCTTGAACAACAAATATGAATTGATGATCTTCAGAATATCTGTTCACTTTAAAACTGATGTTCAAAAACTTCCTTTTGTGAAGCTCCTTTTCAAAGCTCCTTGATGAATCTCAACCAGTCACAAAGCTCCTTACCTTCACCGGACAAACTTCCTTCACAATGCACTACTGCCTCCATGGTACAAACTCTTTTGTGAATCTGACATAGTAAAAGCTGAATACCCTATCATCATGAATCACCATTTACTCCAAAGAATTGGGATCACTAAAGACTTATAATCATTTCATGATTCTCAAGATCTCATAGAATGAAATATTCATGAAGATAAATTAGCTTTGTGAAATTATGGAATTTATGAATTGTACTTAAAAAACTCATTAGATTTGAAGGGGGATAATGTCATATTTATAGGATCTACTGTTCGCGATGCTCCACTACCTCTTCATGGATTTTTTGGATCATTAAAAAACAACTCCACATAGATACTTCTATAGTGAATCTCTATGAAAATTTCTCATTTGTGATGTTCATTGTAATCATAGTTCTTTCTATCAAAACCTTCATGCCGCTGTGAAGATCATATTCTCTTAATCGTGGATATTAATGCCACTGATCACGATGCTTTTCATAATCATAGAGAAAACTGTAAAAATTACTTAATCCTTCATGAAACAAAAATCACATATCCCATATTTGAAAAAATTATTCTTTTCTATATTTTCATATGGTCTTCAAGAAAAAAATATTTTAACATTGAAAACCATTGATATGTTGGGCCACAAAAATTGGGAAAGCCTTTAGAAAAAATTCCACCTTTAATATCATTGTCATCTTGAATAGTAATATCCCTTTCTTTGAAAACTACTAGATCTCACATGTGAGGATTGATAAAAAAACAAACCATAATCCATTTCTATCCAATAAAAGACTTGGTTTAAACATCTAAATGGAATCAATATGAACTCATAGTGCCCATACCTCATAAGAAAAACATTATTCATGATATCCTACTTCTACACCATAACTTAATAATATCTCGACCACATATCCACCTCAGATAAGTATTTTCCTCCATGTAGTTGATCAAACAAGTTCTAAATCCATAGAAAATGACAATTTTTCTTTTTCATGATCTTGTTGAGCTTGAAATAATCAATGAAAATGCACATTTACCCATCCTTCTTCTTAAAGAAAAGGATTGTTGTACCGAATGGTGAAGCACCTGAGCATACGAGTCCTTTATGAAAATTATCCTATTGTTGTTTCTTTATTTCCTAATGTTCCATAACATCCATCCTATACATATTATTGGATATTAGAAACACCCTAGGTATAAATTTTATTGAAATTTAACCTCTCGTATAGTAGGAAGACTATACAATTCCTAGATTCTCAATATAGATAGTGATTTCCTTCTAGCGGTAATTTATATTGGCTCTCTATAGGGGAATCCAACCCATGCCTAGAATTGAGTCAAATTCAACAAAAGGGAGTATGAAAAGTTTCACTGATATGTTCAACCCAAAAATATTTATAAGAGGGATTTATATACATGGGATGAAATAATTTTCCCATTCTCTATTTTCAATGAAATTCTTATTTTTATAATTTGTAGTGGTGTTTGGATTGTTCTAATAAACTATTTTTATATGAAGGAATGCATCAAATTAGATTAAAAATAATATTCACTATTCATGAATGAATAACTAGCATAAATATCACCACTTCATTTTTTGGATCCACCTCTGTGGTCATGATAGAAAAATCTCTCTCTTATTACCTCAAAGGATTTTGGTTCTAACAAAAAAACCCTTTTTTAGGGCACTTGTTTGAAAAGTTCCATGGTTACTTGTAGTTGAAGGAGCGAGTAACCTTTTAAGGGTTTAATGGAGCATTCATTATCTCTATTACAGTGGGGGTTTCTCCTATTGTTAATAACTTGCTGAGTTTCTTTCTCTTCCACACTTAAATTATTTCCTAGTTCCCATTTGGAAATTTATAGGGTGTATGTTTCTTCACCATTTACAAGTGGAATTTTTAAATTTCATACGACCACTAGATTTATGCATTAGACCACCAAAATTAAACTCCACTTTCCACTTTTTATACCCCTTATACCCTTGGGATTTTCCAATTTCCATTTTGACTTTGGGGGAACATTGGAACATTTTATCATAGCTTTCAAATTTGTAGATCACCAAGGATTTTAATATACATGGATTTAACCCACCATATAAGTGGTCAACCTTTACGCTGGTGGTAATGACAAAAAAGGTGTATCATGAATGTATTGTGATGTTTAACCCAAATTACACAATAGATTTATTATCTTTTTTTCTTTAGGTCAAGGAAATCACATTCCATTTTAAGATGTAGAGTGTGAAGAAAATATGTGTAGAATTATTTTTGGAATTTATTCCACTAAATTGTTTTGATACCTTCTCCAAGATTTGGATTTGGGATAAATTTACACCATTGATCACATTCTCCTTCAATAAGATAAATAGCCAGAAGTACCATCTCTCGTTAGGGACATTGAAGGATAAATTCAGTCTTCTCTATAGAGTTGATCCATTTTTCTAGGATTATGGGATTAGATGATCAAATTAAAGTTGGAGAAATTTGTTGCATAAAGCTATCAATTTCATCATGTTATCTCTTAGTAGAGTTTGGAAACTCCTCTTGATCTAGGTTTCAATTCATAACATGAATTGTATAAGAGAGTATCATGAAATAGATTTCAATTATTAGTCCCAAAATATTGGGCATCTTTTTGGGGTAGTCATCACGTTTCCCTTTAGAATGGTAGTTAACCTGATTCCTCCAATTACCAGACAAAATATTGAATAAAGGGAAAATTAGGGATGATTGTTTTAAACTATTAAACACATAATTGTGAATCCAATAAAAATAATGGGATAACATATAAATTTTATTTATCACCTTAACTTATGTATTTCTAATAATCAATATATGTTATCTACGATCTATTTCCTAACATATATTCATATGGGAATGTTTTTTTTGTTCCATTAGTAATTATTTTTAATATGATTATGAATTTACCAAAGAATTCCCATAGAGAGTCTCAAACCAAGTGCACAGAAAGGACCATTTTCATGTACCAGATTACCCCATGTCAGGCCTAAAACATCTTGTTGGATTTGTTACTTTTAGGTACATCTGTTCCTGAACCATGTCCATGTGTAGTATCCAAATAGGGATGTATTTTATTGATAAACCTCTTAATCTATACCTACCAAAATTTAGGGATTTTTTATACAGAGTCTTATCCCTATGTAATTCTCTAGAGTTCTATAATCATAAGGATTTTTATATAGTTTTCTAATCCTAATCCCAAAAATAACTAAACATGTCCTTTGATACCAACCATAACAACCATAGTCTGTTTTTCACATTTAAATATGATTTATTACATCAAATTACACTTAATACATCCCAGAATATCGATGGGTCTAATTGTATTTGGAAATTAGGTACATTACATAACAACTTAAAACATGAAAAGAAACATCTTTATTTAATTTTTTTTAACATGACCAAAATGTTCCTTTGTAATTAACACTACACGGGATAACCTGAGGAAAAAAATAATAAAATGGTGTGCTATAAAGACCAAAATGGGAATCAAAAAGTAATAAAATGAAGATGAAACTACATGTTAGAAAATAATCATATCAATAAAGCATAAAAAAACATGTATAATAAGGCATGATATAGCATGATAATCAGAACATGGGAAATGTGGCAACAACTTAAAACATTGCATCATAAACATAGGTCAAGGATAAACCCACCAAGTAATCATGGTTGAAAATTTAATACAATTTAATAAGTTATAAACCCTTTCACAACATGATTTATCATTATGATTAATATTACCTAATGCATTGGAGTGCTATTGAATTCTATGCACACTCATCAGAGTAATTTTATTTTCATGCTTATGTGTTCCACATAGATTAATCAACGTGGATTCATTCATCTCCATAATTGATTCCAAGATTATGGAGTGTGGAATACATACATGTGAGTCTAAAATAAATGAATTATATGTTTATAAATATGAATAATCATGATATAAAATGGGTATAGTATTAACTACACAATTGTTTGGTAATGGAAAATCAAAGTGCAATTTTGGAAGCATAACACTGTCACATAAAATTTCATAAAATGTGTTGATTAAAAATAAACGATTATATCATCATTTATAAATAAAATGTAAATTCAGGGGGATATGGGAAGAAATTTCCCTTTATAAGGAATTGGATATAGAAGGTGTAACATAATAAAGAAACATGAAGAAAGAGTAGAAAATAAAGATCCCTTACAAAATTTAATCACGGTAAAAGGGTGAAAAATAGTTCATAAAAAGGATAAAAAAAGAGCGAAAGGGGTTCCCATAATATATAAATAAAATTTAATTTATGTGGGATATGAGATATCCCTACATAAGCATATGGAAATTAACATATATAACATTAAAAGGAGTTCTTGAGAAAATAAGAGAGTGGATGATCCCTTGGAGAAATTATGGCATAATAATGACATAGGTAAGGGTATAAATGATATAGGATAAATGATATCCCACTAACATAATATAAATTGGACATTAATATAATTATTTTAAATGAATGAAAATATAATGAACAGAAATTAACAATACTAATTTAAAAAATGTTCTGAATTTAAAGAAGGAGATAAAGGTGGGGATCCATTACTCCAATGTGTCACTCCAAAGGCTTAGAAGGGGATTATGGAAAGATTTGGGCACATTGGGAGGACTCTAGGGAGCACAGGTAAGAGTGTCGATGTTATCCAAGGAGTTTGAGTGATGATAACTGGGAGATCCTATGGGGTTATATAGGAAAAGAGGACGATTCCTTTATTATTTGGGTTTTGAAAACTACTTAATAAAATATCCAAAACCAAATTCCATCCCATGGTTTTTTCCAATGGTTTCTTCTAAATGAGAGTGTTATAAATTATTTTATAATTTCAAGGTCTTAAATTATAAAAATATTACCATTGGAGATGTGGAGGTGAGTCACAATCTTAAAGAAATAAATTTAAAATCTTAAAATATATTATAAGTCTTATATGATTCATGAAGGATTTAAAAAATAAATAAAATAAACATAAAATCAAATTATTTTAATTTCAAAACATATATTTTGTCATTTAACCCACTTATATTATTTATTACATCACTTTTGAGTCATTGTGATGTCATAAAACACAAACTATATTTATACAATATTTAATTTGTACCAAAAAATTCGACTCTCTTAGAAAATTATAAAAAATTAATTTTTGGATAATTTCTACATCTTGATTCCAAATACAATATTCATTTTATCTAAATAATTTTATAAATATGTTATTTTTCATTTTTATATAAAAAATGACATTTATTGGAAATCCTGAGTTTTAAATGATAACATTTTTTTGAACCCTGATAAAAATTACATTTGACTTCATAAAAATCATACGATCATTTGTATTTAGTAAAAATTATTTAATAATAATATATTATTAAAATATTATATATTTTAAAAATAAATTATTTCATCTAAATAGACACCTTAATTAACCAAAAATTATTTTTGTGTTTTATGAAATCTAAATAAAAATAATTTATAAAGTAACAATAATAGGATGAAAATAGATTAATTGTTCTATAAAAACTAATGTCTATATTCCTATTTCTATGGTCTTGAAACATATCCCTTTAATAAATTTCTATACACCCTATGAGTAAGGTGTTCAATGGTGGGTCTTTTGGGGTCATTCGACGAATATGGTTTTGGTCATGATCATGATGATCTTGAACTTATCTCATAAACAGTTTTTATCATGCTTAAGTTGTTCAATATCCACTCGAGATTGGTCTAGGGAAAAGCACAAAAATTATATATATTTTTTAATCACTAAGAAATGAGTTTCATACGGTATGATCCAACTGATTTAGGATAACCCTTCTTTTGTATATGACACATGGATTATTTAAAAAACCTCTATTTATACTAGTCATGTGATCATTATTCAATAACTATATTATCAAATTTAATGACACCGAACAATCATTAAAATCCATTTTTATATAATAATACAAAATAACTGAATGTGTTTTTTATAACTATAATACATTTAATTATATCCAAAAGGTTAATTTTATTCATAATATTTTGGATCATTATAGTGTTGGTATTTATTAAGTTTAACAAAGGGTTTTACATATACTGGTATGAGTCAGGATCAAAATTACGGTGTCTAATAATGAAATAGGATAATGTGTGTGCTTATTTGTTGAGATAGTTAGTATGTAGGAGGAAGAATTAACCCCCACAATATTTGGACACAACAATAGTTTTTTATTCCTTTATGAGTGGGAGAAATTACCTATTCAATGAATGGGTTAATTTTATTTAGATCATAGGATCATATGAGTTACATCCTCACTTAGTGATATTTGAACCAAAAGAAGTAGATATGGGTGGAGTATATACAAAATTTATTTTTTAGTTATATTATACAGTCAACAAGGGTGGTATTGTGTCACATGACTTGATCCAAAATGATAAAGTGGTGAATTAATCAGAATACTAATAAAATCTGATGAGATTGACGGCAAGTTTGAATTTTTTTTGATCGCGAAGCTAGAAGTGGTATGATGCTACACTAGACTGATATATCTTCAATTATTTTGGTCTATGTAAAGATGATAAAATAGATTTATGCAGAATTTAACAAATTTAGAGATAGTTGAAATAGTGGAGAGTCCATCAAAGGGTGGTCCCTAGTTACATACATGACAATATTCTTTAGATAAAGAGTGGTCAGTCCATTAGGTTTAAAGAATCATGTTACATGCATGTTCCATAATTCTAGTTTCTCTGTTCTTCCAGGAGGGAGATGTATATGAAATGATAAATATTAATGTATCTAAGTATGTCCCCTAGTATTTGGATTGTCAGCAGATAACGGCGTAACATAAATTTCCTTTGGGGGGTATATATCCCTGACTATGACAATATGAAAATGGGAAGACATCATGATAGAATATATGATCATATTTACTATATCACAATTGAGTCATGATGGGATATTATTATTTGACAAATGAATATTTAATTTAGACTATTTATTTAACATTCATAAGATATTCTCATTAAATGAACTAGGAATGCTATATATAGATGAGTTGGTCGAGATTCATGGAGTTCTTTCATCTATAATGTTAGGTAGTGTTCACTAATATAGATCCAGATTATGGATAGGGATACATAATACAATGAGAACTCAATTATTTATGAGTAACTTATATCATCCTTTGATGGATAGCTAGATAAGATAAACTATATATTTTTAAGGGCATGCATCAAGATTATATACTAGATTTTGGGATATTATAGGAGGATAACGTGACTTTGGTAGATTTCACATATAATAATATATATCAATAATCAATTTATATGGATCTATTCAAATTTTTATATGGGAGACTAATTTTATTGCTGTTTTATTTTGAATAATTAGAAGAGTTATTTTTTGGTCCCTATTTTGGTGCAGGAGATAAAATTTTAGGTTCACCTTATTTGGATGTGCTTAATGATAAAATATAATTAGAAGAAGAATTATGACAACCATAATTTATAATTTTTTGAGTGTGTGGTTTGGGAGTCAATATATTGGGAAGAATGGGAATTTTCCACCCTGATATGTGATCCCTTTTTGCGAATGTTTTGTTAATCAAAAATATGAATTTCTCATGGATTTTATACAAAAGTATACTATAATACACAACATGTTTTATATGTATTAGGAAAGTATGTATCAAATCTATCTATATTATGATAATTCAAATAAATAAATCGGTTTGGAGACAAATATGACCTTTTTTAATGGAAAGTATAGATTTTTGATAGTTTAGAGAAGATATTGAGAAGGAAGAGTATTATGCCAGAGAGAGGATTATGTAAACATGATTAAATTCCACCCAATATTTAGTATACAGAGGATTTAATATTATTTTAATGTATTGTGTTATTTTTTGATATTAAATAATTGTGTTTTTTCATTGATGAAAGGTATTACGAAGGAAATAATTTCTAGATCTAGGGGTTTATAGGTAACCTACCCTCTGAATTTTGTTTTTTTTGATATATTTTGGAGTTTTTATAAGAGGATTGAACACTACATGATTGAGGTGAAAGGTCCCAAATACATTTTAGTGTGATCATATAGGTCACCAGGGAGGATGTAACGACTTTATGGTTGGTTCATGGTCTGAAGTGACTATTATACTTAACCATGTATCCCTAGGTATGTGGTTAGTGGTTCTTGGGTAGTCAGTATTCAGTTCTGGATAACTGTATAACCTAACCATGTATTATAGTTTGTATCTATTTATTTTGATATTAAAAACAAGACTAGTCACTCATAATAATAATTAGACACCCTAATTTGACTTAAAAAATGTTTTGGTTCATCGGAAGAAATATTAGAGATTTTTCATCGCTTATTGATACCTTTATCTCAATGATCCATTAGATCAACATAATATTTGAGGTTTAACACCACTGATCTCACTTGTGTTTTGATTCTATATATTTTTTTCAATTTAAATTATTTCTTCATTGGATTGATCTATCCATTTTATATCAGAATAAACATTTTGGAATTTGAATTTTAATCATGAATAAATGAATCATGACCTTTTTTTACTTTTTTAGTGTTAAGAGGATGGGATCACAGTTGGTGAAATTGAATCTAGGTTTTGGGATATGTTTAAATTCATAATTTAATATGGTTGTCTTTTTAATTACCCAAAGGATTATGATTCCTTATTGTGTGATTTATGTGATCTTATTACATTTTCTTATACTACACATTTCATAAAATAATCAGTTAAATTTATTTTATTAATGGATGGTTTCAATGTTTTTATAAAGGTGGAGTTTTCATTTAAACTGTGAGAGTTGTATTCTATATTGTTTTTTAGTTAACCATTTGAGTGGGGATGGAATGGGATTTTAACTAAACTCACGGTTTTTAGGATTACACATTGTTTTGTGAAATTTATTTTTGTGTAATATGAAATTGGTTAGATTTATGGTTTTATTTTAATGGATTTAGTTGGGTAATTTTTTTGAGAAGTAAATAAGTTTAACTAATTAGATTTGTAGGGCATGAAAAATGATTTGCATTTTTCAAGTATATATGAAAAAGTTGAGGAGTTTTCCATATGGGATTATTTTTAGCTTGGTGTGATATGGATTATAAGATCCATGAAATTTGAGAAAAATGTTGGTGGGTGATGAAAAAAATGAGTGTATGATATGATCAGAGGAAGAAAATTATTTTATATAATTATTTATTGATATTGTAAAATTTTCATATACTGGTGGTTGTTGTCTATATATTGGGGGGGTGGGAGATGTGTTACCTGTTGTGGAAAATAATTGATTGTATTATTTTTTTCTTTACTTTATCCTTTAACTAGTTTGAGATGAACAATTTGGATTAAATTTTTATGCATATTTCTTTATAAAATTAGATATATGGTTGGGGATGATCCTAAATGGGATTATATGAGTGTAATTTTTGAAAATCATTATGGATATTTTAACTCACCCATACCAATACATCTCAGCTTACATATATATATATTCTGTCATGATGCATGTAAGTGATAAAATCAAATGTTCCTTGGTGAAGGACCATAAGACAAGTGTTTATGGTGGATTTGAAGGTTCTTAGCCACATTCTATAGGAGGAGTTGGACCATTCGCATTCAGTTGGGATTCAATGTATCATCTGTCATATCATATTGGGACATGTGCCTTATTTATTGTTTCTGATATACTACATTTTGATTTTAGTTACTCCAAATGGGGTTTTGAAGTTAGTATTAGGTTTCAAATGGAATAATTTTTTTATCATATATATGTTTGTTATTTTTTAGAAACATTGATTCTCTATTGATTTTGTTTATCCCTCAGTGTTATTTTCTAATACCTGGAGATCAGTGAATGAACCTATGACCTTGTGGTGATCCCAATTTGGGTCTTAGGGTTTGGGATCTCGATCTAGGGTAGTTATAAAAATAACGTGTTTAAGCTATAATATAGAATGTAAAACCTTATAAAATTAATAAAAATTTTAAAATTAATACCAAAAGGGATGAGGAAGAGAAGGAGAATAAAATATATTTAAAAGTTAATAATAGTGGGAGAAGGGAGATGTTACTCAATGTTAATTGATGTTTTGATATAAGTAAATAAGAATGTGAAAAATGGGAAGAAATGAAGAATATATGAATAATATATTAGAAGAGGGGAGGGGGTTACAAGGAACCTGATTAGGGGAAAGGTATGTGTTTTTTAAATAAACAATAATTTTATGCTAAAAAATTAAGGGGTTTTAAACTGTTAATGTTTAAACCCCCATGAGACTATCGATTTATTTATTAACTATTTTGGGGGTGTTTAGACATTTTCTGATGTTTCAAGAAAAAATATATAATTTGAGAAAATTATAATATGGAGGATACCCAAAATAAATAAGGATCATTGCGACATATTTTACTAAGCCAGGACCATTGTGTGTTTTTGAAAAGGATCAGAGGCCATGATATAGAGATGAGGGTGCATCATGGAGAGTGTTGTGTGTGAGATAATTGCTGTCTAATAGGGAGAAAAAAATGCAGGGATATGACTATTCCATGGCGAGTGAATAGAGGTAGAGGGGGTATTCCATGATGTGGATTTCAAAAATTTTCCACAAGGGGTTTGGGTTTTCCTTGTGTGGATCCCCTTAACACTAGAGGCTGTAACATAGAGTAGGGGGCTGTGATGTAGAGGTTCAATTGGGAGGAGCTTAGCAGTATATTGGGAGTAAGATGTTCCATGGGGAGTTGGTGCTCAAGGCTATCAATCCTTATTGTTTAGGGTTCTACAAACTATATCTAGGTAGGTTGAGCTATAAGAGGGTTCTAGGAAGGCAAATTAATCTATAGAAGGTAGTCCATACCACAAACCCTGCCTACCTTGTTTTATTAAAGGTGAATAGTTTCTTTTTCCAATGTCATTTTTATGTGATTACTACCCCTTAAACATTCCCATTCGACCAGGATAGGTTCGTTTCCTAGGGATCCATACCAATTATTCTTATTCATTATTATATTCTTATACATTGATAAAAGTGGGTTTCTTGATCTATATCTCTCAGTTCTTATCCATTTTCTTTTTTTCATATTTTTATACCATTATATATTGTTTTATACCTTTTATATGAAACCCTAGGGGATTATATGGTCAAATTAGGGTTTGTGTGTTGAATTAATTTGTGGATTTTTATATTTAAGTGTTTTTAGGGATCATTATTTCTTGTTAGACACTTCTATATTGAAAGTAATGATTTATGATTTTTTCAACACCAAATCAAGGTGAGTTTTTTGTGATATTTCAATAAATAGAATACAATTGTGTGATTGATATTTTGATATAATTTATTAGATAAATTAATTCTAAATATAACAGTTTTATTGGGAATTGAAATGGTTTTAATATTATTTCACACATATAAAAATGGAATTTGAATAGTTTTCCTAAAATCCAAAGTAGTGTTTATTTCCAAGTGTTTTATTAAATGGAAAAATATTTAATAAATATTTTTTTACAAATAAATGAATTTGACCCCATTTCGATCTTTGAATGGGTAAGATATTGGTTTTACAATTTATTTTAAAAGAATTAAATTCTTTGGTTTCTCAAAATAAATTTTGATTGAATGGTGTAAATTTTTTAAGATAAATTAAAATATGGTTTTAAATATAGATTTTCAAGAATGATTTAAAATGAAATATGAAATGATTTAGAAAGGGAATTATCTTTCAATGCTATTTTCTTGAAGCCCAACTTAATGTCATCCATTGTTTCTAAATATTTTGATGTGTGAGACCCTATTTTCACCCTTAAATGTTTTTCCTTTATGGGTTATTCTTTATTTATGTTGTGACTTTGTGATGGATATAAAGAGGTTATTTCTTATAGGGGAGCTATATCAATATTTTATATTTTTTATTCTTATTATTAGCTATAATTATTACTTGTTTTCTTATACTCACTTTGCTTTATTCATGAGAACCTGGGTTACTATGTGGAAATCCTAAATTCATTATATACTAATTATCCACATTCCACATGTGTGGGACCTAGTTATTCTATATAAAAAGATTATTGGTGAGTTCCCCCAGATGAGGTTTGGTGTAGGATTGTCATGTGAATGGTATTAGGATAAACAGTAGGCTATCAGGTTGGTTGATATTTAGTAGTGTATAGAACTATATCGACTGAGGACCTACGATAGATCCCATAACACCTCTTCTATAATTTGTGGATCCATTTAGGCGATTTCCTTAGCTTCTTGAGATGTCAGTAGTTATTATTATATGGGGATGGAACCTTAGTTGATTCATTCTATTTATTTTATATGTTTTGTAGATGATGTGGTTCCTTTTTCAAGCTATTTATTTATTTCATAAGATTTGGTTTTCCAAGGGGATTTTGAAAATATATTTGAAATGGGTGTTTTGGAAAAAGGGGATAGACCAAGGAAATGTTTTTTTAATTGTTTATTTTAAGTCAAAATAGAATGAAAAGAAATTTATTTAATGGTATTGTTTGTGATTTTTTATTTCATGCATGTATATATATATGTGTGTGTATATATGAAAATAAAAAAAAATGTATTATTTTATTTCAACATAGATAAAATGAAATAACTTTTTATAGGAATTACAGAAAGTTTTTAGGCAAATATTATTTGGCGTTATTTGATCACACCCTACATACACCATTTGGTGTATTGAGTTTCTGATGTTTTTCATTCAAGAGTTTAATATTGGTTTCCTAATTTAGATTCTATCTCACTCATTGAAAATTAAATTTTTATTTAAAGACCCTGATCTTTAGGAGGTTTGTTGGCTTTAGACTATCATTTGGGTTATTCAAGTTTTGGTGCGGGAAGTGGTGAGTGAATATTGGTCACATGGTTTCCTTGGTAGGAGTTTTAGTTTTTTTCCTTTATGGGTTTTATTTATATCAATTTAATTTGGATTTTTTGTATGATATCTATGATGTTTATTTATTTATATGTAATTGACTTTGTTTTGTTTCTTGGTACTATTTATTTATTTCTACCACTATCCATTGATTTTTAACCTCATTTATATTTGATTACTAGGAAAAAAATCTCAGGTGTTCTTCTTTGATTCATATGAACTAGTTTCTAGACCATGGGTGTCAAGAATTTCCTTGAGTCCTCGTGTTTCCCCTATTTGGGTGCCAGTTCAAGTGGAATTATGAGCTAATTTGTTACAAATGTCATTAGAGTATAGGTTATTCAAATGAATCTAAGGTTCTTTAAATTATTTTATTTTAGTTTGGTGCTATAATATAGAAAAAAATTTAGGATTGAATCAATCCTCAATAGGTACATCACATATGGGTTCTTGATTACCACCTACCATGATGATAATTGAGTTTACTTGGGCAATTAGAGTTTATTTTGAGATGGAAATATTTTGGATCATTTTGTGAATATTTGATCCCTTGTGGGATATTTAGAGATTTTTTTACATTTGGGGTAAATATGAAATTACCAAAAGTAGTTTCTTGTGTAGCTCACTTATTAAGGGAAACTATGTGGTGTCTCTAGTAATATGGTTCAAATATTTTCATGGGGGCTTACAAATAGTTGGCACTTGGTTGGGAAAATTATATAGTCGAATCATAAATGGATCTACACACCTTTGAAAATTCTTTTTTGACCTTTTTGGGATCTTAATTGGGTTTTCATGATGCACATATCTTATTATAGGTGAATAGAATAGGTTTTATCTTGTTTTGGTGGAATCATATTGAGATTTGTTAAATGGTTGTTTTATGTTTTATTTATTTGGTTGTTGAAAAGGATGTTTTATAATAAAGATGGAATGTTTTATTAAATGTATTTATTTAAAGGATTTTTTATGAAATTAAATACTTTAAATTATCATATTATTATGTTTTTTTCAATTTTAGATTACTAGATGGTGTGGGTTTGAGTTTATATTAATTAGTTTTTAATAATAATGACATTTAAGTGGTTTTATATTAATAAAATTTAAAGAGTTTTTAAATTTGGATATAATGAAAGAAATTAAAAAGAAATGAAATTATATTTGAGGAATATCATGTTTTTTGAGGTGTTCCATTATAAAAATATTTATAAAATATTTATGGAAACATATGATTTAAAATTAAAGGAGTTTTATAATGTATTATTATTTTTGTTCTACATTAGAGAGATTTTTTTTCAGTTTTGTCTCCTAGTTAGTGATGATATATTTTTAGATTATTTGAAATAAATTTATTAAATATATTAATTTTTATGATATTTGGAGTATTTCACCAAAAAATGATCAAAAAATGAATTAAAAGTATGTTCTTCGAGGTTGGTCTGCATTGAAAATCCTCATATGTTTCAAAAAGATCCCTTCATTATAGACTCCACATAGTCTTTCAATTGAGTATGGAACTTAGAGAATTATTCCATTTGTATCCTATTACAAACCTCAAGTATCATAAAATTTTCTTTTTTATGATTATGATTTAGTTATAATTGAATTTTTAGTATGGCTATAGAGGATTGAGGGAAGTTCTAAATCCATTGGTGTAATGAAGACCTATATTGAATGTTCTTCTAATTGATGTTCATTCAGAAGTTCTTTCCCAAGGATGTTAATGTGAGGTAATATCTTAAGATCATGATACTATTCTTGGAGTGAGAATATGAATAAGTATTTTTTATACTATTATCATAATTTGTGTTATTCTATATTGAGTTGGTCATCAATGATTTTGAAGATTCCCGTTCATCTTTGAGTTTATTGATTTTGGATATCAAATAGAGTCATGAGTGTAGTATTGATTTGGGTTTCATTCTCTATTGGTGGTTTTATTCTTTGCTTTAAATTTTGGTTATGTTATGTGGTTACCCGTTTGTGGAAGTTTTTCCTTAGTGTCAGTTTGAGTTCTATGGATTCAGGTTTTGTTGAGAAATGAAATGACTTTTTTTGGATATTCCATTAAGAGTTTCTTGAGAGTTTTATAGAATTTTAGGTTTTTATGTTCATGAAACATCTTAGAAGAATCATTTCCTTTGTTTTTTTGTTTGACGGGGAGTGATGCATCCTCATGACACTGTGGTGCTTGGTAGTGATAGTTTTCACCTAACTATTTTATTATGGTATGTTGTTTTGAGATCTAAGTAAACATTTACCTATTAGATTTAGTGACCCATGTCAAGAACCCATATTATTTGTGTGGTATTTTCTTGAGGTTTTACCTCTCCTACTATTTTTGGATATATCTAGTAGTTTTAGGCCAGGTTACATATGTGGTTAAGGAGTGATTTTCTTATTTTATGGAGGTTTATCCCTAGAGGTGTTTTATATTCATCTCACCATTTTAGAATAATTTTAAATATTTGGGAGGCATATGATTGGTATAAATTACCTAAAGTATTAGGCTGGTTGTTTTGGTTTAGTTATTTATTAAATATTTTAATAGTTTTTAGATAATTTGGTTCTTCATGTTTCAAGAGTTTCAGTCTATTAGTTTTGGGTGTTAGATCACGTTGAGTTGTTCCTTTTTTTGGTTAGGTTCCTTCTATATATTTTCTAAACCCACCAGCCTCATGTAACGAGATGTATGTTTCTAGTATTATTTCCCCGTATATATGTATAAGGTCTTACTGGGGACAAAAAGTGGCATGGTTTGGAGAATATTCAATCCCCATTTAATTGTTTCATTATTCATGTTTTTTTAGGATGTTTCAAAATTTTATAGGGTTTCTGAAAAACTGTTGAATATTCTAAAATTATGCATTTATAAGAGACTAATTCATAGGGAAGATAATATGGTTTAGTTTCGGGATTTGTGAAGAGACCAAAAAACAATTATGAGTAATATTATATAGTTTCCTTGTGCATGAACTTTTCAAGTTTTCATAAAGGGTTAGAGTCTACGAAGAAAGGATGAGACTGCACTGTGGTGAGTTCTATGTTTGTGCATAGGTGTTAGAGATGGAGAACAAAACATATGGATGAATATAAACCATGTTTAGTTCATATAGGTAAATGGGGTATGCTAATATTTTTATTTTATCTCTATTCAATGAAGGGTTTTGGTTTTCTAGTAAATCCCTCCCCATGGAAGATGGATTCTATTTCATATTGTGGAGGGGCTATGCTATATGGGTTCATTAAGAAGACACATTGAAAATATTGAGACGTGGCTATGCAATAGAGACCTATTTCTAAGGGATATTCTGTTAACCTATCTATGGTACTCTGCACAAAATCTGGGTATGCTTTGTCGTAAGGGGGTTCTAGACTGGGGTGATGCGCCATAGAAGTCTTACAACCACTTTTGACCATATTTTTATAATGGAAAAAATTATATTTTTATCTTAAAATTTTTAAGAGTTTCCCCTCATCTCCTCCAGCTTATAATTTTCCCAATAGTGGAAGATGACCTAGGGGGCCCTTCGCTTACCTTTTCATACTTACCATCTTCTTCAACAATCCAGGCGCATCTCGCATAGTAAATCTCTCAGTTCCACTTCATTTACATTATTAGTAAATTAATATCCCATTATATATTGGTTTCAATTATATCCTATAAATCTAGGGGGTTATATAGTCTAATTATTGTTTTAAGTGGTTCTAAGTTGTGGGTTTTGTTGTTTATGGGTCATTGAGGGATCATTCTTTCTTATTCGAACCTTCTCCATCGAAGGTGATGAATACCATATTTTTTAAATATAAATGAGGTGACTGTTTTTGAGAAATTTATTTAAATAATATTTCATTATTTTCTTGATCATTATATATTTTTTATTAGTTAAATTACTTCTTTAGGTTTTTTTATTGGGTTTAGAAATAATTTTAATGAATTTTCACACTTAGAAAAAGCATACTCAAATAATTTTCTAAGAATTTAAAGAACTGTTGAGTTCAATTTAATTTATAAAATTAAAAATGGGTTTTTATTAAATATTATTTTCATTAATAAACGAATTTGATCCCATTTGTATCAAGTAATGGATAATAGAAAAATTTTATAAAAGTATTTTCAAATAGAGAAGTGCCTTAGTTTATAAAATGATTTTAATTGAAATGCTTACATGTTTTAAGGTTATTAAAAATGTGGTTTTAATGATTATATTTAAAAGAAATATTTGAAATGCAATTTCAAATTTTATGGAATGGAAATTACCTTTTTGAGTATATTATGTTAAGGCACCCTCAGCATCTTAAAATGGTTTTAAAAATGTACGGTTGTGTGAGACCCATATATTTTTTCCCATAATGGGTGGTTCATGATGTATATTTTGATTAGGTGATGAATATAAAAGGGATGTTTATTGAAAAAGAGTTACATTTTTAGGTTATATTGGAATTTATGGTTAGTATAAGATTTGATAACTACTTTTTTATCCTCACTTTGTTTTGGTCATAGAACCAAAATAGCTATGTGAAAGTTCCAAATTCATGCAACACGAAGTGTTTGAATACTATTAATTTGAACCATAGTTTTTCTATATTCCATTACTAGTAAAGAATTATCATTGATGATTCTTGGTGTACGATAGTCAGGTGGATTTCATTAAGAATCCCCACAAGACAGCTGGTTGGTCCGCATTAGGTAAAGTCTAGAATTCACTCACTATTAAGCCGAGGCTGAAGATATGACACGTATTATTTGATTAGTGGTTTCATTTAGTGGATTTACTTATCTTGTTTTGATATTATTATCCAGATTTATATTTTTTTAGAACCTTAAAATATTCCCTCTATTTTATATATCTGTTTTAGGGGTGATGTTGCGTGTTTAACATTCTATTTTATTTTTTTCCATAAGCGTTGTTTCTCTAAGGGAATTATGAAAATAGATTTAAAATGATTGTTTAGAAAATGGTAATATGAATATGAATAGTTTTCTAACTAATTATTTTCATTTTAAAGTGAATGAATATGATATTTTTTTAAATGGTATTATATGTAATGGTAGATTTTTCACACACACATATTTGTATATAAAATGTTAATATATTGATCTTATTATATTTCTGGATTGTTCACATGAAATTTACTTTTAAATTAATTGCTTTTTTTTTGTTAAATCCAATACAATGTTGTTTCGTCACCCCCTCCATACACCATTTGGTTTAAATAATTTCTAATGTTTTTCACTCAAGTGCTCAAGCTTTGTTTCCAATTTCTTTTCCTAGATATCATTTGGGTTATTTGGATTTTAGTGTAGGATGTGGTGAGTGATCATAGTCACGTGGGGGACATGGTTTTGTGGTTTTATTTTTGGGTCTTTATTTGTGTTGGTTTCTTTTGGTTGTTTTATATTATACCAATGATGTTCATTTTTTTATTCAGTTGATTTTTTTTGCCTTGTAATTTATGGTTATTTCTATTATTTTTCAATGATTGGTTATTTAGTTTTTTTGAATAATTGTTGAATCCATTTCAAAGTGTGTTTTTTCCATACAATAATTTCTAGTCCATGTGGATGGGGAACACCCTTCAATCCTAGTGGAAGACTGGGGTGTGTTCTTGTTTAGGTGATTGTCAGGGATGGTTCATTACATCACATGGATGCATCATGGATAGTGAAACCAAAAAACTTCACATTAATAATGAAAAGTTCCTTATATTCCCTACATTTTTGATGTTCATGGTTTTCCCAACCATGCACAAACCATGCATTTCTCTCTATACACATATTTTTTTCCACTATATATTTTAGAAACTATTCGCATGTCCAATGCATATGACCTTAAAAATCTAAATTATTTAAAATATAATCAACAAAAAAAATAATATATACATAAGGAATAATTTTATGAAGTTCAATTATTGTATTAACCTAATATTTTATGATATTATTTATTCAAATAAATTTAATTTGATTTATATCTTGTGTTACAAATAACAACATGTTTTAATGAACCACATAGACGTATTAATGATATTATTTAAGAATGAACATTGTTAATAAAGCATTAAATTTCATTGATATAATAGGAATAAAAAAATTTAAAATTTATATATAATGGTTTTATATAAGGAAAAAATATTCATAAATAAGTACTTAATTTTTTGTAAATTTATTATATGTTTCAAAAATACCATTTTCTCAAAAAAAAGTATTATATTGATGTCTGTGAAAAATTAGTAAATTAATTTTTTTAAACCATTAGAAAAAGTATTTTGAAAAGTAAAATTACTTTTCTAAATCTAAATGTTCAAATTATCTTAGGGTGAATTTTTTAGATTTTTCTAAAAAATATTATTTTTTCAATGATTACATAAAAATACCATTTTAATTAAAACTTTCCTTTTAATTTAAAGATTTATAATGTTGATTTAGTTTTAAAATGTTTTTCAAAGTAAAATATGTTCAATTATATATTTTCAAAATAATTTTTCCTATTTTAAAAATTATCATATTGAATTTTGATATAAATTTTTTAAACTTTTGGTCATTTAGTCTTTTGAAAACCGCTTTTTTATCATTTCTTTGGGTTTAATTTTATATGAAAATTTTACCATTATGTGAATATAATTTGGAGAAATGGAATAAATGTTTTAATTAGGACAATTATTTTATATAATATCTTAAAAATTAATTTTGGTCAAAATAAATAGTAAAAACAGTAAAATTAAATATCATGGTTAAGGATAAAACGAGTTTATTTGTGGTCAAACTAAAAATATTTCTTGTAAGATAACATAAAAGAATGTTTATAACCTTTTAATAGAAATATTTAGAACTTATAACCTATAAGGATAGATAATAGAACATTTTTAATCTTTTTTTAAGGAAAAAATGAGGGTACACTTTATTCATCAAAAAAATTCAATATGTTTCCCCTCCCCTTTTATAAAAGGCTACCCTCTCTACTATGCTCTTCAAATTTCAAAAATACTTTGGTTAAACCAATACTTATCCAATCACATTCCTTAATTCTCAACTCTCATAATAGAGTCCTTAGTTTGATTATTAAACCCCTTTAAGAAGGTTTAGTAAAAACCCTAGAGAGGCTCTCTAAAGGAGAGGTAAAATTATTAAACTTGTGTTTTTGTATTATTTATTACACTACCTCTTTACAAACTTATTAAAAAATGATAATATATTAAAATAATAATATTAAATATGCTGATATCTTATTGTGTTAGTCCAATGACCTACATATTTTTCCTATTCCCATAATTGGTAAATTAAACCATTAATCATGTGTACAATGGACTACCACCTGGTGAACCAATGTTATTTTTTCCATAACCACCTTTACTATATAGATATAATAATTGATTTATTAATTATATATGACATTATTATACTTATGTAATCATGATATCACATAGTCCATCTTATGTTCCATTCACCAGGGATACGACAATTTCGCTCATATGTATGGAGGACTACCTCCTTGTGAAATAATGTGATTTGTTTTTTTAAAAATGAGGTATATATTACGTAACAAGGATAAATTTATTTAATTTTTGTGTTATATGTGAAATCATAATGAATCTGTAAATTTTAAATATTATTGATGTTGCTTTTTATCCATTATGAAAATAGAAACAATGTTCATGTGAACGTATGGAATACTGTCTCCATTAATAGAGTAACTCATTTTCAATATCTAACATTATTGGAATAAAAAAATAATATTAAGTGAATATATAGGAAATTTTTATTATAATATCCTAGGAGAACCACCCTTAGATCTAGTTTTAATTTCATTAACTTTACATTTTCATCTTTGATTCCAAATTAGGTGAACCAATTTTCGCCAATCAAAACTTATAGCATCAAATAATAAATAAAATATCACTTAAATACCTAAGTTCCTTTTCAGTTTAGTGTTTTTGAGAAATAGAACCAACTCATATCAACACATATTAAAATAAAAAAAGTTCATAAATATGAAAATGATCTTCTATTATACCCATATTTTATTATTTCATATTTTGTTATCAAAATCATCTATATGAAATCCAATCAGGAAATAATTCATTCATCCACTTTGTTTATAACATGAGGAAAATGAAACATAAGAGGGGTGAGCTCAAATACTCAGTAAGGTAAAATGAAATCATTAAAAAATGAATGTCATCAGTGAGCATAAGAAGAGCATAAGGTTATGATAACAAAATCAAAGTGAAAGAGTATAACATATGAATATTCATACCCATAATTATGTATAAAATTAAACATGAAAACATGGAATAAGGCATTAAAAAAAGAAAAAATTCACAATAATCATGTTCCATGTGATATAAATATTGATCCAATGAAATATAAAAAGACCCTAGAAAGCATGGATAATACATTTTGGTATCATGGAAAATAATATCATTGAACCCTTATAGAACCCTTATAGATCCCTTACAATTGGAATAACCATACGACCAAATTCAAATATAAATCTCCAGAGAACATGACGACTCCCCAATGGGTTAGAGAACTATCTACCTAAACCCATAATATAATCTATAATAGGATCACTTGATGCTATTTGGGTTCACTAATCATTTATAATTTCCAAGAAACATGACATGAATAAAGAAAATAGTGAATCTGTTTCATCATAAGTCATTGAAAAAATCAATATTCTTTATAGAACATGATTACCCCATGGAAAAGAAATAGTTTTCATAAAAATATCTTTAAAACATGATTAACAAGTGGAAAATAAATATATTCCATGAAAATCTATTTCATACCAGAATAAACTATAGAAAATAATTGGGTTCCATAATATCTCTTTTAATCATGATTATCCAATGGAAAAGGAATGAGTTCTATGAAAATATCTTTTGACTTGAATTACCCATAGAAAAAAATAGTTTCCATAGTAATATCATTAAAGCATGATGAACCCAAGTAAAAGTAATAGGTTCCATGAAAATATCTTGAGACACGGTTATCCCTTGTAAATGAAATTGGTTCTATAAAAATATCTTTGAAACATGATTAACCCATTGAAAAGGAATAACTTCCATGACAATATATTTGAAAAAAATATCAATCTATCTATATAAATAATGAGAATGGTATCATTTTAAAATATCCCCATTGGAGAATAAGTAACATGAACTATTTCTAAGATTGAAGAATTTAAATAACATTTAAATATCATCAAAATTGTTTTGAGTAAAATTGATTTTTTATTTTGAAAATCACTTTGTAAAACATTAAACATTTTGAAAACCCATTTTCTTTAAAAATAGATTTGAGAAAATATAAAGGATTCTTTGAAATAATTTAAAACACATTTTAAACAATAAAAAATTAAATAATTTTAATTTAAAATAAACTTAAAATATAATTTAAAATAAATTTCAAACATTTTATAAAACATGGTATTGGAAAATAAATATTTTTGATCGAATAGAGAAATAATTTTAAATTATCATAATTATCTTATGTAACAAAGATTGTAGAAATGGTACTGTAAATTCAACATATCATGAAAAAAAGGAGAAGAATATTCTTAATTATTATCGATATTCAGATCCAAATATTTCAATATTGAAGACTTGATTATAAATAATCCCGATAAATAATGATATTGTAATATAAACCCTTACAACCTTGGTAACATTGAATCACAATATCAATGAAATAATATCATCGATTGAAAAATAGAATATCATAATGATAATGATATTCATGATTTAAAATTTCAATGGGTTGGTATAAACACATCATAGAATAATTTTGGTGTATAACTTAATATAATTCTCAATGAAGGAAAACTGATACAAAAAAACCCCTTACCATGTTAGTAACATTGAAATTGTAAACACCTTAAAAGGGAAATAATAAAATGGATATATAAATACCCACAAATTTATGTATAATAATCATAAAATACATTCGTGGAAAGTTTGTATACTTCAAAAAAGCGGTGAATATGGCACATATGTCACAAAAATAAATGCAAGGGAAGAAAAACCCTTACCTCATGTCTGATTCATCACACCTTTTTTAATATTTTTAAATAATAAAATTATTTTAATAATTTAAATTTTTTTGAAAATTTTCATTTCTATTATTAGTTTTATTTCACTTATTATCATGTTATATATAATTACATAATCAATTCATTTAAAATCAGATGTTTTTACCATATTTGGAATATGGGTCAAAATTGATTTTAGTAGAATGATTATGGAAAAATGGGTCCTTATTTAAATATATCAAGAATAATAATAATTAAATATTTATCAAATATATAGATGAATTATATTTTTTTAACCACCCATTAAAATTCTCCAGAAAACTGAAATAAATCTACGAGCATGAAGATGATAGGCCTTACGTATGCCGATGTAACGTTTCCATTTTTCAATGATCACTATGGAAAAAAGGTAAGTGATATTTTATATTTCTAGAATGATAATAATATCACAAATAAAAAATTATTTAATTATATTTACTTATATATATCATTATTACGTTGTGGTGGTGACACATAAGAAGAATCACATAATTCAGAGGAGGTGGTAGTCCACACGTCCCTAGAAAAAATTATCACATTTATGGTGTGTGAAATGGTTAGAAGAAAAAGATATTATATATTTACTGAAATATATTTATTTCAAGAATATCATAATGTTTTAAGGTATAGAATATATATTATTTATTGTTACCCTTAATACCTTATATGTATCATATAAGTGAAAACACTTCACATTGCTTCTTGAGGTGGTAGTCCATCATACACACAAGCAATGTTATCATATGACCTATGGTATGAAATGTAAAAGGTAGTATATGATATAATGAATCCATAGGTATAATTATGTTATAAATATCATAAATATCACACACACACACACAAGAATATAAATATATATATATATATATATTACGTCCATCATTATTCACAACCATAGGATGTGGTAATGGAAAAACAAATGACATCATTTTGTGAGGTGATAGTCCACCATACACACAAATGACGATTTAGTAACCCAATTGATTAAAGTGTGTGTATTTTTAGGTTGTAAAATTATCATAAAATCATATAATTATTTTTATGATACTCAGTTTATTATATAATATTTTTTTAGAATAATTTGATGGGTGGAAAAAGAAATAAAACAAATGGCATGTTGATGAACATTACCTATTCTTCAGGTAACCCATTTTGGTTTGCATAAAAAAAATTCTTTGGATTGATTTATACCCAATGTATGGATTCTAGATTGAGATTATGGAAGTATAGAAGTAATTTTTCTTTTATAGTTATTGGATATGATAATGGGCTTGAGAAGTGTGATGAGAGCAGAGAGGGGTGGCCCTTCGTAATTGTGGGAAAGGACACACATGGTATTTTTCAAAACGAATGTAATGTTAAACAAAATTTTTACCGAATAAAAGTCTCCAACAATGAATGAATCTCTTGAAATGAATAGATACAGTTGCAATATAGCCATTAAATTGGTTATTTATATTTTTATTGTTTATTTTCTCCCTCATTATTAATGTTTAAATAATAAGTAAACTCGTTTTTACATTAATATTTGTAATTAATTTTAATTTGTTTCACTAATCTATTTGGTCCAAAATTAAAATGTCCTAATTAGAAATTATAAATTATGATGACTAAAAATTTGGAATAAATTTTTCCAAATTCAATTTATATAAGTGAAAATTTTAATTTAATATTATTCCCACATATGGGGTGAGGAAATGAGTTTTTAATAAAAGTATGTTTTTTTTAGAAAACGAATACTCTTTATTAAATTTCTGACTAATAATAATTATAGTCTGCACCCAAAATTAATTTTCACTGATATATATTATATCAATTTTTTTTAAATATTTCTGTGTTAGTTATTATTATAATGAATTAGAAGGAGAGAAATTGTGAATTTTAAATCAGTTTTCAGAAAGAACCCATTTTGTAAAGAAAAAAAGATCTTATATTAAAATCCAATATAAATTTGATTAAATATTTATTAGTGTAATAAATTTGAATAAATAATACTTAGGATAATTAAAATCATTTTGAAACATATTTTAACTCTTTAATTACTTAATTTATTAAAATAATTGACTTTATTTTTTAGAAATTTGTATTTTCACTATTCACTAAAATATCATAATTTCCCAAAAAAACGGAAAACTCCTTCCAAATTAAATTATGATATCACACTTATAAAAATTATGTTTAAATTAAAAAAATTATAAAGGTTTTAAAAATTATTTTTAAAATAAGTGCTCTATAAAACGGCAACACAACTAATTTTTTGATAAATATATAGTTTTATGCCTAAAATTTGGCTTATTTTTATATCATATCTAAAAACCATATAAGATAAATTTTAAACATTATATTTAATATATTATATATTTTTTAATTAATATAAATTTAAAATATAAATTTTTTAATTTATATTTTCAAACCTACTTGTGTGCATTAAGATAGATTTTTAGAAAAAATATTTTCTTTTATTTTCAACATGGTTCTATTTTTCCTTTTGAATTAATTAGTCACAAAATAATTTATTATATATAAATGATTAAACAATAATTTCATAATTAATATAATAATGTTTCTACCCACTATTACAATATCTAAGTTATAATGGTAATGTATATCATGGTTCATTTAAGTTTATGGTGTGTGTTGAATATGCTATCATACATAAAAATATCAGGGTTGCGTATAACACTAGATAAACTAAGTGTTTCATGTAATTAATGATAACCTTAGTGTTGAAATTATTTTAAAATATGGAATAAAATTTTCTTCTTTCAAAATATCAAGGTTTTACATCCTCCCCAGTTTGTTAAATTGCATCCATGAATTTTGAATGTAATATTAGTAATCAAATATGAAAATTTGAAAATAATTCTTTAAAAAAAATCAAAAAGGGTTAACAAACCATACTCCTAATAATAGATAAAATGTTGAATGATGTTAATATAGAATTAAACACAACTATATTTCCAAATAGGATAATGTAGGTGGCAGTGGTGGAAAATAATAAATTATTATTAAGAGTGATTGAGTTCATTGATCAAAATCACCTGAATGATCAATATAAAGTTATGGGTCTTTAAACCATAATTTTTCGATGATCCAAAAGACCATTTTATTCATCTGATATGAAGGTAATAGTATAATATTTTTATTTTATAATACTTTTACTATATTTGAGTAATTATATTACCATGTAGACTAAAAGAATATGGAAATATACCTAATTAGTATAATTTCATCCTTTAGTCAATTTCAACCACAATCTCATATTTCTTTCTAGATTATGAGTATATGAGATAAACTCTTAATGAACGATTCACTAAAATAAACTTTTAAACTTGACATAAACATAAAAGAGAAAATCAAGCTATTAAAACTATATATATACCTTAACCAAACCAAAATGGAAAGTACATGAGTAATCCTTCATATGATACATTATTATTAAAACATAATACCAAATTTTCCAGAAAAACCATTCCAAAACTAACAATCCTTAAATTTTTTAAAATGTATCCTAAGAATTTTGAAACTCAAATATTAGAAGGATTTGATCATATATTATTCCAAGATAAATAAACCATTAATAAAAAAATAAAATACATTTTTTTATAAAATTAAATTAAAGTTTACCTATAAAAATGTCATACTAATGAGGACATCACATAAGCCAGTGGTAAGCATGAAACCCTTATTGTCACTTTGTTATGGTCTCAATCCCACCTCCTTTCCATATGTGATGGGTTGTCCCATTTCTTTCATCAAATATGAAAAATAATTCCTCCAAAAATAACACTTCGTGTTGATCTTAGTGGTTACAAATACCTATATAAAAATATACCTCTAAAAACTTCATTAATTGCCTCTATTTTTTTACTACTTAAAACCCACAAATTGGGTTTATGAGACTATGAACTCATGAAAGGCCTATGATGATATCCAAAACTCTTAAACTAACCTCACAAGATTTTCCCATAATCTCAAATTTTATCTAAGTCCTACCCGAATAAAAAATATAACAGTATAAGACCCACACTCCTGAATTTTGGGTTAAATTCATAAACATTAAATTTTTAACTTTTCTGAAAGAAAATATTGAATATATTTTCACCAAAAACAACACAAAAAAAAGAATCCTTGAATCCCTTATAAAACGCTATATATTTTAGGTTGAGAGTCTGAGGGAATTAAGAATAACTCATATCAACTTAGATTCATAAACATATGGTTCAAAAGATGAACATCATCTCCTATTATACCTAGATTTTATTATTCCACATTAGGACATTAACATAATCCATATGAACTCTATTCTAGATATAATTTTTTCACACATTTTCTTTATAACATAGGGAAATATAAATAAAATTAGGGTGATCGTAAATTCCCAGTAACGAAAAATGTAAGCATTAACAAATGAATTTTTTTCAATGAGAAGATGAAGAGAATAATGGTATGATGACATAATCAAAGTACATGAATATAACATACCAATATTAATACCTATCAATACTAAAATAATTAAACATGAAAGCATTTCATAAGGTGTTAACAAATGAAAAAGGAACAATAATCATGTGTAATATGATATCAATCTTGATCAAACTAAACATCATAAACCCATAACATGAATAGAAAAAACAATATTGGTAACTTGGAACATCATATCAAAAAACCCTTACAAAACCCTTGTAGAACCATTACAACTAGAATAACCAAACAGAAAACCTCAAATATAATTCTTAATAGAACATAGTATTTACTCAAAGTATTGGAGCACTATATGAGCACATATATATAATAAGCTATAACATCCTCACACATTTCTATCTGAGTGCACCCATTAATTTTTAATTCCCAAGAATGAAAACTTGAATAAATTACATTGAGGGTTTGTTTTATCATTAATCACTGAAACAACCTTTATTATTTTTAGAACATGATAAACCCATGGAAAAGAAAAGGTTTCCATTTAAATATTTTTGAAACGTGATTAACCCATGGAAAAGAAACGGGTTCCATGAAAATATCCTTGAGACATGATTAAATAGTATAAAATGAATGGGTCTTTTAAATATCTCCTTAAAACATTATTATCTCTCAAAAAATTGATGGGTTCCAAGATAATCACTTGCGACATGATTATTCCAAGGAAAATAAATAGGTTCCATAAAAATATCCTTAAAAAATCATTAACCTATGGAAAAGGAATGAGTCCAATACAATATATTGAGAAATTATTAACCCTGGTAAAATAAATGAGTTCAAAAACAATAACATTGGAATATGATTAGCCTATGAAAAATGAATGGGTTCCATGAAAATATCTTTGAAATAATATTAATGTATCCAGAGAAATAATGAGGATGATATCATTACAAAATATGCACATTATAGAATAAGTATAAAAAAGGGGTTTTATGATTTATTAATGGAAATACCATTAAAATATCATTATAAACATTTTGAATAAAATTAATTCTTTATATTAAAAATCAATATTTAAAACATAAAACATTTTTTTGAAAGCAGCTTTGAATGATTATAAAGAAATAATTGAAATTATTTTAATAAAAATGTCAAATTAAACAATTTATAATAATTTTTATGAAATTATCTTAAAATAGAGTTTAAAATAAAATTTTAACCAGTATTTAGAAAATAATGTTTTTGAAGAAAACTTATTTTTGACTGAAGAGAGAAATAAAGTCCAATTTTCTTAAAAACATTCTATTATTTATCATAATTACCAAAAATTAGAAAAATGGTACCAGTAATCAATTATATACTCAGAAAATATAGTAGAATAAAATTAATGATAATTATTGAGAGTATTAACATGATATTTCAACATTGGAGACTTGATCATATGGAATCTGGATAAATGATGAGATCGTAACATAACAATCTTACCAATTTGGTAACTTTTAATTATAATCCAAATGAAATAATATCATTGAATGAATCATATAATATAAATAATATAGAAATATTATTGATATTCATTTTAAAATGTGTAATATATACACCTCATATAATAATATAGGTGTATAACATATCATATGACTCTATGAAAGAAAAATGGGACGAAAAAATAACTTACCCCTTTGGTAACATTGAAACCAGAAACCACAAGAAATTTCAAATGGATATGTAAATACCCATAAATTAATATATTAATCATAAAATAAATTCAAGTGATGTATATACACCTTATAACAAAAATAAGTGGCTAATATGTTATATATCTCACAAAAATAATTGTGATAGGAGAATAACCCTTACCTTCAGTCTGATTCGTCATGCTTGTTATTTATATTAACAGATAATGAACTTATGTTAATTATTTAATTTCATTAAATACTTTTTCATGTCTATTATTAATTTTATTTCAATTTTTATCATGTTATATACAACTACTTAATCAATTAAGTTTACATCAGATGTTTTGACCATATTGGGCTTATGTTTCAATTTTTTTTGGAAGGTTAACTATAGTAAAAGAAGTTATTATTTAAAAATATATAAAATAAAAATTATTAAATAATTAACATATTTAAATTTATTTTATACTTTTTGAACCCATCATGAATTATCAGGAATAAAAATGAAGTAACTCTATGATAATGGATACAGTAGGTCATACGCATGCATGAGTAATGTTTCAATTTTTCAATGATCATTATACAAAGAAAGTAAGTAATATTTAGATTTTAAAACTGATAATAAAATCCTAAATATGGTGTTATTTAATTATATATAATTGTGATTTATTGGTGAAATAATTATTCAAACTGCGTTGAGGTGCGGGTAATCCACAATCCATGAATCACATTATCACTTTTTCAATGTGTGAAATGAGAATAAAAAAAAGATATATTATATTTAAATATAAATAATGATTTCATAAATATTATAACTATTTTATATATATTCTATATTCTCATTTTACTTACCCTTATTACCTTGTTTGTAACACATTAGTGAAAATCACTTCCTATTTCTTCATGAGGCGATAGTCCACAGTACACATGCTCATTGTCATCATATACCTAATGATATGAAATGTAAAAATGGTATATGTGATATAATTAATATAGATGTATAATTATTTTATAAATATAATAAATATAATAAATATATATATATATATATAATATTGAAATTACAATTCCTATCCAAGAGATTTGGTAATGGGAAAACTAATGACATTGTTTTGTGAGGCGGTAGTCTAACGTACTGACAAATGATGCTTTAGTGAACCATTTTATAGAAATGTGTTTATTTATAGGTATTAACCCTAACAAGGCAATATATTAATATATTTATGATACCTTGGTTATTATATAATCATGGTATAATAATAATTGAATGTGGTGGATGATGAAATAAAATAAAATCGCATGTCGATGAATGTTACCTTCTCTTTGGTTAACTCCTTTTGGTTTGTCCCAAAATCCTTCCAAGGATGAATTTATAGAGAATTTAAGGATTATATGAATATTTTTGGGGAGTTTATAAGTGATTTAGGGAGGTATTTTCTGATACCAATGGCTTGATATGTGTGAATAGAGGAGGAGAGGGGGTGGCCTTTTATAAGTGGGGGAGATGACATACTTCTTATTTTCCAAACCAATATTAAGTGAACAATCGTTTTTACCAACCAAAAGGCTTCCAAAATGAATAAAAATTGATACATAAAGGGATAAGGTAGATATATTTCTATAAAATGGATTATTTACATGTTTTTAGTTCATTTTCCACTTAAGTGGAAAATTTTAACCTCTAAGAATAATTGTTTTTACCATAATCAATGTAATTAATTTTAATTGTTTTCACTAATAAATTTTGTAAAAAATTATGTTCAGAATATAAGAAATAATAAAATATTTATTTCCCAAAAATAATTCATTTTATAAAATTGAACTAACATAAGTTGAAAATTATAATTTAATATTATTCCCATAGACGTGGTGAGACAATATGTTTTTAATAAGAGTAATTTTTTTCCAAAAAGGATGATTCTATATTAAATCAACGACTAATAGTAATCATTGTATGAAACAAAATTAATATTTAAAGAAATATATTCTATAATTTTTTTAAAAAATAACCCATTAGTTATTATATTAATTAAATAAAAATAAGAAACAATATGCATTTTACAACTGTTTTAGAACAAAAAATAATTTTTAAATGCAAGAAACAAAAATATATTAAAACTAATATAAAGTCAATTAAAAATTAATTTAGTAGAATAAATATATAACTATGAAATATTTAAATTTATTTAAATAATATTCATAAAATATTAGGACTCTGAAATTTCTTAATTTATTAAAAGAAATTACAATTATACAAAAAATAAGTATTTTCACAATTCACAGAAAAATAAATATTTTCAAAAAAATAAAATAACTTTAAATAAAAATTAAAATATTAATTTAATATTCAGAAAAATTATTTCATTTTTTCAGTAAATGTTTATAATTTGTTAAAAATTAGTTTTAAAATAATGGTGCCATATAATTGTGCAAAAAAAAATTTTTCAAAAAAATATAATGTTTTAATCATAAAATTAGATTTTTTTATCATATCTAGAAAAAACATTGGAGGAATATAAAAAATTATATTGAATTTATAATATATTAATTTCATTAAAATAATCCATCAAGTGTGAATTTTTTTATTTTATTGGTATAGAACACACTTGTGCGCGTTAAAATAATTTTTTAGAAAAAGATTTCCTACTATTTTCAAAAGAACGTTATTTTAATTTATAAATAATCGGTCATCAAGGAATTCATTATATATACATGGTTAAACCATATTTTCATAATTAATTTAATAATTTTATTCCCCAATATTACAATGAATAGGTTATAACAGTAATATATATATCATGGTCTACTTATGTATATTGTTGTGCATTGAATATGCTATTAAACATAAAACTCTCAAGGATTAATATAACACAAGATAAACTGACTGTTTCATGTACTGAAAGATAAAATCAATGTAAATTTTTCCTTTACGCTATCAAATATAATTTTATTATTTTAAAATATAAGTGTGTTACTTATATATTAGTTAACATTTTTGGGATGATCAAACCATGATCAAAGTAAAAGTTTCAAACATACCAAACCAAAACATAGATGAAAAAATGAAGTAGTCATTACATGAAACATGATTTAAACAAGGAATTATTGATAAATGGGTAATAAAAATCTTTAATTAAAATATATATAGGATGATTCATTGTAATATGGTTCTATAATAGATATTTAAAAAACATATAATTATTATACATGAGGTTCAAATGTGTATAAAGGATGTGGAGACTTAAGGTAAGGGTTGTTTGTCTCAACTTTCATTCTTTCAGGTATACATCATGTTAGGCACATATATTTTTTTTATACGGGGTATATTTGAATGGATATGTCTAGGGATATGTCTAAGGATAGTTATAACAATGATTTAGAGTCGAGGAAAATGTCATTTAATTTTGTTAAAGGATAAAGTTCATGGATTCCCAAAAATTAAGTCCCTATAAGAATATTAAAAGTATATGTGGCTCAGTCATATAGGAATCTAAGAGAAATGACTATGAAAACGTGACTAAATATATTTAGTCACAATGTAGTGAACAGTAATGGGGCATGGTACCCACATTGTATGACACTCTAAGGGGATCTGTTTTGTAAATTCAAAAACTCTTTAAGAACCTTCATGAAGTATTTGGATAATGACCATGAGTAACCTTGGTTAAAAAAAGGTATCATAGATTGAAAATATAGTTTCATGATTTTGACATCCTATAATTTATTTTTATTATTTTGTTGTTTTACAGTATGATTATTGTTTATAACACTATGTTTTTTAATAAAATGGAGGGATCTTGATGTAAGTATGTCAATGATATTTAAAACAAACAATGAAATGATTGTCTTCCAAGGAAACAAAATTTTTTAGGATATGGAATATAAAATATTTTTTCAATAATAAAAAAAAATTATTGGGATATGACTCATGCTGAGCTTCTAAATGATAAAATGAGGGAACAATGTTATGTTAATTGTTTTACAAGGAAACAACCATCTTTTTTAGTATCCTTTATAATATACTAGTTTATGAAAAATTGATTACTTCCATTAAAAAGATAGTTTATATTCTGTAATGATTGAATTAAGAAAAAAATAATTTCTTCCATCTATATTTTGGAAGGAACAAGGGATCAATGGTGGAATCTTATCAATAATATGAGATAAAAAGATAAAATTTACTCTGTGTAGTGGGACAAGTTTAAGAGATTATTTTTCAATATATACTTCCCACATATTCTTCTTATGAAAAAAAAGGAAATTCATGAGTTAGAACAAAAGGGTGATGAATCTGTTGGTACCTATGTGGAAAATTTCCCAAGACATGAGTGGTACACTTCTGGTATCATCATCCAACATGAAAGTACGGATGGCCCTTTCTTTAATGGATTAAAATCATGTCTCTATTGGTAATTAATTATAATTAACATTCATAACTATTAATAAATTGTTCATTTCACTCTAAAGGTAGAAATTGATATTGGAGTTACCCATCAATATCATTATTTCAATAATAAAATAAATATATAATTAAAAGGAATCTCTAAAAACAATAGAGAAAAGAAGATGAGACATGCTTTCTTCTCAAAGTGTGGAAAGAAATATGGATGAAAGTTTCATAAAGGGACTAATACATGTTTTAGGATTATAAAGGAAGGACATCGATCTGATGAATACTATACTGATTAGAAGATGTTATCTATTGATTCAAATAGATAGATTGTTATATATAATACAGCACCCATAATCAAGTGATTCAAGTGGAAGTATTTTGAGAATTATGCAAATAAATTCTTTGATCTAGGGGATAATGTGGATGAAAAGTCACAAAAACCTCTAAAGACAAATAACAATGGGAAATATTATGCAACCAAAAATGATGACGTGAATCATGATAATTCGAAAATATTTATCTCCCCTAATTAGTAAGGAATTTCATGTTTTATTTATTATGAATAATCCCTATGAAAATATTATTATTAATCCTTTAGTGAAATTTCATGTGATTTTGAGCATTAATTATCCCCCTCTACATGAATTATTGAATAATGGTATCCCATTTTATATTTTATCGATATAAGGATGAGCCCAATATTTCCCTGGAAATGTTTTTGTTTAATATAAGAGCTTATTTAAGTAGTAAAGGATGAATTATCTTTTTGAAACGTATATATGTCCATGTAATATAAACATAAGTGTTTTGTATACCATAACGAGTTTATCAATTTAAGGTTGTTTATAAATTTAAAGCCATTGATACATATGTTAGGTTTTATATGATTGTATTTTATCAGGATTATGAATATTTCTAGAAAACATTATATAAATACCACCCTTGGTTTTGGTTATGTTTTAATGAGAACGTTATTTTAGTATGATTTTTTTACAAATTTATGATATATGATTTAATGTATTGATATTATTTAGGGGTTATCTTATCATTTATGTTGAGGTAATTATAGGGTGTATCTGATCATCAAATAAACTTAGCACACTTTTTTTCAATTGAAGAAGAATTCCCTTTGGACCAAATATAATTTAAGAAGATTGTAATGTTATATGGAGTGCCACATTCCATTACAACAGATCGAGTTTCAATGTTTACCTTGATATTTTGGAGATTTCTTCAATGGGCCCTAGATATGAAGCTAGGTTTCATCACTTTATATCAATATCATAAAGATGGTCTATTTTAGGGAAGATTTTGAACCCTGTAGTGTGTTCTAAGATCTTGTTTTATGGATTTAAATGGTATTTGATATCACACATTCCTCTCGTTGAGTATTATTAAAACCATAGCTTTTAATCAAGCACTTAGATGGATCCTTATGAAGCCCAATATAGGAAGAAGTGTGAGAATCTAATGTATTGTAATGATGTTGTATAAAAAATATTTTGAAACCTAACCTAGTATATGAAAGAATAAAGAATGTTAGAGGAATTAAACATCAATTAAGGGAATCATAAAGTTGACAGAATGTTATTCTAATAATTGTTAAATAAATCTAGAATTTAATGTTTGTGAGAAGGTGTTTCTATGATTTTATTCTTTGTAATAATGAAGAAAAATAATAATCCCTAGGTATTTTATTCCATTTGAAATTCTTAATCATGTCTTAACTATAAAATATCACTTAGCCCTTCCATTGAACCACTATTCGGTTCACGATGTGTTCCATGTATCTCATTTGAGGAAGTACATACGTGATACATCACCTGTATTGGAATCATAATTCATAAATATAGATATTTATCTTTATTATATGAAGCAACCAATAGACATTCTTGACCACATATAGAAATTTCTATGAAACAATACTACTGAAATCTTGAAATTTTATGGGACAAACCACCAACTTGGGGAATATAAATGGAAACATGAGGATGCGATGAGAGAGAAGTTTCATCAATTTCTTAAAACAATATGGAAAATTTTGAGGTTTAAAATCATTATTATGGGGTTATAATTTAATAACATATTATTTTATGAAATATTATTCCTAATATATTTAATTTATTCAATAGATTTCATTTCACACAACATCGAGTTTTAACAAACTGCGATAGACAATTAATATAATAATTAAAAAAAGACCATTATTACCAAGATGTTAATGATGTTTGCATGAGTAGTAATAAAAAATTGAATATGAATTATAATTTTTTTATATAATGATAACATATTGATAAAAACATACTTAATTTTTCAGTAATATATTTTTAAATTTTGATAATAGATTTTTCTTAAAGACATTTTTATTGATTCTTGTGAAAAAATAAAAAGTAATTTTTGGAACATTAGAAATATAATATTATAAAATTTAAATAATTTTTAAATCTATATGTTAAAAATTAGCTTAGGGTTATGTTTTTGGATTTTTCTAAAAAGATTACATTTTTAATGAATTGTAAAAATTATTGGTTTTTATTGAAAACTATATTTTCATTTAAAGAATTTATAAGGTTAATTCTATTTTAAAATTATTATAAATGTAAAATTATTTCAATATTATATTTATTAATCAAATTTCATTCTTTTTAAAAATCTCATATTTAATTTTTATATATAAATTTTTATACCTTTGAATATTTTCTCATTGGAAAGATACTCTCTCATCGTGTCTCTAGGTTAAAATTTAAATTAAAAATTTCTAGTTCCATGAATGTAATTTTTTGAAATGTATTAAACACTTTTATTTACCATAATTTATAATATATAATAATTTAAAATTAGTTTTTCATCAAAATGAATAGTAAAAAATATTAAAATTTAATTATTGTGGTTAAGGTTAAAACCGATTTTCCACGGGGATAAAATAAAAGGTAAGAGGTAAAATGACTTATAAATATGTACAAAACCGATTTTATGACCATATTTAAACCAGATAACCTCTATGTTTCTATAGTATTCTATTATGGGTCTTTTTGGCATGTAATAAACTTGGGTATACTATTATTTTCAAATATTCCATATGTGTCCTCTCCCCTACTTATAAAATGTCCAACTATCTCTATAAGGCCCCAGCCTTAAACAATACTTAATCTTGAGTTATTACAAGATTACACATTGAGGATATTTTCAGGTTTAGTGTTTTAGATAATTAGATAATAAATCATGTATTACATTCCACATTTATACAAAGTGGTTATATAAAAGTTAGTATTCATTTTTTCCCATCAACGGAAACATATTTAAAACAAAACATGGATTCTTTCATGAAACTTCCTTGACCCTATCATCACATCATGTACCTTTCCCTTGACCTCTGAAAAACATTTCAAAAACTTGGGATGAGGGTAAAAAGCTCAGTAAGGGATATAAAAGTACGAAATGAAAACATTATTCCATGTATGAAATCCTACTTTACTCATTAAACATAATCATTTTAACATTCCTCATCAAATCATGAATAAATCATAGAAATCATAAGACATAAAGGTAACTTGAGGAATTCATAACATTCTTACGTTGGGAGTAACCCTCATGGTTACGTTTGGAATACCCATCACAGTATATTCCCTAAATATCTTTGGAGAAACCTTAACGTTTAACCCCTTCATGTTACCCAATGCATTGGAGAGCAATATCAGGCTCACCCGCCCTTAGTTTATCACAGAACCACCCGTCTTCATTACAATTCCCAAGAACCATAACAGAATCAAATCACATAAAACATGCATAAAGGAAACATAACATTTCCACATTTCAATCACAAGATATCAATAAAACACATTGATATAATAAAAACATTATGAAAACCATTTTCAATACCAAAATAAAAGAAAAGTGAAACATGGTATTTATTTTTCATTTTTTTAAAAAAATTTATGGCTTGTAGAGGAAGCTGAAACTAAAATAATGGTCACGACTGTGGAGAAGTTGTTGTCGCCGCATACATACAACAAAAAAAACATTATCTTTTGTCATTTAGTAAATGATTCGTATAAAAAAAGATTCATTTTGAATAAACATAAAATCCAAAGGGGTTTATACACCGTATAAAAGAAATTTGTGTATAAAACAAAATATGCCTCAATAAAAGGAGATTGAGATGAAGTCCCATACCTCGGGTCCGACTTGACTCGATCGTTCATTAATGTCCTGAATAATAAACTTGAGTTAATTTCTACTTTCATAAGAACCCTTTTCAAGTCCATTATTCCTTTTATATCACTTATTAACATGTTATGAACACTATGTAATTATTTAAGTTAATAAGAGTCATTTTGTCGATCAATGGTACTTGAGTCAAAAATAAACTCTTTATAATTACAAGTTGTTCATCTGGTAAACTATCCATTATATCTAGAATTATATTCACGATTTAGATATCATATATGTCATATATATCCATTATATACATGCATTTACAATATTACATAACATTTAGAGGTAGGAAATGAAATGCACCGTTCATGGAGACGGTAAGCCGTACGTACGCATGAACACTACTTTCATTTCTATTTTTTATTTTATGGAATGGAATCATAATTATATAAAGGTATATTATAATTATAGTAGAATATCATATATAATATAATTAATTCCATCCTTTATACATCCCACATATAGCATTAACAAATCAAATCACTTTGAGGGGGCGGTAGTCCGCACTTCCTAAAATGAAGATATCGCGTTTAACCATAATGGAAACCATAAAGATATGAAATAAATGAAAAATAAAGAAGCTTAAGGAAAACATAAACATATTATATATCATATATTAATATAGTGACATCTTAATGTCCTCCTTTGAAGGTTTTAGAAGAATATTAAACAATCATCGTTTTGTGAGGCAAAAATTCACCATCCATGGAAACAGTATGCTCATTAACCCTTAGATGTGGGTGTGTGTAAGTGTATATCAAAAACTTATTATAAAAACATCCTAGTATATGAAAGATACTGTTTTTGTTAAAAAATGAATGAATAAAAAGAGTTTAGGGGGTTGGAGAAGAAAAATAAAACAAAAGAGCATTAGAGAAGTCTTTACCTTTGAATTGGGTAACTCCCTTTGGTTTGAACCAAAAGGGTTTCTTGAAGAGCTTCTTGTAACATCCCAAGTAAGTAATGAATAATAGATAATTTTATCTATGTCTATTAAGGAATTAGATAGTGTTTTAGTGGCTTAAAATGAGAATAAATCCAATCTTAAGCATGGAATGCAGTAATATTTTTAAAAGATTGTTTTACTACTTTTTGATGGCCAGCCATTTTTTAAATAAAAATTTTGACAATTTTATAATCTCTATTTTTCGAAATAAACTTATTATTTATGATTGGGACATTGAAATTTACTTTGGGTAAATTTTTGGTATTTTTCCGATAAAGTTCATTTTTTTAATGAATAGTGAAAAATGTTGTATTTTAATTCAAAACCTCTTTTTAATATAATTTATTTATATGATTAGATTATATTTTGAATTGGTATTAAAGTTTAATTAGAATATATTTTTACCATTTAATCCAATAGTGGTCATTGGAATTAACTTCACCTTGAAATTGGACTTAAACTTGTGTGAATCTTTTGATACTTATTGTTTCATAAAAACACGCTATTTTCTCTAACAGCGGGAATTAATTATTAAATTAATTAATGTAACTTATATGTTTTGAATTTTTTAAAATAGTCATCATTTTTGAATTCGGAATATCAAATATAGCTTAGGGTGAAGTTTTGGTATTTTTCTGAAAAACTTCAATTTTTGGTGAATAGTGAAACCACTGAGTGGTACTTATAAAAACTGATTTTTCCTTTAAATGAAATTTTACCACCTCTGTGTTTTGAATTTCAGAAATCAGACATAAATGGTTGTAATTAAGAAGTAAAAAGTGGTTCAATGGGGTTAAAATAATTTTTTGGTGAATAGTAACTTTTAAGTTTTTAATCGCAATTAGAGGAAATTAGTGCAATTTAAGGAAAAAATGATATTATAATAAAATGAAAAAACTGAGACACATGTCCTAACCTTATTTTATGTGTCATGGACGACCATGAAAATCCATGGGTCAACTTGGGAATCCCATGGAGCCACTTTGGTAGGAAGATGACATTAATATCTTTTTATTTAATGTTAAAATTAAAATGTCACAAACATGAGTTGTTTTACTAAAAAAAAAATTTAAATTGGGTTATACAAGTCAATTTTTGACTATAAATATTCATTAGAAAGATAAAACGATTTCCTACATCATGGTATTTTTTTATAATTTTTAGAAATTAAATAAATTAAATTATTTATGACACCATGATGATGCAGCAATTACCTCATTATTTAACGATTTAAATAAAAATGAAATAATAATGTAAACTCTAAGACCTACACATGTCAAAAACATATTGGATGGGTGTATTTAAAACTCCTATCACCTTATCCTCTAAATATATAATTTTGGGACCTTTTAAATCTGAAAAGCATTTTATAATAAAGTAACCTTTTATAACTTTTCAAGAGTGCCCCTCCTCTCCTCTTATAAAAGCCCCCACCTCTACCACCTTACCCACACTTCCAAAGCCTTTGTCTCGGCCAACCCCTGCCCATTTTTTCTCTCCACATCCCTATATAACTCTTAGAAGCCTCACTTTGGGCAGAAGTCTTCCCAAGGGAGCCTTTGAGCTCAAATCAAAAAGAGTTACCCGATTTAAAGGTAGTGTCTTCTCTTGTGTTCTTAGGTTTTATTTTTCTTCTCCGACCCCCTAAACTCTCTTTATTAATTTATTTTGTAACAAATACAGTATCATAAATATACTAGGATGTTTTTATCAGAAGTATTCGAGCTACAATTACACACAAATATATCTAATGGTTAAAGAACATACTGTTTCGGTGGATGGAGAATTTCTGCCTCATGAAACGATGATTGTTCAACACTCATATAACACCTTCAAAGGTGGACATTAAGATGTCACTATATTTATATATGATATATAATATGTTTATGTTTTACTTAAAATTATGTATTTTTCATTTATGGCATACCTTTATGGTTTCCATTATCGGTAAACGCGATATCTTCATTTTAGGAAGTGCGGACTACTGCCCCCTCAAGGTGATTTGATTCGTTAATGCCATATGTGGGATGTATAAAGTATGTAATTAATGATATTATATATTATATTATACTGGAATTATAATATAACTTTATATCATTATGATTCCAATCCATAAAATACGAAATAGAAATGAAAGTAGCGTTCATGCGTACGTACGACTTACTGTCTCCATGAATGGTGCATTTCATTTCTTACCTCTAAAAGTTATGTAATATTATAAATTCATGTATATAATGGATATATATGATATATATTATATCTACATCATGAGTATAACTCTGGATATAATGGATACATGAACAAATTTTAATTATAAAGAATTTATTTTTTACTCAAGTACCAATGATCGTTAAAACGACCGTTATTAACTTAAATAATTACATAGTGTTCATGAAATGGTAATAAGTTATATTAAAGGAATAATGAACTTGAAAAATGTTCTTAGGAAAGTAGATATTAACCCATTTTTATTATTCAGGACATTAAAGAACGATCAAGTCAAGTCGGACCTGAGGTATGGGACTTCGTCTCAATCTCATTTCATTGAGGCATATTTTGTTTTATACACAAATTTATTTTATACGGTGTATAAAACCCTTTCACTTTTATGTTTATTCAAAAGTAATCTTTTTATATGAAGCATTTACTAAACTACAAAAGGGGATGTTTTTTTGGTCGTACGTATGCGGCGACAACGACTTCTCTGCTGCCGTGACCATTATTTGAGTTTCGGCTTCCTCTACAAGCCGTAACTTTTTTTGAATGAAAAATAAATACCATGTTTTAATTTTCTTTTATTTTGGTATTGAAAATGGTTTTTCATAATGTTTTTATTTCAATGTGTTGTATTGATATCTTATGATTGAAATGTGGAAATGTTATGTTTCCTTTATGCATGTTTTATGTGATACGATTATGTTATGGTTCTTGGGCATTATTATGAAGACGGGTGGTTCCGTGATAAACTAAGGGCAGGTGAGCCCGATATATATCTTAAATGCATTGGGTAACGCGAAAGAATTAAACTTTAAGGTTTCACCGAAGAGATTTAGGGAATATACTGTGATGGGTATTCCAAACGTAACCAAGAGGGTTACTCCATATGTAAGAATGTTATGAATGCCTGAAGTTACCTTTATGTCTTATGATTTCTATGATTTATTCATGATTTGATGAGGCATGTTAAAGTGCTTATGTTTTATGAGTAGATTATTATTTTATTGATTCTTATGTATATATGTACTCATGTTTCCTTTCCATATTTTTATATCCCTTACTGAGATTTTTATGCTCATCCCCTGTTTTTGAAATGTTTTTCACAGGTCAAGGGAAGGGTACATGATATGATGATAGTGTCAAGGAAGTGTCAAGAAATAATCCATTATTTATTTTAAATATGTTTCCGTTGATGGGAAAAAAATGAGTACTATCTTTTATTGTAACCACTTTGTTTAAATGTGGGATGTAATGCATGTTTTATGATCTAATTCTCTAAAACTCTAAACCCAAAAGATCCTCAAGGTGTATTCTTGAAATATCTCAAGATTAAGTAATGTTTAAGGCTGGGGCCTTATAGTTGGTATCAGAGGTCAGTTTAGATAATTTAGGAGTTATAATTTTATTAAATGATTATCCAAAAATATTTTTTTATGGTCAAATTGAAATGATATAGCGTTTGAAGATTACCATATTGCTTCATCTAAGACATGTTTGTTTAGAATGGTTTTCCGTAGAGGAAACAGGGAAGCAGTGCTAGGAAGGCATATAGAAGGAAATAACCTTCCGAATCAGCATCCTGAGATGGTCAGAAATGGAACTGAATAGTTTGTTACAGTAATCGAACAATTGACTCAAGCGATAATTGGTGTTGGTATCCAAGCACGAGATCATCCAGATCAACCGCAGAGGAACATGTCAGTGGTGGAACATTTCATGAGGCAACATCCCCCATCATTCAGAGGATCATCTGACTCTGTGCTAGCTAAAGGGTGGATTAAAACACTGGAGAAGATTTTCGATGTCATGGGGTGTTCAGACAATCAAAAGGTTAGTTTTTCTATTTACCGTTTGGAGGGTGAAGAAGATCAGTGGTGGTCGATGGTTAAAAATATTAGGGACGCTGATGAGATTGATGATCTCAACTAGGATGAATTCAAAGGTATGTTTCTTGAGAAGTATTTTCCTAAGGCTGTTCGACTTGGGATGGAAAACCAATTCCTAGAATTGAGGAAAGAAGAGGACTCAGTGGCTGCCTATGAATAAAGGTTCACTCGATTGGCAAGGTATGCTCCAAATTTTATCTGAGACCTTGATAGTAAAATCAATCTTTTTTACTCAGGATTAAATCCAAAATATCGAAGGGCTTTAGCTTCTTGTGAGTTCAAAAGTTATGAAAATCTTGTTCGACATTCTCAGAAGGTGGAAATGGTGTTTTCTGATGATCAAGTGTTCTATAACAACCGACAGAAGAAGAGACCGGGGTGGCAGGAGAAAAGGAATAATTCCTCAAAAAGGTCTGATGGTAGGAAAACTATGTTTCCAGTTTGTGATAAATGTGGTAAAAGGAATGCTGGGGAATGTCTTCTGAATTCTAGAAAGTGCTACTGATGTGGTAAGATGGTACATAAGGCTCGTGATTTCACTAAAAAAGATCAAGGTGATGGTAAGTACAAATTTGATTTGCAGTTAGTGAAATGTTTTAAGTTCAATGAGATGGGTCACTATGCAAATGAGTGTCCGAAAAAGAGCTCGAGTGATGGGAAGTAGTTAGACTACAAGCAGAAAGGGGTGGTGAAATCCTTTGCAACTACTTTAGCAGATGTCAGGCCATCAAATGATGTTGTATCAGGTACTTTGTTTGTTTTTTCAGATTATGCCAGTGTGTTGTTTGATTCGGGGTCTACACATTATTTCATCTCTGAAAACATTTATAGTAAAATGGGAATACCATCTCAATAAATGACTCCTGAACTTGTGGTAAAAACACCTGGTGGAAATGTTGAGGCAAAAAGAATTTATAAAAATCTTCCTATCCTTATCCGTGGAAAGAACCTACTTGCGATCCATATTGTTTTACGTCTAGTAGTGTTTGATGTTATCCTGGGTATAGATTGGCTCTCTATTTACCATGCTAAGATTGACTATAGAGCTAAAGAAGTTTCTTTTCAGAAAGACTTTTAGTTTGTGTACAAGAATGAACCCTTACTGTTGATAACTTATCAAGAGGACGAGAAACTTGTAAAAGATGGAAATGAATGTTACCTTGCACACATTATTGAAAACAAGGGAACTGTTCAGATTAATGATGTTCCAGTGGTAAATGAGTATCCTGAAGTTTTTCCTGATGAGTTTCCTGGAATAATACCAGATCAGGAAGTAGAATTTACTGTTGACTTAGTTTCTGATGCTAAGCCAATTTCAAAACCCCCTTATCGAATGGCTCAATTTGAACTTTTAGAGTTGAATGAGAAATTTCAAGATTTATTAGAGAAAGGTTTCATTCGACCTAGCACATCACCATGGGGTGCTCTGATTTTATTTGTTAAAAAGAAAGATGGTTCTTTGAGACTATGAATTGATTATAGAGCTTTGAATAAATCACTGTTATGAAAAAATATCCTTTTCCTCATATTGATGATTTGTTTGATAAGCTACAGGGAGCTTAGTATTTTTCAAAGATTGACCTGAGATCGGGGTACCATCAGCTGAAGGTAAAGGAAGCAGATGTTCCGAAGACTGCATTTCATACAAGATATGGCCATTATGAATTTGTAGTAATGTCTTTTTGTCTAACCAATACAGCTGCTGTATTCATGGAATTAATGATGATAATTTTCCATGAGTTCTTTGATAAGTTTGTGGTGGTTTTTATTGATGATATTTTGGTGTTTTCTAAAAGTAAAGAGGAGCATGAAAGACATTTAAGGGTTATTTTGAAAACCTTAAAAGAAACGAAATTGTATGGGAAATTCAGTAATTGTGAGTTTTGGTTGCAACAAATTTCTTTCCTTGGTCACATTGTTTCTAAATATGGGATAACCGTTGAACCTGCAAGAACAATGGTTGTTGAAGAATGGCCAAGTCCCACAAATGTAACAGATATTCGTAGTTTACTTGGTTTGGCAGGCTATTACCGAAGGTTTGTTAGAAAATATTCACAGTTATCTAGTCCAATGACTGAGCTAACTCGGAAGGGTGTTAAGTTTATGTGGACAAAGGAATGTGATGATTGTTTTCAGTAATTGAAAAGAATATTGGTGAATGGTCCAGTTTTGGAACTACCTTCCAGGAATGGTGAGTTTGTTATCTATAGTGATGCTTCATTGAAAGGACTTGGTTGTGTCCTAATGCAGAATGATCAGGTAATTTATTATGCTTTACAACAGTTGAAAACTCATGAGGTAAATTACCCTACACATGATTTGGAATTAACTAATGTAGTTTTTGCTTTAAAAATTTGGAGGCATCATTTATATGGAGTAAAGTGTGAAATATATACCGATCACAAAAGTTTAAAGTATATATTCACTCATAAAGAATTGATCATGAGATAGAGGAGATGGCTAGAATTAATCAAATATTATGATTATACAATTCATTACCATCCGGGAAAAGAAAATAAAGTGGCTGATGCTTTGAGTCGAAAAAGTAATGCTTCATTAACAATGTTGCATTTGGAACGTGATCCTTTGGTTAAGGATTTTATGAACATTGACATAGAAGTTTTTGGTGCAGGATGTTCTTCTGTTTTGTTTCAGGTATCAGTGAAATCTTCTCTATCAGATAGAATCAAGCAAGCACAGAAGCAGGATAGTGAGTTGTAGAAAAATGTGGAGCTCCTTCAGAAGGGTAAGTTGCCTGAATTCAACATTGATAATGATTGTGTTTTAATATTTGGGAACAGATTGCGTGTGTATTGTGATTCACAGTTGAAGAGAGAGTTGTTATGTGAAGCTCATAGTTCTGCGTTTTTAGTTCATCCAGGCAGTACTAAGATGTACATAGATCTGCGGGAGTATTACTAGTTGGATGGAATGAAAAGAGATATTGCTGATTTTATAGTGAAATGATTGAATTGTCAACAGGTTAAAGAAGGGAGGCAGTTACCGAAAGGGATGCTTCACCCTTTACCAGTACCAAAATGGAAATGGGAGAATATATCCATGGACTTTGTTGTGGGATTACCGTAGACACCTAGAGGTAATAATGAAATCTGGATTATTATTGATCACTTGACTAAATATTCTCATTTCCTTACTATACGATATACTTTTTCCCTAGATAAACTTTCTCGTTTGTATCTTAAAGAGATAGTCAGGTTACATGTAGTTCCTCTCTCCATTGTATCTGATCGTGATCCCAGGTTTACTTCTAACTTTTGGAAAGGCCTTCAGAAGTCATTGGGTACTGAATTAAATTTTAGTACATCTTTTCATCCTCAATCAGATGGGCAGTCAGAACGAACAATTCAGACTTTGGAAGATATGCTATGTGCTTGTTTGATAAATTATCAGGGAAGTTGGGACCAACATCTTTCTTTGGTTGAATTTTCATATAATAACTGTTTTCATTCCAGTATACAGATGACACCATTTGTGGCGTTATATGGGAAGCGGTGTCGAACTCCAAATTTTTGGGATGAAGTGGGTGAAAGGAAGCTGATGGGACCAGAATTGGTAGAAGAGTTGGCAGAAAAAGTTCAGCTTATACAGAAACACATGAGAACAGCTCAGAGCAGGTAGAAGAGTTATGCAGACAACATGAAGAAGGATCTTTCTTTTGAGGTAGGTGATCATGTTTTTCTCAAAGTCTCGCTATGGAAAAGTGTGATGCGATTTGGTAAGAAAGGAAAGCTGAGTCCAAGGTTCATTGGACCATATGAAATTCTGGAGAGATTTGGATCAGTTTCTTACCGAGTGGCTTTACCTCCGAGTTTATCTCAGGTACACAATGTTTTTCATGTTTCAATGTTAAGGAAGTACATGCCAGATCCATCTCATGTTTTGAGTCCGGAGGTTGTTCAGCTCGAAGAGAACCTATCTTATGAGGAACAACCGGTCCAGATTCTTGACCACAGGGAGAAAGTTTTACGGAATAAGGTGATTCATCAGGTAATAGTTTTTTAAAAAAACCACATGATTGAAGAGGCAACATGGGAATCTGAAAATGCAATGAGGGCTAAATACCCCCACTTATTCGATAAGCAAATAAATTGCGGGGACGCAATTTTCTAAAGGGGGAAGGATGTAACATCCCAAGTAAGTAATGAATAATATATATTTTTATCTATGTCTATTAATTAATTAGATAGTGTTTTAGAGGCTTAAAATTAGAATAAATCCAATCTTAAGCATGGAATACACTAATATTTTTAAAAGATTGTTTTACTGCCTTTTGATGGAAACCCATTTTTAAAATAAAAGTTTTGACAATTTTATAAGATCTATTTGTTGAAATAAACTTATTCTTTATGATTGGGACATTGAAATTTACTTTGGGTAAATTTTTGGTATTTTTCTGATAAAGTTCATTTTTTTAATGAATAGTGAAAATGTTGTATTTTAATTCAAAACCTTTTTTTAATATAATTTATTTATATGATTATATTATCTTTTGAATTGGTTTTAAAGTTAAATTAGAATATATTTTTACCATTTAATCCAATAGTGGTCATTGGAATTAACTTCACTTTGAAATTGGACTTAAACTAGTGTCAATCTTTTGATACTTATTGTTTCATAAAAACACGCTATTTGCTCTGAAAGCGGGAGTTAATTATTAAATTAATTAATGTAACTTATATTTTTTTTAATTTTTTTAAATATACATCATGTTTTAATTCGGAATATCAAATATAGCTTATAGTGATGTTTTGGTATTTTTCTGAAAAACCTCAATTTTTGATGAATAGTGAAACCACTAAGTGGTACTTATAAAAACTGATTTTTTGTTTAAATGAAATTTTACCACCTATATGTTTTGAATTTGAAAAATAAGACATACATGGTTGTCATTAAGAAGTAAAATGTGGTTCAATGGGATTAAAATATTTTTTTGGTGAATAATAACTTTTATGTTTTTAATCGCGGTTAGAGGTAATTAGTGCAATTTAAGGGAAAAATGATATTATAATAAAATGAAAATACCTAGACACATGTCCTACCATTATTGGATTTGTCATGGACGACCAAGAAAATCCATTGGTCATCTTGGGGACCCCATTTATCCACTTTGGTAGGAAAATGACATTAATATCTTTTTATTTAATGTTAAAATTAAAATGTCACAAACATGAGTTGTTTTACTAAAACAATTTTTAAATGGGGTTATTCAAGTCATATTTTTGACTATAAATATTCATTAGAAATATAAAAAGATTTCCTACATCATGATATTTTTTTTATAATTTTTATACATTAAATAAATTAAATTATTTATGACACCATGATGATGCAGCGATTACCTCATTATTTAACAATTTAAATACAATGAAAAGATAATGTAAAATCTAAGACCTACACTTGTCAAAAACCTATTGGATAGGTGGATTTCGAACTCCTATCACCTTATCTGCGAAATATATAATTTTGGTACATTTTAAATCCGAAAAGAATTTTATAATAAAGTAACCTTTTATAACTTTCCAAGAGTGCCCCTTATCTCCTCTTATAAAAGGCCCCCACCTCTACCACCTTACCCACACATCCAAAGCCTTTGGCTCGGCCAAACCCTTCCCATTATGTCTCTCCACATCCCTATATAACTCTTAGAAGCCTCACTTTGTGCAGAAGTCTTCCCAAAGAATCCTTTTAGCTCAAATCAAAAAGAGTTACCCGATTTAAAGGTAGTGTCTTCTCCTGTGTTATTATGTTTTATTCTGCTTCTCCAACCCCCTAAACTCTCCTTATTCATTTATTTTGTAACAAATACAGAATTTTTAATATACTAGGATGTTGTTATAAGAAGTATTCGAGCTACACTTACACACAACTACATATTATGGTTAAAGAAAATACTGTTTCTGTGGATGGCAAATTTCTGCCTCATGAAACGATGATTGTTCAACACTCATATAACACCTTCAAAGGTGGCCATTAAGATGTCACAATATTTATATATGATATATAATATGTTTATTTTTTACTTAAGACTCTGTATTTTTCATTTATGGCATACCTTTATGGTTTCCATTATGGGTAAACGCGATATCTTCATTTTAGGAAGTGCGGAATACCGCCCCCTCAAAGTGATTTGATTAGTTAATGCCATATGTGGGATGTATAAAGGATGTAATTAATGATATTATATATGATATTATAATTTAATTATAATATACCTTTATATCAATATGATTCCATTCCATAAAATATGAAAAAGAAATGAAAGTAGCGTTCATGCGTACGTACGGCTTACCGTCTCCTTGAACGGTGTATTTCATTTCTTACCTCTAAACGTTATGTAATATTATAAATGAATGTATATAATGTATATATATGATATATATGATATATAAATCATGAGTATAACTCTGGATATAATGGAAACATGAACAACTTGTAATTATAAAGAGTTTATTTTTGACTCAAGTACCAATGATCTTTAAAACGACTGTTATTAACTTAAATAATTACATCGTGTTCATGACATGGTAATAAGTGATATAAAAGGAATAATGAACTTGGAAAATGCTCTTATGAAAGTAGAAATTAACCCACTTTTATTATTTAGGACGTTAAAGAACGATCGAGACAAGTTGGACCCGAGGTATGGGACTTCGTCTCAATCTCTTTTCATGGAGGCATATTTTGTTTTATACACAACTTTCTTTTATACGGTGTATAAACCCCTTTGAATTTTACATTTAATCAAAATGAATCTTTTTATATGAAGCGTTTTCTAAATGAAAAAAGGGAATGTTTTTTTTGGTTGTATGTATGCAGCGATAATGACTTCTCCGCCGCCGTGACCATTATTTGAGTTTCGGCTTCCTGTACAAGCCATAAGTTTTTTTGAATGAAAAATAAATACCATGTTTCATTTTTCTTTTATTTTGGTATTGAAAATGGTTTTCATAATGTTTTTATATCAATGAGTTGTATTGATATCTTCTGATTGAAAAGTGGAAATGTTATGATTCTTTTATGCATGTTTTATGTGATACGATTATGTTATGGTTCTTGGGGATTGTTATGAAGATGGGTGGTTTCGTAATAAGCTAAGGGCGGGGGAGCCCGATATAGCTCTCCAATGCATTGGGTAACGCGGAGGAGTTAAACTTTAAGGTTTCTCTGAAGAGATTTAGGGAATATACTGTGATGGGTATTCCAAACGTAACCAAGAGGGTTACTCCCTACGTAAGAATGTTCTGAATACCTCAAGTTACCATTATGTCTTATAATTTCTATGATTTATTCAGGATTTGATGAGGTATGTGAAAGTGATTATGTTTTATGAGTAGAGTATGATTTCATTGATTCTTATGTATACATGTACTCATGTTTCCGTTCCATATTTTTATACCCCTTACTGAGCTTTTTATGCTCATCCCAAGTTTTTGAAATGTTTTTCACAGGTCAAAGGAAGGGTACATGATATGATGATAGAGTCAAGGAAATGTCAAATAGAATCAATGCTTTATTTTAAATATGTTTTCTTTCATGGTAAAAAAATGAATACTATATTTTATTGTAACCACTTTGTTTAAATGTGGGATGTAATGCATGTTTTATGATCTAATTCTCTAAAACTCTAAACCTGAAAAGATCCTCACGGTGTATTCTTGAAATATCTCAAGATTAAGTAATGTTTAAGGCTGGGGCATTATACTTCCTACCAAAGGAAAGGCTTCTAGGATTAGGAGAGGGATGTGGAGAGGAAAAATGAGCAGAGCTTGGCCGATCCAAAGGCTTGAGAGGTGTAGGTAAGGAGGTAGAGGTGGGGGCCTTTTATAAGAGGAGAGGAGGGGCACTTTTGGAATGTTAAGAAATGTTACTTTATTTCCAAATGATTTTCGGATTTTAAAGGTCCCAAATTGATGTATTTCGAGGATAAGGTGATAAGGGTTTGAAATATACTCATCTAATAGTTCTTTGAAAAGTGTAAGCCTTAGATTTTACATTATCTTTTCATTTTATTGGAATCGTTCATTAATGAGGTAATCATTGCATCATCATGATGTCATAAATAATTTAATTTATTTAATGTATAAAAATTTTTAAAAAAAATACTGTGATGTAGGAAATATTTTTAGCTTTCCAATGACTAGTTATAGTCCAATATATCATTTATGTAGATAAAATTGAAAATGTTTTACTCAGGTGATACATTATTTAGTGATATTCTCCTTTCATTAAAAATAAAAAGATAAAGTGTCACATTCAACCAAAAGTGATTCCATGGGGTCCCTAAGTTTGAAACAAGGAATCCCATGGTCGGACATGACAAAACCCGTAGCATTAGGACACATTTTGTGGTCATTTTTTATTATTATGATATTATTTTATTATCCTTAACTACCCGATTACTAATTAATCAAGATAATTAAAGATAATTACCGTCGTTACTATTCATAATGTCCAAAAACAAAAGAGTCTTGATTACATAATTTGGAAATTGTGATTGAAAAATTTAATCCATTTTACCAAATTCCAAACATAGAAATTGCAATAATTAATTTAAAAATAATTCTCGTTGTCAAAACAAATAGCGTGTTTTTTAGAAACAATATCTATGAAAAGTTTGGCCCTTGTTTATGCTCAATTACCAAGTGAAATTAATTCTAATGACCAACATTAGATTAAATGGTAAAATATATTCTAATTACACTTTAAGACCAATTAAAAATATAATCTAACCATATAATTATATTATATAAAAAAGCAGTTTTGATGTAAAATGCAGTATTTTTCATTATTCATTAAAAAATGAAAATTGTCAGAAAAATACGAAAAAATTATCCAATGTAAATTTCAATGTCCTAATCATAAAGAATAAGTTTATTTTGACAAATAGAATCTATAAAATTTTCAAAATTTTGATTTAAAAATGGTTTGCCATCAAAAGGAAGTAAAATAATCTTTTAAAAATATTAGTGTATTACAATCTTAAGATTGGATTTACTCTTATTTTAAGCCTCTAAAACACTATCTAATTCATAAATAGACATAGATAATAATTTCTTATTATTCATTACTTACTTGGGATGTTACATCCTCCCCCCTTTAGAAAATTGTGTCCCCGCAATTTATTTACTTAACGAATAAGTGGGGGTATTTATCCCTCATTGCATTTTCAGATTACAATGTTACCTCTTCACTCATGTGGTTTTTCCACAAAACCTTTAATTGATGAATCACCTTATTCCTCAACACTTGATCCCTATGGTCAAGAATTTGGACTGGTTGATCCTCATAAGATAGATTCTCTTCCAACTGAACTACCTCTGGACTCAAAACATGAGATGGATCTGGCATGTACTTCCTTAACATTGAAACATGAAAAAAATTGTGTACGTGAGATAAACTCGGAGGTAAAGCCACTCGGTATGCAACTGATCCAACTCTCTCCAGAATTTCATATGGTCCAATGTACCTTGGACTCAACTTTCCTTTCTTACCAAATCGCATCACATGGTTCCATGGTGAAACTTTGAGAAAAATATGATCACCTACCTCAAAAGAGAGATCATTCCTCCTGTTGTCTGCATAACTCTTCTGCCTACTCTGAGCTATTCTCATGTGTTTCTGTATCAGCTGAACTTTTTCTGCCAACTCTTCTACCAATTCTGGTCCCATAAACTTCCTTTCACTCACTTCATCCCAAAAAGCTGTAGTTCGACACCGCTTCCCATATTATGCCTCAAATGGTGCCATCTGTATACTGGAATGAAAACTTTTCTTATAAGAAAACTCAACCAAAGAAAGATGTCGGTCCCAAATTCCCTGATAATCCATCGAACAAGCACATAGCAAATCCTCCAAAGTTTAAATTTTTCGTTATGACTGCCCATTTGATTGAGGATGAAAAGCTGTACTAAAATTTAATTCAGTACCCAATGACTTCTGAAGGCCTTTCTAAAAGATAGAAGTGAACCTGTGATCACGGTCAGATACAATGGAGAGAGGAACTCCATGTAACCTGACTATATCTTTAATGTACAAATGGGAAAGTTGATCTAGTGAAAAAGTATCTTGTATAGAAAGTAAATGAGCAGATTTAGTCAAGCGATCAACAATAACCCAGATTGCATTATTACCTTGAGGTGTCTTCGGCAATTCCACAATGAAGTCCATGGATATATTCTCCCATTTCCACTATGGCACTAGTAAACGCTGAAGCATCGCTTTCGGTAACTGCCGCTCTACTTTAACCTGTTGACAAGTCAAACACTTCATAGTAATATCAGCAATATCTCTTTTCATTCCATCCCACCAGTAGTACTCCCGAAGATCAATATACATCTCAGTACTTCCTGGATGAACAGAAAACAGAGAACTATGAGCTTCACATAACAACTCTCTCTTCAACTGTGAATCACATGGAACACCCAATCTTTTCCCAAATCTAAAAACACAATCATTATCAAAGTTGAATTCATGAAACTTATCCTTCTGAACCAGCTCTACCTTTTTCTGCAACTCACTATCTTGCTTCTGGGCTTGCTTAATTCTGTCTGATAGAGAAGATTTCACTGATACCTAAAACAAAACAGAAGGACATCCAGCACCAACCACTTCTAGGCCAAAGTTCATCAAAACCTTAACCAAAGGATCATGTTCCAAACGGAACATTGTTAATAAATCATTACTTTTTCGACTCAAAGCATCAGCCACTTTATTTGCTTTTCCCAGATGGTAATGAATTGTACAATCATAATCCTTGATTAATTATAGCCATCTCCTCTGTCTCATGTTCAGTTCTTTCTGAGTGAATATATACTTTAAAATTTTGTGATCAGTATATATTTCACACTTTACTCCATACAAATGATGCCTCGAATTTTTTAAAGCGAAAAAAGTAGCTAATTCCAAATATGTGTAGTGTAATTTACCTCATGATTTTTCAACTGACGTGAAGCATAAGTAATTACTTGATCATTCTGTATTAAGATGCAACTAAGTCCTTTCAATGAAGCATCACTGTAGATAACAAACTACCCATTCCTGGAAGGTAGTGCCAAAACTGGAGCATTCACCAATCTTCTTTTCAATTTTTGATAACAGTCATCACATTCTTTTGTCCAGATAAACATAACACCCTTCCGAGTTAGCTTAGTTATTGGACTAGATAACCGGAAAAAATTTCTAACAAACCATCGGTAATAGCCTGCCAAACAAAGGAAGCTATGAATCTCAGTTACATTTGTGGGTCTTGGCCATTCATCAACAACATTTGTTTTTGCAGGATCAATAGTTATCCCATCTTTAGAAATAATGTGACCCAGGAAAGAATTTTTTTGGAACCAAAACTCACACTTTCTGAATTTCCCATACAATTTCTTTTCATTTATGGTTTGGAAAATAACGCTTAAATGTATTTCATGATCCTCTTTACTTTTAGAAAACACCAAAATATCATCAATGAAAACAACCACAAACTTATCCAAGAACTTATGGAAAATTCTATTCATAAGGTCCTTGAATACAGCAGGTGAATTGGTTAGCCCAAAAGGAATTAATACAAATTCATAATGGCCATATCTTGTACAAAATGTGATCTTCGGAATATCAGCTTCCTTTACCTTCAACTGATGGTACCCCGATCTCAGGTCAATCTTTGAAAAAAACTGAGCTCCCTGGAGCTGATCAAACAAATCATCAATATGAGGTAATGGATATTTGTTCTTAACAATGATGTTATTCAAGGCTCTATAATCAATGCAAAGTCTCATTGAACCATATTTCTTTTTAACAAATAAAACAGAAGCACCCCATGGTGATGTGCTTGGTCGAATGAAACCTTTCTCTAAGAAATCTTTCAATTTCTCCTTCAACTATAGAAGTTCAATTTGAGCCATTCGATAAGGGGGTTTTGAAATTAGCTTAGCATCAGGAACTAAGTCAACAGTAAATTCTACTTCCTGGTCTAGTATTATTCCAGGAAACTCATCAAGAAAAACATCAGGATACTCATTTACCACTGACACATCATTAATCTGAACAGTTCCCTTATTTTCAACAATATGTGCAAGGTAGCATTCATTCCAATATTTTACAAGTTTATCTGCCTCTTTATATGTTATCAACAGTAAGGGTTCATTCTTGTACACAAACTGAAATTATTTCTGAAAAGAAACTTTTTTAGCTCTACAGTCAATCTTAGCATGGTATATAGAGAGCCATTCCATACCCAGGATAACATCAAACTCTACTAGAGGTAAAACAATACAGTTTGCAAGTAGGTTCTTTCCACGGATAAGGATTGGAGGATTCTCTTAAATTCTTTTTCCCCAACATTTCCCCCAGGTGTTTTTACCACAAGTTCATGAGTCATTTCTTGAGATGATATTCCCATTTTACTAGAAATGTTTTCAGAGATGAAACAATGTGTAGACCCTGAATCAAACAACACAATGGCATAATCTGAAAAAACAAAGTACCTGATACCACTTCATTTGATGGCCCAACATCTACTGAAGTAGTTGCAAAGGATTTCACCACCCCTTTCTGCTTGTAGTTTAACTGCTTCCCATCACTCGAGCTCTTTGTCGGACACTCGTTTTCATAGTGACCCATCTCATTGCACTTAAACCCTTTAACTAACTGTAAATCTAATTTGGTCTTACCATCACCCTGATCTTTTTCACTGTAATCACGAGACTTATGTCCCATATTACCACATCGGTAGCACTTTCTAGAATTCAGAATACATTCCCCAGCATGCCTTTTACAGCATCTATCACAAACTCGAAACTTAGTTTTCTTACCATCAGACCTTTTTGAAAAATTCATCCCTTTCTCCTGCCACCTCATTCTCTTCTTATGTTGGTTGTTATAGAACACTTGATCATCGGCAAACTCCATTTCCACCTTCTCATCACATAGAAAAAGCTTTTCATAACTTTTTAACTCACGAGAAGCCAATGCCCTTCGATATTTTGGCTTTAATTCCGAGTAAAAAGGATTGATTTTACTATCAAGGACTCGGATAAAATTTGGAGTATACCTTGCCAATCGAGTGAACCTCTCTTCATAAGCAGCCACTGAGTCATCCTCTTGCCTCAATTCCAAGAATTGTTTTTCCATCCTAAGTCGAACAACCTTAGGAAAATATTTCTCAAGAAACATACATTTGAATTCATCCCAGTTGAGAGCATCAATATCATCAGCGTCCCTCATATTTTTAACCATCGACCACCACTGATCTGCTTCACCCTCCAAACGGTAAATTGCAAGATTAACCATTTCATTGTCTGAACACCCCATGACAACGAAAATATTCTACAGTGATTTAATCCAACCTTCAGCAAGAACAGGGTCAGATGATCCTCTAAATGATGGGGGATGTTGCCTCATGAAATGTTCCACCACTGACATGTTCCTCTGCGGTTGATATGGCTGATCTCGTGCATGGATACCACCACTATTTATCGCTTGAGTCAACTGCTCCATCACTACAAAAAACTGTTCAGTTCCGATTCCGACCATCTCAGGATGCTGATTCGGAAGGTCATTTTCTTCTGTATGCCTTCCTAGCACTGCTACTATGTTTCCTCTGCGGAAAACCATTCTGAACAAACATTTTCTAGATGAAGCGACATGGTAATCTTCAAATGCTATATCATTTCAATTTGACCATAAAAAATATATTTTTGGATAATCATTTAAGAGAATTCTAACTCCTAAAGTTATCTAAACTGGCATCTGATACCAAATATAAGGCCCCAGACTTAAACATTACTTAATCATGAGTTATTACAAGATTAAACATTGAAGATATTTTTAGGATTAGAGTTTTAGAGAATTAGATCATAAATCATGCATTACATTCCACATTTAAACAAAGTGGTTACATAAAAGATAGTATTCATTTTTACCCATCAACAGAAACATATTTAAAACAAAACATGGATTCATTCATGACACTTCCTTAACCCTATCATCACATCATGTACCATTCCCTTGACCTTTGAAAAACATTTCAAAAACATGGGATGAGCATAAAAAGCTCAGTAAGGGATATACAAGTATGAAATGAAAACATTAGTCTATGTCTGAAATCATACTTTACTCATAAAACATAATCATTTTAACATACCTCATCAAATAATGAATAAATCATTGAAATCATAAGACATAAAGGTAACTTGAGGCATTCATAACATTTTTACGTTGGGAGTAACCCTCACGGTTATGTTTGGAATACCCATCACAATATATTCCCTAAATCTCTTCAGAGAAAGCTTAACGTTTAACCCCTTCACGTTACCCAATGCATTGGAGATCTATATCAGGCTCACCCTCCCTTTGTTTATCACAAAACCACCCATCTTCATAACAATTCCCAAGAACCATAACATAATTGTATCACATAAAACATGCATAAAGGGGACATAACATTTCCACATTTCAATCACAAGATAGCAATACAAAACATTGTTATAATAAAAACATTATGAAAACCATTTTCAATACATAAATAATAGAAAAGTGAAACATGGTATTTATTTTTCATTTTTAAACAAAATTATTGCTTTTAGAGGAAACCGAAACTCAAATAATAGTCACGGCGGCGGAGAAGTCGTTGTCGCCGCATACGTACAACAAAAAAAACATTCCCTTTTATCATTTAGTAAACTCTTCGTATAAAAAAGATTCATTTTGAATAAATGTAAAATTCAAAGTGGTTTATAAACCATATAAAAGAAAGTTGTGTATAAAATAAAATATGCCTCAATGAAAGGAGATTGAGATGAAGTCTCATACCTTAGGTCCGACTTGACTCGATCGTTCTTTAATGTCTTGAATAATAAATTTGAGTTAATTTATACTTGATTAAGAACATTTTTCAAGTTCATTATTCCTTTTATATCACTTATTACCATTTTATGATCAATATGTAATTATTTAAGTTAATAATGGTCCTTTTTTCGATCAATGGTACTTGAGTCAAAAATAAACTCTTTATAATTACAAGTTGTTCATGTGGTAAAATATCCATTATATCCATAATTATATTCATGATTTAGATATCATATATGTCATATATATCCATTATATACATGCATATACAATATTACATAACATTTATTGGTAGGAAATGAAATGCACCGTTCATGGAGACAGTAAGCCGTACGTACGCATGAACGCTACTTTCATTTCTATTTCGTATTTTATGGAATGGAATCATAATGATATAAAGTTATATTATAATTCCAGTATAATATAATATATAATATCATTAATTCCATCCTTTATACGCCCCACATATGGCATTAACGAATCAAATCACTTTGAGGGGGTGGTAGTCCGTACTTCCTAAAATGAAGATATCACGTTTACCCATAATGGAAACCATAAAGGTATGAAAAAAATGAAAAATTCAGAAACTTAAGGAAAACATAAACATATTATCTATCATATATAAATATAGTGACATCTTAATGGCCACCTTTTAAGGTGTTAGAAGAATATTGAACAATCATCGTTTCGTGAGGCAGAAATTTACCATCCACAGAAACAGTTTGATCATTAACCATTAGATGTAGGTGTGTGTAAGTGTAGCTATAATCCTTTTTATAAAAACATCCTAGTATATGTAAGATACTAGTGTTGTTACAAAATAAATTAATAAAAAGAGTTTAGGGGGTTGGAGAAGCAAAATAAAACATAAGAGCATTAGAGAAGACTTTACCTTTGAATCGGGTAACTCCCTTTGGTTTGAACCAAAAGGGTTTCTTGAAGAGCTTCCTGCCTAAGGTAAGGCTTCTAGAATTAGGATCAGTATGTGGAGAGACAAAATGAGTAGAGCTTGGCCGAGCCAAAGGCTTGAGAGGTGTGGGTATGGAGGTAGAGGTGGGTGCCTTTTATAAGAGGAGAGGAGGGGCACTCTTGGGAAGTTACGAAATGTTACTTTATTTCCAAATGAGTTTCAGATTTTAAAGGTCCCATATTGATGTATTTCAAGGATAAGGTGATAAGGGTTCGAAATAGACTCATCCAATAGGTCTTTGACAAGTTTAAGTCTTATATTTTACATTATCGTTTCATTTTATTTAAATCGTTCGTTAATGAGATAATCACTGCATCATCATGATGTCATAAATAATTTATTTAATTTAATGTCTAAAATTTATAAAAAAACTATGATGTAGTAAATATTTTTAGATTTCATAGGACTATTTATAGTACAATAGATCATTTATTTAGACAAAATAAAAAATGTTTTACTCAGGTGATACATTCTTTAGTGATATTCTCCTTTCTTTAAAAATAAATAGATAAAGTGTCACATTCAACAAAAAGTGATTCCATGGGGTCCTTAAGTTTGGCACAAGGCATCACATGGTCGGCCATGACATAACCAGTTGTATTAGGACACATGATGGGGTCATTTTTTATTATTATGATATTATTTTATTATCCTTAACTACCCGATTACTAATTAATCAAGATAATTACCGTCGTTACTATTCATAATGTCCAAAAAAAGAGTCTTGATTATATAATTTGGACCTTATGATTCCAAATATGTAATACATTTTACCCAATTAAAAACATAGAAATTTCAATAATTAATTTAAAAATAATTCCCGTTGTCAAAACTAATAGCGGGTTTTTTAGAAACAATATCTATGAAAAGTTTGGCACTTGTTTATTCCCAATTCCAAAGTGAAATTAATTCTAATGACCACCATTGGATTAAATGGTAAAGAAAATATTCTAATTACACTTTAAGACAAATTTAAAAGATAATCTAACCATATAATTATATTTGATGAAAAATGCAGTTTTGATGTAAAATGCAGTATTTTTCACTATTTATTAAAAAATGAACATTGTCAGAATAATACCAAAAAATTATCCAATGTAGATTTCAATGTCCCAAGAATAAATAATAAGATTGTTTTTAAAAATAGAGTCTATAAAATTTTCAAAAGTTTTATTTAAAAAATGGTTTTCCATCAAAAGGAAGTAAAACAATCTTATGAAAATATTAGTGTATTCCATGCTTAAGATTGTATTTACTCTCATTTTAAGCCTCTAAAACACTATCTAATTCATAAATAGACATAGATAGGAATTTCTTATTATTAATTTCTTACATGGGATGTTACAATATCCTCTCCAATTCACACATCGAAAAATATTTGGTTTATAAAATACCTAACCAATTACATTTAATTTTCCCAATTATAAACCTAGTGTCCATATTGTTATTATAAAACCATTGTAAAAATGATTTTGGAATAAACCTAATGTGGATCTCAAAAAAAAGAGGTAAAATTATTAAACTTGTGTTTTTATTTTATATCATCCTCTATCTCAATGTTTTTATTAAACCATAATAATATGATATCTCTATTATAATAAATATATTTATATGTTATTATATTAATTGAATGACCTACACCATTATCCACTTCCCTCAAATGGGATATGAAACTGTCGATCATGTGTACGGTAGACTGCCACCTCACGAACCGATGTTATTCATTTTCCATCACCACCTCTCATGGATGGATATAATAATGAATTTATTATTTATATATTATATTTATGATATTATTATTCTTCTGAATCATGATATCATATTTTATTTCTTAATTTACATTCTGTGGGGATAATATAATGTCACGCCTGTGTACGGGGGACTACCACTTCTCAAAGTGATGTGATTAATTTTTCACTAACTCTTTACCTGGAAGGTAATAAGGATAAATTTAATGAATATGTTTCACATATGTTAAATCATAATAACTATGTGAAGGTGGTATGTTATTTTCCTCCCTTTATTTCAATTCGTAAAGAAAATGGGATTGACATTTATGTGTACATACGACTTACTATCTACCTCAACAGTGTAACTCATATTCTATATTTAAATATAATTGATTTATATAAATACATATATAAAAAATATATATGATATTTATATCATGGTTAAAATTATGGGTATGATGTAACCCATATCAAAGTAAAAGGATAAAAAACACAAAACCAAACACACAAAAAAGCAATTATTACCCAAAACGAGAATTTAAAAAGGATTTATTGGTAGAAAGGTAACAAAAAGTTATAATTAACACATATATGGTATGATACAAATGATTATGGTTTTTAATATATTTATAATGAACTTCCATCAATTATATAGGATTCTTTAACATGTACAAAGGAAGTCATGACGTAAGGTAAAGAAATTTGGTCTCAATTTTTCTTCTTTGAGACATATGTCATGTTATCAACCTTTATTATTTTATGTGGTGTATATAAATCTTCTTTTAAAAGTAATATAATTAATTTATTCTAATTATATTTTAAGTTTCATTTTAGTTTATTCAATTATGGGCATTATGATTCAATTTTACCAAAGTGGAATGTGATTTATGATAAAATCTAATCGTTTATCATGATTGTTCATGTTTAAGAATCATACAATGAAATCATATTATCCATAAAATAATAAACTCATGAATTTTCTTTTACTCTATTTACTTCATAAGAATACATGATTCCCGTCATTTTCCTCTATTTCTATACTCAAAATATCGAAATAATGTTTTTATGAAAAATCAATATTTCCCTCTTTGGTCAAAACCCCATTTTCATCTGTATCCATGTTAAAAAAATGTTTAATTTTTTTACTTGTATCCCATTATTATTTAAATACATGTTGACACTTTTTTTATTTTAGATTTTTTTAAATAATCTTTATGTCATTTCCCAAATAGGCCCCATTTGGATTTTATAGAAAATGCGAAACAAATATTTGTTTTAACATGAAAAACATGAAAAAAAATCCCACATTCATGACCACATAATAACTTCAAGGATAGTTTATACATTTGAAAAGTAATTTTTAAGGAAAATAATTTTAAAACTTTTTATGAATTTTTAGTTTTAAAAAATATTTCCAGAAAAAAAATGCTATTTTACTCAAGATATATTCCAATGCTATTTCAAAATCATTTTCCATTTATATGACATCCTTTGATGTTACTTATGATTTCATGTGGATAATATTCAAAAAAACCATTCTTATTATTTCTCTGGATAAATTATGTTTATAATGATAAGATATTATTGAAACCCATTTATCTTCTATAGGTAATACCATGATAAAATGCTTATGAAACCCACTTATTTTTCCATGGGTTATTATTTTATTAATGATGAAATTATTATAAAAAATATTTATTTTCCAAATGTCGTGATAGAGTGATGTTATTATGAAATCTATATAGTTTCTTTTGTTCTGATATGATTAGTGTTTTATGATTTTATGTCACAAATATTTATTATTTTCATTATGTGATGGGTTTGATATATATCTCACACCAATTAATTGGGTAAATATTGAAATATAAGGAGATATGAAGGAATGGAATGATGAATGAACCCAATTCATTAAGGAACTTTATCCATTATGATAGTATATGAAGTTAACCTCAACTACTATGATAAGTTGTGGAGTGAACCCATTCCATAATGATATACATTTCAATGATCCATGAATACAATGGAAACAATTTTCTTTTCGTATGTGTAGTCCAAAATTGCATGTCTCATGTAAATGTTATGATATTATAGTTAATATTTTTTTTATTTAATTATGATTCATGTCTAATGAAAAAGAAATATTTATTCCATGACATATTATTTTTATATTTGATATGAAAGGTGTGTTTTTAATATATTATACTCATGTTATCATCTTATTCTCATGTTATTTTCATGTATTTAACATATTTACCCTTATTGAGAATATGAGATCACCCTATATTATGTTTTTCCCCATGTTTTGATAATTAGTATTACAAGTGATATTTCTAAAAAGAATTATAGTTATGAGGAACTAATTAGCAGATGACGTAGTCCACTAATGAATCAATTGTTTGTATTTCCAAGTTTTTAAATGAACTAAACCATTATGATCCTTAGGTATGTGTTTGTTTCTTTTAATAAATGTTCATAAAAATGTTTTAATGTCTATGATTGAAAATACGAGGTCTTTAGAATTATAAATCCTTTATTTCATACACAATGAACAACAAACACATCCTATCACATTAAATAATAAAATACACAAACACAATTCCCAAAACATAAAAAATAACATTAAAATTATAATTTATTTAATAATTTTACAAATTGTTTAGATACATCTCGAGTAGTTCTATATTTAAAATAAATAGTTATATATAGACAGAAACCTTGTACATTTTAAATAAAATGTAGAGAGAGTCCCTATTACATTGATCACATGGAATTACAATTTGAGTCCCTACAAAATCACTTTATATATCCTTTTATATTATCCTTTTATATATAATATACAATAGAAAAATACTTTCACCACAATAAAGGGAATGAACCACATTGAGATGAGTTTTCAAATATAAAATCTCAACCATGAGTTAAAAATCAATTCCTTATTACCAGGTTGACAGTGCTTCCAAGTTATAATTCAATCATGGATGGTTTTAGTCTTTTCTATATAGATGACGGTATTTTCATATTCATCCCTCATTGACTCATTAATCTTAGTTTGATGATTTTCTCTTAAACACCATGATATTAAGATCATAATTAAAGGCCTTGACTACCTAATATGCTTTGTTCTTAAATTTTACCATGAAATAGAAAGTATTCCTAGAAATAAATAAAAAAGGATATATGATGAGAGGGGTCTTATTGGTTGTTTAGTACAACCAAAAATTAATGTAAAACCTATTTAAATAGTTCTTCATTGAGGTTATTATGGTTTTCTTGTAAAATTTTATTCAATTCATGATTTGATAAGTCCACTTTTATACTTGTCTTTGGGTGGTACAATGTTCCTATATTGTATTTGACCTCATTATTTGATAATAAAGTCCTCATCAAAGAGTTATCAAAGTGGGTACCACGATCAATGATTAATTCTCAGGGAATACAGATGTAATTTGAAATATTTTTTTTCAAATAACACAACTACCTTGGTGGTGTTTTATGTGGTTGTATCTATCCCCACCCCTTTGACACAAAGTCTATGTAATCTGAAAAATAAACATTTCCAAAACATGGATGTAATGATATAAATCTATCTCAATAAACGAAAAAACTCCTTACATCAAGGTGAATCATTAGATAAAACCCTATTAAATTATCCCCTCCACTATGTGGTCCATATCACGATGTCCCCACCATAAGGATGAATGAAATGAACTCAATCAGACTATTAACTTCCTCCAATGGGATGCACCAATAAATAATCATGTATCCACTTATATTAAATAGTAGTGAATCTTCCCCAAAAAAGTGTTTCATCATTTCATTAAATGATTTCATTGTTGTAGTGTTAATTAATGACTGAATATTCCCATGGATGAGTATCTTGGAAAACATATGCCACTATCAACGTGTCTACTTTATAGAAAATATTTTTGTATCGAAAAAATCCTATTTAATTACTCTATCATATTCCATCTTGAAATATGGAAACCCGAAGAGATATGAATTATATGAAATTGGGTTGGAAATCCGTTTACATTAAAAAATTTATAATTTAAACACATATATTAAGATAAGAAAATGAATTAATTTTTTGATGCTATATTTATTTAGAACTAGTTACTTTAGATTAGTGTGATTTGTATTAATAACCAGTTTTAGTAATAATAATTACAACCAAAATCAAACAATGTAAAACATAACCACTAATATTCTTTTCTCTAGAGTGTTATAATTTACTTTTTACTTGTTTAACATGTGATTGGTATAATAAATTGTTTAAAATATATTATCAACATGTTATCCTAGGACTTCACCACTATCTGGATTCTAGCATAACACAAGATCTCAAATAAACCATTTTATTTTTGTTAAAAATGATAGGGGTTTTGATCAATTTCTATTCTATAATTTAAAAGGACATATCAGAAGGGCCCTTTGTGTTGAAATAAATATTTTTTATCAAGATACTTTTCCCTTAATGATGAATTTTTGAAAAGGCTCAAATAAACCAGTGAAAAATGTAATCTCTCAGGTTTTTGGAGTGAGTTGAATTTATTCAACCTGTTTGAATTTTGTATCTTAGTGGTCAATAAAAATCATTTTTAATCTGGAAAACATAACTTAAAGAGTTTCTTTGACCCAAGTCATAATTTTTCTAATGGGTTTTATCCCTTGACAAGTTCATCGGGGTTTCAGTTGGGTTTCCATTATGTTGAATGATGAAAACCCACCTTTTCTATGTACAAAAATAGAGGCTCACAATATGGAAAAACCATGGACTCTCCTAGGAGAAACCATATAACCCACCGAGATCACTGGATATGGTTCCAAAAACCTTACATGAGGGGGCTAATGATCGTGTGGGAAACTCTATAATTTTTAGTATAGGGTCGTGCATGGTTTGAACATGTTTTAGAAGACTATGAAAACCAACCATTGGATGTGCGGTACATAGATAGTGGGTTCCGCATGGTTGGTGCACAGTTAGTCGAACCATGCAGAAAAAATGTGCGGCCCATTATAAAGTGGGAAATTATCATTTTCCCTCCTACTATATTTCTTTATTTACACTTTTTTCTCCTCTATTTCATTCATATAACACCTCCATGATTCAGGGAGCACATACTTCTTCCTCTCTTAGGCTATGAACCACACTCTTCATATGAGATCCATTTCTTCATGATTTTGGTCTCGTTGAAACTGTACCAATAAGTGATTCAATCTAATACCAAATTTTCATAAATTTCCATGCCATACATTGTGATAAATCCATGTGAGCCAATTTTCCTTTTTGTTAGGGTGTTCATATAAAATATTTATTTCTTCCAAATAATCTCATGTTAGAGGATGAGATCATACATGAATTCATCTTCCAACTTGATGTAGGTGGTTCTTATATTTTTCCATGATATTTAGAGTATTATGGGTATGTTTTCATTATGAAACCATTGAGTAGTGTGGATTAGAACATATATTAATTGTCTTTAAATGAATTAATTGATCCCATGTGATGCTGATGGGCATGTTTCCCACAATCTAGAATGGGTATGGGGATACTGAGAGGATTTATAATATTGGATGATTAGTCTGAGGTGTTTTTTAATTAAAACTAAATTAGTTTTTATATTATGTTACTTGTGATGGTTACATGGGAAATGGATGGAAACAACCTAAGGATTGAGATGGTTTTAACCTTCTGGGTGAGGTGGAGTTGGTCATTAGGTTGAGCTTGGAATATATCTATGAGTGATGTTGATCATAGTTTGTGAGACATAGTCATCATTTTGAGGTGACAAGTTTTTTTAGGCTAAGGATATAATATGTGTGATATTGGATGGTGTTGAACATAAAATTGGGTGACACGGTCACATGGGAATGAGGTGCCGAGGTGATATGGTTTAGGTACTTTATTGATGATTACCACTCACCATGATTGGCTGATTTCCCATTAGAGTCATGAACACAAAGTTAGACTTAGATAATGGGGTGGTGTTGACCACTCATGTAGGTAGATACCTCTGTTAGATGTGCCTTTAGGTGGTGTTTACTACCATTATGTTTGGAGATTCTTTCTATAGAAATCCATGGGGATGGTGATGACCCATCTGTTGATGGTGTTGAGACTGTTCTCTATGGGCTAGGGCTCATCATACTTGAGGTCATTGGGTAGAGAATGTTTGGTAGGGTGGATGTTGACATTCATTTGGGAATTGGATAGTGAGACGATGCTATTTTTATTTGTTTGATGGGTATCCTTGTCCCATGGAAATTGTTCTTTGAGCTAATGAGGATTCTTATGAAATAAGGTACAAGGGACCTGGTATATATTTTGGAGTGCATTGAGGAAATCAGTTACTAGTTATGGACATGATGTTTCTATAGGCATGTGGTGTCCTGATAATATTGTAAGAGGTGCATGGGGGATCTCCAGATTTTTATACATTAAGAGATTCCTTAGGATATATTCAAATTATCCTTTCTCCTTCTATTATATCGATGATGGTTGAAGTAGGAAACTACTTCCTTATAGAAGTTGAGAACAAAGGAAGAATTTAGTCATATGATATTCATGTCTTGTTCCATTATAAATTCAGATACACCTTCTTTATCACAGATCTATGACAGGAACACATTGGTGGTATCCTAATGATATTTAATATCATACCCTATACAGACCATTCAAAATGCATTTAGAATTTATGATATTGTAATCAGGTAAGGTAGTAAGATTTGAATATGGACCTTATGGATCATGTAAATCATTTTTCATGGAATAGATATACGGGGACCCTGTTGGTTCCTACATCATTTGTAGTTTTCTTTTACCTTTATTCTTTAGTAGCATTCTTATTATATGTATGTACTGAGGTCATCTATGGGAGACCGTTTTTGATACCGTCTTCAATGAACTGATCTATATTCATTCTTAGCTATAAATGCTATCTTTTAATATTTTTTATACAATTGGTATGGTTGTTTTTTTAATTTCTTCCGCTGTTGTATGATACTACTTATACTATGGAGGGTTATTGGCCTATTCATCTTATGAAATTTCTTCTTTATAGAATTTTTTGATATATACCATTATTATTAACCCAATTTAATGTTATAATATCCCTAATATCACCCATTTAAACCTAGTATTCTAGTTTACTACCTTTGTTGTAATGGGAGGAAAACATAAGGACAAGTCGCCAACCAACACGGAGCACTATTTGAGTGGAAAACAGGGTAGGGGAACTACAAATGGTATTAGAGCAGTTCATGAATGGGAATTAGATTCTAAATTCCGATGGATACCAATGATATCAATTATTTTCTTTTTAGTTGTTCTTACTATTTGGTCTATAGTAGACCGGATACTTGGGTTTTGTTGGAACTGGGTATAGAACTCATGTTTGGGTTCATACAACCCTATTCATGGGAGATAGGCCAAGTTTCCAAGTTTAAGAAATTTTAGTTATGTTTTGATATTTTTACAATTTACATGATCTCCACCTCAAGTGATGAACTTGGATGTGACTTTCATCTGTTATGATATGTGACCCTTGTACTAGTATGCCATGAGAGGAGATATGGGCCCTTGGTCCTACAAGAAAAGGGGGGGCATTTATGTTTTCATGATAGGTATATTGGATTTGATATATATATATATATATATTTGTGTGTGTTTATGTGGGTGTGATGATTATAGTTTTCTTATTATCATAATTTGGAACTTGGATTGTAACAAGGGGGTTGGGTTATTTAAATTTCCCACAAAGAAAGTTAAATAGTGTTATCCTACATAGCCTTCTTTACTGGAATTCGACTCATCCAACCCAAGCATGTGTTTTAATTATATTTTTGTGATATATGATATGATACATGTATATGTGTAGGCCTAGATATGATTGGAGCAGTCAAGGAAAATGGCTAGGGTATGAGCTGTTTAAAGAGTCAACATAGGTAGTCAAATAGTGTTTCCTGCATAGCCTTCTTTGGTTTCATGTTAGTTAGCTACATCTGATGACATGTGATATATGACTATAATTTTGGTAGGTGAGGGTCCATGAGACTATATTTATATGTGGTTCCTTGATTTGATATGGGCGGGTAAGGGGACAAGAGGCCATATGTCATGAGACATATTTTTGATGGGGGAGGGTAAGGGTAATGAGATTACACTACCTACTACTAATTTACATATATATATATTAAATATATAGTATTTTGGATGTCTACCAATGTTATTAATATTAAAAAATATTCCACCTCGATGGGCTCTGATGTAGCATTATGAGGGGGGTGATATGGTGTCATAGGACTCTGTACAGGTTGAGAACCACGAGGGTTGGGCTGAGGCCCTAGATGGTTAGGAATACCATGAGTTATAGGTACATAATTAGGTGTAGGATTAGGTTTAACTGGGAAATAAAAATGATTCGATATCATTTTGTCCGTGGATGGTTGAGTAGATCAGGGTGAACATGGTTTCTTTCATCCAAGGCATTGACATGGTTCTCAGAAAGCTAATCTATTCTTTTAATACTTGACCTAAGAGTTCCAATCAAAACACCGACCACTATTTCAAGGTGAGGAAAGAACATAGGTGTATGAGAATTATATCATGTTAGTTCATACCAACTTCATCTAGCTAGAAACACCCCCCAAGTTAGAGGGTGAGGTTGGATAGATACATGCTCATAGGGCGGACAAAGAGATGGTGGTACATATAGGTTCAGGTATAAGACACAAGGGAGTGGAATTGAATGAATTTAAGACCATGTTCTTAAATAAATTATTTCTTAATATGATATGGTAACAGAGATATTGAGTGTTATTGAGTCCACATCAGAGTGAAATATTTTTTATTGACTATGTAGATACCTTCACTGAGTTTTCTATCTTCATACCGAGTATGGTGGCCGATAAAACCTTGAGGTGGAGGCATTTCAAAGATTGTTTCAGGCACACAATTATAGTGAAGTTAAACATCATTATTCTAGCCATATTATCAGCGGTGGTTAATAAAAAACTCAGGGATGAGGGGAATTTGATGGACCATTCATATTCATGCGAGGTGATGGATTCAAGTGATTTTAGTGGAAATGCTTCAGTAAGTAGGAAATCAGGTGATGAGTAGTCTCATATGGGAGTTCAGGCACAAGGATCAACAAAACCTCTGATGAATGGGTCTTTGATAGTGTGATTCTAGTGTCGGAAGTCATGAACAATTGTGATGAGCTATGATCGGGCACCGAAGGAGTGTTAAGCATTCCATCAGGTTAGGAATATTGAGATGTTCATCATGAAGCCTTATTGGATAGTCATAAGTTATGGACTGGGGTAGACATAGAGTTATTACGTCAAACCCGGAGATGTAACAGGTGATGGTAGTTAGGATTCATCATTGCACATAGGTCATGATACTTACAATGGGACATGTTAGTGGGGTTTGTGGTCATAATCTTGTGCAGCTTTGTGGGGTATCCAAGATTTAGGTAGATTAGATTACATCCATGTGCTACTACTAAGCTTCCAGGGTTAGAGAAAGCTGTTGATCCAATGAATGGATAGAGGAATGTTATTGGTTTGATAGGGTAAGTTTTTTATAAGGGTAATTTCTTATAGGAGTGTTTGGTGTTGGGTTATTGAGGTGTACATGATGTTTTTTGGACTAATAAAGAGTTTTTTAGTATGTTGTAATCATTTTGGGTGTTATATATATATTACATATTATGTGCATTTGAATCTAGGAATCAGTGCTATGCAAGTTTGATGTGATGTGTGAGGTGCCGAGACTATTGTTGGGCTTGTGATGCGGTATGGGACCTCTTAGGTTCCATGTACGACATGGATACAGGATGGACATCTAATTTTATATAAGACATGATGGGTGTCAGATGTGACATGGGGATGAGATAAGCACCTGATTAGTTATAGGAGTGAGGATGCATCATGATAGGACTTTTATGTCCAGGGATAGTTCGTGGACCATCAGTTAATTTTGAGTTCATTGATTAGGAAGAAACTGGAGTAGGTAACTCCTATGGTGCAGAGCACCTTGAGAGAGTTAAACATTGACTTGATGACCAAGGTAGAATATGTTTTTTTGAAAGAGATAGGTATGTTCAGTACCATCTTGTACATATTATTTATATATTAGGGATCATCTATGTTAATGTGGGGAGATTTTAATGTCCCTGGTATTTGAAGTTGGTCTTATTCTTCAACCCATTTTAATTTTAGATTTTTTTGTTTAGATTAACATTTATTTTAGTCATTAGAACTTAATTATGAGAGATTCTTTGACCCCAGAATTATTATTTTTGGATGGATTTTAACCCTCAAAATGATTCTCGGGGTTTTAATTGGGTTTCAATTTCCTCAGATGTAGAAAACCCTACATTTCAAAGTATGCAAGTGGAGGCACATGGTTTGGAGAAACCATGTAGACTCTTAGGAAAAACCATGTGGCCATCCAGATTGACTGGACATGGTTTGAAAAACCATGAAGGTGGGGGGGGGGGCATAGACATACATGTAACTTTGTAATTTTTAGTTGGGGATCACATATAGTTTGTCACGAACAGAATCTGGTCACCACAAATACCGGCACCAAACCCGGCTTGTGACAAGACCCGAAGGGCGTTCCCTATCCCCACGGGCTGGGACAAGTGCCCAGGTATCATTAATTTATGTTTGGAATTGATTTACCCGAGTATGAAAGCTTAAAACATTAAAAAAATTCCATAATATAAATATGAAATTTTCACGCCAAAAAAGTCTTAAGAAAAATCCAGAACAAAATACATTGGTTTAAAGACAATAGAAAGATATCACCAAGGACACCACACAACAAGGGGTCATCACCCACAAGCCACCGAATCTGATCGCCACAAATACCAGCACTAAACTCGGCCCATGGAAAGATATGAATGGTGTTCTCTATCCCCACGGGCTAGCACAAGTTCCCTAGTATCATTAATTTAGGTTTGGGAACGATTTACTTGAGTATGAAAACTTAAAACATTTAAAAACATTCCACAATATAAATCTAAAAATTTCAAGCTAAACAAGTCTTATGTAAAACCCAGAACATAATACATTGGTTTAAATACAATAAAAGTAGTCCAAATACAAATAAATACAATATAAAGACATCACCAATGACTCCACATGACAATGGTTCATCACCCACAAGCCATCTCCACAACTCTGCACCAAGGACGAGAACAAACACCCTGAACTGCCATCACCCATATCCTTCCCTTTACCTGAGTCAAGCATAATAAAGTCTACTTATCGCCAAGGGGTGTAAGTAGGGTGTGAGCCAAAGGCCAATAGGACAACACCCAATGATTCCAAAGATCATGCTATACAATGTTAAAAAAGAAATCAATTTTAATATGAAAAGAAAAGTAGTTATAAAATCCAAGAAATCAAACTTTCAATTGAAACCCATTTTCAAGCTAAAATTATCAGAATTTTCACACATTTAAATAGAAATGATATATACTATAAATTAATTCAAAAAAACCCCAATACAAGGTCAAATACCACAAACACAATGAGAAACAAAATCGGGAACACCCCTAGGCACTAGATAGTCTCAGGCCCCATGTACCTCATACCTTGGTGTACAGTAACCATAGTAAAATTTGTTCTCATGCACGAGACACTAGTAGGGAACATACAAATAACCTAGTGGTCCCCAATAATTATCCACATAGTTTAATTAGAGTTTTTTTTATCAAAATTCTAGGTGAAACAGGGACAATGCCCATCCAGAACACTAGCCGTACTAGTACACATCCACCCCACCTATGTACCTAGGCTTCCCCCTTTGTGCTCAAACAATTTCATCATTCAAAACATATCTATTTTAATTCAAAACACCAATACTGGTCACATACACCCAGTATAGTAGCTACACAAATTTTATACCATTTATAACACACATAAAAAAACATTGAGTTTCAATAAAAACAACTTCTCCAAATCTTTCCTTGTTTTGCACCCAAAACTCTTTGAAAACGCCACATTAACCCCATGTTCATACTCACATTAACCAAAAAAGAATATAAACCACCTTAAAAATTTCTTTGACCCCATTACATGAGTTATAAAACAACTCCCAATAAGCATCACATCGAATAGCCATGTAAAGAACCTAATTCAACTCCAAATTGCAACTCAAAAATCATTTTCTTAACAAACGTGACCGAAAACCAATTTCATAGAAACAAACAAAGAAGAATACCATTGAAAACTTTATTTTCAGCCCTAATATATTTCAATAAGATTAACTAAATAACTATATGTAAACCCTTAATGAACCAACAAAATATTTATATGAAAAACCCCCAAATTTCACATGAAATTGGCATTAAAATTTCACTTGCAATACAAACACGACTAAAACTCATTTTTACAGCATTAATAAAATTAAATAGGCATGAAAATATCATAAATACACCATGATAATCACACAGATTGCATAAAAATTTGAATCACCGACCAAAGTAATGAAACCCCTTGAATCATTGTGTGAAAATCTAGTCGCACCACGACCTCACCAAGAGGGACTTAGAACAAACCTAAAACCACAAGAATTGACCAAGAAAACACATGGTTAAACCCTAGGTTCGAAACCCTAACCATTGGTCATTTGGTACTTCAAGAAAAAGGGAAGAATCCCTAATCAAATTGAATGAAACTCTAATAAATTTGAAAGAGGAATGTAATGGACTAACTTACTTGAGGGATCTTGAAGGAATCTCCCAAAATACACCAGTATATGAAATTTAAAATATCCAAAATTCAGGGGTGGTTCGAATGAGGATTAGTAGGTTATTTAGGAACTATAATGGAGGAAACAGAGTAAGAATTTAGAGAGTTATGATGGAACAAACTTACCTCCTCAAATCTGGTCGATTTTAGAAACCCTAAGATGTTCTGCACTCAATCGCAATGGATATAAGCTTCAAAGTGGGTGAAGGATAATGGGAGTGCAGTGGGGTTTAATGGTATTGGTTGAGGCTTAGAATCACCAAAAAATCCTTAAAATTTAATATGTTATTAATTAAACAATTTTGATTTTTAAAATAGGAATTGGGCTTCCGGGAAGGCCCAATCCCTTAAATAAAAACCCATATACACCTTGGTTATGGATTTATAGAGGCTCCAAATTGAAATGGTGGTGTTAATATTCCAGGGGAGGCCATTTAGGAATGATAATGAGTGAAAAATATTAAAAAACTGAAAATGATATAAATGAAACAAAATTTATTTTTAAATCCGGAATTGGGTTAATGGTTTGGCCAAATTCAATAAAAAACTCACCCATTCCTCGATAAAAACATGGGAAACCCCAAAAACAAAGCATTAATGGAAATTAAATTAAAAATACCTATAAAATATTTCATGTATGTGAAAATTCTCCCAACCATAAAATATTTACGTCCCCGGAAAGCCACAACAAGTCCAGATACAAAAACCAAACTCAATTGATAAACCAAGATGTACTTCTTTGCCAAGCTTCGCCCCAAGGTCCAAAACACCTCCAATTATCAATTAAGGAAGGATTAATCTCACAACCCAAAATTTGACCACTTTCCTGAAATGATCAATCACATTCAAAATTTATCCCAAAATATAACTCCTCAAACACTATCCACACAAGACACATGCAATTCACCCAAACAAACAACAACTTTGAACAAGGTTACACTTACCTTACATTAACTAAACCATTGGGAGCTATCCAATCCCAATGTTTACTCAAGGAAGAGGTTGGTAGCTAGATAGTTTCGAACAAGACTACCTACCACCAGGCCTATACCATGGATAAATATGAGTTATTAGTATAGGGTGACAGAAATAGGAACCCCAGTATAAGAGACAACCTATATTTTTCTGAGACAGAATCATGACACTAACAGGGGGAGGCCTGAACGGAATCCCTAGTACAAAGGGTAGAATTCCATTAAAAGGTTATGATGGAACATACATGAGAATCATATTGGGTCTCCCCGCTATAAGAACCTACCATCTTAACTGACCAGCATGGGTCGATAGAGAAAGACCCAAAAAAATTAAATATTTGGGAAGGGCATAGGGTTAGTTCACAGAGTTTGGGAAACTGTGCACTAACAGTGAAAATCATTCTCTCTACATGGCTTCCTAGCACACGACCACTACTAATCGTGCACAAACTATGTCCAGAAATATGAAGACACCAGAGTTTTGAACTATTCCAATCTTTCAAACTAAGGATATGACTTTGTACCAGGATTTAAATGACCCTGGGATTTCCCCTAACAACATGCCAACTTCTCTCTGATACCTATGGCTGGAGCTCAATGATTGAAGCATCTTCGGCCTCACAGTTCCCATGAATGAGAATTCTTCCTTTGGTACAACCAAAAACTACACCACAATCCCTGATAAGATTTTCAAGACATAACACATTCCAAACTCACTTTAACCTAACATGATATTTCACTGAAACAATGGCTTAGAAGATGCACACACATCACACCTTGTTTCATTGGTTGAGAAACAATAGAAGTAAAGAACACCTATAATCACCTTCTACTAAAATGGATGTTTTTTATGTTTTTCCAAGGCATAAAGTCTATCAACATAATAGAGAACCTAATAGGGTTGCACGACTTCACCTTTACGATCAATTGAGCACATGACATCACAAGGCATCACTGAACATGACCATTGAGAATGATATAAACAATGCATGAAGAGGGACCTTATTCACCATCCCAAAACAACACAAAATTATAGAAAGTGGCCAAAATATCCTCTCATGACCATATTTACCACACTATTAGTTTAACGTAAATTCCTTCTTCTAAGAAACTATAAAGGACCGAGAGGACCACTTAGACACCATCCAGATACTCATCCATACAAACAACCCCAAACCACTTCCACCTTTGTTAAATCAGGAAACCTAAGAAGCTGAGGTCTCATTCAAACTTCCATGATCACTCTCTCTCTACAAGAGGATACACCAAACCATGAAAGGAAATGGTGTAGACTCAATCTAAAAAGATCAAGAAAAAGATTCATTATATTGATCAATTGGAGGGTCTTCAAATAGAGAAACAATCTAGGTGGCACTTTAGTGGTGCACTAAACCTTAATGTGGAGTAACTTATCCAACAATTGAACCCAATGACCCAATCAAGATGGTACATTGGTCAAGATATACCACAAACCATATCAAAACACATGACAGGAACCACTGTAAAGGCGTCCCAAATCATATCTTAAAAGACACCACTAACCGTCCCTTCAACACAGATTACCGACCAAACACAAACCTAAAACACAATTCAAACAGGAGGGGTTCTTGGACACAAAACATCCCACAACATCAACATTTTCAAAAACACATAATAAAAACCATCCCAAACTAGTCATCAAGACATCATGTTTTTCCTTTAAAATCATCTTTTTTAAAATAACTGGTTCAGCGGTTAACGTATCCACCAATGATACCCCATGGGCCTCACACATGCATATTTTTGTGCCACACCACACACCCTCCTCATATCCATCCCAAAACTCATCTAGTGATACCATTAACCATCCACCAGCTCATATAATCCTGTGGATGTGGTTGATCATGAAAATACCAATAGTTAATATAAAATCTCATTCCACTTTTCAAAACCAAAGAAATCAATAAATACTTCCTTTTTCTCAAGAACTCTAACCCCAAAATCAAACAAAAATTACTGCATTAAAAAAAATTACAGAAAGGTGCAATCATTATAATGAAAACACACTTTTATGTAATTCACATCAATTTCAAAACATCTCATCCCATTAAAACACCATTCAATAGTATAGAGAACCATATTAGAAACACTTTTTCAAAACCAACCTTGACAAAGTTCCTTATTTTTAAAGAGGTGAAAACACACCATTTTCCATTCCAATACAATACTGAAAATTACGTTCTCCATTTTCAAAAATCAAACCATTCCCTCTTTATTAGATAATTATTTCACAAAAACGTTACGCTTCATTAATCCAAGTCAGTTTAAAATTAATGTTCTATGATTTCAAAACTACAGAACACAAGACAATGTGAGAGGAAAATAGTCTCAGTGGGTGACTTGAACATATGGTTGGTGGCCATATTCCAATCACTTCACCATCACAGAGAGTGTTCTAGGGAAATATACCTGGCTCCACATGGATTTCAAGACCCTGCGAGCTCACTTCGAAAATTAACCCATCTATTTTTTCATTTCCATTAATCATCATCAAACCAAGAAAACCAAAGGACTCAGAAAAGTCTCGACTTCCCATGGTGACTTGAATACTATCATGAGGTGTGGTGATTGGCCACACTACTCTTAACCAGAATTCCATGCCTCGAAAATCATAACCCCAGACTATCCCAATTGTTCCCCATATAATATGACCCAAGGAGAGAAAACCTCCTCTGATACCATTTGTAACAACTGGGCCCCACCCAACGGTTGCCCCACAGACACATGATTCCCACCCTAGGGCCCACCCACATGTTTGAACGGGTCATATGACTAATGATTTCCCCCATGCCAACACATGTTCTTTTCATTGTGCTTTGTCCTCACTCACACACACCCTAGGAAACTTCCCAAATGGTCACCAATCCTGATCACTACTCCAGGACAAGCACGCCTAACAGTGGAGTTCTAATCAGACAGGCTCTTGAAAAAGAAGGTGTACCTTTTTGACATGAGTCATATCATTTATTCATTTAACCCTTTATCATTTGGGGGTGTTATAATCACCCCCCTTTAGAGAACAGTGTCCTCATTTTGGGCTCTACATCTCAAACCAGGCTGTGCATCTCACTTAAGGCTGGGTACCACCTATAATACCAAATGTGACAACTGGGTCCCTGTGATAGCACAAACACCCCGATTTAACGTGTCCATCGGGTCCCGGACATCCAGGTACCATCATTTGCCCGCAGACAGGTGGTCCCCAACCTGGGGTCCACCCACATTCCTGAACATGTCATCTGACAAATGACAGTCCCCACCAGCCAATACATGTCCTTTCTAGTGTGCTTTTTCCTCACACACATACACCCTAAGAAACTTCCTAGAAGTTCACCCATCCTGATCACTACTCCAGGCCAAGAACAGTTAACTGTGGAGTTCTAATCCTTGGTGTGGAGTTGTGATGATGACTTGTGGGTGATGACCCCTTGTCGTGTGGAGTACTTGGGGATATCTTTTTGCTGTCTGTATTTGTATTTGGACCACTTTTATTGTCTTTAAAGAAATGTAATCGGTTCTGGGTTTTACTTAAGACTTGTTTGGCTTGAAAATTTTGGATTTCAATTATGGAATGTTTTTAATGTTTTAAGCTTTCATACTCAGGTAAATCATTCCCAAACCTAAATTAATGATACCTGGGCACTTGTTCCAGCTCGTGGGGATAGGGAATTCCCTTCGGGTCTTTCCACTGGCCGAGTTTGGTGTCGGTATTTGTGGCGACCAGATTCAGTTCATGACATAGTTGGTCCATGGTTTGAAAAATTTTGTTTACCGACCATGAAATGTGTCGTACCTAGATAGTTGGTGTGGCCTGATTAGAACATAGTTTATCCAAACCATGTGACCCATTAAAAATATTAAATTAACATTTCTTTCCTCTTCCATTTCTTTCTCTCCTCCATTTTCTTCTTCATTTAACATTTTCAATGCCTTCAGGCTTTTGGGAGATACTCCCACTTCCTACCTTAGGTTTCGAGAAAATATCTTCATCTGAGCTCCAATTTTTATTCCATTAGTCTCCTTGGAACATCACCAGTATTGTATTTGATCTACACCCCTCTTTTCTTACTTTCTCTTGCAATATGGGGTGCTAAATCTTTGTGATCTAATTTACCCTATTTTACGTGTTTTTATCTAAAATGCCAATTTCTTAAAATGAATATTGTATTAGAGGTTAATATCAGATGTGTGAGTGTATAATAACATGAGGTAGGTAGTTCTTATCTTTCTCCACGATATTTAGGTGTTTTTTGTGTGTGTTCCTGAGCATTTAATTTGGTAGTCTAAGCGATACCATATAAAGTAATATTTTATTTATAAAAAATAATTAATTTATTACATGGGATTTCGATGGGAATGTTTTACCTAGTATAATAATGGTATAGTCCTGGTTATGAGCTTCATATCTTGGGTATATCAGGCAAGGATGTATATTTATTTCAATTAAACTGGATTATATATTATATTCCTTGAGATGGTTCCATGGGAACTGGATGGCCATGACCTGAGAATTGAGATTGTTTTGACCATCAGGGTGAGGTGACATTGGTCATTAGGTTGAGATTTCTAGGGATCCTATGATGGATTTCAATCATAGGATGGGTGAACTGGTCATCAAATTGAGGTGATGTGAGTTTTCAGGAAACGGGCATGGCCCATGTGATATTGGATGGTGGTGACCATCATATTGAGTGATACAATAAGAGGGGAACGAGGTGCCAAGATGATTTGGAAGATGTACTTTGTTGGTGATTTACACACACTATGATTGGAAAAAACATTGTTGGATTCATGTGCACATATTAGGACTCAAATTACGAGGTTTTTTAACCACTTATATGGGTGGAGGCCTCAATTAGATACAAAATAGGGTTATGTTGAAAACTAGTATGGTTTGAGGTTCGTTTCATAGAAATCTATGATGATAGTGAGTAGCCATCTGTTTAAGGTGTTGAGACCATCAATTGTGGGCTAAAACTCACCTTACTTAATGCCATTAGTGTAGTATTGTTCAGGAAAATGGATACCACCATTCCTTAGGATGCATACTATTAAGTTAACGATGTTGTTTTTGGTAGAAAACATATTGTTGTGCCTCGTCTATCATGATTTGAACCATTAGGGATTCTTGTGAGTCATGGTCCAAGGGACCATGTATCTATTTGGGCATGCCTTATGGGAATCAGTTACTTGTTTTGGATATGAGGTGTCGACAGGAAAATGGTGACATGATACAATTATAGGAGGTTCCTAAGGGCACTTCAGCTTGTTATACATCAGTAGATGCATTAGGCTATATTTTGAGGATCCTATCCACTTCTTTTATAGAAATGATAGATGAAGATGGCAACAGATTCCTTGAGGATATTGAGAATAAGAGAATCAGGCTATCATATGAAATTTATGTGATGTTATTTTATATATTTAGATATAGCAGCTTTATCATAGATGTAATAGAGGCACATGTTGGTAATGAACTAATGATATTTATTCTAATAACCTACATGAGCCCTTCAAGACGTGTGCATACATTATACTCTTGTGATCTGGTAAGGGGTCATTTTCAGAAGATAGACCTTAGGAATCATTTCAAAAAATATCAATGAGATGGATAAAAGGGGATCTTTGGGGTTCTTACACTAGTTAGAATTATCTTTTACCTTTCTTCTATATTAGCATGCATATTATATGTATATACTGAGGTTAGACATGGGAAATAATTTTGTTATTGTCTTAAATAACATAAAATATATGTATTCATGGCTATAAATGCATCTTGTGTTTTTTATTCTAAAATTAGTTTTACTGGTTTTATCAATTTCTTTCACTTTTGTATTATATTGATTCAGCTATGGCAGGTTATTGGTCCCATTATCTTATGGTATTTCTTCTCCACTAACTTATATTTATATGTAAAATTATTACTAACACCATATGAGGGTCTATTATTCGATATATCATCCCTTTAAACCCTCAATACTATTTGGTATTATTTTGTGTATGGGGAGACACACCTATGGTCCAGTGGCTAACCAGCTCAGAGCACTGTTTTAGTGTAAAACTGGGTCAAGGTGCTACAATAATAACCCATGTGCCTAATAAATATTCTAATCACAAAAATGATCAATGATATATGATGATTTTATATAAATTAAATACTATTAGATTCAACCTTAACCCCTTCCTTGATATGTGGTTTTCTAATATTATTCTAATTTTTCCCACAGAGTTAAACATCTCTCAATTGAGAATGAAATTTATCAACTCACAATGGTGCAATAGTATATCAATATTCCCTAATCATGCTTCAAATTACGTTCCAAACATTTACAAATCATTTATAAATTTTTCTAAAATATGATTCACCATATCATTGAAAATTAATAACAACACTGATAAAACATTAAAGGATCATTACACATATTGAATAACATTTTTTGGTATATGAACTTTCCAAAAGGATTGGTGAAGGCCCTCTTTTTTTGGTCTTCATGAACAAAAAATCCATGTTAAAACCTATGTAACCATTTTGAAAATAATTAAAATCATTGTTTACTATGTGGTCAAATATATGGTTCATGAAGGGAAGAATGAAATTATCTTTACTTATAAATTAATTCAATTACCATAATCAACACAAATATTCAATCCCATTGTGGTTCATGTGAGAATCAATTCGATATTCTTATTAGATATAAATCTGTTATTAAAATTATTTGAAAAAAATTGAAGAGGTTTAACCCAATATAAATTTGATACTATATATATGATATATGTATCGAGGAACTTAATCACAACTTTCTTGACAACCTATTTGATTTGATAGTTCAAACTTCTTTATCGATATAAAGATAATGTGAACCCTTCTTCCAAAAGGATAGTGTGTGTAGAAATACAAAGAATAATACCTTCAATGTCATATATTATTTTAATAATGGATTTATTTCTTATAAAAACATATGTATCAATTTACCCTGCTAATGATATAAAATTATTGATTTCAAAATAATGGGAAATAAAATTTTCACCCTAAGGAAGCCGTATTTCATCGATGAGGGGTGTCACTAACCAACCCGAGCTACCCCCAATACAAGCACCAGAGTTGGGAGATGACATGAATGAAGGGTGTTATAGATCCTTCGATAGAGAGGTAAGTTCCATGAATCATATGACTATACACAGGAATAGATTATCATAAAAAACAAAGGTTATTGGCCTTAACCTCATATTCTTTGGGGAGAAAACACAATAGAGTACACACCCATTTAATAAATAAATATTGAACAAGATATAATGGAATATAAACATTACATACCAATGTCAAAGGTTCTAAAATAATTAAAATAAAAACCAAAAAACAAAATAAAATACAAAAATAATAGGAAGTCATGAGAGGATAATTAAAAAAAATACATAAGTAAATAAAAGACAACCAACTATGTCTACCCATCCCTAAGAACATAAAGCGAATATCCCCTTTATACCACCGTTAAATCCATATCAAGAAGATTATAATGAATTTCCATGTCCCTAAATTAATTTCCATATGCATAATATGATATTCATTAGCATAATTTCTTAGTAGGAATCCTCACAATATACATTGCATTCTTTTTATAGATAAAACTATTTCATGAATGTTTAAAGATATATAAAAAAGTAGGTTTTAAATTTCTTTACAGAAAATTAATATATTAATATATTTAAAAACCTTTTCCATTATATTTTGAAGAAAACAATGTTTAAGGGAATACCATCACGAAAAATTTTAAAGAAAAAGTGTCATTTTAAACAAATAAAACATTTAAATATAAAAGGAAAGAAATTTATGATAAAATATTTTCTTAATAGTGTAAAATGCAAATAGATAAAATAATAAAAAGTAATAAAGTTATCATGGGAACCTAGTATATTAGGGGATAATTAAGAACTAATCTAAATTAAAAAAAAATAATTAATATTGGTGATGAATAAAAAAAAACTTAACCTAATGCTCAATGTTTCCTGGCCTGGCCTAATTGAGGGGTAAAATATCATAATAGTGAAATGTATATCTCATAGACTCTATATAGAGCATTATCATTAGGTAGTTTAGCTTGTTTTATTATAATCACACCATATCCATCGATGTCATACCATTATAATCATACAGAGGTGAGTCCAAATAGTAATCCCAAAATAATATATAATACAAATCATAATAAATTTACACCCTCACATCAAATATTCTCTTAATAAACATCCCCAATTATATTAATAACACATTTAAAATTACTTAATATCCCTAATTAGGTACCATCCCATACATAAAATCATTAATATAGATTTTTAATATTGTAAGGGGCGTGTTTTAAGGGATTACTGTATTTGGAAAGCCCACATTAAAAATGAAAATCAAGAATCATAAATATTCTTTATGAAATAAAGGTATGAACCACATTCCCAAATTCAAATACATTAATTTTATCAAAACATAAATTGTTTGAGTGATTTATGTTCACTTTAAAAGTCCAAAGACCCTCATATCTCATTAAAAATTATTTATTTTAGTTTAGAAACCAAAAAATATTTCAGAATATGACTATAAATTTTAAATATATAATTAGGACATTATCAAAATACTTTATGTACATGGATTTCGTAATACAATTTTTATACTTTGAAAACAATGTGAAATCCCATTTTCTTTTGATAAAGTTCAAAGGGAAACAACGTTCATTTAAAAAACAAATTGTTATAATTGATAATTTTTTTAAAACACATTGAAAATGAATTTAAACCTACAGGAAATATTATTTCTAGGTTTAATGTGATATATAAGGGACACAGAACCTTTAATACCATATCTTTTTGAAATAGTCAGTTCAATCCACTATAACAAAACCAAAATAGGTGGGTATAGAAAATAAAAAACATAAAACATCTAAAACCCCAAGTAAAAAACGATCCAAGTGAAACAATAGGTCTCCAAGATGTTTATAAGGATATAAAATAGAATAGGGGAAGGAGAAGAAGGATACTAATTTTTTTATAGGGATCAATAAATAATAACTAAACTTTAAATAAATCAATGGGTGATGACCCTAAGAACATGGAGAATCGGGGGTGATGTGGGGTTGGGTGAGCCGAATGGAAGAGTAGGGGATAATTTTTTGTTTTAAAATAATATAGGGGAAAATAAATAACATCAAATTTTAAATGTGATAGACAAGTTTCATGGTTTTGCCACTTAGTGTGGGAATCCATGCACCCATTTTGGTAGCCTCATTGGATATCCTGGGCACTATGCATGGTTGAGCCATATAGTATGTTAAAAAATGTGGCATCCATGTAAACTAGATCTGTTAAAACCATATATACATATGAATGGAATACACATGGTTCTTACTACCATTCTCCAAACCGTGTCGTAGAAATAATCTAATTTTTTCCAAAATTTCAAAGGTTATGACCGAAACACAAGTACCAATAATATCTGTCAATTAATATATAAAATATTAAGGAATTGAAAGGTTAGTGGGTGGAAATTCACCCCACCAAAAAATATTTACTTCTATATATCTTAAGATGAACCAATGATCATTAAAAGGACTCGAGTTTTAGCTTCCTCAAGAAGAGAAAACTAGTGAGATCAATGGTTATGATCCAATGGGATGTACCAAAAGATCCTGATGAATTACCAAAAAACAAAGATAGTTCATATTAAATGTAGTTAATTAATTGACATAGAAGAAACCCAATTGATTAGAGATGGAGAAACAATGAAGGACTTGAGGATAAAAAAATTGGAATTCGTCAAGGGAAAATGGTAAATTTATTTAAATGGGATCCCAAAACATAGATAACATAAAATCAGGATAAAATAAGATAAATAGAACTTAATTTATTCTTCTCAAACTTTTTAAGAGTATCCATAACCCAACCCTTGATTAATGACTAACCAATCCATTAAATGTGAGGTTATGTCAGGTGGGGATAAGTGGATAAGTCAATAGATAGAAAAAAACATCTAAAAACCCTAAAATGTGCATATTGGGATATCCAATCAATTACTCTACATTTTTCTCCACAACATATTTTGAAACCACATCCATTCTCAACCAACGAAAATAAAAATAGTTTTAAGGGCTATAATAAATTAGAAGACTCAGTAAAAATAGTTCTGACACTAAAAACAACATTACATCACTATCAAGATTGAAAATGTATCCAAAATATATTTCCACCGTTATAGATTTTTATAATTATATAATAATAGTCATCTAAATAAATATAAAACTATTAAAATATACAAAAGATTGAAAATAATAAGAAACACATTATATGTTCACCACTTTAAAACCTGGTACAATAGGTTGAACCTAAGGATGTTTTAAAGAGGTAAATCTATATCCACCTATATTACAAGAAAATACTCTCCAAAATAATTGCAAGTAACATATATGACCATTTCCATGATATGTCTTCAATGTCTAAGGACATGAAAACTTTTTATTCCATGGTTTTCTATAGAGATAGAACATATGTGACTTGATTTCAAAAGAAGTCAGTAAGAAAAAGAGTGGTGGTATCTTAATATATCCTCATATTTAATTAATCTTGTCCCTTTTCCCTATTCCCCTTGTTTGACCATCATCCACTACCACACGAAGTAGGGACATATTAATTTCCTCTATCACACTACTTGATTCAGCTTCTATTCTATCGGTCTCTTTCACTATCTTTTCCTAGTTGTTGAGGATAAGTAAGGACAATACCAATAAAAGATATTTCCCAATTATTCTCAATAAATACAATGATTCTAAGGAATTATCCAAGGTAAGACATTGATGATATGTCATAGAATTATAGAATATAATTTATACAAAAGTACCGATGATATGCCTTACTATAGGCCATGTAATTCCCAAGCCTTATGTATCTTCATAATATTATGGAATTAATACTACATGAAAACATCTTGAAACCTTCCCAAGAGATATCATTTTGTTGTTTTTTATAAATAATGGAATTCCATAACATCTAACATATACATTGTAATATAAAGGTTGGAAATTTAATCTTTAGAGGCTGAAAAATCTCTATTTGAAAGAGAATCCCTTCAATCTATTATAACTAATAATTTTCTCTTGTAGAGTCATGTTATACAAGAAAATTAGGGGTTTTTAGATTTAGGAACACTAAAATTAAATATCTACCCTCATTCAAGAGATAAATATCACTATTCCCCAGAACGATTGTAGATGAATGGAATGAATTAGATAAAACTTAATCAACCTAAGGGTATATATGTAGTAGAACACCTTTATATCCCTCTTGAAAATCCATTAAGACGTAGAGGATGTTTACATTGAAATAATAATAAACATGGAACAAGATTAGAAAATGTCTAAAACCTCAAGAATTCCCCAAACTAAATATGAATAATAGGTTCAATCTCAAAGCACTATAAAAAAAATACACAAATATTGTTCATCCAAATTTCTTATCTCAAGGAAAATTGAAAATTTTCTAAAAAAAATTATTTTAAATAACTTTTTAGAATGATTTAAAATAAAACGTTTTAGTGGAATTTAATACATTTTATCAAAATCTACATAACCAACTTTGGAAAAAATTTATATTTATCTATTTCTCAAACTACCAAACAAACTAATTCTAAAACATAACATGAATATCCATAAAATATTTTAAAAAACCACCCATTTTATCCAAAAATATTTTTATAAACCCTAGATCTATTTTATTCCCAACTAATTTAATAAAATCCTTTGTTTTTATAGACTGTATCTTATTAAAATGAAAAAACGTTTTTTAATGAAAAATTAAAATCAAATGGAAAATATTCCATTATTAACCATTTAAAACACCCATATTAATTATAAATAAATAATAATATAAAAAAGTAAAATAAAAAAAATAAAGAACTAAATTATAAAATTTCATGATGAATAAAAATTATGGCTAACCAATCATTATAGTTTAATAAACAATGTGAAAACCATGAAAGTATCACTAAAATATTTTCTAGTCTAGCACATAGTTTCGATGCATGAATTTCTAAAATATGAACAATAACTATGTGACCATAAATATATTCCAAAATTTCACTTGATAACCAAAAAATGTCAAAAATGTTCTAAAATTATCAATTAAAAAAATGAACACTTAAAAAGAATCCAAAATCCAAGAATGAAAATTGAGGATCCAGATCAATTTTGAGATTTCAATATCATGTACTACCCTGTTAACTCATGTGTAATCTCAAATGGTGGTGTGAATTCACCTACTCATGACAAATCACCTTGATTTTGAAGATATACTATCTTATCTAATAGACACCCCTAAATAATAAAGTTGAATCTTGAACCTACACCATCTTATGAACCTAGGTTCTCAGACCAATTTTCATGAACCAACCCAGTCAAACATCAATATGGTTGACTGAACCAGAACACGATATACCTGAGGGTCATTATCGATCCCTTCTAGATTTCAGAAATATAAATGTATTATATTCATATAGGTGGGGATATTATCTCTTAAAATAATAAAACTTATAGGTGCTTCCACACGAAATCTCTACATGAACCTCCCATAACTTGGCGGCGGAACACATAAAAATGTATGAAATAATAAAATAAAATAAGAACAAATAAGATATAAAGGAATAAAAATAAAACTTACTAATGTGAAAGTAACCAAAATAATCCCCATAGATGTTAAAAAACTAAACATGATACAATAAAAATAGATAGACCTGTGTGGATGATACATAAAATGTACTAATGTAAACAAAAGAGAACTATGTACATCTAAACAACTCAAAGAAGAAGAAAACCACCTACACCTACCACTACAATCCAACTCGAACCAATAAGATGATAAAAAGAAGCCACATCCCTACTAATCTATCTATAATGATAATATGGTAGACCCAAACATTATTTCCCAAGAGGTTTACTAATGAAATATTGTTCACACCCTTTAAAAATAAATTCATTTCATTCATGTTTTATGATATATATATTTTAGAACCAATGTGATTTTATATGGATATTGGTGTTGCATAAGTTTTCAAACTATGAACGTGTGATAAGATCAGGGGATATGGTATATAAGAGCTCAAAATTACAATGTTTCCAAAACTATTATATGATAAAATTAGAGGAAATTTCAAAGTTGATTCTATATAAAAGGAATGATTTTTTATTTTTTCATCATTTTCACAAAAGTAATTTGTGCTAGTCTTGTGTGTAGTTTCCACTTGCATGTGAGGCTAATTCGGAATGTGCTTCATGCTTGTATAGGTTCCACATAATGGAAGGGGTACCTTGTGAGTGGAGTTGGATGAACAAAGTTAAAATGAAATCTATAATTGAGGTATTTCGCTTATAAATATTTTTTCTTATAAATACCTAGAAGACCTCTCTCACTTCTATATGGATTTTACATGGAAAAAATTAAAGAGTTCACTTATCATCCTAACATTGGTGAAAGATATGATCTATGCATCTGGGTTAAGGAGTACCATGAACAATGTTTTGTGATCAGGGGGAGTGAAGGACAAGCACAAACTATGTTTCAATAACATGTAATATCAAAGGTTGTAGGGAAAACCCACTGGGTTAAATTTCATTAGGGAATGATTTTGATAGAAAGGGTTTAATAAGTAGTCTTAGGGAAATTTTTTGTATGAATGATACTTTTTAGAACATAGGGAATTGGGAAATAGTGAATTAGGAAAATCGAAGTACTTCTTTAAAGATGAGGTTGGTGAAGATTGTGCTTTGATTGAAGGTGACATAGGTGATGTCGTGCACTCATGAGAACTACTCGAGCAAGGAGGAGTCAAAAAATCAACTAAAGGAGGCTATATTCTATCCCTCCAACATTATTAAGGTAGTGATCCTAGAATGGACTATCCATGACCAAAATTATAATCCACCATTACTAGTTAATATTAGTGTGTTCTAGTACAACTGACACATCATTGGATTATTATCCCTGGATTAATATTTTTTGTGAACCAAGTATAATTTTTATGTTTTATTACAATTTATCCATTCTTCTATTATGGTGATTACAGAATTTATTCAAAAAAAATTACATGTTCCCTCTAATTTAGAGGTATGAGCCATTAAATAAAAACAAAAATTTGTAACCCTGATTCACTACTCCCCTCTCAGTGTTTAATGGGGTATAAATGTTTTTACCAAAGTAAGGTTACAAGATATGAATATGGATTTTAGAGGCTAGAATGGAAAATATAGGGAATCCAAAAGGGACTCCTTTATTTTACAGAAATATTTCTAAAATATTGATAATAATAATGAGATCATAACTTTGAAATCCGAAGACAAAGGTTCTTTCTAATATAACTCGTCGGACTAAAATTAGTATAACAACATGATATTCTATGATTGAATTTAACATTAAATTTCTTAAAACTTATTCAAAATCTTGAAATTCTTTAACATGATCTCTATAAGATCAAATATATATAATAGTGATGAGTTTTACAAGTGTTAATTCTGTGAAGGAAAAAACATATAATGTATACAAAAGATATAGTAGGGTGAAGGAGCCCATGATACAATTCCTCCATAACAGATTTGATTATTCGAAAATTTTTCCTGATGAGAGTGTTTTATATTTCTTTAAAAAAACCACTAATATTGTTATATCTATTTATGGTCTTGTAGAATAAATAAAAGATATTGATATTTTAATGAAGATAATAAGATTTTTTCCACCTATGTACAATCCTAATGACTTATACCTTAAAAAATAGATTATTCCAAGAATAATCTATATTATATGTTAATAAGTTTGGTGGATTACAATATGAGGGTTATGACAAAAGGGACTCCAATCCATGAAATTACAAATATTACATTCAAATCCCTAGAGAAAATTAACATCAACAAAAGTTATAATCATAGATAGGATATAAATGATGAATTTCTTTAACTGGATTCAATAAATTTCAAGAGAGGAAAAAGAGATATTCATTGGAAAGATTACCTAGACATTATTTTGAAGTAATAATGTTGGGAACATCATTTCAAAGAACCCAAGAATGTTTGATGATAAATAAAGGAAGGTATAATACATATAGAAACCCCTAATAATATTCTATTATAGAAAAGAATTTATAATCAGAGTTTTTCCCATAAGAAAGTTATGGAGGAATACATTTGTGATAAAATAAAAATATAGGGAAGGATAATATTTGGTTAAAGTACATATTGAAATCAAATGAGACACATGAGATTCATTGATAGATACTAGGGAAAAATATGATTCTAAAAATAAAAACTGGAAATGAACTAGAAGGTGTAAGTGATATAAAAGTGAAAATTGAATGATATATTAAATAAATTGATATCCAATTAAATAATAATATAATGATAAATATATTGTGGAAGGAATCATCAGAATATTTTCATAACTATGAAGTAGAGATTAAATGACTACAAAAATAACTGGGAGATAAATCAATCAGTTTAGTGGGATAATGAAAAACAATGAAAATAATAATTAAATTTTATGAATAATATATTATTATCAATTACCTTAATATGATCATAATTTATATTGATGAAAATATTGATTCTTTTCAAGTATAAAGAGTCTCTTTGTGAAGAACATTTGAAATAGAGGTTAAATTAATTGAAAAAAAGAAAAATGAAAAGTTCTGTAAATTCATGCAATATTTACCATTGGAATGATTTAAATAATGTTCAAAAGGTATTGAGAAAATTTTAAAATAATAAATAATTGGGTTCGTAAGTAATGGTGGAAATATCTATAATGCTGAAAAATAAAAGGAATATATAATGATTGAATAATGAAATGGAAAGCACAAAATTCTTTTTTTGGGATTTCTTATCCACACCATATAAAAATATGAAGAATAAATATGATAATTGTATAGAGAAACACTTGAAATTTATAAAAATAGAATTAATCTATGTCTATAAAATCATAGAAGAAAAAAATTATATTGATACTATTTCCCATTCTTTAATTTTTTCAAAAAAACTATTGAATATAGGCTTGGATGAAGATATCTTGTCACCAATAATGTTTGAAAAGAATAGATTCTAGTCAAAAAAACAATACATTATTTGAAAATAGATATTATTTATTACATTAAGAATATTATTATTATTTTATTTTTATTCTAGAATAAAAAATCTTTATTTTTTTTGTCTAGCTCAACTGAAATAAGGATCTTGTGAAAGTGAAGAAGATATAAAAGGGAAATCTAGAAGAAATTTATCATAAATAAAAAAATAGAATCAGTGGGTTCAGATCACACGTGACTAGGAATAATAATATTTTGGAATATATTAAAGGGGTAGTGGATGATAAGAATCTCTTGGTAAATGATAGACCATTAAAAATAAAATGGAGTGGTAATACTTAACTTATATGTGATGATCTGAAGAATATTAAATTTATTTCTGTGTATGGTCTACAATACAACCTCTTACATGTGATTAAACTCTATGGATTTGGAATCAAGGATAAATTTAACCATATTAAATTATTAATGATGAAAAAAATAAAATAATTATCTTATTAGTGGAAGAAGAACTTATTGTGATTTATAAAAGGTATATTGTTATGAAAATAAATGCCTCTTTATAATGGATAAGGAAAATAACTTATGGGATTGAAGTTTATGTAGCATAATCTAATAGAGAATGGAAACATTATCCAAGATAAAAATTTAATTGATATAAAATTTATAAAGAGTTATTGTGAAAATAAATGTGAATTTTTCATAGAGAAATCCTTATCATCCAAATAATAAGAGGTAATATAATTCACATGATGTGGAATGATCTAAAATATATGCTCTAATGAATTTATTTGGTGCTTCTAAAAAAATATATTACATTTTTAATTGATTACTATAATATGATTTTGTGTTCAATATATATGAAAAATAGGAGGGAAGTCAGGGGATTCATGAAGAGGTATCAATGATGAGTGAAAAAAGATGCTAGACACATAATTAAAACTTTAAGGTATAATATTTTAATGTATTATACCTCTATTTAATTTGAACACTATCTTGATAAACATGGAATAAAGCCAAAATATTCAATCATAATAAATCCACAACAAAATGAAGTCACTGAAAAAAGGAATCAAAAGGTGAACAAAATAGAAGAAACTTTACTCATTAATGGTGTGACATCGTTCCACAATTAGAAGTAGGAATTTTAGGTAATAATGTACATGTAGAATATATAATTTTCAATACATGAGTAAGACATGACACCATATGAAATTTGTATGGAAGGAATCCTTAATTAATTAATTTTAACATCTTTGAAAGTATGTGCTACATCTATAATAAATAAAGAAATCACGGCAATATGGTGATACTATAGTTGAAGGAATTTTTGTATGATACTCAACAAAGAGTTTTACCTTAAATTTCTACAACAATATGAGGTGTAAAATAAATTATATAAGTGACATCAAATTCATCAAGTATACAGATTAAAATCACTCTTGAAAAAAAATGATGACATATTTTATAAATAATAAGAGGAAGAAAATTATTTCAGTTATGTTTTAGAAGCTCTAGAGAATTATATGATTGTTGAAGTCTCTAAGACTGGTTAATAAGATGACTTTTTCACTAATGAATAACATTCAAGTACTCAGAAGAGAAACATGATAATAGAGGTAGATACATCTAACAAAATTAGAGATTGATATGCACCAAAAAATATATGGATAATGATAATGGTTGAACACACTGTTTATCTATAAACAAAGGATCCAACATCATTTGAAGAAGTGAAAAGTGATTAATCATAGTTTAAATCAATTTATGAGGAGTTAGATTGGATTGATAAAAACTAATCTAGGGATATTGTTTTAATGATAAAAATTAACAATGTTATTAGAAAAAGTTATTCTTCAATTTCATATGGAAAAGTTATCATAAAAAATATTTCATAGGTTATAAAGGCTATGAAAATATTTTCGATTTTTATTTTGAAGAAAAAGTTTCTCCAGTTTCTCGACTAGAGTCAATCATGGTCTTTTTAGCTAAAAAAATAAAAAATTATACAATGTTTATCTGATGGTTTTTAAAATTTTATTTTTAAATGTATTTATTGAAGAATGGGTTTATGTAGAACAACCAATGGGATTTCTAAAAGGAAATGATGAAATAAAGGTCCACATATTAAAGATGAACCAATATGGTCTAAATCAGGCACCATGGGCATGTTATTCCTTGATGGATTTTTATAGCTACGCATAATTTTCATACATTAATATTACATCATTTTATATGTATGTTCAAAACACTAAACAGTATTGAAAACCTAAGGACCACAAAGGATCTCTGTCGTTGTAAACATGAATACATAGAAATATTTACATAAAATATATGAACCATTTACCATCTAGTTTATCACAACTTGCACCTTCATTATACATAACAATATTAAAACCTTTCCCAACAAAATTTTTATGTGAAATATATGAAATAGTGAGATCATATTCTTGATAAGGGTAAACGTACGATATATCAATAACTGATCATAAGTGATCACAATACAAGATTCCATTTATGAAAACATGAGATAAAAATCATAAAATAATACACATCATTTAAAATATAATAATCATGAAACAGAATATAAATTATTATCAATAGAAAGACATAATACACAAGAGTTTGGAATCAACGACAAGGAATCATCATTGATGAGAACATATCATATGCATAAGATATATGTTTGATGCATGGAAATAAGAATATAAATTAATTTCCTTATTCAAGGATTACTTCTAAGACTATCATAGTGGATTTGGTTCACATGCAATCTCATCATTTCCATAATGGAGGTCCACACCCAACACAATCTTATTGGATAAATTCCCTTACTGTACCTGGTCAACTTTCCATTCTAATCTTTATTATATCACAAGATATCAATACTTACACATTCATTATAGGGATATATATAATTTTCATCCCACTAATAACATAATTTAAACCATACATGTAACATTGTGATATTTTAAAAGAACAATTTCTTCGATAGTGTATAATGAAAGAAACACTGAGCTCAAATGAACTATGAAATATTATAATAGTTATACCCTAGTCGTTAAATTGGTGGGTATAATTAGGATTAAGTACATTATGATATATATATATATATATGTAAAGGTTATTCTTAACAAAAATTTATTGATTAAAGATTAGGAAAAATCCGTCAATTTGTTTAGTCATTTTATTATTAAAAAAAATTCATTTTCATTAAAAATGATTTTTATTGATTTTTTTGAAAAAATATTATAAGCAATTTTTTGTACACATATAATGTTTATTTTATAAAATTTAATTAGTTTTTAAAATAATTATTTAAAAATTATCTAATTGTAATTTTTTGGGATTTTTTTTAGAATTCTTTTATTTTTTAAGGATTAGTGAAAATGAAAATTTTTATTAGAAAAATTATTTTTTGAAGTATTTAAAGGGTAAAATTATATTTTAAATTAATTTTTAGGTTTAATTAGTTTTTTTATTAATAATAATCCAATTATGTGTTTTTGATTTATTTTATACTAGAATTCGATATGAAAAAAATTATACTTAAAATGCATTTTCTTGAAAATTTGTTTTTCTTTGTATTTTGTTTTTTTATCTTGAATTAATTTCCACCAGATGTATAAATTAAATCCTAAATAATGGGATAAATATTTATAATAAAGAGGTCAAAATTTGGTAAATATTCCCCTTTTATTTTTAATCATTATGATTAGTAACCATAACAATTAATTATCACCATGGTAAGATTAAATCAGTTAATTAATGTAAAAAATAATATGATAAGGGGAAAAATGGACAAAACACTTTTCTTTATTATATTAGATGACTAAAATTTGGCCATTTCCATCAAATTATAGAAGATATGGAAATTTGGTTCCATATGTATTTGATTTTCATATTAATAATATTTTCTTAAAAGATAAATTAAAAAATTACACATTCATTCATTTAGATTAAGTAATATTTTGTGATAGGGGAAAATAAAAATTATGTTCAATTAAAGATACATATTTTAATTATAAATGGATTGTTATAATGAAAATTAATGTTTAATTTTTAAGTAATAATTTATCACTAAATATGTTTACACAAGATCGACACAATATTTATTCAACTAATAAACAAAAAAATAAATGATTTATAAAATGTTTAATGTAATATAATTTGAATGAATTATTTTGATTCCAAAATCTTGTAGATAAAAATAAAAAGTTATATTGTTGTGAATGGATTATATAAAAATTCATTTACTTTCATGTTGTTTTCAAAATCTAATTAAATGAAAAAAAAATCTAAGAATGACATTAAGGTTGTTTGTTAATAAATAATATTTTACTTAATAGATTTAAAATTCTAAAAATCTTATATTATTCCAATTGATTGGTATATGTTTGAAAATATAATATATGGTTCATTTATGGACCAATTTTTCCTGTATAGTAAATATATTGATCTATAAAGAGTAAAAACATCATTATCTGGTTAAATATTGAAAAGTGTTATCATAGGTTAAAAAAAGGCTTGGGAAAAAACAAGTATAACTTGTCATAATTTTGTTGGATGATATTATTTAAACCCATACATATTTTATCTTTTAATTATATAATTTTGGATATTTTTCCCTAATAATTAATTTATATTAATTTAACATTTTAGGAAATTCCATGAGTCCTACTCCCCTATATTATAAGGGGGATGATAGTCTCCTCTTTTAATAAAATATAAAAACACCATTAGTTCATCCATGAACAACCTAAATTTCATTCTAACATCGCTCCCCACATTATATATGTCTTAGTATTTTTATAATACTAACTTTAGTGGGTTTAAATTGTAAATAAAATTAATTTGTTCAAAGAAGAGGTATAATCTTCACCCAATGTTAAAGTTTTATCTCTTATAATACTTCCATAAATTTTTTAGAAATTATTAAATAATAAAAACAATATATTATAAATTCTGAGGTAGTGTTATGTTAATTTGATAACCTACATCTGTCACCACTTCTATCTAATGGGAAGTAAAATCACTGTTCTGTGGTACAGAATACTATCGACTTGAGATCTGATGTAATTCATTTTCCATCACTACCTCTCAAGGATAGTTATAATGTAATATTTAATAATTTTCTAAATTATTTATAAAATTAGCACGATTCATGAAAGATTAATTATTATTTTTATTCTGATGAGATTTAATGATTTCAAAATTCTTTGCCTACTTTTCATTGAAAATACTGCTTATTTAATTCAATTCAGGGTTAAAATATTAATTTTTATTTATTTTTGGAATTGGTAAATATAGAGACTCAGTTTTTTCCTAATAAGACTTTAAAATAATTATAAATATTATTCTTTTGCTAGAAACTGAGACGACATGCAATTCTGAAGCCCATTATGCCCGAAAATAATATTATAAAAATATTGATTATATTTTATATTAAAACACACTATTAATTAAAAAATGTGATAAATCTTAAACTGTTGATCAAATCAAAAATCTGAGACCATGGTTGGGTCTTGAATGTAGTGTCACCCCCAGGGACAACATAAAGTAAGTCAGCACGGGACAATTGGATCCCTTGCTCTTTGGAAGATAATTTTAAGTTAATTGATTAATTGTTTTAATTAACTAATTAAAAACCCATTAGTATAATTTATAGATATAAATTAATATTTTATAAGAATTGTCTCATACTTATTTTTCTATAATTATGGAAACCCCCCTCTCTTCCTCTTATTCTCATTGGCGAGTGATGGACAACGTAAATCAACAATGAATGTCCGAATCAAGATGGATCAAAGCATAATAGATCTTCATTATTCATCAACAAACATGTTCTACAACAATAATGACTAACCCAATCTAGTTAGGACCCGTTAATTGGTATTTTTCTACCTTTTATTAAATTGTTGGGGAGATTGATCGTTATTCTTCGATCCGTTACCATGATTTAATCCTTTGCATATGCCTAAGCACCATTTTTAATATTTTTCCTTCAATTATCTAAGTATGGAGTGCATTCTTGATAGTTGGCTCAGAATTCTTGGACAAATATCAAAACCATTGTTCGTGGTTCCTTTATTCCTTAAATTATTCATGTTCTTTTCCAGTGGAACTTTGCTGTTCCCGGATCAATAATTGTCTGGCAACTCAAGATCAATCAAGTGCCTGGATTTGAGGTGGATTTTTGGAACATCAATGGAATCACGAGATGAGACTAGATCTACAAAGATCAGGACTTGAGGATCATAAATATGTGATTGTAATAATTTTTGGGTTTATAAAGGAGGTTTGGTTTTCGACGGAAGGAGTGATGGTCTGTACAGGCTGTTCAGTGGTGGAAGTGGCATCTAGAAAAGTCGAGGTGGTCAGGTGTGGAAGGCGACGCAACTCCAAGAGGTACGGCAACAGGCGGTGCATGTGAGTCGGCTTGGATAGTGGTCATGATCAGCCTGGTGGTGCGAGTAGGGTGAGTCCAAGTGGGAGTGGCATGGAGGTCCATGCCAGTAGCAACCTGACGGTCCAAGGCAGCTTCATAACGGTTGTCTGAGGCAACAGTGTGACAGCTGGCCGAAGGAGGTAACCGATGGGGCAAGGCCGATGGTGGTGACTCCAGATGCACCGAATACAGTGGTTTCAGAGGTGGGATGCACAACTAGGCGGAGGCCATGCAGAGGGAGAAAGAATGTGGGAGGAAACCCTAAAAGGAATAATAATAATTATTATTATTATTATGAAAATAATAATAAATAAAAGGAATAATAATAATAATAATAATTATTATTATTATTTCAACCCATGAATAATCCCCATTATACGTTTGATTGATGTGTTGTTAGTGGCAATGTGTCCCCATATGCAATACGGTCGTTTTAAAACCATTTTGGAGAATCTAGCCCAACCCGCAACATCAGCCAACAAAAATGTTCATGAAATGTTAGATTTAATAATATTATTAAATCTTTGGCTCGTCATAACTCACGTGTGAGACATCTAATTGATGTCTCATCAGTGATATAAATACATTGGTCTTTGTGTTGGCTTCTCAAGACTACATTTGGGTGTTTAATATAAAGTTCAAGTGTGGGCCCCACAAGGCCTGATTCGCAGGTGCTGCGGTGAAATGAAACTTTTTCTCTGGTTATCTATTTTGGATGAATGATTAGTCTATCTCATGTGTTTTCCTATGAGTATCAAAATGGTGTGATCTATATATTTTGTTGTGGGACAGAGTCAGGGGTCCTATAAGGCTCCACTCGAGTGTAATGTAGTGACATACATCTTTTCCATCAGAAGTTCATTTGGGATGAATGAATAGTCTATCTTACATGTTCTCCCACAAGAATCATAATTGTGTGATCCAGTTGGATGTATGGATCCATTTCATTATCTCATTAAATGTGGAAACATGAAAGGTATATTGGTGGAAGATCCTTTTTTATATGTTTGAAGAGAATCTATGGCTTTTGTCAGCAGCATCTTTTGTGAGAGTGCAGAATATGTATAAAGATATATGATACAATATGTTCCTCATGTGATTCCTATCCAATGTGGAAATTGATGACTGCAGTAGTGTTTTTTCAAGAGGTACCATCCAGAAATGATGGTCAGAACAATTCCAAGCTAACCCCTAAGTAGGGATCAGTAGCATAGTCCCTGATGAATAGGTTCTAGGCTGACCCCAGAGCAGAGATGGCTAGCGTAGTCCCCGAAGTTCATATACTACGTCGAACCCTCAGTAAGGCTCAGTAGTGTAGTCCCTAATGAGTAGATATTGAGCTGACCCCTCAGTAGGGCTTGGTAGTATAGTCCCCAATGAGCATATACCAGGCTGACCCTTCAGTAGGGATGGAAACCATTGTTCAAACGATTCAGAGAGGTCCCTCGATTGTGCGGCATAGTAGTGAGGTGTGGTTCGCTTACCTAAGGACACATCAGATACATGGGAACCTTCCCCACTAAAAAATTACCTTGTGAAGAGACCTAAAACTATGTGGTGGAGTTAGTGATGCCCAAAGTGGATATTATCAAGGTGTAGTGATTTGAGCCTCTTTGACTTGGGCCTCCATGGAAGATACGATGTGGTGCTAAGAACTATAGATGGATTTACTTTGAAATTATTTTCATTCACTTTCTTTTACTGAGCATGTATATATATCCATCATGTTATAGTACCCACTCCTTGGGTCTTGGTTACTCTCCTCCTATTATAGGCGAAGACGCGTGGTGTATTACATGTACATTTTATGTCTAGATTCTCATGGTTGGGAAAGTTTTCTCTCTAGTCATAGGCAATAAAGACTTGCTGAAGAGTTAATATCCTCACCATCCTGAGATCATTGTATTTTTATGTGTTTAATTTCACTCTCTTGTTTGGATGAGCTACACTCTTTCAATTCTATTCACTGTACCTTGTTCCATTTACAAATTCTCTTCAGATTTATCATTTTCTACCCCCCTTCACCTTTTTGGGGCATTCTACTAGGTATGTATGTACCCACTCCTACCTAGGATTTTTCCAAAAAAAATTGTGTATTTTTCAAAAAACGGACTGGTCGATCATGATTTTAGAGGTGCTTAGGGTCATGGGTTGCATTGACCACGTATGATGGTCATAGTGGGGATATATAAGCAATTATCTCTTTACTATTACTCATTCATTATGTTTTCTTTAGGTTGGGTCTGATTTATGGTTTGGGTGTGTATTATACACCTTTACTTTTCAGTATTGGCTACCTTACCTTTGTAATTTCTAGAGGTTCATGAATATTTACATTACTTTATAGTAGTTGTATCATTTTCCACTTTCCCTTTTTTACTTTTACCTCGAGTTGGGTTTGTGTGTGTGTGTGTATAGGTTTTTAGTCAAAGGGATCCTCGAGATAGTGGTACCTTCGACACTTTTCACCGACCCCTGGCCAATGGTGTTGGTCTTGGGGTAGTTGCGGCTCGAGCTCCAGTTTGGGTTGAGTCATGAAAATGTGGTATCAGAGGTGGTTCATTACTTGGGACATTGTTTGGACATTCCCAAAAAAAAGGAAATAGTTGGGATTTAGGGAAATGTTGTCAATGTTTTTCGAGAGTGGCTATCTGGTTAGAGAGTCCAGTGATGGTATGGGCGGCCGACGTGTCCATTCACCAGGACCCTGATTTCCCACTTGTAGACTAGGCACCCTAAGACATTTTTTTTGGGGAAAAGTGGTATATGCATTATATATGATCAATTCAATGACTATTCCTCTTATGTTAGCTCCCATATCATTTGTTGATATATATATAAATTTACATATATATATTCTCAACTGACCACGGTACTCCTTGACCACTTTTAGGATGCCTCCACGATGATAGGAATCCAGGATACCCACTCTATATCATGACGACAACCCTATGAGTGACGAAGCCTCTGTTCAGGGCCCATCATGAGATCCCCTTACTCCTGATTGAAAGGTATCAACACCTCCATCAATATATTACCAATTGATCCATGTAGGGAATGCTGAGGATGTGTGCTGAATTAGCGCACATTGTAAGTTTCACCGAAAATGATCGTTGTTGATATGTGGTGATACAGATCCTCAAGCGGTAGAGGATTGACTGGATTTGATGGTTTACATGTTCATAATAGTATAGACATTGATAGACTAGATGGTAGATTTGGCAGCGAACATATTTCATGGATTAACTGGATGCTATTGGACCTTGGTTACATAGATGCATGATGAGGTGACAATTATGTGAGATGACTTTCATTAGCTCTTTCGTGAGGATTAATGCCCCAAATTCTTTCTCTCTATCCAAATTCAAGAGATTCTGGAGCTTCATAATCGATGAATGACAATGGAGGAGTATGTGGTGAGGTTCACTGACCATACAAACTAATCCCTAAAGATGATCAGAGATGGATACTTTTGAGAACTGAAACTCGAGTAGGGACTCCACAGAGAGATTCAGGGCAACGTAGTGCCCTTGTTCATCACCACATATGTCAAGGTACTGGAGTGGGAACTCAGAATAGAGAGACTCATGGAAGAGGAATACTAGGTGGTTGGAGATATTAGTAGGTGTGATAGGGAAGAATCATATTCAGCAGCAGTCAGGCACTAGAGGTCTCAGAACAGGATACCCTTTTGTGAGAAGACTATGAGGCATAGTCATGCATGTGAAGGAAAACATAGAGCACTGGGGAGACCCAGAGAGTCTCGATGCAATAATTGTGATGGGAGAGGTCACATAGCCTGAGACTACCCGACCAGGCATACTGATCATCCTAGGAAGGATACATATGGACTTACATGAAAAAGGCATCACCATGATCAGAGATATCCCTACTGGGGATAGGGTGGTCTCTAGGGAGGCGGATCTGGAAGAGAAGCAGGAAGAGAATCTGGTGGGGATGGCGGTATGAGGCTCTCCTGCCACCACCACCAGAAGGCCCTTGTTAGGATCAATGATCTAGCAGTTGGTGCCACATAAAGTTACAGTCTACAGATGTCTATGACCCAATGACACACAAAATGATTCGAGGTACAGTCAGTGTTTACTCTACTCTTGCATCAGTAGTAGTATAAACATGGGATAATATCACTACATCTTTGCCTTGAGTTTCCTATAGGGAACACTTCCTTTGTATCTTTCATTTTCCAACAGTGCGAGCTATCACTTGGGAGAGAGAGGTTCAAGTGGGACCTATGTGTCTACATGGTGAAACCCTAAAATTTTATATTAGGAATTCATTTTATTTCCATGATATAAGCCCATATTTACTGTCATAGTAGGTTAGTCAGGTGGCTACGTGCTGATGTGATGCAGTTCTCTTTTTATGTTGAGAGAGACCTCATCGCAGGGACATGTGGGTGCTATTAGTAAGAGGTTACATCCTATTATCAATTAATTATCCAATATGAACCTTGATACGACATACTATTTGGATGTATAGATCCTTTAAGTGGTAGAGGATTACATTGAATTCTTTCCTGAAGATGTTCTAGGACTACCTCCATGATGGGAGTTAGAGTTTTTCATTGACTTGAAGCCAGGGACTGCCCCAATATATTCTTCCAATTATCAGATGGATGCCACTGAGCTCTGGGATATAAGGTTATAGTTAGAGAACCTTCATAAGAAATCTTTCATTAGACCCAGTGTGTCCCCATGGGCAGCCCCAGTTTTGTTTGGGAAGAAGGAAGAATAGATTTTATGGCTTTGTGTGGAATATAGTCACTTAAAAGAGGATAAGATAAAGAAAAAGTACCCCTTTCAGAGTATTTATAACATCTTTGATTAGTTGTGGGGTGTGAGATGGTTATTTAAGATCGATCTCAGGTCCATCTAGCACAATATATGAGTTCTTGAGGATGATATTCCAAAGTTTTCCTTTCAATATCTCTATGGGAACTATGAGTTCCTCATTGTGCCTTTTAATGTGATAAATTCCCTCTACTATTTTCACGTATTTGATAAAAAAGATCTTCCAAACATATGTGGACCATTTATTCATTGTCTTCATCGACAACATACATGTCTACTCTGTGATAGTGGAGAAGCATGTAGAGTACCTGAGGAGGTTCCTTGATTTACATTTAGCACATCAGCTTTATGGAAATATCTTAAAATAAGAGTCCTAGATACAATAAGTTCACATTTTATGGAACTTAATCTCTAAAAAGGTTCTATCCATGGGCCCAATGATGTTTGAAGAAGTTCATTCTTGGGAACCACCCAAGAACCTGTCAGAGGTGTAGAGATTTCTTGGATTGGTGGGGTACTATTGGAGACTTGTGGAAGATTTTTCCAGGATTGAAACCCATTTGATCTATATGATGTTGAAAGGACAATTGTTTACCTAGTCTTAGAAGTGCCAAACATATTTTGAGTAGTTGAGAGAGAGGCTAAAAAGTGCTCTAGGTTTTAGGCAACATGAGGAGGGAGTTGAGTTTGTGGTTTATTGCAACTATTATGAAGATGGGATTGGTTGCATGCTAATGTAGCAACTGGAAGTCATCACATATGGGTCAAGGCAGTTAAGTCCCCAAGAGAAGAATGACATGACTGATGATTTGGATCTGGGAGTAGTGGTTTTCTCTTTTAGAATATAGTGGAACAATCTCCTGGGAAAGCACATTGCGGTTTACTCAGACCACCAGATTCACATGTATGTTTTCACTCAGAGAGACCTGAAATTGAGGCAGTGACCCCCGATGGAGTTCCTGTCGAACTATGACTTCTAGATAGTCTATACTCAATGGATAGGTGATGTTTTTTTTCATATTACCTTAGTAGGAACTCTGAATATCACCTTGGTTGGGAAGCTTCAAAGGAGTTAGCTTCTCTACAGATGACCCTGATGGAGTAGGAGGGTACTATTTTCCTTCAGTAGATGGGGTTGACTCTTATGCTCCTAGATCATGTCAAGGAGTCTTAGCTTGGATAAATAAACTGTGAGGTTCGGTGTGATCATATATCCAATGACGATGCACCCAATGGATATTCTGAAGGAGGGAATCATGAGATACTATACCTGAGGAGAAAATTATTTCCATTTACGCTGTGGGATTAAATGATGCAGGTGTTCCAAAATTCTCCCTTTCCTATACACCCCAGTGTTGGAATGTTTTACTTGGATTTTCCATGACAGTTTTGGTGGTTCGACATAATATGGAGTGTAGCTGTGTTCATCTCACGGTGCCTTACCTATCAGTATGTGAAGGATGAGCATTGGGTCCCAACAGTGTTATTGAAGCCTCTTGATATCCTAATGTGGAAGTGGGATGACATATCCATGGACTCAATCATAGGCCATCTGTGCACAAAATAAGAGCCAAGACACTATCTAGGTAGTAGTATACCAACTCACTAAGTCGGTGCACATACTTTATATTAGAGAGAAGAGTTCGGTTGAGTGATTAGGAAAGATATACATGTGATAGATCGTCCACCTTCATAGGGTACCCTAAGCCATTTTCTCTTATCTTAATGATTGATTTACATCATGTGGATGTGTACAAACTGTCACCCTCAGACCAATGGGCTCACCAAGAAGACGACATACGTGATAGAGGATATGATGAGAGCATGCGAACTAGATTTTTGCTAGAGTTTCGAGGGTCACATGGCTTTGGTGTAGTTTTCATAAAACAACATCATCCACTCCACCATCGGTATTTCTCCTTTTTACACCCTATACGGGAGACCCTGCCGGTCACCCTTGTGGTTGATGAAGTTTGGATAGAAATCTCTTACGGGGCTAAAATTGATGCAGGCGACTACAAAGAAGGTTCACTTCATCCATGAATAAACGAAGACAGCCCATAGAAAAAAAAAGTTCTACAAATATAGTCATCATAGTACTTTGGAGTTTAAACAGGGAGACACCATATTATTGATAGTCTGCCAACAATGTGGAATGCAATTTTTTTTGGGGGGAGCATGTTATCCCCAAAAGTCATTGGGCTATTATAAATGATACATAAGATTAGTGATGTTTCCAACCACCTCACCTTACCCCCACAACTGGAGAGAGTGCATGACATCTTCCATGTGTTTTATGTGAGGAGATACATGCATGACCCCACACACATTATCGACTGGGGAAAGCTGGACATTGCAGAAGGAGACACCATTGTAGAGCACCGAGTGGAAATTGATAACCGATAGGAGCAGACCCTATAAGGATGAGCCATCTACTTTGTTAACGTGTTATACAAAGCATAGAAACATGTATGATATTTCTTATAAGAGGGAGATCCAGATGCAGATGCAATATGCTGATTTGTTTTCTTAGTTTATCTTTTTAGGGATGAAAATCATGAAGGAGAGAATGATGTAGAGACCCAGTTTTTTCCTAATAAGACTTTGAAATATTTTTCAATATTATTCTCAGAGATAGGAGCTGAGACTTCAAGTGATTCTGAGACCCATTGTTCCAATAATTAATTTTATAAATATATTGAATATATATTATATTATATATGGGTGGTTAATTAAATTAAATGAGATAACTCTTAACCAGTTGATTGGATCAGAAATCTAAAACCACATTTGGGTCTGGAACATGGTGTTTTCCCTTGGAATAATGTAAATTATGTTAGCTTGGGACGTTTGGATCCCTCTCTCATTGGCAGAGCATTTTAAGCGATTCAATTAATTACGTTAAAACACATAAAACACTCTGCCAAAGAGAGAGGGATCTGAACATCCCACATCGACTTACATTATGTCGTTCCTAGAATAAACACAACATTCCAAACCAAAATGAGGTCTCAAAATTCCAATCTATGCAAACTGTTTAAGAGTTACCAATTTTCTTTAGTTAACCACATGTGCGTAATATAAAATATATTTAATATTTTATAAAATTAATTTTAGGAACACCGAGCCCTGAAAGCGCAGGTCGTCTCACTGCATGGATTTTGAATAATAATTATAAATATATCAATGACTTATTAGGAAATAACTGAGTCTCTATAGTAAATTTATTGATAATTTTATTAAATAATTGTTTTTAGTGATTTATTAATTTTTTAGGTTAAATTTTCTTGACATAAATAAATTGAAAATATATTTTAATCTTTAAATTAAAAATGGTTGGAATTAATTTGGGAATTAATTTCATAAATGGATAAATATTTTCAGTAAAAATTATTTAAATTTATTATTTTGGAATTTAAATAAAAACAAATAAAGTTAAATAATTTTGTAACAAAATTATTTAAAATTAATCTTTAAATTAATTGACATTGATTAATTGGAACAAAATGGTTCATTGAGTGAAACAATTTTTTATATAGATTTAAAAATTCAAAAATTAGAAGAGTTCGTGCCTTGAACGATCACCTCACTGGCCCTAAGTACTCCTTGTAGTAATATCCAACTGACCATACTAACATGCTAATACCCTTTCTCATGGTCAGTATAATGACTATGAATATCCCATTTCCTCCTTACAGTGCCACTATTTCATTCCCCCCTCTCACAGTTACTATAGAAACTGTGAGGTCCCTCACCAACTACATATCATGCCTTGGTGACCTCCTTTGGTAAATCTCCACACCTATCATAGTCACCATAATTAATGTGTACCCACACCTAAATTTATGCAAACACATTCTAGATGATACCCCCGATCCACCAAACACTGACCACCACTATTCAAGAACCTCCTTTGACCCGAGGATTCAAATTATGAAGAAAAATTAGCCGCCTGGCCTCAAATGATCAAAGAAGTTGCGTGGCACCATCAATCATTCCCCTCTTTAAGTTTTCATGATATCCAATACTCGGAACCATCATGGGAGAAGACCACATGATACCATATAAATTTGAACAATTTAAATAATACTACACCCTCATAGATCCAATCACTTCCACGCTCGTGACAAGTCGGGACCAAGCCTAGCCATCCCACTTTTTCCACTGATGTCCAATACCACTTTTCAAGGCCCACTAAAATAAAAAAGTCCAAATTTTAATGAATATAATAACACAAATTGTGCTACATTGTAAAAATAAAAAATCATGATCATGGGAAGAGACCCTCCTGCTATAATTGATCAGAACCATAGGAGTTGAACACATGAAAACCCTAAAAGTAGCTTGTGTCAAAACTAAATATGAGGTAGAAAAAGGCCATATGTTTTGAATAATTATCTACCTCTCCCATTGAACCCATTCAATATCCATTGACCATAGCTGAAATTTACTTATGTATTTTATTTTTTAATTTTAATTTTAATTTTAATTTTGTTCTAAATATGTAAACTGTGAATTCTTCTCATCATCCATATTTCATTTGGTTTTTATTAAATATATATTCCAAGTTTGTTACATGATATATTCAACTCCTAATCATGAATTACAAACTGGTGGCCTAGGTCCTCATTAGAGATTACACAGACACTTTATTATTATATTATTTCTAGCCTTTATCATTGTTACAATTGAAAAAATAGAAATAAAAAGATCAATGATATTCATATTCTCTTCTCAATGAGATTTGGCATTGATTTATCTATCATATCTTCTCTCTATCCCTATCCCAATTTACATTTTATACTTGTGGAGCACTTTAGATTGAGGGATGAATAAAATATTATTGGGTTGAGTGTTGAGATAGTAAATTCTTTGATCGAGTGTGTTCATTTCCTATTCACTATAGTGGAGGTGGAACATGATGTATCATAGGAGATTTATCTTATCCATGTTTAGAACTACAAATTAGATAGAATATATAAATGAAAGAATGACATTGATTCCATTTTCAGATGTGAACTTAAGGGAATGATGAAGAATTTATGTGTTCAACCCTAAATCCAAACCCTTTCAACCATTATTGTGTCTGACTTTTGTCTCATTTTTTAATTCTTTGAATCAAAAACCAATCAAAAACTAATAACCAATTATGCCTATTTTAAAATTTATAAAATAGAATAATGATACCAATGTTCTAGGATAGTGATACTTCCAAACCCATCACCTTGATAAAAATCCCTGGTTAGCGACTATGATACATTAGGAGTAAAATAAATTTTTTGTTTCACCATGGAACATGACAACCATGCGATCAAATTTTCTCCATTTCTGGGAATAAATGTAATGTTCCCTATAACCTTAGCACATCTATAAATATTTTTTTTCTTTATTTTTTTGTTTTATTTTTATTCATTATTTTTTTCACCCAAAAAAGCATAAAAACTAAAGTGTTACCATACTCTAATATATCCCTAATACTTTTCCATGTTTAAATTCCCATTGGAATCCTAGGAGACAAAATTTAAAATGAAACAATAATGAAAACCTTCTATATACACAAATGGATGGTTTGATGGAAACTAATGCTTCTAGGAACCAAACAACTATCAATAATACATTCCCACACACCATCAAACTGAATAAGATATTTCAATGGAATAATTTTAGAGTAAATCAACTATGTTGATGGTCATTCAAGAGAAATAAAACTTAAAACAAGAAGAATGTAGAGAAATTATTATTTAATTAAACAATATACAAGATGAAATAGACACTTCCATAAAGGATCTTATAGATAATACGAAATAATAAAGAGATAATGAGTAGGATCCCTTAGTATTTTTCAACTATGATATTCAATAGGAATGGGATGATTTGTTAGAATCAGATGATATTCCACTTTTCTGCATTATATACATATTCCCATAATTTTTGTACATATCCATGAAGTAACATGCAATAATTTTTAAGAGATAATTTATTTCTAATAGTACTTTCTCTAATTTTATTAAAACCCAATTATTTATTGATCTCCCTTATATTATTAATCAAACCCTATGATATTAATATTAGATACCTATCCTTGAAATTTTTTATATTTAATCATATTATTTATTTTATGAATAAATTATGGAATTCCTAGTGCTTCCACTATCCATAGAAGACAACTTCAAAGAAGAACCGTGAGAATGAACAACATGCTGAAATTATTGACAAGATACCATTGATCTAAATAAATTTATTTTTATTTTTATGGAATCTAATCTCCTTGGTTTAAATATACACACTCTACCCCCATTGATGGAAATAGTGGTTGATTAATTATTAGAACTTTATGAATACAATTTTGACTAACTTATCGAATATACCTTAGAATAAGACCACTATAATGGCCTAAAAACCTATAATTGATCAGAAGATTGACTAATTTAAAGAAAAACTAATACAACCACCCTTATAAAATGAAACACCAGTCCAAAGAGTGGTTTATTTGGATGAAGATGATTTGATACCTATGGTGAAGTCATTACTCCCTTAACCTCAATCTGAACACCAACTAGATAGAGGCATAAAAAAACTATAGGAATGCCCAAGGGTCTCTCTTGAGGACACTGAAGAAGAATCTATATATGAAGGGGGATATTTTGATCTAAAATAAACTTTTTATGATTTTTTTTTGGAATTTAAATTACTTAATTACTCCACTTTATTTGAATTTATCGCTGAAATGAATGTAAAGAAACCACTGGATGAAGGAAAATATTTAACTAGCGTGTCAACACCTAACGAGACCCCATAATTCATCCATCCACACACGTTTAATGAAATACACCATACATTTGAGGGGTGTACACGTAGTACTCTATTCAATTAGATATCCATGAATTAAAAAATGAAGTGTTTTGGAATAAAGAGTGTGTGGTCGATTTTACCATATAAGATCCACCCCTATAGATTTGGGATGAGCACTGGACTATCCAGTTATGGATATTCTAACCACATACCCTCTTGGAATGGAAAATCAGAAATATCTCATCCCCTTCTCTTTATTTTCATTTTGTACATTATTTTTTAATAAAAAACTGCAAATGTTTTATTTGTTTTATATATTTTTTCCTATGTGGAAAACACCTAGGAGGCTATATCAAAACATCCCACTGTAATAAAGGAACCACACCCAATTACGAGATTAACTCTAACCTACTAAGAAATAAATAACATGTGATTTCGTTAGATTTTCACTATATATTCAACGTAATTTTGTGTATTCTTCTTGAAAAAAAGAGAATCCATGAATAGTTTTGGGGGTGGAGATAAACCTTTTATAAAAGTTTTTTAGTTATTATAACGTTTCGTTTAAGAATATGTAATGTAATTCGCTTATCCCAGTTGCCCAAAGCTAGTGCATTATTTTTTACATTGGCATGATTACAAGAATACAATATCTCAAAGGAATGAGAAGTTTAGTAGTTTTGGAAAACTAGATACATACATAAGTTCAACATTATAACTTTAAATGAAATAAAATAAAGAATATCTGTTTGTAAATACCATAACTCCTAGATTTTTCATAAATGTAATTCATAATACGCTTCTTGACATGCCATGGAAAATATAACACCTAAGAAAGAGGTGAGCACCGATTCTCAGTAAGGATAAAAAATACAGCAGAAATAATCATAAACATAAACACTAGGCATGATGAATCAGTATAAAAATATGCCTTTAAAAATAAACTTTAGCATAATATACCAGGAATAAAAATTGATTAAATAATTCCATAAAACATAACCTTGGATATTCTACTAGTCAAATAATTACCTTGACTATCAATATCTAGTTTTAAAATGAGGGAATACATAATGATGTAAATCATAATCAATATGTCAAGGCCCCTTGGAAAGACGCCACATAAAGGGGTGAAAACCCAAAATAGTTTGTCTCATTACACCTAACGATGCATAGAGGGGCTATAGTGGGCCCCACCCATAACATAACATGTAAAATACATTCGTCATCTGAAAAGGGTGAATGATAAAGAACATAAATTTTCATATTAAAAAACTAGCATACCAAATGTGAGTAGTTTAACTATATCCTATGAATGGTATCAAATTAGTACATCTATAGTCAATCTAATCATCAATCGTTCAAAAACATATAGCAGATGATACCACAAGAGATATACCTCAATGAAGTAAAATATTCCACAAATTATTTTAATATAGATGAAGATTCTTTTAAATGATACCATTGAAATATTCATGAGAAAATGTTCCTCAAACATTTCAAAGTGTCCCATACCACATTAAAAAAATCCAAATAATAATCCCTTAGAATATTAGTAGAATAATGACACTTTCAATATGATATATAAAAGTGTAGTACGAACACCACATGGAATTAATAAGTGCTTAACAACCATATATCTCATTAAAGTTAAAGTGAGATGAGAAAAATCATTTGTTACTTTAAAAAAAAGAGTTCTTTTGGAAAATTATTTTTATTTGTCATAAAATCATATTGTAAACATGTATATCCAAAAAAATAAAAGGGAAGTAGATTTAAATAATATTTTAGTAATAAATTATGTCCCAATTAAGATAAATCAAGTAATAGTAGTTTTTATGAAACTTTAGAAATGAAACATTTTAGTGTTTTTATGGTAAATAAGAAAGGGATTTTAAAGTGTAAAGGAATGTATGGCTTCATAAAACTAGAAATGAACAAATATAGTTATTTCTTGAAAAAATGTAAGATTATATATATATAAGTATGTATTAAAACATTTTATATAGTTTTATTGAAAATGGGTAAGCATTTGAGAAGCTACTTTTAATGGGTCTTGTTTGTCGGGAATAATTGAGAAGGGAACCATTTTAAAACATAAAATTCAAATAAACAAAAGATGAAATTATTTGAATATATAATTTTGGAACATATAAACTTAATATATAAGATTTACAAAAAAATAAATAAATATTTCATTGGGGTAAGGATAGTGAAAGAATAACCCGATGGAAAAATGAAGGTTTAGGTGTAATCCCTTACTAGTTTGTAAACAATCGAAACTTGTGACACAAAATTAATAGTCATAAATTGATAAATTAAATACCATGAAAATAGATAGATTCATGAAATTTTATGTCAATGTTTATTATTCATAAAACATACATAAGAAATAGTTATGAAAAAAATATCTCACAAAAATTGATGTGAGATGAGAAAAGCTTTATTATTTTGAAATCCATTGAATTGTATGTACAAAAATTAACAATAATCCTATGAATAATTTAATACCATTATGATAAATAGATTCATGAAATTATATATCAAATTTCATAATATTTACACCACATACAAGAAATTAGCTGTGAATAATGGAAATATCATTGAAATAAAAGTGAGATGAGAAACCCCTTACCTTATGTCTTAAAATGTTCTGCACATGACCTTAAAGTACTATATAATCAACTAAAATCCATTAATGTATTAATTAAAATCCTTTTATAAATTTATTGGATTTAATATAATTTTATAATGTTTATTTATGACCTTTTGAATGAGTTATAATATATAAATTTATCGCTCCGGAATGTTTGTTTCCTTGGATTTCACGATCGGCATACATGTATGCGTATAGAAGATTATGTAGAATGGATATAATTATCCATAATTGTATTTATTTATAATTAATTAATATAAATATTTTTTAATAGTTATATATAAAATTTGGTTTCATGTATGTGGATGAATCATTAGATAAGTCATTTAGTGATAATCATTTAGACAATCACGGTGGTTATTGATCATAATGAATTCATTTTGTTTTATCATTTAGTATTGTGAAAATATATTTATTGTAGACCATAAAAAGTGTTATATTATAAAATTTACAATCTATATCTACCATTAAAATAGTTTCATGAACAAATTTGTAGAATAATCAGAAGAATGAAGGTTCTTTGTCCAAGATGTTTTTGAGTTGGCACCTCCCAAATGATGATTCTGTTTATGAAATAAAAGAGTGAGAGTAAGGATATTGAGAATGGTTATCACATTTATAAGATATAATTATATTATATAGATTATACTACAGGTATCATGATCAATTATATATATTATGTTAAGATATAAAAAGATAATATGATATATTAAAATGAAATTAAATGAAAAATGAAGAGGATTTACCTCTTGAAATAACCTCCTTGAGAACCTCCTTAAGGGAAAGGGTTTTGGTCATTTGGAAAGAAAAATGGATCATATACATGGGGAGGTACTAGGGAATATTATTTTAGAAGAACATTAAGAAGCTTCAAGGGTTAGAGGAGTGAAGAGAAGTGGGAGTGAGGGGTGGTTTTTATAGTGGAGGAGGGGAGGTTTTTTCTATTACTTCAATAATTATTTTATTATTTTGGATCAAGAATATTAATCATCTAGATTCTTGTGAAAAATAATATAATAGGATAATGTGAGTAATATTAAATTTCTATTTACATTATATGTGACTCAATCATGATGTATAAATTCATTTATACATCATATTTCGTAAATTACAAAATTTCACTATTTGCCAAAAATTCATGTATTTTTTAAAAATCTTAAAAATGAACCATAATAATTTTTTGACATGTATAATTCCAAAACAGACTCCATTTTATTAAAATAAATTTAAAAATATATAAAATTTAATTTTATATAAAATATATTTTTACTTGAAAAATACTGATTTTAAATTTAAACTGATTTTAAAATACCTTCAAAAATTAACCGAGGTCTCATATAATTATCCTAAAATAATAGGGCAAAAATATTTATTTTGGAAAAAATTTTATGAAAATAAATTTAAATTTTTTTAATTAATTTATTATTAAAATTAAATATTTTTTACTCACAAAAAGACCAACAGATAATTATTAATATTTAAAACATTCACTCTCATTTATACGATGTCAAAATTTTATTTATTCTTTCTTATGTGGGGTTACTATTAATAAGGGACAGGTTACTATTCATAAGGGTAACATTACTATTCATAAAGGCACATTACTATTCACAAGTGTCAAGTAACTATTCATCAAAAAAATTAACTTGATCCTATTAGACTCTAAAAAACATACTGATCGCAATTGTGTAGGTCCATTTTTCGAAATTCAAAACACAGAAGTGGAAAAATTATGTTTCGAGGATTGGTTATAAATATATTGTGTAAATAATTATAATAAAAAAGTTTTTTTCGAAGAGACTCAGTGTTGTGTGCATTTTGGATATATTTATTTTTAAATTCCTAGGGTGTTACATTATCCCCTTCTTCAATAAATTTCATCCTCAAAATTTAAAATTTTACTTCGAAAGTTAAAGGATGATACTCGAAAATTACCTTTTACAGAAACCCACATTGAAAATTAGTATAATAAAATATCCTCTTAATACATGGGGGAGGTAAATTTATAGGCCACTACAAAACTACACATTTGAATAGGGTAACAATAGTGTGAAGTGAAAATATGTACATGAAAGAATAATGTAACCATCGGGTTCAGATGGAGAGTGGTAGAGAACATGGTCATTAGAATTTTTACTACCACGAAGATATAAATATTGTGATTGGTTAAAATAGCCTTGATTTCCCAAAAAAAAACTACAAGGATAATATTTTTGTTAAAAAATATATTTCCTTGAAATGAGGGAATACATTACTATCTAGATAAGCACATAAGATATTAAACTTACTTGATTAATTTCCAAGCCATAAGAATAATATTATCATTTGGTTGTGTTTTGATTGGTTTTCACTTCATTCCCTATACCTAGAAAAGAATGGTAAAGATGAATTTTTCACGCTTAAAGATTTCTAATTAACATCTACATATCAAAGATCCCACAAAAGTATAATTATCTATTACTCTTGTCTTTATAAACAACTGAATCCCAAATGATTAGGATAAGATATGATAATTCCCTAAAAATAATAAACGTTCATATAATTAAAAGAAAAATTAAACTATAAAATTCAAATCTAATACTCAAGTTTTAACATTGATCATTATGGAAATTACTATCATTCTTAAAAAAAATCTATACTATGACCCCAAAATTAGAAGGATTTGTTCATATAGTCTTCTAAATGAAGTTGATAACTACTAATCTTTTCTACCAAAGATTTATTTTCTAGTATCACATAATCTACATGATAATCTATCCATTTCCATAAATAACCTAGATCACCATATGTCAATAATATATTCATTTTTGACTCCAAAATAAAATTCAACATTAATTCCTCAAAATATTATGTTTACCTATGTCTTATAGGATTTCCAAAATTGTGAGAATCTTCTAAAATAACATTAATAACATAACCACAAAATTGTTTTCAAATCCCAAAGTTATCTATTGGATAAAAAAAGTCCCTAAAATCAAAAAAAAACATTTATCCATTAGATTTTTTAACTAAAAAATGATCATGATAACCGGGACATCCTGTAGGCTAGTCGTACGCGCTGCACCCTGGTCTCCCATCAGTTGTGTGTTCAAACACCATGACCTAACCAAATGGTGTGGGTTGTCACCGACATATGGAAGGTCCTTTTTATAAATCCATATATTATCCAAAATAAATTTTATATATTTCCCTGAAATGATATTAATTTACCAAACATTATTTTAAATAGTATTTTCCATAATACCTCAATAAAGAAAAACATCATACATTTATTTCCACATAGGGCCATCCTTGGTCTAGATGATACCCTATAGAATAAGGAACCGACTCGGGTAATTACTAGGTCACTTACATTTACTTAAAATAACTAAAAATAGATTATTAAATCATTTTTATTTCCTTACACTGTACGCATCATTTTTTTCATAAATTCTTATGCTTTACATCCTTCCTTCCTATAAATAAAGAATTTCTCAATTCCTTTGAGACACATCCATAGGTGTCTCCTTCTACATTTCTTGAATGAAAGATTTCAAGACTTATTTTATCCATGTTCTCCACTACTATTGATATTATAAAACTCTATTATTCTATTCTTTGGTGGGTTCGGGTGTTGGTTAATGTATATATTTTTAATAATATTTTGGGAAAATTGATTTGGAAAAAACATGATATATTTCACTCCTATCAACATCCCATTTTGTTTCACATCACCAAAACCTTTTCTATCATGTTCAATGTTAACATGAATTCTACGAATTCCTACCATTGACTAAAACCTAAAATCATAGTTTGAGTAACAACAATAATACAGAGAAAAATGGATAATCATTTATAGAATATCATGACAACTTATTTTAAACCTAAAACCCATTAGGATTAATCATGTTTATTAATTTTCATTATATATTCAAATACATAATAATGGGTTTTAAAGAAAATTTTAATTATCATAACCATATCCCCCTGGAGTGTTAAACCAGGTGCGTAGTAAGGCCCGTTGTCGTGTACCATGTTACCCAGAGTCTAGATCGGAACACCTTTTTTGAGTTGTTACTCATAAGTACATCTTTTCCAGAACCACACCCACTTGTTGTATCCACATAGGGATTTATTTTCTAGGAATATCAAAATAATCTATACCATTCCAAAATTCTAGGATGTTATTGTAATCTTATCCACAAATTCTATCTTAAGGGTTTGTTCCCTAATCTACATTTTCTAAATCTTGTTTCCAAGTCTTCCACTAAAATTCCTATGATACCAAATATAATTCCCCGAACCTATATGCCTAATGCTATTGGATTATTCTATTGAATTTTAATGATTACAAGAAATTCATATCCCGAAGTACTATGAAGTTTAATAGTTTTGGAAAACTAGATACAAACAAAAGTTTAACATTATAGCTTGAAATGAAATACAATACAACATATCAATTTTTAACTCCAATTTATCATAGATTGTACATAAAATTAATTCATAATAAAATTCATATCATCTTGGGAAAATATAAAATATAATAAAGGGGTGATGTTATATTCTCAATAAGGGTAAATAATATAGCATAAGTAATAAAAAAATAGAAACACTACGCATGATGGATAACTAAAAACACATGCCTTTAAATATAAACACGAACATAATATGGTAAAAATAAAATATGATTAAATAATTACATAAAAAATAATTGTTGATATAATATTAGTATAATAATCACATGGATTATCAATATCTAGTTTCATAATGAACGAATTTATAATGCCGAGCATCATAATAATTCTATCAATGCCTCCTGCCAATACCATACGTAAATGGGTAAAACCCAAAAATATTTTTTCTAATGAGACAAACTGATGAGTCTAGGAGATATAAAGGTCCCCAACAATCACATACCAAGTCCAACACATTCCTCTAATGAAAAAGATGAAACATAAACAACATATAAATTCATATTGAAAAACTAGCATAAGAAATGTGAATAGTTTAACTATAACTCATGAATGGTATCAAAATAGCACATCCATAGTCAAATCAATCATAAAAATTCAACAAAATAAGTTAGATGATAAAATAATAGATATACCTAAATGAGGTATATGATTCAAAAATGGATGTTGAAATAGATGAAGATACTTTTAAATGAGACCATTGAAATGTTAATGAAAAAAATATTCATTAAACATTCCAATGTGTCCCATACAACTTTGAAACATTCCAATAATAATATGTTAGAATATTAGAAGAATAATTATAATCTTGATATGATATATAAAAGGTATTACATACACCGAATTCATGGAATACGTGCTGAACATGTCATATTTCTCATAAAAGTTAAAGTGAGACGAGTAATATAATTTTTTAGTTGGGAAAGAAGAGTTCTTTTGGAAAATCATTTTTATTTGTCAAAAATTCATATTGTAGACATTTATATCCAAAAAATATATTTAAGGAAATTGAAATTATATTTCAGGAAAACATGATGTCTCAGTTAAGATAAATCATGTAAATAGTGTTATTAAGAATCTTTTGAAACAAAACATTTTAGTGCGTTTTACGGGAAATACTAACTAGATTTTAAAGAGAAAAGGCATGTTTGACTTCATAAAGCAATAAATGAAAAATTATTGTTTTTAATGATAAAATGAGTGATTTTATAAATATAATTATGGATAAAATTATATTATATAGTTCACTTGAAAATTGGTAGGAATTTGAGAAGTTCCATTGAGTCAAGATTGTTTATCGGGAAGAATTGAGAAGGGAACCATTTTAAAACATAAAATTACGATAAAAGAAATATTAAATGATATAAATATATTATTTTTATCAAATAAAAATATTATTGTATACGTAAAAAAGTATATAAACATTACATTGGGTTAAGGATAGTGAATAAATATTCCAATGGGAAAATGAAGGTTCAGGTGGAATCCCTTACAAGTTAGTAATCAAACTAAACATGTGCCCCAAAAATAATAATCATAAAATGAAACATTTAATACCATGAAAATTAATAGTTTCATTATATATTATATAAATGTTTAGTATACATACACCATACATAAGAAATTGTGGTGAATAAGGAATATCTCACCAAAAATGGAAGTGAGATGAGAAAACCCTCACTACATTGTAATCAATTGAATCGTGTGTCAAAAAATTAACAATAATCCAATGAATAATATAATAACATTTAGATAAATAGTTTCACGATATTATGTATCAAAGTTTTTCATACCTACACCACATATAATAAATAAGTGGTGAAAATTTTAAATCTCATGAAAATAAAAGTGAGATGAGAAATCCATTACCTTATATCCGAACGTGTTCTAAACTTGACCTTAGTCTCCTGGATATTCAAATTAAACGTAGTAGTTAATTATTTTATAAGCTTATATAAATGTATTTTATTTATTATAATTTTTTTATATTTATTTATTGCCTTTTGGATGAGTTACAAGATACAAATGTATCACTCGAGAGCCTTTTTCCTTGGTTTTCATGGTCGACATACTTGTATATTAGTATAGATGTTCATGTGGAATGGATATAATTCTAAATAATTGAATTTATATACTATTAATAAACATAAATAAGTTTATGTGGTTATATATATATATCAGTTGGTTACATATTATGAGGATAAATCATTAGATATGTCATTTAGTTGTAATCGTTTAGATTATTACAATGGTTATAGATTAAAACACACTCATTTTGTTTTATCATTTAGTATTATATAAAAATGTTAAATCCAGAACATAAAATGAGTTATATTATAAATTTTACAATCTTTATCAACCATTCAAATGGATTCATGAGTATCTTTGAAGAAGAATTTGTAGAACAAGACTTCGTCGTCCACAAAGATTGCGAATTCACACCTCCATGTCGCTAAATTTGTTTATACAATAAAAGAGGGACAATAAATATATTGATAGTGAATATTAAATTAACATGACATAATTATATTATATGGGTGATACTAGAGTTATAATGATAAATTTGATAGAGTATGATAAAATAGAATAAGAAAAGAAGATAAATTGAAATGAAATTAAATGAAAAAGGAAGATGATTTACCTCTAGAAATAATCCCCTTTAGAACCTTCTTAAGGGAAAGGGGTTTGGTCTTTTGGAAAGACCAAGGGTTCATGGATTTGGGGAGGGACTAGAGAAGAGTATTTGGACTACACATATAGAATCTCCAAGTCTTAGTGGAGTTAAGAGAAGAGGGATTTGGGGGTGTTTTTATAGTGGAGGAGAGGAATGGTTTTCCATTATTTTAATAATTATTTTATTATTTTGGATGAAGACTATGAATAGAATTGATTATTATGACTGAAAATAGTAATTAGTGAACTTGTGATTGAAACAATGGACATTTATATCTACAATAAATTAAGCAAGAGGCAGAAAATCATTTATTTAGCGCATTTCATAAATTATCAAATTTAACTATTCACAAAAAAATAATATATTTCTTAAAAATCCCTAAAAATTAACCCTAAACATTTTTCAACATGTCGAATTCATAAATGGACTACACTTTATAAAATTTATTTTAAAATTGTGTGAAATTTAATTTTTCAAATATTATCATTATTTACTTGTGAAATATAGATTTTAAATTTAAAACTGATTTTATAATAATTTAAAAAATTAACTGAGGTCTCATTAAATTATCCTACAATAAAAAAAATATTTATTTAGGAATAAAATTTAAAAAAATTAATTTTATTAAAAATAAATTTATTAATTTAGAATTATAATTAAATATTTATGACTCACAAAAATGAAAACACTTAATTATTAATTTTTAAAACATCCACTCTCATTTATGAGATGGCTAAGTTTTATATATAGTTTAATAGGTGAGGGGACTATTTATAATGTTCAATTTATGACTCAAAAGGGTAACATTACTATTTGTAAGGGTATATTATTCTTTATAAGGGTCAATATACTATTCACCAAGAAATTAAGTTGATCCTATTAAACTCTAAATAACATACGGATCGCAATGGTGTATGTCTACTTTTCAAAATTAAAATTACGTAAGTAAGAAAATTATGTTTCATTTCTAGGTTATAACTATCTTGTTTAAATAGTTATAATATCAATGTGTTTTTTTCAAAGAGGCTCAGTGTTGTTTGCATTATAATATATATTTATTTTTAGTTTTTTGTGGTGTTGAATATAAATAAACAAATAATTTGTTTATTAAAATTTACTATAAATCTATAAGTAAATAAGAGAAAAAATGGTTCTAGATGTAAATACCTTTTCTGTTTTTAAATTTAATATCTGTAACTAAAAATAAAAAATATAAAAAATAAGAATCTGTATATATTTTCATTAGTTTTATATAGTTCTCTATTTTAAAAATTATTTTCAAAAATTCTATACATATCCCGTTTTGTACATTGTTATGTTTTTAGGTTCCATAATTTTCATGAACATAATTTATTCCCTACCTAGTTTGGAAATATTATTCTAGAATTGAAGTAAATAACTGGTTGTTGTACTGTGAAACTAAAATGATTTCTCATATAAATTTTCACTTCTTTTATGGAAGTTTTTTCTTCAAACTAGGATATGGAGTTAGAGTTAAAATAATTTTATAGAATCAATTTTATTACATAATGTCACTAGAATATAGAACTTAATTTAATATAACATGAACTATGTGATAAAGAACTCCTTAGAGGGAAAACTTAAATAAAAATGATATAATTCATTTAATCCAAGAATAAAAGTGGTAAGTTTGGATATGATAGTGAATCTTGGAGACAAGGGCACTGTGTGCATTTATGAAATTAATTAAAACCATTTTTAATCCTAATATGTGTTATGCTTAGTTCTCTTTGAAAATTTATGACTGTGAAAAATCTAAATAAAGTGATTTAAAAATATATATTCATTTAGGAGATGATAACATTGGACACATAAAATGTTTAATTGTCTTATAACACATTTATTAAACTTGTATCTATACAGTGGAAAATTAAAAATTGGTTAAAGGAAACTCACTATGGAGGAAAAAATGGATGTTATTTTTGTTAAAACAATGATTCCACTTAAATATAACTCAATCCCCTTCTAAACTGCAACTTTTATTGAATTGATGTGTAGTGATGGGTTGATTGACATATGAGGAATGAGGATTTTAATAGAGGGTAAGTCTCTTTTTTTAATTCTTCTCTAGCTGTTAAATTTAGTTATAAGCAATATATCATTCCTGGTTTTTATGTTTTGCGTAAATGGAATTAAATGATATCATTTCTTGGGAGTGCAATAGTTTATGGGGGGAGGTGAGTGATGTGAGGTGAGATTTTCAAAAACAAATTCTTCTATTCATTTAAAATACCCATAATTTTATTCCATTATCATACAAAATATGGAATATTTTATTTTCATAATTTAGAAATTTATTAATAATTGGATAAAATCATTATTTTTAGTTATTTATTCAGTTTTTGATGATAAAATTTCCATCCACATATTCATTGAAATTATTTTTTAAAAATTTAAGCAAAATGATTGGAATTAATTTAAAAAATAGATTAAATTTTTTGGTATTAATAATTTCAAAATTTTGTTTTGAATTTAAAGGATAATTAAAAAATTATTACCATTTTGAATTTTTTTAGTTAATCTTTAAATGAATTGAAATTATTTATTTGGAAAAAATTCATGCAATAATAGAAATGTTTTTTTATAATCCAGAAAAATGAAATGGACATATGTGTCCATACATTTCAAGGATAGTACACTGACCACGAGTTCTTCTTGCAGTAAACTCCAACTAACCATACCAACCTGATACAACTAACTCTTATGGTATGTATACTAATAGTGAGCATCACATTTCCACATTATCGAAACCCCTATTTCAACACCCTTCTCATTTCCACTACATTGACCATGAGTTCCCTCACAAACTACCTATTGTGCCATGATCGCATCCCTTTTCACATCTACACCCCTCTCACAATCACCGTAATGACCATGTTCCCACACCAAATTTTCTATGACCCCATTCTGACTGAGACTCCTAGAACACAAAACATATACCACCACTATGGAATACCCTCCTACATCTTCTTCATTCAAAGCATGAATAAAAAGCAACTGACCATGCCTATTAAGACCAAATAATTCATGTTCCATTATCAATCATTCCCCTATTAAAGATCACACAATATCCTCCAACTTCTACTATTGATGGTGAAGGCCACACATTCTCAAATTAAGTTGAATCAGTGAATCCCCAATTCACTCCTAGATCTAGTTCACATGATTCTCATGACATCTAAGATCAAAGTAAGGTTATCCCAAATTTTTTCCACTAACATCTTGGCCCACTTTCCAACTGCTTATAAAATACCAAAATTCCAACATTTTTTGTCTTAGAATAATGTCTACTTTGTTTTGATGTACTAAATCACTTCATCATCAAAATAAATATAGATTGGTATTCAGAATAGATGATCCTTAAATAATTGATCACTACTATCTGAGATTAAAACATGAAATCCATCCACGATGATTTACTTGATAATGTATACTATGGAGAAGAATTCCATTACATAAAATTAATTTTCTCTCTTTCCCATTGTAGCCTTTTAAAATCCCCCAACCCAAGATATTATTTCTTTATATATTATATTTTTAAATTTTATTTTCAATTTCAATTCAATACTACATCTTTTTATTCTATGTTATTCTATTCATCCCCATTTCTATTTGTTTTTATTAAATAATCATGTTATTTTTGTAACGTGATATCATTAGCTCCAGATTATTTAGAACTAATCAGTGTGCCATGTCCCCTGGGGAGATCAAACATGCCCTCAGTTCTTTAATATTTTCAGTGTTTCACCATTGATACAATATAAAAATTGAAATAAGGAAATCAATGATAACAATTTTAACTTTTCAATGATATAATATATCATTGAATCTATAAAATCATCTCTCCCAACCTCTCTCAGTTTATAGTGCATACCAATGGACCACTGTAGATCGACGGATGAACAACATATGATGAATATGGGTGTTGGGATAATGAATGCTACAATCAATAATGTTTATTACCTCTTAAATATTGATGAAATGTAATTGGATGCATCATGGGATATTTATCTTATGATTTCTTAGAACCAAAAATTTGATAGAGGATATCAATAGAATAATTATATTGAAGCCATTATCAGATGAGAACTGTAGAGAATGAAGAAGATTTTTTTATGACCTATGACCCAAAACTATTCAACCATGTTGTGTGTTTTAAATCTATTTAATTTATTATATTCATTAAATAAAAAACCAAACTAAAACCAGTCATTAATTCTAGTTATTTTTAAATTGATGAATAAAAAATAATGATACGTAAGTGTTAACAATGTAAAACTCCCAAACCCTCTCCTTGTCGGATGAACCTGGTCATCCATAAGGATGTATTATGAGTTAAATAGAAATTATGTTTAACTATGGACCACAATAACTATGTGGTCACATTTATTTAAATCAATTCATATAAAATGGAAACATCGTTCTTGCGTATGTATGACAAACCGTCTCCAAGAATGTAGAGATCCATTTTTTATCAACACCTTTTATGATGAATATAAATGTATAAAATAAATATATATAATATTAATATCACATTTAAAATTTTATAGATAATGGAACCATGATCAATGTTTGAATATTGAGACCATCAAACCCTAACATGCATGAAAAATGAGGTAGTTTTCACCAAGAACATTGATGTTTAAAATTAATTGTCAATAAATGGGTGGTAAGATGTTCCAGGAAAATAAGATATGGTTTGACATATATGAGTGTGGTTTTGAAATTAATTTATTATAAATATATACCTTCTATGTCATATTACATAATACATATGAAGAAAGGGGAGACTTTAGGTAAGGGATCCATCAAAAATACACTTTTTTCATCAAGTTATGACCATTATCTCTCTAAATCACTTTCTATTTACCTTTTATATGATTTATTTCTCAATATTCTATATATATGTATCAAATATATATATATATATGTAGATTTTTATTCCTTAATTTTTTGGGGTAACACATGCCATATGTTTTTTTTCTAATGTTCCTTCTTTAAAATCAAAACTGATTAAGGGGAACTTTTCTATACCTTAATCATATTATGTAATCCAATTTATTATTTCTATTCCTAAAATAAAACCTTATTTTGATACCTATGGTCATTAATGTAGATATTAATATCCATGATATTTAATTCTTTTTTATCTTTTGGAAACTATATGAAACCTCCATTGATTATGATATGAGTCAAGAATATACAATCCATTTCTATCCATGGGTAATTCTTATGATTATAACATATGATTGATTTCCATTTATGGAACACATAATAATGAACATGTTAATATGGGTTCACCTAGATATAAATCCAATACATTAGGGTATTTTTTTGTATCATGATACATTATTTATGGGATTATGAAGTAAACCTAACCCACAATGGGATTATGTACACTATATGATGTTGTCATAGCAGTTAGCCTTGGCATATTCATAAGTCAATTTTTATCTTACCAACTCATTTAATATGTTTTAATGATATTATGATACAATATTGTTTATCTTTTCATCTCATTTATTACTCAAGATCCATATATTTTATGATATTTTGTTATACCTCCAACTTATACACTATTCTTACTTTTCATTTTTGTTCTCTTAATATACTTTTTAGCTCACCAATTTCATCTAGGTGTTCCTCAAGATATCCAATTATTTTTATGAATATCAGTGGAATTCAAGAGTTCATTTGAGATAAATAAATAAATATTTTATATTTTAGTTTCATTCTAATGTTTTATGTACCTAGTCTTCCTAAGAAACTATTCCTTTTGATTCTTTTTTTGTATTTATTATCTATATATATTAAACATTATGCAATAATATGTGTAAAAGTATTGCATCAATATAGTTGGTATTAGAGGAATGATCTATCTATTTTTAGTATTAGGACTATAATGATTTAGTGAGGACCCTAGAAATGAGTATATGTATTGAAAATATCCAATTTTTTTAGTGAAGTATATAGTGAATAGTTTATCAAAAATACATCCATGTATGGGTAATACATGTGGATATGGCTTTGAAACAATTGTAACTAGGGGTAAAAACTATAAAAACGGTATATTGTGTGCTAACTTGATCATCACATGGTGCATGAAAAAGGGGATTTAATGAAGACCCGTTTTGACACTCCTTGGGGATATGATTTGAAAAATAAAAAAAATACTTAAAATCCATTATGAAGAAATTGAAGAAATTGTTAGAATTGAAATCTTAATATGCAAATTATCATGTATAACCTAGATTGGAACCTAAAGACCCCTATGTTTGGATATAATTATCAAAAATAATTTATTCCTTAAGTGATCATATTTTTTTCTTTTTTATGTTTATTTTTTAAAGTAATATCATATTTTTTTTATTTCTTTTAGTTAATGGATGGTAATATGAGAAGTCATATCAACAAGAGATATGATAGGAATTGTGAGGCTCTCCCTAATTATATTCTAGGCCACATGGTAATGGGATCTGTGAAATTCATCGAAGCATTATTTCACCTGACTCATGCTATGGATATTATATTGAATCATGATGAACGCCCTCTTTCTCCTAATAATGATAAAGTTATAGTTATGTGTCTTTTGTGAAAAAGGTCTCCAATATACAATGGATCTTCAGATCCTATCATCATGGAATATTGGATTATCTCAATTTATTTGATGTTATCCATCCTATAATGCTTAGAAAAAGATAAAGTTATGATGTTCATTTATCACAAGGGGGTGGACAATCAAATGTGGATGCTGATCAAGAACATGAAGTCCAAATATGATATTGATTACATAGAATGGAATGAAATAAAAAAATATTCTTCAATAAATATTTTCCCAAAACTCCCATCTTGAAATGGAGATGTAGTCCTTGGAATAAAGAAAAAGGAAGATGATTCTATCATGTCATGTGATTAAAACTTCATATACATTCATGGTATACCCATCTCTCCATAATCTATACTGAATGTAAGGTGGAAACCCTATTTATTTGATTAATTTAATTCTATGAAAATAATTTGTTATTCGAGAATTTTATAGTTATGAAGAGACTGTATGTTGTGCCCTAAAGGTCAAGATGGACATTGGCGACTTTTACGGTTCTCATGGGCATGGTGACAAAAAATTATAAAATGGATTTTTCTATATGAGTATCTATAGATAAATATCTGGGAGGAAATTAAAACCATTATCTTATGTGTTAAAATTGTGGGAAGAGGCATCACAAAATATTTATGAAGGGAAAGAGGAGATGTTTAAAATATATAAAAGAGGGGAATAAGGAATAATAGTTCCAAAAGAAAATTAAGTAACCTAGTAATATGGAAGAAGAAAATAATGTTCAGATAAACACTCAGAATGAGGTACAATGTTTCAACTAAAAATAAAATGAGCATTATGTAAAATATTCCCTAAGAAAAGTGTTGTCATAGAAAATAAATGACAATAATATCTAAGGCCTAGAGAAAAAAATTAGGGAATATTATATCACCACAGCTACGTCAGATCCCTAAAATAATGTTGTGAAAGGTGCACTAGTTTTTCATTCAATAATAGTGAATATATTAATTATTTTGGCTCTAAATGTTCTTTTATTTTATTCGTGTATAATAGAAATATTCAAAAACATCCTCAAGAAATGGGGGTTGAACTATCTATCAGAATTAAAAATATTTTTTTTTGAATCCCAAGTATATAACTTCTTCATAGTATATTTTTGTGTAATGAGTCTTCCCTAAAATATAACTTCACTTCATTAAGTGGTGTTTGAATCTATAATTGATATCTAATGGTCGTTATTATATAAATCCAACATCATGTGTTTAGAGAGGGAGGCCACTCTTCCCACCAAAAGTTATCATATGATTCTCTATAAGTGTAAGGAGAAGGATGAATCTTCCTTGTAATATTTATCTCAAGTATTGATAATATTACCTTATGATAAATAAATTCTAACTCAAATGATTTTACAAAGGTTATAATTATTATTGTAGACATTCACATTAATAAGGATTAAATAGATACATAAAGAGACAATGTGGAAATTCATAAGAAGGTGGAAGATATATGAAAGCGGATATCATAACAGTTCAAAATTTATGAAGAAGGATTTATAAGATTTGGTTCATGATTGTGTATCATCAAATCATGGTATAATTAAAGAGATATTTAATAATTCACCTAGCTTGAACTTCTCCATCCACTCAGAGATTACGGATATATATCAAGATATCTTAGATAAATATGGTTGGGACAATCTAAAGAACGAGACCATGTAATATTCATCAATGTGTTTTGAAAGCAATAAGGTAATTGATCAGAGGAAATAGACTAAAAGGACAATTAAAACCTTATCTATTGATACATGGAAATTAAAAAATTGTACCATGGATTTCATCAATGGGTTTCCAATGAAATCAAGAGAAAATAATTCTATATGTAGCGAGGTGGATCATCTTACCGTGATTCATCACTTCATTAAAATTTAAGAGGAATAATCACATGATTAAATTGTAATGATATACAATATAGACATTGTGAGGCTACATGGAACACAATTATCGATTTTGTCCATCTGAGCTCTAATATTTACCTCCATGTTCTGGAAGGGCCCCCAACATGATCTAAATATTCAATTGAAATTCAATAAATCTTATCACCACCAAAATAATGTCCAATCAGAAGAGACTATCCATAAACTAGAATAAAAAATAATTGGATGCTTTAGGGACATAAAAATCATATGGGATTAATATTTTCCTTTGTTTGACTTCTTGTATAACAATAAATATAACTCAAGCATCCAAATGGATCCTTATGAAGCCATTTATAGGATGATATATGGAACAAATATATGATGGGATGAAGATGAATAACATAAGAAATTCATTTCTAAGATGGTTGAGTAAATGATTGAAAAGGTCAAGATAATTCATCCACACATCATTCCTACATAGAGTTAATAGATGTTCTATACTAGAAATCATAATTGAGATCTAGAGTTTGAGGGTAGATATAGATTGTTTCCTTGTTATATCCGTGAAATAAATTCCTGAGATTTTGGAAAAAAGGATAAGATAATCCCTCCATATATAAATCCATTTCATATTATTTATTGCATTTGTGTTTTGGCCAATAAATTTTTAGTCCCACCTACCATATCTCAAGTACATGACGTATTCCATGTATACATCTTGAGAAAGTACATACCAAATTTCTCACATGTATTGAATTCAGAGGTGGTATAGTAAGAAAAATATCTCTCTTATTAGGATAAGTAGGTGCTGATATTGAACCATAGAGATAAAGTTATACACAATAATACAACTCACCTAGAAAATGGTCTAGGGAGAAACCATGAATCCGAGGAGGCAACAAGGGAACTAGAAAAATAAATAAAGAATAATTACACTATATTTTTTTCACCTTTGTATGTAATATTAAAAATCGAGGGAAAAATTTCTTATTGAAGGAATAATGTAACAACATGGTATTTTAAGACAACACTATGTTTGATAGCCTAGAAAACACACAATATCGGGCATAAATGAACCATGAAATATTAGTATAAACATGAACTAGCTATTAAATTGGTGGGTATAATTAGGATTAACCACACTACGATATATATATATATATATGATGGTATTACTTGTAAAATATTTATTGATTTATTTTTATGAAATAACCACAGATTATTTGTAAACTCATTTTATTCTTCAAAAAATATGTTTTATTGAAAAATTATTTTTATTTCATTTTATGATAAGATATTTAATTAATTTATGAAATATTAAGAAAATATATTTTGTAAAATGAGATTAATTTTTAAAATTGTCATATTATAATATTACTTACGTCACTATTTTGGGTTTTTATGAAAAGATTACTTTTTTCTATAAATAATGATAAATACTGATTTTTAATGGAAAATTTATTCTGGTTTCATGTATTTACATAGTAAAATTTTATTTTGGATTACTTTTACATTTATTACATTCCTTTTGATAAAAAATAATCCAATTATGGTCATTGGAATGAATTTGATCATTGAATTTAGTTTAAAAAAACTATACTTAAAATGATTTTATCGGAAAAAAGGTTTTTCAATGAATTTTTTATTTTTATATAATAATAATTTCTACATCTTCTATTAATTAAATATTGAAATTGGGATTAAAAATTTTTAATCCTAAGGTTCCAATTTCTTAAATATTTTCCTTTTATTTTTGTTACATTAATGTTAGTAAATTTACAATGTAATTATAACCACAATAGGGTTAAGTAAGGTAATTATGGTTGAGAATAATATGTTGGGGATAAAAATGATAATAATACAGTAATTGTTTCTATTATATAATTTTTGGTCATCTATTTCTATCCATTTTTAAAATATATGGATATTTGGTGCCATATGTATTAGATTTTGACCTTTATAACTTTTAAGTTAAAGATAAAGTCAAAAATGTCACTTTCTTAATATTAATTACAACTGTATTTTTGTGGCATGGATGAAGGAAACTTATGTTTAATAATAAATATTAATTTTAAAAAGAACTGACTATTTCTTTTAGGGTAATTGTTTCAAATTTTTTTGGTTGAAATAATTACATCAAAAGCTTACACAATGTAAACATATTATCTATTTAATTAATAGAAAAATAAAATAAATGATCTTAGAAATGTTATATGTAATATAATTGAAATGAATTATTGTGTTACATGAATACTGTAGATAGAAATAATATATAATATAGTTTTTAATGAATTATATTCTAATTCCATTTTTATCATGTTGTTTTCATTGTCAAACTAAATTAATAGTTCTAAAAATGGAATTAATGATATTTTATAAAACAAATATTTTATTAAATCATTTAAAATAGCTAAAAATACTATATTCATCCCATAGATTTCTATATATTTTATTATATCAAATATGGGTCATTTATTGTCTAATTGGACTTCTAAAGTGACTATATTGACTCCTAAAGTGTAAATACTTTGTTATTATTGTAATTACCAAAATTGTTTAATGTAGGTTAAAAAATGGATAAGGGTAAAAAAACTAATATAATATTGTCCAAATTTTAATTTATGATATTATTTATACCCAAAATTATTCTCCATTATAAATATATCATTTTTAAACTTTTTTCAGTGAAAATAAATTTATATTAATTTAATAACTTAATTAAATCCAAGAGTTCCATCACCTCTATTATAAAAAAGAAACTCTTATACTATTTCATATCATATAAAAAAAATTATTTTGGTCAAAAACAACCCAAATGAATTACATAAATAATATTATAACTATGTAAAATATATTTATACGTTAGTATATTAATTTAATCATATATATATTCATCTCCTCTTCCATCAAATGGGAAAAAAATCAATGTTTGTGTGTACGATGAACTACCGCCTTGCAAAATAATGTAATTGTTTTCACATCACTACCTCTCATGACTAGATGTAATGATGAATTTAATAAATATATGTTTTATTTATTATATGATTATGATTATTTAATGTTTATTTGTTATTTACCTTTCTTTTTTCCATCCATTGAAAAGGGAAACAACGCTCATGTGTGCGTACAACCTACCATCGCCATGAACACTGTAATTCATTTTTTTCTCTACCTTTTTCAGTATAATATAAATATATATAAAATTAATATATATTATAAAAAATAATTTTTAACATTCTAGAGACTTTGGAACCTTTATCAATGTATACTGACAGATAGTTCTGAAGAAAAAATTATTGAAAAACGAAGTAGTTATAACATGAAACTAAGATTTTAATAAATAATTGTAAATAAACGGGTGGAAGGATGTGAAAAAAAAATATATATTAGATTATACATAATATTATGTTTTATGAATAAATTTATAATATATATGTACATTTATTATATAATAGTTTTTAATGTATACTATGAGATTTGTGATGTATGGTGGGTGATCTCTCTGAACCACCCTTTTTCATTGTGGGATGACTATTCTCTATATAACTCACATTATCCCTCCCTATGATGTTATGGATTGATTATAAATTCTTTATAAATTTCTATTACATATATACTGATCTCATTATACCTTCTTTTTGTGTGTTAACAAATTTCAAGAGTTCATTTCTCAAACATCTTTCTTATAATCAAACTTGATTAAGGGGAATTTTTCTATCCCTTAATACCATTATGTCACTCTCATTTAATGTTTTTATTCCAAACTGAACACATTATTCTGAGGAATATGATTATTTTCTCATATATTAAGATACATAAATTTTAATTACTTATTCTCTTGGTAAAACATATGAAATTTATTTTTAATATTATATAAGGTAAGAATATGTAACCAATTTCATTCCATTGGTCATTATTATGAATATTCTTTATGATTGATTTATTTTTTTGGCATACAAAATCATGAACATGTTAGGATGGGTCTTTTATTATAGTTCTCTAACACAGTGGGTAATGTTTTTTTTCTAACGAGACTTCACATATGGGATTAGGTAAAAAACTTAATTTATAACAGGACTCAATCAGCCATGTATTTTTGTCATGTATTATCTATTTCAAATGAAATCTCATGCAGTTTTAAAATCATGATGTAATTTAGGAGCTTATTAAGGATAAATAAAAAATTATGTCTGTTTTTTATTGGTAATGTTTTAGGTACCTCTTCTTCCAAAGACACTAGAACTTTTTATAATTTAGTAATATATATTTAATTTTTATTTTCAAAATAATTTAATAATATTTTTAAAAGTGTTGGGTCAATTTAATACATATATATGCCATAATATCAAAAAAATCATCATATCATCATATCATATACCATTGAAATGATATATGTTTTATAAAAATTTCATAATCATAATCATAAACCAATCATCAGTAAATCATAAGACAAATCAAATGATGTAGATATAGGTGAGAATACCATTAAATGATAATTATGATATTTCTAGATGAATATATATTTTTCATTCGGAAATTACTTATCTAAAATAAGAAAAATAATAAATAATTAATGAAAAAATGTTATTTGAAAATTAAAAATGTAAATTAAAAATGAATATTCCCAGAAAATAGTATTCATAGTGATAATAAAAAATATTTAAGTGTTGTAAGTTAAAACAAAAAATAATTTCACATTTTTAGTAAAAAAGTCAATAACGACTTTTCCAGAAAATGGAAATAATATTACTTTAATTTTTTAGAATGTCAAACATTAGTACAAATTAATTTAATAATTATTTGTAGAATAGAAAAAATATTATTTAACATTCTTTTAAATAAGATATGGATATAAAAGAAAAAGTTCCTGATCGTAGATGCCAATATGATTGGTTCACCTTTTTCCATTCATTCAGTATATCGAGTTACTAAATGGAGTAAAATGAGAGAAAAATATCCTATATCTATGAATAAATATATTATAATAAAATACATATGATTTTGGAAATAAAAATATAATATTTTATTCACTAGATGTTTAGGTATAAATAATCCAGATAGAAATGATATTATTGCATAAAACATTTACGGTTGAAGTAAGTTCTGAATCATTTCCCCTATAAAATAAATAACATAAAATAAAACCTTAAATATACAAGAATTATATATATTAATTATAATAATAATAAATTGAGAAATATATATACATCATAAACTAATATAGGTGTATAACACCAGACTTGTCTTAATGAAACAACATTGACAACGAAAACCCTTATAAATTTCATAATTATTGGAACAAAAACCATTAGAAGCATGAAAATAATATGGTTCTATAAATAATTTGAGTTAATTTTTTATTGTTAAAAAATAATTTATTTTGAATTATACACAGCATAAATAATATATTGGTTCATAACATTAAAACAAGTATTAATAAAGAAAAATTGAGACAAGCCCTTACAATATATTTGGTTTGATTCATAAGAGATATTAACTCATTTATAATAAAATTTTATTTATTATAATTATATAACATAATAAAAATCATATATATAGTATCATATATTATCCACCTATAATGTTTTAACACCCCTTCGTTAAAAATTATCTATTAAATTTATTACATAAGGTGATAATTGCTTAATTTTTTATTTATGTTTTTTCCACAATTCTAGTAATTTCTCTATGATCATTATTCATCCATATTTGTAATTTTAATAAATAAGTAAATATATATAATTTTATTTATATACATATATATTTATTTATAACTTCTCATATTTAGTGTTGAGGAAAAATGAGCTGCATAACTTCACGAAGATGGTAATCTATACTTAGAAATGAGTGATGCCTCAATTTTTTGAAGGATGAAAAAAATAAAGGTAAAGAATAATTAAACATTAAAAAATCATTATTATATAACAACTATTATATATTTTTATTTAATCAATCTTTATTTTCATCTAAGTAAATCCGGAATGATAAACAAAATTCATCACTTTGTAGAGGTTGTAGTCAACATGTATGCACGGGTGACATTATCGTTTACGAATTGATCGAAATGCAAGAATATAAAAAATATATTATGATCCCATATGATTTTTTTTTCATGAATATAATATATAGACTTTTAATACAATATTATAGTCACCCATGAATTTTGGTGATTGAAAATGAATAGTTTTTTTATATTGATGCGAGAGTCTACATGTACACATGAGTGACATTTTTATTTCCCATTTGATGGAGAAGCAGTGGAAAATGGTGGTTCCATCATAATAATAGAATTTAATAATACCAATTATACCTTATTAATATTGTTTATATATATATATATATATTCTAGAGTATGTATAAGAAAAAATATAATTGAAAGACCTTCATTAATATTTATACCTCTTCATTGAGAGACCTCCTTTGTCTTACTCTTTAAGACTTGATGAATTGGTCTTAAAGTGAAGAAAAAAAAATATAGGATGAATTTAATTATACTAGGATGTTTTTTAGTAGGTTATGGATAATATATAAGTCTTATATTGTGTTAATAACAGTGTTGTAGAGGTTCAATTTTATTAGGGAGGGGAGGGATACACATGGAATTTCTTAAAAGATGTTAATTATATAAGGTCAATTTTAAAGGAAATTAGTTCCTAATTGAAATTTATTTTAATTCATGATAATATAATTTTTATATATCCAAAAAATAATAGTTAGACAGTTTTTAGATATCCTATCATAATCTATCGATTTAAACCCCGATAACCTCATTTTAACCTTGAGCGTTATAACAAAATTTAAATGTTTTTACTATTCTCTGTAAAGAAAAATTAAGATTTCCATATTGGATTATTTTAATTATTATATCTAAAAATATTCAATCCATTTTACCATATTAAATATTTTTAGTGTAAAATTTAATTTTGAATATGTATGCAACCGATAATGAAAACCCGTTTTAGAAAAATGAATATGCAAGAAAAAAAATACATTTAATATATTACCTTCCATGTAAAAACCATTAAATTAATGATAAAATATATTAATTAATATATAATCTATATGTTACATTAAATATATTAATAATTAAATATTAATTTAATTTATTATAATTAAAACACATTACTCGCATGAAATTTTTTTTTAGAAAAATGGTGTTTTATTCCAAAAAATAAATTTATACCAAAAGAAATTATAATAATGATTCATATGTAATTAATTATTATTTTTATTTATAAGAGTATTATTATAAATTAATTTCAAAATCAATAACATTTTATGAATTTTATTTGAAAGGAAATGATATAATTTTTTATAAAATTTGATATTTATGACTATAAAAATAAATATTTTTTGAAAAATAATAAAATTGTAACGTAAGATAATAATAACATGATTATCTCAAGAATTAAACTAATTTACAAAGAGTAAATTTATAAAATTTCTATAAACTAATTATAATTTTCATGCATGTAAAATCTAATAATTTTGTTTGAAGAAATTATATTTTAAAATCATTAAATGATTTTAATAAAACAATGTAATTTTTTATTATGAATTAAAAAATAAAATAGCATTATTTAAAATTATTAAAAATATTTTTCACAATGTGGTTATTGATATTAAAAACTTCCAATTCAATGACTATGTCATAAATGGTTAATATATCACAGAGTATTTAGGTATGTGGTTGTGCATATGGAAACCTATCAAACACTACAAATTTATTTAGAGGAAAATATATTGAAACATCTTAGAGTGATATAATTAATATTTGAGTATTTTTTTAAATAGTATTTCAAACCGTAATATTCATATGAAGGAATCTAATGATGGTCAATTTATGGTGCTTGTATATGTGGAGGATGTCGTATTTCTGAAATCAATTAGATATCTAAGGAAGATTTCAATAATAACATGAAATAAAAATTTGAAATTTCCATGGTTGGAAAAGTTATATATTTTTTGGGGTTTAGGTGATAAAAAATAAGGAATACTCTTTCACATGTCAAGAAACATATGTAAGAGATTTGATGAAGAAAATTAACATGGATGATTCCAAACCAATGTTGAATCTGATTGCAATTAGAAAAAAATATGGGAAGAACACAAATGGTAAATATGTGGTTCCATTATTATATAGGTGGATAATTATAATATTTCTATATTTATCTCATAAATGACCATGTATTTTATTTGAAACCTGTTTAGTATTTCGTTTCTAGAGTAATTTGAAGGAATATTTTCTTATAGTAGTGAAATTAATCATGATGTAATTCCAAGGTAATTTCAATTTTGGATTTCTATTTGATTTATGAAATAAACATCGATTGCAATTATTTTATAATACTTACTAGGATGATGATATGTGCGATCAAAATTTCATGAGTGGTGGTGCATTTTTTTTGAAATTATATTTTTGAGTGGTTGATAAAGAAGTTTTATAAATTATATCTTCTAATAGATGAAGTAGATTATATCACAATGAAAAAGGTACACACTAAAAATTTGTGAATAAAGAAACAGAGAGTAGATATTGGTTATAAGGTAAAATAAATAAAGGTGATATTAGGTGGAAAAAGGATTACACTCGAGCTAAAAAAATTTCTAGTTCAACAATATCATTCCAAACATTTATAAATCAGATATAACTTCAATAATGATAAAGTTGAACAAGTAGTAATCATTATAGATCATGTCAAAAATGTAGACCATGTGGTAGATATCACGACTAAGACATTGGATACAATGATTTTTTAAAATAATTGGTTGTACCAAGGTGTGAAAACACTTCCTTCATCTTGAGGAGGTTCATAAATATCCTCTCTTTCAAACAATATCTAAAAATGTTTCTAGTGTATTTATTGGATAAAAGGAATCATTGGATTTATTATCTTAGGGTGAAGTATAATTGAAATTTTTGTGATCAGAAAGTGTATTTAGAAATGTATTCTCACATTTTGGGGGAGTATATGATTTGAAAGTAAGGGGGACATAAAATCCCTAAAGAATAAATATTTTATGTGTCAATATGATAGAAATCAGGAGGAGCATTAGAATGGGGAATGTCAAAATGAATTTATTTATTTATTGAAATTTTGTTTTCTACATCAATATTTGATCACATATTCTTGTTGTGCTGAAAATATTTTTTAATTTCATCTTTATAGAATTTTGATGTTTGTGTTGAATTTAATGTCCTATTATATTTACAACAAACCAAAATTTGTAGAATGTGACAACCAAATTGGTTATTTATAGATATATATTTTTGGTTTATTTGCAGTCCATGAAGGTGTTTGGTGATTATTGGAGGTGTTTTATGATGGATTAAAGTCCATTTTAATTCAAAATTTTGGGTGAGAATATTATAGGAATGTTCAAAATTGATTAGTGAAAATGAATATATTTTCCCCAATATCAACATTTTCTTGAAAGTACTTCTTTAATGTTTTTCACAGTTGTGAAGTTATCTAGGATTCGACCACTTAATTGTTTTGTTCATCATATGAAGGAAACATTTATACAAGTGTTTTACTATATGAATATCACAAGATGGAAGATAGGGTGAAGGGTTTCACACTTGTTTACGTTTTTTCTATAAATACAAGGGTAAACACTATGATCTCTTTGGAAATTATTTGTGAGAAGGGTTAAAAGAATCTCTTCTCATGATAACATGGGTGAATGGTTTTAGTCGAAAAATTGGGGAGGGATTAAAGAAAAGAGATACCAGTGATTTGGGTGAACTTAAGGACATGTAGGAACATTATTTCATGAATAAGGAATAAGAGAGGATATATTGGAAATCAAACATGGTGACCATGCTTTGAAAAAGGATTTTCAAGAATAGGGTTTCATGAGTAGTATTGGGTAAATGGTTTTGGTTAATAATACTTAGGAAAAGCTAACTTGAATGAATCCGATGAATTCGGAAAATCTAACATGGGAAAATATGGGGACATGAGCAAAGGTGACCTATGTGAAGTTATACACTCAGATGAACTACCTACATAGAAATTTAGGGATTGATTAGAGAATCAATTCCTTAATTTTATTATCTAATTATAAATTAACATTGATACACATTGAATACAAACTTAAAGTCATTAAATTGAGGAATACTTCATACGTACATGTGTGCATGGAGGTTATATTGGAAGTTATCTATGGGAATCAGTGTGTAATCCTTAAACCATTATAATAATAAGGATCCTAGAAGAATGTTACCAAGACCAAAATTTTAATCCACTAATACTTGTTAATATTTTTTGATCTTGGTATGATTGAAACATCATTAGAGTATGTTCCTTGGATTATCCATGTTTGATTAATCGGGTAAAATTATGTTATTTCTTTCATTTGTTTATTTTTGTGTTTGGTGATTTTATAGTTAATTCAAACATGTTTAATGAGTTCCAAAAAAAGGTGAGATATTATATAAGGCCCTGACCTTAAACCTTACTTAATCTTGCGTTATTACAAGATTACACCTTGAGGATCTTTTCAGGTTTAGAGTTTTAGAGAATTATATCATAAAACTTGAATTACATTCCACATATAAACAAAGTGGTTACATAAAGATAGTATTCTTATTTCCCATCAATGGAAACATATTTAAAATAAAACAAGGATTCTTTCTTGACACTTCCTTGACACTATCATCATATCATGTACCTTTATCTTGACCTGTGAAAAAAATTTCAAAAAAACTTGGGATGAGCAAAAAAAACTTAGTAAGGGATATAAAAATATGGAAAGGAAACATGGGTACATATATACATAATAATGAAATCATAATTTACCCATAAAACATAAGCACTTTAACATACCTCATCAAATCATGAATAAATCATAAAAATCATAAGACATAATGGTAACTTGAGGTATTCATAACTTTCTTACGCAGGGAGTAACCCTCTTGGTTATGTTTGGAATACCATCACAGTATATTCCCTAAATATTTTCAGAGAAACCTTAACGTTTCACTCCTCCGCGTTACCCAATGCATTGGAGAGCTATATCGGGCTCACCCGCCCTTAGTTTATCATGAAACCACCCGTCTTCTTAATAATGCCCAAGAACCTCAACATAAACGTATCACATAAAACATGCATAAAGGAAACATAACATTTACACCTTTCAATCACAAGATATCAATACAACACATTGATATAAAAACATTATGAAAACCATTTTCAATACCAAAATAAAAGAAAATTAAAACATGGTATTTATTTTTCTTTTAAAAAAAGGTATGGCTTGTAGAGGAAGCCGAAACTCAAATAATGGTCATGGCGGCGGAGAAGTCATTGTCGCCGCATACGTACGAAAAATACATTCTCTTTTGTCCTTTAGTAAACGATTCGTATAAAAAAGATTCCTTTTGAATAAATGTAAAAGTTAAAGGGGTTTATACACCGTAAAAAAGAAGGTTGTGTATAAAACAAAATATACCTCAATGAAAGGAGATTGAGATGAAGTCCCATACCTTGGGTCCGACTTGACTCGATCATTCTTTAATGTCCTAAATAATAAACATGAGTGAATTTATACTTGCTTAAGAACCTTTTTCAAGTTCATTATTCCTTTATATCACTTATTTCCATGTCATGAACACTATGTAATTATTTTAGTTAATAACTGTCGTTTTAACGATCATTGGTACTTGAGTCAAAAATAAAACCCTTATAACTACAAATTTTTCATGTATCCATTATATCCAAAATTATAATCATGATGTATATATCATATATATCTAGTATATACATGCATTTATAATATTACATAATCATTTAGAGGTAAGAAATGAAATGCACCGTTCATAGAGACGGTAAGCCGTACGTACGCATGAACGCTACTTTTATTTATATTTTGTATTTTATAGAATGGAATAATAATTATATAAAGGTATATTATAATTCCAGTATGATATCATATATAATATCATATTTCCATCCTTTATATGTCCCACATATGGTATTTAACGAATCAAATCACTTTGAGAGGGCGGTAGTCCGCACTTCCTTAAATGAAGATATCACGTTTACCCATAATGGAAACCATAAATGTATGCCCAAAATGAAAAATACATAAGCTTAAAGAAAACATAAACATATTATATATCATATATAAATATAGTGACATCTTAATGGCCACCTTTGAAGGTGTTAAAAGAATGTTGAACAATCATCGTTTCGGGAGGCATACATTCACCATCCATGGAAACAGTATGTCCTTTAACCATTAGATGTAGGTGTGTGTAATTGTAGCTCAAATACTTCTTATAAAAACATCCTAGTATATTTAATATACTGGAGTTATTACAAAAGAAATTAATAAAAAGAGTTTAGGGGGTTGGAGAAGCAAAATAAAACAAAAGGACTCATGTGAAGACATTACCTTAAAATCGGGTAACTCCCTTTGGTTTGAGCTCAAAGGCTTCATTGGGAAGACTTATGACCAATATGAGGCTTAAAGGAGTAAGAGAGGGATGTGGAGAGACAAAATGGGCAGGTTTTGGCCGAGCCAAAGGCTTTGGTAGTGTGGGGATGGAGGTAGAGGTGGGGGCCTTTTATAGGAGGAGAGGAGGGGTACTCTTGGAATGTAAAGAAATGTTACATTATTTTAAAATGAGTTTCATATTAAAAAATCCCATATTGATATGATTATAGGGTAAGGTGATAAGGGTTATAAATCCACCCATAAAATAGGTTTTGGACATGTGTAGTTCATAGATTTTACATTATCATTTCATTTTATTTAAATCCTTTATTAATGAGGTAATCGTTGCATCATCATGATGTCATAAATAATTTAATTTATATAAATTCTAAAAATTCTAAAAAAATTACTATTATGTAGGACATCGTTTTAGCTTTCCAATTACTATTTTTAATCAAAATTCTGACTTGTATAACCCCATTTAAAAATTGTTTTAGTAAAACATCTTTTGTTTGTGTCATTTTTTACTTTAACATTTAATAAAAAGTTATTTATGTCATTTCCCAACCAAAGTGGCTCCATGGGGTCCCCAAGTTGACCCATGGATTTTCTTGGTCGTCCATGACACATCCAATGAGGGTAGGACATGTGTCAAGATCATCTCATATTATTAAAACATTATTTTTACCTAAAACTACACTAGTTACCACTAATCGCGATTAAGAACTTAAAAGTTACTATTCAACAAAAAATTATTTTAATCTCATTGAACCACATTTTACTTCTTAATGACAACCATGTATGCCGGATTTTTGAAAATCAAATCACAGAAGTGGAAAAGTTTCATTTAAACAAAAAATCAGTTTCTTTAACTACCACTTAGTGGTTTCACTATTCATCAAAAATTGAAGTTTTTCAGAAAGATACCAAAACATTACCCTAAGCTATATTTGATATTCCGAATTCAAAAATGATGTCTATTTTAGAAAATTCAAAACATTTAAGTTTCATTAATTAATTTAATAACTAATTCCCGCTTTCATGACAAATAGCGTGTTTTTAGGAAACAATAAGTATCAAAAGATTGACACTAGTTTAAGTCCAATTTCAAAGTGAAATTGATTCCAATGACAACCATTGGATAAAATGGTAAAAATATATTATAATTTCACTTCAAAACAAATTCATAAGATAATCTAATCATATAAATAAATTATATTAAAAAGATGTTTTGAATTAAAATACAACATTTTTCACTATTCATTAAAAAATGAACTTTATCGGAAAAATACCAAAAATTCACACAATGTAAATTTTGATGTCCCAATCATAAATAATAAGTTTATTTTGACAAACATAGATTAAAAAATTTTCAGAAGATAGATTTAAAAAGTGTTTTCCATCAAAAGGCAGTAAAACAATCTTTTAAGAATATTAGTGTATTCCATGCATAAGATTGTATTTATTTCCATTTTAAGCCTCTAAAACACTATCTTAATCATTAATAGACATAGATAAAAATATCTATTATTAATTACTTACTTGGGATGTTATATCCTTCCCCCCTTTAGAAAATTGCATCCCCGCAATTTATTTACTTATCGAATAAATGGGGGTACTTATCCCTTATTGCATTTTCAGATTCCCATGTTGCCTCTTCCATCATGTGGTTTTTTCACAAAACCTTTACCTGATTAATCATTTTATTCCATAACACTTGCTCCCTGTGGTCAAGAATCTGTACCTGTTGTTCCTCATAAGATAGGTTCTCTTCCACCTGAACTACCTCTGGACTTAAAACATGAGATGGATCTGGAATGTACTTTCTCAGCATCGAAACATGAAAAACATTGTGTACCTGAGATAAACTTGGAGGTAAAGCCACTCGGTAATAAAGAGATCCAACCCTCTCCATAATTTCATATGGTCCAATGAACCTTGGACTCAGCTTTCCTTTCTTACCAAATCACATCACACTTTTCCATGGTGATACTTTGAGAAAAACATGATCACCTACCTCAAAAGAGAGATCCTTCCTCCTATTGTCCGCATAACTCTTTTGCCTACTCTGAGCTATTCTCATGTGTTTCTGTATCAGCTGAACTTTTTCTGCCAACTCTTCTACCAATTCTGGTCCCATCAACTTCCTTTCACCCACTTCATCCCAGAAAGCTGGAGTTCGACACCGCATCCAATATAATGCCTGAAATGGTGCCATCTGTATACTAGAATAAAACTGTTATTATATGAAAATTCAACCAAAGAAAGATGTTGGTCTCAACTTCCCTGATAATCCATCAAACAAGCTCATAGAATATCCTCCAAGGTCTGAATTGTTCATTCTGACTGCACATCTGACTGATGATGAAATGTTGTACTAAAATTTAATTCATTACCCAATGACTTCTGAAGGCCTTTCCAAAAGTTAGAAGTGAGCTTGGGATCACGGTCAGATAAAATGGAGAGAGGAACTCCATGTAACCTGACTATCTCTTTAAGATACAAACGGTAAAGTTGATCTAGGGAAAAAGTATCTCGTATAGCAAAGAAATGATCAGATTTAGTCAAGCGATCAACAATAACCCAGATTGCATTATTATCTCGAGATGTCTTCGGTAATCCCACAACAAAGTCCATGGATATATTCTCCCATTTCCACTCTGGCACTGGTAAAGGCTGAAGCATCCCTTTCGGTAACTCTCGCTCTGCTTTAACCTGTTGACATGTCAAACACTTAACAGTAAAATCAGCAATATCTCTTTTCATTCCATCCCACCAGTAATACTCCCGCAGATCTCTGTACATCTTAGTACTGCCAGGATGAACTGAAAACGGAGAACTATGAGCTTCACATAACAACTCATTCTTCAACTGTGAATCACAAGGCACACATAATCTCTTCCAAAATCTCAAAACGCAATCATTATCAATGTTGAATTCAGGCAACTTACCTTTCTGAACCAGCTCTACCTTTTTCTGCAACTCACTGTCTTGCTTTTGTGCTTACTTGATTATATCTGATAGAGATGATCTCACTGATACCTGAAACAAAACAGAAGAACTTCCTACACCAACAACTTCTATACCAAAGTTCATCAAATCCTTAACCAAAGGATCACGTTCCAAACGTAGCATTGCTAATAAAGCATTACTTTTTCGACTCAAAGCATCAGCCACTTTATTTTCTTTTCCCGGATGGTAATGAATTGTACAATCATAATCCTAGATTAATTCAAACCATCTCCTCTGTCTCATGTTCAACTCTTTCTGAGTGAATATATACTTCAAACTTTTGTGATCAATATATATTTCACACTTTACTCCATACAAATGATGCCTCCAAATTTTTAAAGTGAAAACAATAACAGCTAATTCCAAATCATGTGTAGGGTAATTTACCTCATGAGTTTTCAACTGTCGTGAAGCATAAGAAATTACCTAATCATTCTGCATTAGGACGCAACCAAGTCCTTTCAATGAAGAATCACTGTAGATAACAAACTCACCATTACTGGATGGTAGTTCCAAAACTGGAGCATTCACCAATCTTCTTTTCAATTCCTGAAAATAATCATCACATTCTTTTGTCCAGATAAACTTAACACCCTTCCGAGTTAGCTTAGTCATTGGACTAGATAACCGTGAAAAATTTCTAACAAACCTTCGGTAATAGCCTTCCAAACCAAGGATGCTACGAATCTCAGTTACATTTGTGGGTCTTAGCCAGTCTTCAAAAACTTTTGTTTTTGCAGTATCAACAGTTATCCCATCCTTAGAAACAATGTGACCAAGGAAATAAATTTGTTGCAACCAAAACTCACAATTTCTGAATTTTCCATACAGTTTCTTTTCTTTTAAGGTTTGCAAGATAACCCTTAAATGTCTTTCATGCTCCTCTTTACTTTTAGAAAACACCAAAATATCATCAATGAAAACTACCACAAACTTATCCAATAACTCATGGAAAATTCTATTCATTAAGTCCATGAATACATCAGGTGCATTGGTTACCCCAAAAGGCATTACTAAAAATTCATAATAGCCATATCTTGTACGGAACCCGGTCTTCAGAACATCTACTTCCTTTACCTTCAGCTGATGGTACCCCTATCTCAAGTCAATCTTTGAAAAATACTGAGCTCCCTAGAGCTGATCAAACAAATCATCGATATGAGGCAAAGGATATTTGTTCTTAACAGTGATGTTATTAAATGCTCTATAATCAATGAAAAGTCTCATTGAAACATCTTTCTTTTTAACAAATAAAACAGGATCACCCCATGGTGATGTGCTAGGTCGATTGAAACCTTTCTCTAATAAATCTTTCAATTTCTCCTTCAACTCTAAAAGTTCAATTTTAGCCATTCGATAAGGGGGTTTTGAAATTGGCATAGCATCAGGAACTATGTCAACATTAAACTCAACTTCCCGATCTGGTATTATTCCAGGAAACTTATCAGGAAAAACATCAGGATACTCATTTACCACCGGCACATCATTAATCTGAACAGTTCCCTTGTTTTCAACAATGTGTGCAAGGTAACATTCATTTCCATCTTTTACAAGTTTCTTGGCCTCTTGATAAGTTATCAATAGTAAGGGTTCATTCTTGTACACAAACTGAAAGTATTTCTGAAAAAAAAACTTCTTTAGCTCTACAGTCAATCTTAGCATGGTAAATAGAGAGCCAATCCATTCCCAGGATAACATCAAACTCTACTAGAGGTAGGACAATAAGGTTTGCAAGTAGGTTCTTTCCACAGATAAGGATAAGAATATTCTTATAAATTCTTTTTGCCTCAACACTTCCCCCAGGTGTTTTTACCAAAAGTTCAGGAGTCATTTCTTGAGATGGTATTCCCATTTTACTAGAAATGTTTTCAGAGATGAAAGAATGTGTATACCCTGAATCAAACAACACACTGGAATAATCTGAAGAAACAAAGTACCTGATACAACTTCATTTGATGGCCCGACATCTGCTGAAGTAGTTGCAAAGGATTTCACCACCCCTTTCTGCTTGTAGTATAACTGCTTCCCATCACTCAAGCTCTTTGTCAGACACTCGTTTTCATAGTGAACCATCTCATTGCACTTATAACATTTCACTAACTGTAAATCAAATTTGGTCTTACCTTCACCTTGATCCTTTTCAGTGCAATAACGAGCCTTATGTCCCATATTACCACATCGGTAGCACTTTCTGGAATTCAGAAGACATTCCCCAGCATGCCTTTTTCAACATTTATCACAAACTGGAAACTTAGTTTTCTTACCATCAGACTTTTTTGAAGAATTCTTACCTTTCTCCTACCACCTCGGTCTCTTCTTCTGCTGGTTGTTATAGAACACTTTATCATCGGAAAACTCCATTTCCACCTTCTTAGCACATCAAACAAGCTTTTCATAACTTTTAAACTCACGAGAAGCTAATGCCTTTCGATGTTTTGGCTTTAATACTGAGTAAAAACAATTTATTTTACTATCAAGGTCTCAAATAAAATTTGGAGCATACCTTGCCAATCGAGTGAACCTTTCTTCATAGGTAGCCACTGAGTCTTCCTCTTGCCTCAATTCGAAGAATTGTTTTTCCATCCTAAGTCAAACAGCCTTAGGAAAATACTTTTCAAGAAACATACCTTTGAATTCATCCCAGTCGAGAGCATCAATATCATCAGCGTCCCTGATATTTTTAACCATAGACCACCACTGATCTGCCTCACCCTCCAAACGGTAAATATCAAGACTAACCTTTTGATTGTCTGAACACCCCATGACATCGAATATCTTCTCCAGTTCTTTAATCCACCCTTCCGCTAACACAGGGTCAGATGATCCACTAAATGATGGGGGATGTTGCCTCATGAAATGTTCCACCATTGACATGTTCCTCTGCGGTTGATCTGGCTGATCTCGTGCATGGATACCACCACCATTTATCGCTTGAGTCAACTGCTCCATTACTACAACAAACTCTTCAGTTCCAATTCCGACCATCTCAGGATGCTGATTCGGAAGGTTATTTCCTTCTGTATGCCTTCCTAGCACTGCTTCCCAGTTTCCTCTATGGAAAACCATTCTTAACAAACAAGTCTTAGATGAAGCAACATGGTAATCTTCAAATACTATATCACTTAAATTTGACCATTAAAAAAATATTTTTGGATAATCATTTAATAGAATTCAAACTCCTAAAGTTATCTAAACCGACCTCTGATACCAACTATAAGGCCTCGGCCTAAAACCGTACTTAATCTTGTGTTATTACAAGATTACACCATGAGGATCTTTTCAGGTTTAGAGTTTTAGAGAATTAGATCATAAAACGTGAATTACATTCCATATATAAACAAAGTGGTTACATAAAGATAGTATTCTTATTTCCCATCAATGGAAACATATTTAAAAATAAAACTTGGATTATTTCTTGACACTTCCTTGACACTATCATCATATCATGTACCCTTCCCTTGACCTGTGAAAAACATTTCAAAAAAACTTTGGATGAGCATAAAAAGCTCAGTAAGGGATATAAAAATATGGAAAGGAAACATGGGTACATATATACATAAGAATGAAATCATACTTTACCCATAAAACATAATCACTTTAACATACCTCATCAAATCATGAATAAATCATAGAAATCATAAGGCATAAAGGTAACTTGAGGCATTCATAACTTTCTTACATAGGGGGTAACCCTCTTGGTTACGTTTCGAATACCCATCACAGTATATTCCCTAAATATCTTCGGAGAAACCTTAACGTTTCACTCTTTCGCGTTACCCAATGCATTGGAGAGCTATATCGGGCTCACCCACCCTTAGTTTATCATGGAACCATCCGTCTTTTTAATAATGCCCAAGAACCTCAACATAATCATATCACATAAAACATGCATAAAGGAAACATAACATTTCGACCTTTCAATCACAAGATATCAATACAACACATTGATATAAAAACATTATGAAAACCATTTTCAATACCCAAATAAAATAAAATTAAAACATGGTATTTATTTTTCTTTTAAAAAAGGTATGGCTTGTAGAGGAAGCCGAAACTCAAATAATGGTCACGGCGGTGGATAATTCGTTGTCGCCGCATACGTACGACAAAAACATTCTCTTTTTTCATTTAGTAAACGCTTCGTATAAAAAATATTCCTTTTGAATAAACATAAAAGTAAAAGGGTTTTATACACCGTATAAAAGAAGGTTCTGTATAAAACAAAATATGCCTCAATGAATGGAGATTGAGATGAAGTCCCATACCTTGGGTCCGACTTGACTCGATCGTTCTTTAATGTCCTGAATAACAAACTTGAGTAAATTTCTACTTGCTTAAGAACCCTTTTCAAGTTCATTATTCCTTTTATATCACTTATTTCCATGTCATGAACACTATGTAATTATTTAAGTTAATAACGGTCGTTTTAACGATCATTGGTACTTGAGTCAAAATATAAACCCTTTATAATTACAAGTTGCTAATGTATGCATTATATCCAGAATTATAATCATGATGTGTATATCATATATATCCAGTATATACATGCATTTATAATATTACATAATCATTTAGAGGTAAGAAATGAAATGCACCGTTCATGGAGACGGTAAGCCGTACGTACGCATGAACGCTACTTTCATTTCTATTTCGTATTTTATAGAATGGAATCATAATGATATAAAGGTATATTATAATTCCAGTATAATATCATATATAATATCATAGTTCCATCCTCTATACGTCCCACATATGGTATTTAACGAATCAAATCACTTTGATGGGGTGGTAGTCCGCACTTCCTTAAATGAAGATATCGCGTTTACCCATAATGGAAACCATAAAGGTATGCCCAAAATGAAAAATACAGAAGATTAAAGAAAACATAAACATATTATATATCATATATAAATATATTTACATCTTAATGTCCACCTTTGAAGGTGTTAAAAGAAAGTTGAACAATCATCGTTTCGGGAGGCATAAATTCACCATCCACGGAAACAGTATGTCCTTTAACCATTAGATGTAGGTGTGTGTAAGTGTAGCTCGAATCCTTCTTATAAAAACATCCTAGTATATTGAAGATACTATAGTTGTTACAAAAGAAATTAATAAAAAGAGTTTAGGGGGTTGGAGAAGCAAAATAAAAAAAAAGGACTCAAGTGAAGACATTACCTTAAAATCGGGTAACTCCCTTTGGTTTGAGCTCAAAGGCTTCCTTGGGATGACTTCTGCCCAAATTTATGCTTCAAGGAGTAAGAGAGGGATGTGGAGAGATAAAATGGTCAGGGTTTGGCCGAGCCAAAGTCTTTGGGAGTGTGGGTAAGGATGTAGAGGTGGGGGCCTTTTATAAGAGGAGAGGAGGAGCACTCTTGGAAAGTAAAGAAATGTTACTTTATTTTAAAATGATTTTAGGATTTAAAAGGTCCCAAATTGATATAATTCTAGGGTAAGGTGATAAGGGTTCTAAATACACCCATCAAATAGAGTTTGGACATGTCTAGTTAATAGATTTTACATTATCATTTCATTTTATTTAAATCCTTTATTAATGAGGTAATCGCTGCATCATGATGATGTCATAAATAATTTAATTTATTTAAAGTCTAAAAATTATAAAAAAATACTATTATGTAGGAAATCTTTTTTATCTTTCCAATGACTATTTATAATAAAAAATCTGACTTGTATAACCCCATGTAAAAATTGTTTTAGTAAAACATATCTTGTTTGTGTCATTTTTACTTTAACATTAAATAAAACGTTATTTATGTCATTTCCCAACCAATGTGGCTCCATGGGGTCCCCAAGTTGACCCATGGATTGTATTGGTCGGCCATGACACATACAATGAGGGTAGGACATGTGTCAAGATCATCTCATATTATTAAAACATTATTTTTACCTTAAACTACACTAATTACCACTAATTGCGATTAAGAACTTAAAAGTTACTATTCACCAAAAAATATTTTAATATAATTGAACCACATTTTACTTCTTAATGAAAACCATTTATTTCAGATTTGTGAAAATAAAATCACAGAAGTGGCAATGTTTCATTTAAACGAAAAATCAGTTTCTTTAACTACCACTTAGTGGTTTCACTATTCATCAAAAATTGATGTTTTTCAGAAAGATATCAAAACATCACCCTAAGCTATATTTGATATTCAAAATTCAAAAATGATGTATATTTAACAAAATTCAAAACATGTAAGTTGAATCAATTAATTTAATAACTAATTCCCGCTGTCATGACAAATAGCGTGTATTTAGGGAACAATAAGTATCAAAAGATTGACACTAGTTTAAGTCCAATTTCAAAGTGAAATTGATTCCAATGACCACCATTGGATAAAATGGTAAAAATATATTCTAATTTCACTTCAAAACCAATTCAAAAGATAATCTAATCATATAAGTAAATTAGATTAAAAAGAGGTTTTGAATTAAAATACAAAATTTTTCACTATTCATTAAAAATGAACTCTATCGGAAAAATACCAAAAATTCACACAAAGTAAATTTTGATGTCCCAATCATAAATAATAAGTTTATTTTGACAAACATAGCTTAAAAAATTCTCAAAATATAGATTTAAAAAGGGTTTTCCATCAAAAGGCTGTAAAACAATCTTTTAAGAATATTAGTGTATTCCATGCATAAGATTGTATTTATTTCCATTTTAAGCCTCTAAAACTCTATCTTAATCATTAATAGAAATAGATAAAAATATTTATTATTCATTACTTACTTGGGATGTTACATATTATACATTTAATTGAAATGAAATTTTGGTGCCCTAATTCACTCTTCCCCACTCAGTTCATCACAATGTAAAATAATACAAAAATTTAGTTTTTTATTTATATACAAAACATGTAAAAATATAATATTTAGTAAATCCATTTATAATTATCATTATAAGAAAATAATATTTAATAAGAGACTATAATGTAGCCTTAAAAATGGTTTAAAATACATTAAAAACCATATAAAAGTAGTAGAATGATTAATAATAAAACCCATATAGGAAATATTGTTACAAGGAAATTAAAATCATAATACATTCAAAAAAAGGCATAATGGGAACCTAGGAACTCAAGAAAAAAATATAAAATAATGATAATATTACTAACATAAGAGAAGAATAATGTGGGATAAAAACTACCTGAACAGCATTTGTTTCCCTAGACGGACTTACCATGGGGAAAATAACATTGTTAGTAAAAATTATATCACAAGGAAAATAGATAAATAATGATCATAAAATAGTGAACCATGTGTCCCTAGAATTACCACCTAGCCACCAACGACTTCTCTGACATGTACATGTAGGTGAATTTAAGACATCGTAATATAATAATACATAATAAGAAACATAATAAATTGATACCCTCACCTCCAAGAACTTCATAATAAAGAAATCCAATTGCGTTAAGAAAATTTTTAAAAGTACATAAGCCCCCTCACCATGAACCATCACTTATATGACACAAATAATATAAATTTTCCACAATTCATCTGTATGGTTTCTAGGTATGATTATATTTTTAAATTACACTTTAAATGTGATATTAAAAACTCAAAATTATTCACTATGAAATCATGTTTTGATCCACATTCTCAATACCAAGTACATGAATATCATCTAAATCTCAACTATTAATGTTGTTTACACTCCCTTTAAAAGATCAATCAAAATCATATATATTGAAATACTTCAATTATTTTATTTTATAATACAAAACATAAATATAAATTCTACTATCTATTTCAAAGATCCAACTCAACCTTTATATTAATACTTGGTGTGTTTAGAGTTTCTAAAAAAATATTATTCATAAAAAAAGTGAAATCCCATTCTATTTTGATAAAATTTAAAGGGAAACAACCACACTTTTAAAAAATAGTGTTGATACAATTTATATAATTTTAAAATAAAAAAAATAAATTTAAACAAAAAATTTATCATATTACTTGGTTTAAAAAGATATGAATGGGACTGGATACTTTTATTCTCATCAGTTTTACAAACGATGGTGTCATTCCACCTTAATAGAACCTAAAGTAGTGGAGAAGGCCGAGAGGAAACCTAAATCACTAAAAAACCAGTGTAAAAAATTGATAAAACACAAACCATAGATCTGCACAAATATAATTGGTTTATAAAACAATCACTATTATTGGGATTTGTGAGATAAAAGGAACAAGAGAGGAGATATTTTGGGTTTAATATCATAGTGGGTAAAATATGAAATATCAAATTGTAAATGATCTAGACATGATGCATGGTTGGTAAAATTGTGCACCAACTATATGAGGATCAATGTTTGACCTTGGAACTATGTATGGTTTGGCTACAAGGTTTAGTGAACTAGGGACCAACCATGAGAAATATTTATGGTTATACTATAGACACATTGTTTCTATTTTTCACATGATTTCTATTGCCAATACACCAAACCATATGATAGGAATAATCTCATGTTATTCTCCAAAATTAAAATTTTAAGACCTAAAACTCATGGACCAAGCCTAACAATAAATAAATAAATAAAATTATTGGAAAAAAAGGACAAGGTTTAACAGGGTAGAGGCCTATACTCCAGCTATGGTTCCTTAAGGATTGATGGAACTCATGGTTCTACCCCTCAAACTCTAAGCTATACATAATAACTTCTCACTTCAATTAATGACCATACTATCCCACTAAAAACTAAACTTCTTCTTCTTATTATCCCAAAAAACGTCATCAGAAAAATTCTCATCCGTACATAAAAAACCATATTATCCTTAGACAGTTCCATATAATTATAATTACTAGTAATTAAACATCATCCTTCAAACTCCACCACATAAATTTATTCACAGTTTTGAGAACATTGTAGGTTAATCTCTCACCACCCACTAAAAATGTGATTGTGACAAAGTGAATTCTAATAAAATCCATTCCCATATCAAGGAAAGGTCACTTAAAAATTAATGGTATCTTAATATCCTTCCGCATGTCACATTTTATGGAATAAAAAAATTTCCATCAATAAAATATCAACCAAAACTACCTTTTAATACTTGATTAAGCTTATAGACAATTTTAGTTTCACTTATTTGGGATTAAATTATTCTAACCCCATTTTTCTTTATTCCCCAAAAGACATTTGTTTGAGTATTGATCACCATTTTTCATACGTATTTCAGGTACACACATGTTTTGGTAGGGTATAGAAACGAAAACTATCTGTATTATGTAAATTTAGTAGGATATTGTGTTGTATAACCTCATAACACTCTTTGATAAGAGAAATGGAGCTAAAATATTCCAACATAATTTTATTATTAAATATTTCCTATTTGATAATATAATAAGTTGAAACTTTTTATTATGAATCATTGAAGGGGATGCAGATATTTACATTTCAAATGACATAAAAAATTACAAACTTTTAATTTATATTTTCATTCTTCATTCGATCCGAAAAAGGTAATAGAGGGACTTGGTGTTTAATCACCTCATTTTCCTTCACTCAATAAATATAAAATCCCTTGGATAAGGATTTTTTCATTTTTTTCTTTCACAGTCTTGTCTCCTATTTTATGATAATCATATTTCTATTTTTATTTTTCTTTTCCATCACCATTGTTAGGCATGACTGCCCTTTCCCACTCTTCAAGGTCATCAAGTTTCCTAATCTATATTATTATTCTCCATGTTTCCTAAATTTATATTTGGATAACTTATATAATTGTTATTATAAATATTTAGAATCCATTATTCCATGATTATAATGGAAGTGTACTGATTTTTGAAACATTTTTGAATGGTTTAAATGATTTTTATATCATATCCTCTAATGATGACATATGTTAATGATACCATTTTTAAATTAGTTCATTATTATGGATGAGGATGAGGATTTTAATATTATTTTTTATTGTAACTAAAGGTCATTAAGGCCTCAATTATTTTATTTGTTGATGATATCCTCACCACCCATAATTGTGTTTTTCTAACCATATAGTGAATTAGAATATCAAAAAGTTATTTGGGGAGTGGTTTTGGTAGAAATAGTTTACCAAATAAATGGTTCAACACTTTTGGATGGGGATTCTTGTAAGTCATGGCTATTCTTACACTCCCTATAAGCCAAGTGTTGGATTTCATAAACCACTGTAATGGGTTTGAGTTATAATGAACTAATATTTTTATAAAGTGTACAAATAAGATGTTTATATATAAATATATATATGTAAGAATTATTAATAACCCTATTTTTGGGTTATATTATCTAAAATCCATTAAAAACTATTGACTGTAATGTCTTAAAACAATTTAAACAGCCCGTTGAGTGTCATTCTCATTGTGCAATGTCCCAAAAATATCAATGATTTATGTTGTTCCAAAAACTTCCACATCATAGATTATTTGAACTTATATCCACATTAAATTTCAATAGTTTCCTAAATTACATAATAAATTAGTGAAATTCTCTCATTCTTCATAGAGATACACATTCTCGTAATTTTTTACTTTATTGATATCATTCCACTACTTTACTGTCTTGGATGGTTACCTTTCTAAGAAGGTTTGATTTAGATCCTCTGAATGCGTAATAAATCACTATATATGTTATTTACTATAATCATTCACTGTGTCTCTCAATGATATAAGGACTATAAAAAATCTCGTTATATCATCTGGATTTTTTAGGTTTTCTTATATATTTTTAAAAATAATTCTAGATGAGCAATAAGATCTTCACTTAAATAACCAAAAAATTAACTTTATTTGGAATAAGTTATATCACTTTTGGACTAATGAAAAAATTTCCACAATAAATTATTAGTTAATAATAATCTATTATCCTTCATGAGATAAAAAAATCCATAATCCTTGTTTTTGTGTTGAGGTGGAAGGTTCACTTGTGACCTTTAAGTTATAGATTGTGGCTACCCCAGTGCACATAACTAGTTTAAAATTGTGCTAACAGTTTTTCTTCATTTTAGGTGGAAAATCGAATCCAACCCAATGAATAATATATATTTGTTTCTACCTATTTTGCAAGATAGGGGTTTTCAATTTCTCTCTCAACAGTGAAAAATATTCACTATATAGGTTTAATTCAATATCATGTTTCAAGAGTAACTTATTCACCAATTAAAAATTATTTGATTGATTCAAGTGATGAATTATACATCAGAGGTTACACACACATAATAACATCACAATAAGAAAAAAAGATAACATATGAAATAATCAAAAATAGAAATTGGTATACGATATTTATTCTCAATTTATTTTATACATTTAAAATAAACATGAAAATACTCAATAAAAATACATATTTCCAATTTTCCGTATAAAAGAGACAATAATTAGGTGTTATCTTGTATGAATCATAAATTTAAATTTGTCCAAATTTATTTTTAATCCAGAATCACATACAATTATAATGGATGTATGGGGTCAATCCCATAGAGAACCTGTGTATTTTTTGAACTAATCCTTTAGATAATTATATGAAGCATCATGGGTTTGGATTAAATATAGAAAAGTATTTTGAATACACCATATAAAATCCTTTAATATTTAATGTCACTAAAACTAAAAATGCATAAAATATATGAAAGTTTCTTTATAATATAATAATTCATTGGGGGTGTAGATTTTGATGGAATCCATTGAAATTAAATTTTATAAGAAGGGCCATTCCATTTTCAATGACTTTTATCATTATGATTAAATTATATTATAATTTTTTAGGTTTGGTAGGCCACAATTTTTATAAATACAATGTAAATTACTTTTTTATGTATCAAGAAATTTATATTTATTGAATATTTTTAACATTAAAAATACAATTAATAATAAAAATAACTGGGCATCTTACTATAAAAAGGTGTTAGAGCACTAAAAAACCTAAATCATGGAGAAAAGGGGAGGTAGAAATACAAGTTATTTAGGTCAACAATCTATATTGATGTTATTAATTTCATTATAAAATATATTTAAATTTTTTCTAGAGATTCATGTTTAGTAAATTCTATAAAAACATCACCATTGGTCTAACAATCAATACATAAATATTTTTTATTAAAACAAAACCTGGGAAGTATCAATGAATTTAACCGAAAATCAAGAATTTTTTGTTCTAATTTCATAAAAGTTCCCTAGATATGCCATTCCTGATCAAAAATGAATTATTGAGGTAATGAAGAGGTTTATGAAAAATGATATTATAAAACATTGATATAAATAAAACAGGAATAAAATCTAAATCAGTTATAAATAAAGTCTTATGGTATCATCGAAAAACCTCATGTGAGGGGGGGAGTCATCTAATCATGGGAGTAATTAAAAAGGAAAGAGTGGACATATTTTATTTCATGAGGATAACAAAAAGAGAAATAATAACTAGAATAGATAAATGAATGATTTCCAATTTTACTTTGACAAATATTTGATTCTATACAAAATACCAAGTCTCTCATAAATATATTTCAGGAAAAAAGGCCAAATATGAATTAATTAGTAATTACATAGTATTCCAGACATTTATATCCCTTAATACAGGAATAATCGATATTTATGAATTATGTGTAATGTTTATGGATCAATTTTATAAGATGCATGGTTTAGATACATAGTCATAAAAATTAGGAAATATTCCTACATAGTATTATGTCTTTTTTTCTTATTTCAAATGGTTTATGCATGATCTGACTAACCATGCGAAAACCATGTAGTTTGTTTTGTCTTCTAAATGTTCAATTACACACAGTTATTTGGTATATGTATACAATTTCAAGGTTCTAGGGACACTATCCACCTATAAAAATATATTTTTACCATAAATTGATTATAAATGAATTAATTACCTATTTCTAAGACAAAATTAAAATTCAAAACTAAACATGAAAAATTATATATAATGCTAACTTACATGATTCACACTTTCATCATATAGATTTTTTACAACCAATGATTTCACCTAAATTTCAACCATTAAATATTTTTATAAAAATTATCTATCATTGACTTTGGAATGTGAAAATTTCATCAGAAACTACAAAGGATACATTCTATTTTCTACTACTCTAATATGAATTCTAATATAAGAGATGAATTTTATCTGCAACCTTAATCTTTTAACCAATGCATAAAATGGTTAACAATTTATCAAGACCCATATCACCATATTCAAAGTATGAGGTCTTGTCCATATTTTCATGATGACATTATATTCATTCTAAACCCCAAAACAATACCCAATTAACCAATAACATCAATAAAAATAAAACTAAATCACTATAAAATAATTTTCTTATGAGGATGTCAATAATCTTCATCATACATTCTCAAGAATCTTATAATCCTACACGTAACAACAGATCCTAAATTAAAGTATGTAAATATTATATATTAGTAAAAATATAAAATAAAATATTTAATATCTCTTGAAAAAAATAATGTGAAAATATTAATATTGATTCTAAACATACATTGTTAAAATAATTCTATAATTAATTTTTTAATTTTTCTCTGAAAAAAAAAGATTTTATGAATAATTGAAAATATAGAATTTAACTATTACTTATATTATTTATAATAATGTATTATAATATATGGAACTTAAAATTTATTTATTATTCAATTGATAATAATAAATATTAGAAAATTATTATGTAAAAGAGAAATTTTTTAGAGAAATATTTTTTCCTCATAAAGTTGTTTTTGTTTAAAAAGGCATAATGCCTATACATTTTGATTAATTAATATAACATTTAAGTATTAATGATTTAAATAAAATTTAAATATTATATATATAATTATATGAATTAAAATCTAGATAATTATTAATATTAGTTATATACTTAATATAATATCATCTATTAGTTGAAAAATGCCTTTATGAAAAAATCGTTCTTCATCACGATTTGTGGGGATATATTTAAATTAAAAATTTCTACCTATATTAGTTGAATTTGATAAAATGGATTCAATATTTGATAAAAAATAATCAGTATTATTTTATAAATTCAAATTATTTATTGTTCTTAATAAATTGTATCAAGAGTAATAAATTAATTTCCACAATTAAGGATAAAACATGTATACTGGAGGTGGGAGGGGGTGGGGGTGGGTAAAACCAAACGATAAGGGTAAATTTTAAAATTAATGTTTTATAAATTTTATTTGATATAAATTATTTGATATTATAGATCCATATTCAAATATCATTTCATTTTGAAGCATTTTTCTTTGGAATAACTATCATTTTGTATTCTTTTAGGAAATTTACAAGTAGCTTCCATGAAGGCCCCTCCCACACTTATAAGTGGGAACACCATACCCTCAAATTTTCACACCTATTAAGCCATTTATCTATAAGTAACCCTATAAAAATATATCCCCAAAATCCTTATCCTTATCATATATGTTCTGGTCTTTCCAAAAACCAATCTTTTGGTCCTTAATATGAGATCTAAAGGTGGTTCTTCTAAATGACAGTGATTGTCTTCACAGAGCAATTCATTTTTGACATATTATTTTACCACAATAAATTATATATTAAGAATTAAAATATAATAATTCTATTATATAAAAAATATTTATTTATTATTAGGTCAAAAAAATAATATTTATCCATCTCTTACTTCCTCAAATTATTAAAACTTACATTGCTTGTGTGTATGAGGGACTGCCACTGAAAAATCAATGTTATTTATTTTCCATCAACAAACCACATGTATAGTAATAATAATGAAAATAATCAATATATATAACTCATATGACATGAAAATTATTTTTATAAATTTATATATCATCAAATTCCTAACTCTTTCACCCATTATGGTAAAGATATCGTCGCTTGTGTGTAAGTAAAACCTACAGTCTCTTTGAAGAAATGCAATAAATTTTCAATATACATATTTTCAATGTGATTATAAAAATGAATATAATGATTAAATATAAAATTTATAACAATAATATATCTCTTTATACAATAGAAAAATATCCCATATACTAGAATAATAACATTGATGACAAACATGCATAGGAAAACATGACAATTATCACATGAAACAAGTTTAAAAATGTAATATTATTAATGAAAAGGTGATAAGAATATTTTAAAGTATAATATATGAAATTATTAAATTAATATGGTTATTTAATTAATTAATAACATTTTTAAAAAGATTATAAAGGAGGTTAATTCATATTTAACTAAAGGGAAGTGTGAAGTAAAAGTTTTCTTTTCAAAATGACATTCTTAGAGACACATGTTATATTATGTACAAAATTACTTTTAAATGGTGTATATAATTCCAAAAAATTATTTAAAATCATGTATTATTATTATCAATTTTATTTTTATTTCAAATTGAATCTCTCTATCATTTAAGTCGGCCCTGTTAAGAAGTTTCTTAACTTATTTTAGATTCCATCTTAATTTCATTTCATTAAAAAATATTTTAATGTTATGAAATAAATTTATTTTATATGGTTTATATAATCCCATTTTACATGTTTTTTCATGAATAAAAAATAAATTATGGTATTTACATTGCAAATCATTTTATTTTATCAAAGGTAATTTGAAAATAATTCTAACATGTTGTATGGAATTTTATAAGTCAATTTATTTTCATTGGGTTATATTATTTCTCCATTATCTTTTATATTATATGATTATTTGTGTAAAGTATTTTTATTATTTTATGTTTTATTTAATAATGTTTTATAATGATTTACATATGATACACATAATCGATTCATTGATTAATCTTTGCTTCAATGGTAAAATCTTTATAAGGTATTTTATCTCAATTTACACCATCGAGATATATTTGTTATTATGAACCTACTAACTTTTATGTAGTCTATATATTTTCATTATTATGTATAGGTAAGAATATATTTTACAATATCATATTATTTAGGGATTTCATATATACTATTTATAAAGGAGCCTTATCATTTATCCTTTATAAGATCTAATCATTTAAATGTCCATATTATTTAATAGGGATAACCATATTTATTAGACTATATATCATTATTAAATATTGTTATTACATTGAAAATTATTTGATTAACTTTATAAATTCATATTATTTACTCATTAAGGATATGTATTGATAATGAATATTTTCAATTCATTAATAATATCATTATATATGTGAGGAATATGGTGTACAATTAGTTATGAGTGGGCCCTGAAACTATATATCCACTCTATACATCGACATGTTTGTTGAGAAAAATCATTTTTCAAAATTAAATGGGGTTTACCCATAGTTTTAAACTATCTTGGTGTAAGGTCATGAATATATAAATATCTTGATATCTAATATCATGATGTCTAATATAATGAATTTCTGTCATTGAGAATTATGTTATTATTATCCATGATATTATTGCATTGATATTATAAATGGATTCATTTTTTTGTAGAATTTATTATTTAAATGACATGTGTGTTAAATTACCTACCTTTCTATATAGATTATGGATCATCTAATTTTGATAGTCAAGATAATAATTAAATGGAATGACATGTGATTTTATTTATTTACCTTTGATTTATTGAAAATTCCATGTTTATTCATGATATTATCCAATTTATATAAACCTTAATCTATATTTGATCTCACCCATACTTTGATTTATTTACCTTGGATATGAAGAAGAATTCATTGAGTGAATTCATGGATATATAATATTTACACTTACTAAATTTTATATTTTTTCCCCAATGTAAAATGTGTATTGTGCATGTAGTTGTCTCATTGAAACTAATAAATTGACTGATACTCGGAATTTGACCCATTGTATCTATGAAAATATAATATAGTAAAGACATACTATTGGTTACTAGAGTATGGGTTGTTACAGTTGTTATTAGAGAAGGTTTAGTATAATACATGGCGATTAGATTACTGAAAAGATATATTAGGCAGTATAACCAAACGGTATTATTTGAATATCAGTATATAAGAACATATGAATGTATTGGTGAGGTAGATATTATGTTGTTTTTCCAAACAATAAATCCTAGTTTGGATACTAATAGTGAACATGATTCTCTCACAATTTTACATAGGAGTAAAAACTCTGAAAATGATGCATTGAGCTTCGACTCTATAATCACATGGTGCTTGACATCGATAATTTCTAAACTCATAGTTTGAAAATCTTGGGGATATACTTAAGATAATATATATATATTTTTATAATTAATTATGAATAATAATAATTTTTTTTAATTTAATCTCATCCCAAAAAAACCATGTTGATGAATCTGAGATAAAAAAAGTATAAATTTCCAATTTATGTTAAGTATCACATTATATTTAGAATTACTAATTGTTTTTTAAAATTAATAATTTTATGAACTAATCAAGTATATTAAATTTTTATAAATTTTTCATGAAAGTAATCATGATATCAATACTCATGGCCAATATATATATTTCCCAACTAAGCAAGACAATACAAATAGTATCAGAACTAAGAAGATCATTACTATATTTGGGATGCTTAATGGGGATATAATGAATAAACTTGTCAGAATGGATAAACCTATTATTTCACAGAATGAGTCTCCTATGTTTGATTTTTTTCATGTGATATAATCTCCCAGAATTTAGTGGTACTACTAATCCTATGGTTTATAGAAATGGATTAAGTCCCTTGAAAACATATTTATGACCCTCCAATACAATGAAATGGTAATGTTTATACCTGAAGTATATTGTATCAAGGGAGATGTTGATTAGGGGTAGAAATTGATCAAAAATATTTGGAGGAATAATAAATAGAATATATGGAATAGAGATAATTTAATGAAAAATTCTTTGAAAAATATTTCCCCAGTGATCAGTGAACTAAAATGAAGTGAAAGTTACTTAGCTTAAAATAAAAGGAATAAGAAAATGTTGTGGAGTATGAGGATACATTTACAAGACTATCGAGGCCTTCTCTTGATTAAATATTCAATATGAAATAAAATGTTGATCATTTCATTTAATGGATTAATATAAGACTTCAATGGGAATAGAAATATCAAACCTTTTTCGTCATATGATGAAATAGTTTTAGGCACAATTAAAACTGAAAAGGAATTTTTGAGATTATATATATTCAAGGTGATCAAGATAATAAGAGGTCATTTGAATAAAAGTAAATAGAGGTTTCATCAAAGAATATGATGAAAATGGATCAATTTTCATAATTTTAATTTTTTGGAAGAATTATCCTAGAAAATATTAGAATGGAATAGATGTCTGTTACAAGTATAGTGATAAGGGTCATCTAGCTAATGAATTTAAATGTAAAAACCAATCAATGATATCTATTCCTTCAAATATATATATATTGGGAATTATTCACACCAATTACCAAATAATTTATGTAATATACCATAGAAGAGGTTAAGAGGAGATGGATAAGCATAGCTGATCTCTATAGATGAGGTGTAAATACTCAATTATGTGGTGGAATGTACCTTTATTATAAATTAAAATTAATTCAGTTCATTATTTGATTTTTTATTTATTATTCTTTTATATCTTATATGTTTCCAAATAATATTATATATTTTCTTAGAACCTTAAGAGGTGAATTTTAAGTCAAAACACCAAGTGAAAGTGTCACCGTAACAATGTTCATTCAGACAGTTCCATTATGACACATAATTGGACTCTCCTTTATTAATTATTATCATTCATATCGTCAAATTTTCTATAAAATTTTTTTTTGGAATATATTTGAAAATAAAATTCAAAAATTAATTTTACAGTGGAAAAAATTATAATTAATGATGAATATATAGAATTTTGTATCTTTAGAGAGGATAATTCATTACTAGATTCATATATAGCTAATTAATATATAGAATTTTGTATCTTTAAGAATATAATTAATTTACTAGTAACGGTACTTTGGAGAAATTTTAAAATGGTGGAATTAATGTATTATATATATGATGCAACTATGAATAACTACACTAGCTTTTTTAAAATCAATATTGATGAAAATTTAGATAGAGAAATTTTAGTAGGAGGGGAGAATGAAACATAGATGCCTAAATTATAGTAATTCGGAATTATATTTCAGTAAAACAATAAAAAATTCAACTTTTACTATTTCATGACACAAAAATGATAATTTTCTAGGCTGAATATTTATTTTTAACCAACTTGGTCAAAATAAGACTTAATGATTTTTTTGAAATTTCCCTTTGAAGCAAATTTTATGAATAATTGAAAATGTAGTATTTAAGAATTCTTAATTATATATTTAATTATGAATTATAAGATGTGAAATTAATAATTTATTTCAAATAAAATATATATAAAAAAATATATGAACATTTGGATATAAAATGGATATTTTCTAGAAAACATTTTTGTAGAATTTTTTTTGTTTACAAAACAATGATATCTTTCAATTTTAATTAATATAAATAATCGTTACTGATAAATTATTTTAAATTTATTTATAGAATATATATATAAATATATTAATTTAATTACATCCAATTGTTATTAATATTCATACAGTTTAGATAAGATTATCTTAAGCTTGAAAAATCGATTTTTGGAAAAATCTTTTCTCGACATGATTGTCAAGTTTATATTTAAATTAAATTATTCATCTTATATGAATTGAGTTTCATTAAATGGATGAAATATTTAAAATATTAATAAATAATATTATTCACTAATTTAATAATAATATTTTTAATAATTAATAGTCAAAACAGTTAGAATTTAATTACCATGGTTATAGTTAAAAAGGGTTTCTGTGGGGTGGAGGATTAGCAAAAAAATATAATGTTATGTTTTCCAATTAAACATGTAAAAATATATTATTATGGAATTATTTAGAAGTTATCCATCCCACCTTCGAAACTAAGGTCATTTGGAATAATTTTTCTAAGGAATGAATTTATCAATTTTTATTCTTTTGGGAAATTTCTAAGTAGTTTCTGAGAAGGTCCCCTCCCCCACTTTTAAAAGGAATGTCACTCCCCTCACTTTTCCACATCTATTAAGTGATTTATTTCAACCAAATACTTCCAAAATTTCTCTTAAAAGTAATTATAAATATTATTTAAGTACTTCTATTACAAAAATACAAATCCTAGGGTCCTTAATAAGAGATCCAAAGGATTTTCTTCTAAGAAAATGTAACTATATTCACTGTGCTCTTTCTTTTTTTAATTCTTTTATCACCTTCAATTATGTATTAAAAAATAAATTATAATAAAAAATATTTAATATAATAAGATTATATTATGAAAATTTAATAATATTTATCTATCCCCTTCTCAATTAAATAAGAAACAAATCCATCCCTCATGTGTCAATCAGACTACCACCTCATGAACCGATGCGATTTTATTTCATCGCCTAGCCACATGTGTAGTAAAAAAGGTGGAAATAATTATTATATATTTAAAATATGACATAGTATTTATTTTGGGAGATTAATATATCATAAAAATACTATCCCTTTCACCCATTGTGGAAATTATATCTTTTCTTGAGCGTACATATTATATACTATCTCCAGGAAGCAATTCAATTTATTTTCCATGTCAAAATTTCAATAATTATTCATAAAATTTTCAAAATGAGTAAATATTATTTTTATTAAATTAATATAATTATGAATATGATGAAACTATATCCCATACACACTAACTATTAATTTCATGATATGTATGCATGACAAAACAAGGTAATTAATACCCAAAAAATGGTAGAAATGAAATATTATTAATAAACTGGAGATAAGATTATATAAAAGGATAAAGTATGATATTATAAATATTAACACAATTTTGGGATACATTAAAAATATATCTAAAATCATTATATTGGATGTAAAATCATGTAACGAAATGTATGTGTGAGGTAAGAGGATTCATCTCAAATCTACGTTTTTTGAGACACCTGTTCGTATACACACCTAATTAATTTTAAATGGTGTATATAATGAAAGTTAAAATTTTAAAATAATTTATTATGAACTTTAATAGTATTTTAACTTCAACTACATTATCTATATCTCTGTATTTAATGTTTGTGTTTTTAAGATGTTTCATAAACAATAATGGATCCCTTCACATTTTTCTTTCATTGGTGAATATTTTAATGTTATGGATCAATTTCCTTTTTATTGTGTATATAGTATCCTTGTACATGCTATATCAGGAATGATTCATAATTCGTGGGTTTTTATGTTATAATTAATTTTATTTCATCCAACTTAATTTTACTAGAATGTTTCCCAGTGTTAGGGAATTTCATACCTCAATTTTTTCTCATTAGGATATATTACTTCTTCATTATTTTTGATATTATTAGATTATTTGTGCAATGTATTTTGATTATTTTATGTTGTAATTATGTTTTTTATAATAATTTAAATTATATAAAAAAAATTAATGGAATAATCCTCTCATTAATTTTATGATATCTGTAAGGTATTTCGTCACAATTTACACTCAATTAAGATATATTTGTCATTATTAACCTATTCAATTTTATGTGGTTTATATACTTCTCATTTGATTTATTTCATGTGAAAGAATATATATTCATGATTATTTATATTTAAGTTGAATTATATTTGTTCAAGGGGTTGCAATTTAAAATTTACCAATTATGTATGAATCTATTTTACAATCTCACATTCTATAGGGATTACTTATATTTTTGATAAAGGAATGTTATCATTTATCCTTCATAAGCTCTGATTGTTTATATAGATATTTTTTCTTGTATATTATTATTTCCTAAACCATATATCATTTTTACATACAGTGTGTTACATAAATGATATTTTATTAACTAAGAAATATTATGATAAATTTTCATTCTTTACTCAATATAGAAATTTTTTTATAATTATTATTATTCATGAGTTAAATAGATATATATATATATATATGGTGAAGTTATTGGATATGATGTGAAGAGTTGTTCCGAATATTATATAGCATCTTGATTCTTTGAACGTTCTCCTAAGAGAAATAAGTTATCCAAAAGAAATGGGGTTTTATGCATATTATTAAAATATCTTAGCGCATGGTCATGAAAGTATAGATATCATGATGTATGAGATCATGAAATAAAATATTATGAATTTAATTTTTTTGGGAATTTAGTTATTTTTATAAAAGATATAATATAATTTATATAATCTATTGATTTATTTTGTTCTAATGTTATTGATTAAAGGGTATGGATGTTTAGTTACTTACCTTGACATATTTAATGTGACATATCAAATCATTGTAGTCATGTTATAGATTAAATAGTTTTTTATAATTATTTAACAATCCCTATTGATTATTCCTTACTAATTCTAGATATATTATAAATTATGTTACCCTTTACATAAATTTTATCTCCCCTTATTTTTTTTACTTACCCCAGGATACGAATAAGAATTCATCGAATACGCTAAAGGATGTTGAAATTTTCCATTACTATATTTTATATTTTATCCCCAAAGTAAAATCGGTATCATGAATTTATACAACTCTATAATACTACTAAACTAATCAATGTTGGATATTTGAACACTTGTATCTATTCTCATATAATAAAGTAGACATTAGGTATTGGTTATAGGGTTAAAGGTTGTTATAGACAGTATCCAATTATGTTCAGTAGAAACCACAGAAAAAAGATTATGGAAAACATATTTTAGAGTGGATAAACCTATTATAAACATTAAGGTTATGTATAGAAGAACATCCTATATCTTTGGTAAGGTAAATATTATGTGGTTTTTCCTAGGAATACATCAATGTATGGATACTACAAGTGGACATGTTTCTAGAATAATTATAACTAGTGGTAATAACATAAAAAATGGTGGATTGTTCTTGGAATCAATCATTACCTGGTATTTTAAAACAAGCCTTAATCTACACCTTGTTTGACAATACATAGGAATATTCTTAAGATTATTCACATTTTCTTGAAAAACCACTATAAAAAATTTTGATTTTTTTTAACATTAAATGTTATGCTGAAATAAACCAATTTTAATATATTGAGATTAAAAATAAAAAACAAATAAATTTATGATATGTATTACATTATATTTATAATAATATATTAGGATTTAAAAAATGTAATTTTTTTAGCTAATCTTGGGTATGAAATTTTTTAGGAATCATATAAACAATAAATGAGGGTATTAACAAACATAGGTAATATAGATATATCCCTGATGAGAAATCATAAATAGATATTATTGGAACTGAAAAAGACCATAAAAATATTAGGAAACATAATTAGGTTATGATGAATTACCTAACATGAATGGAGTAACCTATTATTTCACAACATGATTATACTTTTTTGGATTACATAATGTAATAAAATCCCACATCATTTACTATAAATTAAAATTTTGTGGTAGCTAAGAAATGGATTATGTGCCTTGAAATGATATTTATTAAATTAAGATGTGATAAAAGACAAAAGGATATTCATGTAGTATATATTCTAAAGGGAGATGTAGACCAATGGTGACCATAGATCCATAATAATAGAGAGGAAGAAGAAATAAAACATACATAGCTACATAGGCATAACATACATAGCTATTACATCATTTTATTTGAATATTCAATACATTACAGAAGTACATGCTCAAGGATCGAAATAGGTTGGTGTCTTTAAAAACATAAAACCCACTCTTCTAACTTAGTGAAATATCTTTTATGCTTCCCAAAAAGATCATCCCATTTAGTACTCCTACTTAAAATATTTCTTGATAACTTGGGGAAAGGAAACATAGTAAAGGTTGATATCAGATTCTCATTGAGGGTAAATAAAGACGATATGTAAGAATTACATGAATATAAGTGTATGATAATATGAGAATAACATATGAAGATCATATCTTGCATATCAAATATTATATTCAATAGTTATGGAATAATGATTCTCTGTTCATATTATATGAATCATAATCGAATCAAGAGAACAAGACATGATAAATAAAAAAGGAATAGGACATGAAATTTTGAATGACACATAAGGATATAAAATCATTCCATATATGTAATGTCTCATTGAAAAACTTATCTGGGATATTCATGGAGGCTACAGCTGCTGGGAAAGACTCACCACCATCCCCAATCACATCTCTTTCCATATAGAGTAATGGATTCACTAACTAAACCATATTAATAGTCATAGTTCATTATCAAGACCATATTAGTAGTCAAGGTTCAGTAACAATACCATATTAGTAATCATGGTTCAATCAAAAAAATCTATGCAATTAAATCCATTATTTAATCATGTTCATTTCTCATTCCATCCATATCTATATCACGAAATATAAATCTTTATCCAATTATTTTTAGGGAGATATAGGTTATACCTATATCATAATAAAGCCATACATATGTGTACCAAAGATAAAAAACCATTCATCATAACATGAACCATAAAAATAGATGGGTTTCATTAAAACTATATAATAATCAATGAAATGAAATGGGTGTCATAAATAATTCATCATATCATAACCTATGGAAAAAAATATCTTTCATAATCATAGAATAAACCATGAAAGGAATTGGGATTCATAATTTTTTTATAATAATATAACCAATGCGAGAGAACCATATTTCATAGAAAAATTATATTAATCACATACCATTCCAAAAATAATAATATTGGTTTCCTTGGATTATATCCCTAGTAGGGCATAAATTATATCAAAGGATATCAATATACAAGGAGAAGAATTTTAAAATATCACTATGGGATTTTCATAAGAAAAATGAAATTTATTTTAAATTAATGTATTAAAATATAAAATATTTTCAAAAAAACATTGTTTGAAAACAAATTTGAAAACTTATTCATTTTATTTTAAAAATAATTTAATTTTGTTTAGGGAAATATTCTTTTTAGTTTGAAAAATAATTTTTATAACATAAACAATTTTGAAAATAGTTTTTATTCGAAAACTGCTTTGAAAATGTATATATGAATATTAAAAATCATTGAAATGATTTTTTTAAAAAAAATAAGTTTAAAATATAACATAAAAGTATTTTTATATTTTTAGAAAATAGTTTTTTAAAGAACACAGATTTCGGACAGAAGAGAGAAACAATGTCATATTTTATTAAAAACATTTTTATAAGTATCTTTGGTAAAAAAGAGTAGAAATGGTAAATTACATGAAGATATCATGAATAACCCAAGGAACAGAAACATAATGAGTATTACTGGGATATGGATCATAATATTAGATTAATGGAACCATAATCATAAGAAATCCAGATAAACAATGTGATTATAGTAATAAACTTGTACAACCTTTGTAACATTGAATCATAATCCCCATGAAAGAATAACATTACCCAAATCATAAAATATGATGAAATTTTGGGATTTATCATATAACAAGTAAAATTTTAACATATAAAATTTAGGAAATAATTTAGGTATATAACATAATATCTAACTTAATTAAGGAAAACTGAGACAATAATATTTTACCAATTAGGTAACATTTGAGTATTATTCCCATGAAAGTGATATCCTAAAATAAACATGAAAATAATAATAAATCTCAATATAATAGTAATAAAATACATATATCGGTATTATAAACACCACATATAAAAAATTGGTGGTGATCATGGATTGTGTCTCACGGAAAATAAAAGTGAGAGGTAAAAATCACTTACTACATGAGTAAGTTTTGAATCAGGAGGTACATAAAATAATAACATCTATGGAAACTATTAATATCATGAAATAAGTTATTTTCATGATATATCATTTCATAGGTCAGCGCATACATCATATAAAGGAAACATGTGGTGAATATGGAATAAGGATCAAAAAAATAAAGGTGATACACAATGTCCACTTACTACTTGAGTAACTTTTGAATCATGAGATCCATGAAATAATAACATCAATGGAAACTTCTAATATAATGAAATAAATTTAAATCATGATATAAAATTTCACAGGAATGTATACACACCTTATGGAAGTAATTAGGTTCATAATAAAAAATAAGTCTCGATGGAATGTAAATTGTGATGAAACCCATTACCTTAAGCCTGTAATTTCATTATGCACGTTCAGACCTCATCGATAATATTTATTTGTTTATTATAAATTTACAAAACAAACATGTTATTATATATTATACTATATATGTTTTTATTATTTCCCTATATTTCCAATTTATTAACACTTCCATGTTAAAGTTACGTTTTAAGTAATATCCCTTTATTTTTCATATATGCTTTGACTATTTATTTATTGTAATTTTTATTTGATTTTAATTTCAATATATCAAAAATGAAAAAATTATATAAATATCATATATATTTATTGTATATGTATTTATAATAATATATAAAATATATAAAAAGAACATTGGATACACCATTTATAGAGACATTAAGTCGTACGTACGCATGAACGTTTCTCCCATTTTCATGTCATAATGAAACAAATAGAATTTAATATATATTTATAAATTATAATTTTTGTATAATTATTATGTCATATATGCCATATAATATTATTAAATCCTTCATTAACAAATTTTATATAAATCGTGAACGAATCATATTGTATTGAGGAGGTGGTAGTCTACACATCCACAAATGATGTAATCATATTCCCAAAAATGGAAATCATGAAGGTATGTGTAATATAATAATTAGATAATAATAAATAAATAATAAATATCATATAAAAATTGTAAGTATATAATTATTTATAACCTCAATTGGTGGTAATTGAAGAAGAAATAATATCGGTTCATGAGGTGGTAGTCTTCCGTACACACGAATGATGATTGTGTATCCCATTTGATTGATATTTCTGAAGGTTTAGGTCACATAATTAACATAAAAAACAAATAATTATATTATTATTAATAATTTTATTATATAATATTTATATAAAAATAATTTAATGGGTGGAGAAAGAAATAAATAATAGTTCCTATTGAAGAATGTTACCTCTTTTTCATGTAAGTCCTTTTGGTTTGCACTAAAGGACTTCCTTGGAAAGATTTTTGGACAAAGTGCGTCCTATTAGATTATAGGAGGGGTTTATTGAGATTATATTTGTAGGTTTTTAAATTTTAAAAAGTCTTTATAGGCATGAATAAGTGGGAGGGGGTTCTCTTTTATAGTGGAGGAGGATGGTTATTTTTATAAATAAAAAAAGGTAAACACTATTGATAGGTATACCATACTAAGGATCCATAAATAATGGTACTGATTTTTATAAAATTTGGAGCATGGTATAAATATTTCTATCCAAATGGTATTTTAAAAAAATTTAGGTCATTTTCCCTTTAATATTAAATTTTAACAACTAGGTAAACATATTTTAACCTTAATCACTATAATTAATTTTAATTAAATTCTCTAATGTTTTTTGTAAAAAATTATGTTTAACTTATTAAAAATTAATTAATATTATTATAAAAAATATTTAATCCATGTTTCCAAATTTGAATAATATATGTTGAATAATTATTTTTAAATTAATTTCTCAGAGATGATTTGACAACACGTTTTTAAAATAAAATGATCAAAAGATTGAAAAAATTTTATATAAAATATCAAAGATAAATTGATTAAAATGATTTAAAACAGATTTATTTATGTATAATTATACTTATTATACATTAAAACAAATTTAAAATATAATTTTACAATTTAAATAAATAAGATGAAAATTCAGTTTGGAATTTAAATTTAGTATTTTTCATTATTCATCATAAAATAAATATTCTCAATAAATACCAAAAATCACTGTAATAAAATTATGATGTTATAGTTTCAAGAATTATTTTTCTTTTTAAAATAGTATTAATAAATGTGTCAAAAGTTAGTTTTAAAACAAGTATTCCACTAAATGGTGGTAAAACAACCATCTTATAATAATACATGTTTTTATGCCCAAAACTAGATTTGTTGTTATTTTATGCTTATCAAATGTATTGAGTGAAATTCAAAACATTTCGTTGAATTTATAATATATATATATATATTTATATATTTAATAAATATATATCACTAGTGGTGATAATTTTAATTTATTATGATAAAACACCATTATTTGTATAAAAATAGTTCTTTTTCCAAGAAGCACTTCCTTTGTATTCAGTTGGTTTTCATTTTGATTTCTAATTAATTGATAAAAAAAATTATTATTATAAACATTTCAAAACCATAGATTCATAATTTAGTTAATAATATTCATATCAACCATTCCAATGGATAGTTCTTAACTATAAAAATATTTCAATAGTAATCTTATAGTTCGGTGGAACTTGGTATTGTGTGCAATACAAGCTATCAATGGATCATGTCAATGTGTGCAACAGAAGCCAAACATAGTTTTACATGTATTTTAATATAATATATTTGTTGTGTATAATGAAATATTAACTATTTTTGTGTATAAATATATCCTAACATGGTGTAGTGTGCAATGCAATTGGTTAATGAAATTTAATTTATTAAATAAAATTAATTCATAAAATTCACTGTGTGATATTATACACCCCTTAAAATGAATTCCACCATTGAAATATTCCAGGCACATCAAAGGTTTAGTACTTGAAAAAATCATTTATATACACCCGCATCGTATAAATGAACACTAAAACATCCTTTAAAAACTGAAATTTGGAAACCTAACGATTACCCAAAATAACTCATTACTAGATATCCACAAGAGAGAACACATGTGGGATGTGATGATTAGGCATGGTATAAAAGAATAAATAATTATAGAGAGTGATAAATATCACCAATCTCCTAGAATTGAATGATCAAGTTAAAGTTATAGTTTTAAAAACTATAAATCCCTGATGATTTATAAGGCCATTCCTTTCAATATAAATGAATGTATTATGATAAATATTTTTCAATGTACTTTTCATATAGTTGAGAAGTTTTTTCACTAGAGAATATACATAGTTGAAATCATTACATTTCATAAGAATAATTTCACCATTTAGCTATTATTTGATCAATTTAAACTACACCTCCAACTCTATGAAATGATATTGAATTTTCAATTCCTTAAATACTAACAGATCATAAGATCCCTAAATAGAATGACAATCCATTCCACCTATCTTCAATTATCACCAAAACAAAGGGGTTTTCACTTGTTATCCAATATTCATAAAGACTCTATTGGAGATATAAGAATTTAATATCTAAACGCACATATAAAGATTAATATAAACCATTTCAATAATAGTTGACCTTATAACACCTCAAAAATATGCAAGTCGAAAACCATATAAATAAGGACACCAAATTTCTCAAAAAACTTATAGAATATATCCCATGTATATCATAATGTATCTTATTATTTTCACACATCAAACATGTGAATACATCCATAATGTATTCCATTAAAACATTTTAATAACATGAATTATGATAAACCGTATGTAAAACATACCTTATTATTCACTACATACATAAATCACAAATTATTGGATATATTATAAAAATCCAAATATGATGTAAACTCTATCAATGATAATATAATTTTTTTTAAACAAATCGTTAATCAGTTCCAAGGTAATCAGAACCATCCAATTTACATATTTTTATCTAATATATCTTTATAAAAAAATTATTATCTTACCATTAGGAACATATTAATGGTAATATTTTCTTTAAATCATTCATTTCCCAGGAATATCACCATTCAATTAAATCACATTTCATGTCCATTAGAACTATTCAAAATTGTATTGTAAATCTATAAAATGAACTACCATTAATATATTTCACAATTAATATGACACAATTGTTGAATCCAAATACATAAAAACTTGGATTATTCTAATTCATTATTAAGACATCAATAATGATACCTTTTACTATAACATAATACCTCTCTCCAGTCACATTTCACCTATAGTCTCATCGTCATCGTAAATATAACCATTACTCATTCAACCTTTGTAATTTTCTTTAGGAGCACTCCACATAGGACATAGATTTTCATAATTCCCAATCATTCCACAGTTACATAATTCAACCATCATTGAATTATTATAGGTGAAATTATTCTTATTAATTACATAACCCAAACATTCCATTTTCTATTTGTAGTTACCTACTTGGTGTATTTAATTTCCAAAATAAAAATATCTTCTCATTCATCTAAGAAATTAATTTGGGCGCCTCTTTACACATTATCAACACAATGGAAATTTAATCTTCTTTCTTCCATGGTATTCATTACCAAAAAATCTTAGCAAACTATTTCCTTGACTTCTTCAGTGAGTTTGAGAGTTTATTAAGGTATACATTGTTAATAATATTACATGAAAACAGATTAGGGTTGATCATAAAGATCATTACTACAATGATCCAAATATTATATTTCTCAATAGATAAATTTTCTTCACATTAAATTTTAACCTAGTATCTTTTAGTTATCACCAATAACTAAAACAGAAATTAATGTTTGATAAACCCTTATCATAGTGGAGAATAAAAAAATCATGAAAAATAAATAATATGATGTCTAAATTATAGAGCCTTCTTTAATATATGAAACTGTAAGTTCATTAAAGGTCATTAATTGTCATATTCTATTTAAATAATTCATGATTTTTCATGATGTATTTGTGAATTTACAAATCATATCTCCCGAGAGTGTAAAGCCTGGTGTGTAATATTTCCACTTTTCCTGACCCAATTCCCAATCAAGTCTATATCTCTTTAGTGTTTTCAGGGTTGTTACCCCTATGTACATTTGTGCTAGATCAATATCCACTTTTATTATCCATACATGGAAGCAATTTCATTGAAACCACTATATCAATCCTTCACCAAAATTCTAGGATATTTTTCTAATCATTGTCTCATCCTTAGACATATCATTATAGAAAACCCAAGAAATATCCTTAGACCCTAGTAGTCTCACTAATGTTTATTCGTCATAGATTCCAAAAGATGACTAAACCATTACTTTGATTCCAAATATAGGACCCAAGATTAAAGAACATGGATATTAACTTATTTTAGATTAATATTTAGCACATTATGAATGTATAGGCCAGAGGAACATAATAGTGTAGTATCATTGTAAAATTTGAACCTAATATTCTAGCTTGGTCAAAGATCTTCAATTTTCCAAAACATATCTACCCATTTTGTACTCCTACTTAAAACCCTTCTTCATAACTTGGGTAAAGGAAACAAATGAAAGGGTGGACTCATATATTATGTATGTTGAAATAAGGGAGATACATAAGTATACAATGATAATATGGGAATAAGAACATGAGAATAATTTATGAAGATCTACCCTAAATATCAAAGACTATATAAATGAGTTTTGGAATAATGATTGGAAGTTCATAAGAAATTAATAATAAGGGAACCGGAAGAATAATCCATCAAATAATAACATAGGAATAAGACAGAATTTTTTTTAGACACATATTCCTAAAAACCCAGTCCCTATAAGTCAAGGATCTTAGCCAAAAATTATCAGGGCACTTTATGAGGGGCTACACTTACTATCTGGGACACACCACCATCCCTACTTAGAGACTTTTCCTTATAGTGGAATTGGTTCACTCTCTAATCCATTTTAGTAGTCAAGGTTCACTTCCAAGACCATCTTAGTTGTCATGTTTCACTCTCAAGAAAATTTATTAGTCAGGCTTCACTCCCAAAGCCATATTAGAAAATGAAAACCTTTACTAAACTGAGTTCACTTTCCTATCAATCCATGTATATCATATTTGATATAAATCATTTCTCAATGCATTAGAGGGAGATATAGTTCCAAACTATATCATAATGAAATCATATATATGTGTTCCACAATATAATAGAACATTAACCATATCATGGACTATAAAAAGTGATGGGTTTCATAAACATTATATCATAACCCATGATATAAAATGGGTATCATAAACATTTCTTCATATCAGAAACAATGGAAAATATATAGGTTTCATAATAATAGTATAATCCACTAAAGGAAGTGTGTTTCATAATATTTTTTCATGGAATAACCCATGGAAGAGAAATGGTTTTCATAAAGAACATTTCATCACAGTCATAAACCATTTAATGAAATTATAATAATTGTGTCCTTGGATTATATCTCTATTAAAGCATAAACTGTATAAAGGATATCATCTTATATGATGAATGAATTTGAACGATCACTTTATGTATTTAATAAGGGAAATATCCTTTCTTTGAATATCAAATTTATAAACCTAAAATATTTTTAAAATCCTTTTCATTTAAAATCACTTTGAAAATAGAATAATTATGATTTAAAATCATTTAAATCATCTCTTTAAAGAAATATCATTTGAATTTGAATTTTTTTAAAACATAAAACATTTGAAAACTTTTTTCTTTGAAATTTTTTTTTGAAAATGTAAAAAATCCATTAAAAACATTGAAATCATTTTCCTTTAAAATAATACTAAAATATAATTAAAAAAATTCAAATCATTTTTAGAATTTTATTAAAAGAACACTGTTTTTCAACTGAAGAGAGATAAAAATTTAGACCTAATTAAAAACATTTTAGTTTATATATTGAGTAAAAAAGAGTGTGAAAATTGAAACATTATATGAAAATCTAATTTATAACTAGAGGAGAATAAAATTCAATAGTATTATTAAGTAATAGATTATAATATTTCATTAATGGAGTCCAAATCATAAACAAATCTAGTAAATGATTCGATTATAAGAATAAACAATACCATGTTGATAATATTGAATCATAATCCCGATTAAATAAAAACATTACATTAATCTAAATATATTATTAAATAATGTTTTTCAAAATAAAAATATCTCAAATAGTAGTATATACACCATATAAAATAAAATAGGTGAATTATATAATATATTTCTCAAAGAAAGAAAATTGAGGCAAAAATAATTTATTGATTTGGTTAATTTTGAAGATTAAACCCATTAAAAGGAAAATAATCAAATGGAATTTTAAATCCAAATAACTATCATTATATTGATAATAAATTACATAAATGGGAAATATAAGGACTTGATAAAATAAATAGGTGGCGAACATATAGTCTGTCTCACATAAAAAAATAATAAGGAAAATCCCTTACTACTAGAGTAACTTTTGAATCGTGAGATTCATGAAAGAATAAAATCTATTGAAACATTAAATATAATTAAATTAATTACTTTCATGGTATAAAATTTAATATCATAGTACATAATCTACTAACAATAAACATGTGGTTAAAATAGAATAAGTCTCATAGAAATAAAAGTGATACTAGAAATCCCATTACTACTTGAGTAACTTTTGATACATGAGATCCATGAAATAATAACATCAATTGAATCTTTTAATATAAATAAAGAAATTAAATTCATGATATAATATTTCATAGGTCATATAAACACCATATAAAATTAATTAGCAGTATAATAACAAATAATTCTCAGTGGAATGTAAATTGAGATGAAACCTCTTATATTAAGTCTTGAATTTCTTCAAACACATTCAAATATACTGTTTAAAAAATATAAGATAATTATAAATCTAAAATAGAAGCATATTATTATATATCATATGATATATGATTTTATTTTTAAATTATATTTCTCATTTATCAACAATTCCATGTTAATGTTACGTTTTAGGTAATATCCTCTTATTTTTATTGTATGTTTTGAATGATTTTTATGTCCTTTTTCATTAATGATTATTTCAAAAAATATATAATTTAAACCATTATATAAATATAATATATATTAATTATATATGTGTTTAAAATAATATATGATATATTGTAGTGGAAAATGAGATACACAATTCGTGGAGATTGCGGGCCGTACGTATGCTTGATCATTTTTCCCATTTTCCTTTCATAGTGAATGATAGAAAATAAATGATATATATATATATATATTATCATTATAGTGTAATTATTATTTCATATATACAACATATTATTATTTAACTCATCATTAATACATCCCATGTAAAAATTGTAGGAATCCCATCACTTTGAGGAGGCAATAATCCACGTGTCCACAAACGAAGTTATCATATTCCCACAAAATGAAAACCAATAATTTATGTGTTTTATAAAAATTTAAAAAGAATAAATACATTATAAATCACACACACATACACACAGATATATATATATATATTCTATACAAAAATATTAATTTCATCATAATTCTTTACAATGAGAGGTGGTGATGGAAGAATGAACAACATCAGGTCGAGAGGTGGTAGTCTATCATAAACATAAATTATGATTGCATATCCCATTTTATAGAAGTGAGTTAATTTTTAGGTTTTACCCTTACATAAAAAAAATATAATTAGAGTTAAGTTATTTGGTTTACTATATATTCTTTATATAATAATAATTGAAGGGGCAAGGAAATAAATAATATAAATGTTCTCATTGAATAATGTTAACTCTTCTTCATATAACTCCCTTTGGTTTGGAGCAAAAAACATACTTGGTATTATTTATACCCTAATTGAATCTTATAGGATTAGAGGATTTATTTTTGGATATTATTTTGGAAGGTTTTTTACTCGTAAGTAATTCTTGATAAGTGTCAATATGTGAAGGGGTGAGTGATCTTTTGTAGTGAAGGAGGACTGGTATTCATTTAAGTACAATAAAGTAATGACTATTAATTGGTATTCATTACATCATGTGAATCCAATAATATTAATTTTATATAAAATAGGTTTAATGGTCTATATATGTTCAAAAATTGGTTTTTTGACAAGTGTGTATGTAATTTGGACCCTTAATATTATAGTTTAACCACTTGGTAAACATGTCTTTACCTTAATCATTGTAATTTTTTGTAATAACTTTCCCTAGTATTTTTGGAAAAAAATATGAGTTTAACTTATTATAAATTATAAATTATTAATACTCCAATTATGAAATACATTTTTTAAAATTAAAATCACATAAGTGTTCGAATGAAAATTAAATGGATCCCACAGATGGGACAAAACAATGTGTTTTTAAGGTAAAAAAATTAACATGTTTTCATATCACATTTCTATGTGAAATTGATTAAAATTACCTAAATTGGATTTATTTATGTATAATTGCAATAATTATTATTTTACATGTAACTACATGACCCTAGTTACCCAGAGTTGGTGCATTATTACATACAATTAGCATGATCACAAGAGATCAAGTCTCTAAAGACCGATTAGTTTAATAGCCTTGGAATTACTAGATACATACATAAGTTTTACATTACATCATGAAATAAAAAAACAACATTGTGTCCCATTTGAAAAAACTCATATCCTTAGGTCTATCTATATAGGTTAATCATAATATACTTCTTCACATCCTAGGAAAAGGAAAACATAAGAAAGGGGTGAGCTCAGATTCTTAGTAAGGATAACAATATATCAGAAAATATCATAAATAAGCACAAACATTTAAGGAAATGTATACGACTAAAACAAAAGAATTTTAAACTTCAAATTCAGCATAATATGTCAATTATAAATCAAATAATTCCATTTACTTATTCACATTGATATTATATTAGTTTCATAATCATGTTTAATATCAATATCTAATTTCATAATGATGGAATGCATAATTTTGGACATCATAATCACATAGTCAAGGCCTCATTCCAAGAATACAAATAAGATTTTTTCAAGTCCTTATTCCAAGACACTAGTTTGTCTCTTGAGACCTACCGATGCATCAAGGAGCTATCGCAGGCTCCACCTATCACTTACTAAGTTCAATGCATTCTCATATAAAAATTTCAAAACATAACATAAAAATTAGTATAAAAAGTTTCATATGAAATGTTAATAATTTAACCATAAACCATGAATGGTATAAAAATAACACATCCATAGTCAAACATATCACATAACAAACAATACAATATAAAATATTGTATCATAATAAATCAACTTCAAACAAGTGTAAAATCCATCAAAGGATGTTGACATAGATGAAATCAAAAATATTTGAGATAATTATCTATTTCTATCTTGAAACCATTTGAAAGTATCATACATATAAAACAAAACATTTATTTTCAAAATATTTTTATAAGCTTGTAAGGGATGATTTGAAGGTGTTATAATGGTGGAAAATAGCCTCACTTGTCGTATAAGTTAAAAAAACATTCTTACCTTAATTTGTTGAAAATGTCATAAAGTACCTTGTTTGGAAAATGACAAAAAGATTCCTTTAAAAAATTATAAAATGTAAATAAATGTTATAAATGAAATTAAATAATATTATAGAAATAGTAAAAATGTTTTGAAATACATTTTTAATAAACACAGATGAGGATGATAAATAATTCCTAGTAGATGCTTACATATAAACAACCATGGATTATAAAGAGATTTAAAAATTAACCCTTAAATTGAAATTTTTCTTAGTCAAGGGAACATTAAACTCTTATATAATAGTTAAATAATTTTTATAAAATTATTCAAGAACAACATACATAAATATGATATCATATATGATCTTCTAATATTGTTTGGTTAATAATATTTTAGTAGTATCATTGTTTCGGGTGTTAACTTATTCATTTTCTTTTATATGTTTTGTTACGTAAGTGATAATTGTTAGGGATAGAATGTATTTGATTCATATCCAGAATGATATTATGTTCTTAAACATCATTTTAAATCATAAAATTAAAATTATTCTTGAGTGGTTACGATGGGGAATGAATCTCGTGGTGTTCATGGAGACAAATATCTATACATATGAATGAGAAGCAATATCATTCTATTGATGGTTAAATAGTATGTAATCGGATGGTATATTACATATAAATAATCACTAACATGTTATATTTATTATTTTCAACAATTATACTCATTATTATTCCCATCCAAATAATGAAGTGGTGAATAACAAACTGCACCACGATGTTGAGATGGTAAGCCGTGCATACACACGTATGGTGAATTTGAAATTAAAAGTATGGATAGAATAATAAATATTTGTGTACTATATTTAGAATAAAATAACATTTTGTAGAAGGTATTGGAGTTATTACTTTGGTATGTAAACAACAAAGAAGGAGGAAGTGTAAGAAGAAAAGAACTTTGAAAGATGTGGTGAAATTATTACCTCTTCTTCAGGTGATTCGTTTTGTTTAGATCAAAAGGGATCCTTAGGTTGGCATTCTGATGACATTACAACCTTTAGGATGATTTTATGATTGTTTTGAGGATATTTCATCATGTTTAGGTTGAGCCAAATGGATTTGTAGGTGTGATATTTAGATAAGGGGAAGTACCATTTTTTAAGAGAGGCGAGGGTCACTTTAGGAAAAGCTTGAAATATTATTTTATTATAAAAACAGTTTTTGATTATTATGGCTCCAAATGAATTTAATGAAAAGATAAGGTGAATATGGGTCGAAATACATTAAACAAATGGTTTTTAAACAAGTTTAGCTCACCATATTAACTTTACCGTATAGATTTAACTCTTAGATAAATAATTTAACTCTTACAATGTATTCTTGTATTTTTATATTACATGGTTAAGAAACTTACTATAAAATGACAAGAAAACCTCAAGTGGTTTATTGATGATATATGTATTTTTATATAAGTTTTTTGGAAAAATATTATATTTTTATTAATATTATATCATTTAATAATATAGTATTTGTTTTAAAAAACTTATTTATGTATATTTTGACACTATTTAGTATTTCGTTTTAGTGAAAGTCAAAAAAACATGAGTATTTCAAAAAAAAATACATTAACTCATTCCGAACATGTCATATTATCCTAGAAAAATATTATAATGCATCAAAAGTATTAATTTACATTTATTATGATATTTATAAAATCAATTATATTAATCTTTCATTAATAAGGTAATTACTGCATCATCATTGTGTCATAAATAAATTTAATTATTTAATGTATAAAAATTATAATTAAAATAACTTTACATAGGAAATATTTTTATCTTTATAAAGAATATTTATAGTCTAATTTATATTATGTATTACCCTATATTAAAAAAAATTAGTTATTAAAATTTGAATTTAACACTTTTAACTCTCCTTTAAATAAAATAATAATATATGTCCTAATTTAATAAATGTGGATCAAATAGGATCATATTTTATTCCTAAGGTTGATTGTGGTATAAATTCACTTATCCAATAGAATTAGGATTTGTGTTAGGGTAATTATAATATCATTTTCCCTTTAATTGCCTTATTTACTTTTAAACGTTGTAAATCAAATTCATAAGTTACAATTCACCAAATATTATTTTCATACTATTGAACCACATTTTACATACTAATATTAACCGTGTCTCTCAGATTATTGAAAATCAATTCACATAAGTGGTAAAATTACTTTTTATGCAAATTTGCAATGGAGCCTAGATGGTGGGTAAAAGGTGTTAAATAGTTCAATAGAATTTATATATCTAATATTATTATAAAATGTCTTCAATAAATTACATTGGACATATATATGTATTATGTATCCATTTTGAGTTAAAATAAATTTAAAGAAAATCAATAATTATTTTAATAACAAGTCTTCTTTAAACAATAGCGCAATATTTTTCCCTATTCATCAAAAATTGAATATTTTCAGAAAAATACCAAAAATTCACCATAAGATAATTTTGATATTCTAAATTTATAAATGAAGTACATTTTGAAAAAAAAGTTATAAAATTTAAAAAATTTGGTATTACTATTTATAATGGCTAGTTTGATTAGTCATGGTGTGCTTGAACTCGATGTTGCGTACATCACAAGATATTGTATTATTAAAAGGGATGTGTACCATGGAATATTGGGGTGTTACATTCTTGCCTCAAAATAATTTCATCCTTGAAATTTCTAAAATAATACTGCATAAAAAGATTTAGGTGGTTCTTCAACATAAGTTCCATCGGTTCCCACAATGCCTCTTCAATTTTATGGTTTTTATAATGACCCATACTTTACATACATTGTTAATACTTCAAAATTGAATCATCCTTATTACAATATATAACAAAACCATGAATGGACAATATAGTTATAGTGTCTTTAGAAACTGGGAAACATAAACAACTGGTTCATAAAGCATCTACACTGTCTCCCATTTATTTCATTATATCTATAGTCCCTTTTGGAATATCTTACTTAATATACTTCTTCTTGGCATGGGGAAAGAAAACATACAAAAGGGTGAGCTCAAATGCTTAGTAAGGGTAAACAAAACAAATATCAATTACATCATATTCATAAGAACAAAACATTTTGGAAATCTTAAACTGCAAAAGAAATCATAATTTCATAAAATGGGATAAATTGTACTAGTGAAATGTTATCCCAATAATCATAACATAAAACATGAAACTTTGTGGCATACACACATAATCATATAGAATCATTTCTTAGTAGTCAAGACTCATAGCCAAGAATTTCTTAGCAGACAAAGTCCATTTCTAAACCGAGTTCACTCCTCGTTTCAGTCCTGTTTCACTGAACCGGTTTAACCTGTCGTTCCAGCCATGTCTATATCATTAGATATAAATATTTACCCAATGAATTAGAGGGAGATATAAGTCCCACCCATCTTATAATGATACCATTCGTATGTGAGCCACAAGATCATAAATCATACATCATAGCATAACCCATGTAATAAAAATGGGATTCTTAAACATCATGCCATCATAACATAAATCATATAAGATAAAAGGACTTCATAAAAATAATTCCATAATAACATAATTAAATCAAAGTAAAAATGGGGATAGAAATATAACCCTATATTATCTTAGATGGAAACTAATTTTGATAAAATGCTTGAAATCCATTCTTGAGGAAAATATCCTTTCTACTTCAAAAAAATCTTTCCTTTCTTAACATTTCATAAACTTTTAAACTAAAGAAACATGATAAAAAATAAACTTGAAAACTTTTAAAGGAAGCTTCTTGGAAATAATGTTTTAAAAATCCATTCATGCCGTATAAGTTAAAAAAACATTGTTCCCGTACTTATGTCGGAAAAGTCAAAAAATACCCCGTACAAAAAACGACAAAAGATTCCTTTTATACGTTTTACTAAAAACTCATCGAAGGGTGAAATTGGATTTAAACAATTGTAGGAGGATATAAATATTGAGGAAACTTGGATGTGGATGATAAATATTCCACAGTAAATTCTTATATATAAACAATCCTGGATAAAAATTGAGATTGCGAGATTGTCCCTTACCTTAGGTCCAATTTGCTTTGTAAGTGTCTGAACCTCCTGTATAATGATTTAAATAATGTAATTTACTTATTCCAGAATCAGAATCATTGTTATGATATCATATATGGTCATATTATTAGCTTCTTATTGGTAATATTTTATTTCTACTTGTTATTCAGGTGTTTATTTCCTTTTGTTCTTATGCGTGTTTTGTACAATAAATTCTTATTCTTATTTATAGGTTATGGATACCTAATTTATTGAATGGTATTAGTGTAATATATATTATATTTATTCACTCAATTCATTTATGTAATCATTATTCAATGAAAATCATGTAGAACGAGTCGCACCACATCGTGGAGACGGTATTCCGTACGTACGCACGAGCGATGATATCGTTCCCATGATCGTGGAATTGTATTGGAGTGTATGTATACTATTTCAGAATAAATATCACTTTACAATAATCATATATATTTATTCTTTACACCATTATACCCATCCAAGTATGTTTGTGGTGGAAAATAGATTACACCACAGCATGGAGGCGGTATTCCATACGTACGCACGCGTGGTGATTTCGTTTTCCATAGGATGGATAGATGGTGAAATAGGGTTGTTTGATACGTATATTAACATATCAGAATGTGAGTGATACTGATGTTATTACTTCATAATGAAACAACTAAAGAATAAGTGGAAGAATAAATAAAGTTGAAAGAATCAGTAACAGACATTACCTTTTCTTTGAAGCGCCTCTTTGAGACCTCCTTTTAGGGCACTAAAATTGGTCTTTGAAAAATACCAGAACCTATAGGATTTTTATATGGAAGTGGAGAGGAGAAATTGTCAGGGTTTGGCCAAGTTTTAAGGCTCAAAGTGGTGTGAGGAAGAGAGGGAGGAGGTTCCCTTTTATAAGGGAGGAGAGGGGAACCTTTTGAAAAACTAAAAATATTATTTTATTATAAAGTCATATTTGGATTTAAATAGCTCCAAATTGATTTATTTCAAAGCTAAGGTGGGGATGGGTCGAAATAATCTCATAAAATATAATTTAGACATGTTTAGGTTTCTATTTTAACGTTATCATTTAGATTTAACTTTAAGTTAGATAATTTAACTTTTACTGTGTCTTCTAGCTTTCTTACACTATAAGGTTAATAAACTTACCATAACAAGCCAAAAGAACCACAAGTTTTTTATTATTAATATATATAACCTTATCTAAGTCATTTAGCTGATCCTTAGATTTTTAGGAATAAAATAACAATTAATAATATAATATTTGTTTTAAAAACAATTTTATTTCTATTTTGACACTATTTGGTAATTGATTTTTTTCAAAATCATAACAGAATGATTAGTTCTAAAAAAGTTAATTAAATCAATACTAACATTTCATATTAAACTCTAAAATTATTATAATTCATAAAAAGCCTCAAAATAAATTTATTTGGGAATTTACAACGTCAATTATGTCAATATTTTATTAATAAGATAACTACTACATCATCATTGTGTTATAAATAAATTAAATTATTTAATGTCTAAAAATTATAAATAAAATATAATTATGTAGGAAATCTCTTTAGATTTCTAATTAATATTTATAGTCGAATTTATCTTATGTATAACTCTATATTAAAAATGATTTAGTTATTAAACTTTTATTTTAACTATTTTAACCCTTCTTTAAATAAATTAATAATAAATATCCTAATCTAATCCAAGTGTTCCTAAATGACCATATTTTATTCCTAAGTTTGTTTTTGGTCGAATTACACTTATCCAATATAATTAGCACATGTTTTAGGGTAATAATAATATCATATTTACCCTTAATTACCCTATTTACTTTTAACCGTGGTAAAAAAAGTAAAAAGTTACTATTCACCAAAAATAATTTTCATCTCATTGAACCAAATTTTACTTACTTACATCAATCGTGTCTCTAGGATTTTTGAAATTCCATTCACAAAAGCGGTAAAATTATGTTTTATGTAAATTTGCAAATTTTCCTAGGAGGTGGGTAAAAGACGGTCAAAAGTTCAATAAAATTTTTATATATCTAAAATTATTATCAAATGATTCCAATTAATTACATTGAACATATATAGGTATTATGTATCAATTTTGACCTAAAATACATTGAAATAAAATAAATAATTATTTAAATAAAAAGCCTATTTTTAAATAGTAACCGTGTGTTTTCACTATTCATCAAAAATTGAATGTTTTCAGAAAAATACCAAAATTTCACCCTAGGCTAATTTCGATATTCCAAATCCAAAAATGAAGTCCATTTTAAAAAATAAAATTTACAAAATTTCAAAAAGTGGTTATTACTATTCATAATGGCTAGTTTTAATAATATTTTAATAGCATGTCGTTGTTTAGTGAAACTCGGTATTGCGTACAACGCAAGCTATCGAGGAAGGCCGCGATTGCGTGTAAATCAAGACAAGCTAGTGTTGTGTATGTGAAATATTCCTTTGATGATGTATATAACATAAAAACAAAATATTTCTCATAAAAGTCTCGGGTGTTACATTCTACCCCCCTTAAAATGAATTTCACCCTCGAAATTTGTCACTTTGTAACAAAAAGATGAGGATACCTCTCCCTCACTATATCCTCAAGCTCCTATGTAGCTTCTTCTAATTGGTGGTTCCTCTATAAAACTTTCACCAAGCGAGTGGTCATGTTCCGTAGGACTTTTTCGCTACGATCCCGAATCTCTATCGGCAGTTCTTTATAAGAAAGATCTTGCTCCTGTGGTACAACTTCTGAGCTGAGTACATGTGAAGGATCAGGTATTTACCATCTTAGGAGAGATACATGGAACACAAAGTGAACTTGGGAGAGATTCGGTGGATGCACCAATCAGTAAGCTACCTTCCCAACACGATCCAGTATTTCGAAAGGACCGATATACCTAGGGCTCAGCTTTCCCTTCTTTCCAAATCTCATTACTCTCTTCCAAGGAGATATTCGTAAGAACACTTTATCACCCACTTCAAATACTATGTCTTTTCTTCGGTTGTTGGCATAACTCTTTTGTTGACTCTGAGAAGCTCTAATGTGTTGTTGAATAGATCAGACCTTTTCTTCCATCTCATCAACAAGATCAGGTCCTAATAGCTTTCTTTCCCCAACTTCATCCCAGCAAGTTGTAGTCCTGTATTTCTTTGCATAGAGAGCTTCATAAGGATCCATCTGAATATAGGAGTGAAAGATATTATTATAAGAAAATTCCACCAAAGGTAGGTGTTGATCCCAACCACATTTGAAATGCATAGAGCAAGCTCTCAACATATCTTCTAGAGTTTTGATTGTCCTCTCAGACTGACCGTCTGTCTGAGGATGATAAGTAGTGCTGAAACTCATCTCTGTATCCATAGTTTGCTGAAGACTTCTCCAGAACTTTTAGGTAAACCTCGGATCTCGATTAGATATAACAGAAAGTGGTATTCCATGCAATCTTACCACTTCCTTTACATATATCCTGGAAAGATGATCTAGAGAGAAATCCTCTCCAATAGAAATGAAGTGTGCAGACTTTGTAAGACGATCAACTATGACCTAGATAGCATTATTGCCTTTGGATGTTTTAGGATGTCCGGTGACAAAGTCCATAGTGGTGTTTTCCCATTTCCATTCGGGTATGGGTAATGGTTGTAACATCCCCTTAGACTTCTGTCTCTCAGATTTAACTTGCTGACAAACCAAGCATCGAGAGACATATTCAGAAACATCTATTTTCATTCCATCCCACCAGAAGTACTGTTTCAGGTCCCTATACATCTTCGTGCTTCTAGGATGAATAGAGAATGAAGAACTATGAGCCTCATCTAGCAGCTCCTTCTTTAATTCGGGGATGGGAGGAACACAAACCCGATTCCTAAACCTTATTATCCCATCACAATCAAGGATGAATTCAGGAACATTTCTCACCTTCCTTTGTAAATATACATCTTCTTTGTGTGCCTCTTTAATCTTCACATGTATAGATGGTTGAAGAGTCATTTGAGAAAGATACGATTTTCCCCTTCCATTATAATTCCATGATCCATCCTTTGTAAATATATAAATATTGGATCTTTTGTGATCCTCATCATGGATAAGCTAGCATGGTCTTGTCGACTTAATGCATCTGCCACCTTGTTTTCATTCCTAGGCTGGTAATAAATTATGCAGTCGTAATCCTTAATCAGCTCTAAGCATCTTCTTTGGTGCATATTCATATCCTTTTTTGTGAAAATATACTTTAATGTTTTATGATCAGTATAAATGTCACACCTTTCTCCATGAAGATAATGCCTCTAAATCATTAATGTAAAGATTACCGCAGCTAACTCCAAATCATGAGTTGGGTAATTTTTCTCATGGATTTTCAACTATCGTGAAGTATAATCTATCACCATATCATTTTTCATAAGAACACACTCCAATCCCTTCTTGGATGCATCACTGTAGATCACAAACCTTTCTCCACTACAAGGATGTGTGAGTACAGGTGTACTAGATAACCTTCTTTTCAACTCCTTGAAATTCACTTCACATTATTCCGTCCAAACAAACTTAACTCCTTTCCAAGTCAACTTGGTGGGTGGATTAGATAATCGTGAAAAATCTTTCAAAAAACTTCAATAATATCCAGCCAAACCAAGAAAACTTCGGATCTCAGTTACTATTGTTGGTGTCTCCCATCTTTTGATAACCTCTGTTTTTGCTGGATCCACAGATATCCCCTCTTTTGAAATTATGTGACCCAAAAATAAAACTTTTTGAAGCCAAAATTCACAGTTGGTAAATTTGGCATATAGATTCTCTTTTCTCTGGGTCTTCAATATAATTCTCTAGTGATCTTAATGTTCTTCCTTGCTCTTTGAATAAACAAGAATATCGTCTATAAAGAATACCACAAACTGATGAAGATAGTCTCTAAAGACTCTATTCATCAGATCCATGAAGATAAAAGGGGAATTAGTAAGACAAATTGGCATCACTATTGAATCATAGTGTCCATACCTTGTACGGAAAGCCGTCTTTGGTATATCACCCTTTTGGACCCTTAATTGATGATACCCTGAATGAAGATCAATCTTGTAAAAGTATTGAGCTCCGCGTAGTTGTTCAAATAAGTCATCAATGCGCAGGAGAGGATATTTTCTCTTGATAGTGATCTTGTTAAGTTCTCGATAATCAATGCAGAGTCTCATTGATCCATCTTTCTTCTTCACTAACAGAATAGGTTCTCCCCAAGGTGACGCACTTGGGCATATGAATCCCTTATCCAGATTCTCATGGAGTTGCTTCTTCAATTCCTGCAACTCAATTGGGTCCATTCTATAAGGGGTCTTTGAAATAGGCAAAGCACCCGGTACGAGTTCTATTGAAAACTCGATTTCACGATTTGGTGGAAGAGGTGGAAATTCCTCCGGAAAGACATCGTAAAACTCCCATACAATGGTCATATTCTTAATCGTGAGTTTCTCTCCAACCATTTGAGATAAATAACCTTCATTTAGTGGAATCAAGACCCATAAGATGGAAGAAATTTCCATTGTAAGGTTATGTTCATCCTTGCATCGATAGAGGATAATAGATTGATCTGGAATATAAAATGTGACTTCCCTTATTTGGAAATTGATATGAGATCCATATAGAGAAAGACAATGCATGCCAAGAATCACATCAAATTCCACTATATGAAGGATCACAAGATTTTCATGAAGCACTTTCCCACAAACTTCAATCGGAGAAGAATTATAAACTTTGGATGTGACCGTTGTGCCATTAGGGGTTGTCACAGCTAACTCAACATCTAATTGTTGAGGTAATATGGTGAAACAATAATAAAATTCTTCAGAAATAAATGAGTGGGTGGATCCAGAATCAAATAAAACATTTTCTACTTTAGAGTGGATGGTATGTGTACATTTCACCATTTCGTTATCATACTCTACATCACTGATAGAAATTGCATGTGACTTTCCTTTGTCTTTATCCTTAAGAGTTTGTTGGCGTTGATCATCATCAACAACCCTTAGACTAGGGCATTGATTAGTATAATGCCTCATTTTCATACACATGTAACATTGAAGTGTAGGAGGTGCACTCTGTGTAGCCTTTTCTTTTTTCGCATCACTAGACATCTTCTTACCATCATTGCGACATTCAAATTCCTGATGAACTTCCTTTCCACATTTGAAACATTTAATTATCCCTTTAAGACAACTCCCTCTATGTTTCTTTCCACACTTTGAGCATAAGGGAAAACACATCTTCTTTTCAGTGTGCTCTTTAGATTTTCCTTCGAATTCCATTTTACTCTTCTTATCAAACCCATATGACTGATGGGTTACTCCAATCTTCATCTCAACTTTGAGAGCACATCGAACGATTTCCTCGTATCTATTAAAGTCCCTTATGGATAACGCCCTTAGAAGACATGGTTTTAAGCCACTAAAGAATCGATCAATCTTACTCTCAGGTTGGATAATAATACCAGAAGCATACCATGCAAGTATTGTAAAATTTTCTTCATAGGTACCAACAGAATCATCATCCTTTTTCTTTAGTTCAAGAAAATCCTTCTCCATATTTGTTCGAAGAATATGAGGGAAGTACTTATTGAAAAATAAGTTCCTGAACTCGTCCCATTCCATGGACTCAATTTCATCTCTTGGCCTCGTATTCTTGATAAGATTCTACCATTGATCAGCTTCACCTTCGAAACAATAAACTGCTAAGATGACTTTATCATGTTCAGAACATTGAAGAACTGAAAATATCTTTCTAGTAGTACTAATCCATTGTTCAGCAACTAATGGATCAGTAGACCCGCTGAATGAAGGTTGACGCTGCCTCATTAAGGATTCAACATAATGTTGCTCCTTTATTTGCTCTTTTGGAAGTCCTGCATGATTAAATGATTGAGAATGTTTTGTGAGCATGGCTACAAGATTTTTCATTCCAGCTCCCATAACATTTGGTTTCTCAGGGGGACAATCATTGAATTTCCTGTCGCATTCCGCATTAACACGGTTCCTTCGGGTTCCAGCCATTGACTAAAACCAAGAAGAATAGTGTGAGAAACACTAATTATAATAGGAAAACCACATAATCAAGAATAAAATTTCACACTTAAGGCATTATCATAGTTTTTTCATGGCCATTTTTAAAACACTAAGATTGTGTTCTATGCTTAGACTTATCCTTAGGGTTCTTACTAAGGATTTCACATCCTAGTTTCCAAAGGTTGACTATACCTTTCCTCTGATACCAACTATAATGACCCATACTTTACATACATAGTTAATACTTCAAAATTGAATCCTACTTATTACAACATATAACAAAACCATGAATGGACCATATAGGTATAGTGTCTTTAGAAACTAGGAAAAATAAACAACTGGTTCATAAAGCATCTACACTGTCTCCCATTTATTTCATCATATCTATAGTCCCTTTTGGAATATCTTACTTAATATACTTCTTCCTGACCTGGGGAAATAAAACATACAAAAGGTTGATCTCAAATTCCTAGTAAGGGTAAACAAAAGAAATATCAATTACATCATATTCATAAGAACATAAAATTTTGGAAATCTTAACCTGCAAAAGAAATCATAATTTCATAAAATGGGATAGATCATAGTAGTGAAATGTAATCCCAATAATCATAACTTAAAACATGAAACTTTGTGGGATACACATATAATCATAGAGAATAATTTCTTAGTAGTCAAGACTCGTATCCAAGACTATCTTAGCGGACAAAGTCCATTTATGAACCGAGTTCACTCCTCGTTTCAGTCCTGTTTCACTGAACTGGTTTACCTGTCGTTCCAGCCATGTCTATATCCTGAGATATAAAAATTTACCCAATGCATTGGAGGGAGATATAGGTCCCACCCATCTCATAATGATACCATTTTTATGTGTGATACAAGATCATAAATCATATATCATAGCATAACCCATGTAATAAAAATGGGATTCTTAAACATCATGCCATCATAACATAAATCATATAAGATAAAGGACTTCATAAAAATTATTCCATCATAACATAATAAAATAAATGTAAAAATATGGATAAAAATAGAACCCTATATTATCTAATATGGAAAATAATTTTGATAAAATGCTTGAACTCCATTCTTGAGGAAAATATCCTTTCTACTTCAAAAACATCTTTCCTTTATTAACATGTCATACAATTTTAAACTAAAGGAAGTTGATTAAAAATAAACTGGAAAACTTGTAAAGTAAGATTCTAGGAAATAATGTTTTAAAAATCCATTCATGTCGTATAAGTTAAAAAAATCTTCTCATACTTATGTCGGAAAAGTCAAAAAATACCTCGTACAAAAAACGACAAAAGATTCCTTTCATATATTTTACTGAAAACTCATCGAAGGGTGAAATTGGATTTAAAAAATTATAGGAGGATATACATATTGATAAAACATGGATGTGTATGATAAATATTCCCCAGTAAATTCTGATGTATAAACAATCTTGGATAAAAATTGAGATTGCGAGATTTTCCCTTACCTTAAGTCTGATTTGCTTTGTAAGTGTTTGAACATCATGTATAATGATTTAAATAATTTCATTGACTAATTCCAGAATCATATGCATTTTTATGATATCATATATGGTCATATTCATATCTTCTTATTAGTAATATTTCATTTCTACTTGTTATTCAGGTGTTTATTACTTTTTGTTCATTGTATGTTTTGTCGAATAAATTATTATTATTCTTTTTAGGTTATGGATTCCTCATTTAAAGAATTTTATTAGTGTAATATATATCATATTTATTCACTCAATTCATTTATGTATTCATTATGCAATGAAAATCATGTAGAACGAGTCGCATCACATCGTGGAGACGGTATTCCGTATGTACGCACGAGCGATGATATCCTTCCCATGATCGTGGAATTGTATTGGAGTGTATGTATACTATTTCAGAATCAATATCAATTTACAATAATCAGATATATGTATTCTTTAAACCATTATACCCATCCAAGTAAGTTGGTGGTGGAAAATAGATTACACCACAACGTGGAGACGGTATTCCGTACGTACGCACGCGCGGTGATTTCATTTTCCGTAGGATGGATAGATGGTGAAATGGGTTTATTTAACACTTATAATAGAATATCAGTATGTGAGTGATACTGATGTTATTACTTCATAATGAAACAACTAAAGAAGAAGAAGTGGAAGAAGAAATAAAGTTGAAAGAATCGGTAACGGACATTTCCTCTTCTTTGAAGCACCTCTTTGAGACCTCCTTTTAGGGCACTAAAATTGGTATTTGAAGAGAACCAGGACCTCTAGGATGTTTCTAGGGTAGTGGAGCGGAGAAATTGTCAGGGTTTGGCCGAGATTTAAGGCTCAAAGTGGTGTGAGGAAGAGAGGGAGGAGGTTCCCTTTTATAAGGGAGGAGAGGGGCACCTTTGAAAAAACTAAAAATATTATTTTATTATAAAGTCATATTTGGTTTTAAAAAGCTCCAAATTTATTTATTTCTAAGATAAGGTGGGGATCGGCTAAATACTCTCATCCAATAGAATTTAGACAAGTTTAGGTTTCTATTTTAACCTTATCATTTAGAATTAACTTTAAGTTAGATAATTTTACTTTTACCACGTCTTCTTGTTTTCTTACACTATAAGGTTAATAAAAATACCATAACAAGCCAAAAGAACCCCAAGTTTTTTATTATTAATATATATAACCTTATCTAAGTCCTTTGTCACAAATTTAGTTTTTTATGAATAAAATAACAATTAATAATATAATATTTTTTTTAAAAACTATTTTTTGTCAATTTTGACACTATTTGATAATTGATTTTTGTGAAAATCATAACAGAATTATTAGTTCGAAAAAAGTTAATTAAATCAATTATAACATGTCAAATTAACCTAGAAAATTATTTTAATTCATAAAAAGTCTCAAATTTCATTTATTTGGGTTTTAATAACATCAATTATGTCAATATTTTATTAATATGATAATTACTGTATCATCATTATGTCATAAATAAATTAAATTCTTTAATGTATAAAAATTACAAATAAAATATCATTATGTGGGAAATAATTTTATCTTTCTAATGAATATTTATAGTCGAATTCATCTTATTTATAACTCTATATTAAAAATGATTTAGTTAATAAACATTTTTAACTATTTTAACCCTTCTTTAAATAAATTAATAATAAATGTCCTAATCTAATCCAAGTGGGCCTAAATGGCCATATTTTATTTCTAAGGTTGTTTTTGGTCGAATTACATTTATCCAATAGAATTAGGACATTTGTTAGGGTAATAATAATATCATTTTTACCCTTAATTACCCTATATACTTTTAACCGTGGTAAAAAAAGTAAAAAGTTACTATTCACCAAAAATTATTTTCATCTCATTGAACCACATTTTACTTACTGACATCAACTGTGTCCCTTTGATTTTTGAAATTCCATTCACAAAAGTGGTAAAATTATGTTTTATATAAATTTGCAAATTCTCCTAGGAGGTGGGTAAAAGACGGTCAAAAGTTTAATAAAATTTTTTATATATCTAAAAATATTATAAAATGACTCCAATTAATTACATTGAACTTATATAGGTATTATGTATCAATTTTGACCTAAAATAAATTTAAATAAAATAGATAATTATTTAAATAAAAAGTCGGTTTTTAAATAGTAACCTAGTGTTTTCACTATTCATCAAAAATTGAATGTTTTCAAAAAAATACCAAAACTTCACCCTAGGCTAATTTTGATATTCCGAATCCAAAAGTGAAGTCCATTTTGAAAAATAAAATTTAAAAAATTTCAAAAAGTGGTTATTAATATTCATAATGGCTAGTTATAATAATATTTTAATAGCATGTCATTGTTTAGTGAAACTCGGTATTGCGTACAATGCAAGATATCATGGAAGGCTGTGATTGCGTGTAAAGAAATCCAAGCTAGTGTTGTGTGTAGTGAAAGATTCCTTTTGATGATGTATATAACACAAAAACAAAATATTTCTCCTAAAAGTCTTGGGTGTTATAGTTTTTCCAACTACATTTTACCAAATGAGTTGTCTTATTTTTCAACACTTATTATCTGGTATCGAGAATCCGGATAGGCTCTTCACAATAAGACAGATTGGGTTCCAGTTATATTTCTTCATAGGTGAGAACATGCATAGGGACAAACATGTATTTTCTAAACAGTTATATGTGGAACACATCCTGAGCTTTGGAGGGACTTGGCTGCATTTCCAAACAATAAAATACAACTCCAATTCGTTCTAGAATTTCGAAAGGTCTGATGTACGAGGGACTTAATTTACTTTTCTTACTGTATCGTATAACACCCTTCCATGGTGATACCTTAAAGAAAACATGATCTCATACTTGAAATTCATAATCATACAGTTATCACCATAGATGCTTTTCATACTTTCAGCTTCTTTGATGTGGGTTTGGATATTATACACCTTTTCTATTGTTTCCTCAAAAAGTTCTGTTACTATGAGTTTTCTTTCACCAACATCATCCCAAAAATTTGGCGTGAGACATATCCTTCTATATAACTCTCCATATGGTGACATCTGTATACTTTAATAAAATATATTTTTATAGGATAATTCTACTAGAGGTAAATATTGATCCCCCACACCTTGAAAGTCAGGTGAGAAAGATCTCAACATGTATTCTAAGGTTTGAATAGTCCATTTTTATTGTCCATCAATTTGAGGGTGGTAGGTAGTGCTTTAACAAAGTTTAGTATCTAGGGATTTTTGAATAAATTTCAAGAATATTGATGTATAACGGGGAACACTATCAGAAAAAGTCGATAGGGGTACACCATGAAGTATTAAAAATTCGTTAATATATACTCTTGTTAAACATTCAAGTGGTAAATCTTCTCTTATAGAAATAAAGTGTGCTAACTTGGAAAGAGGGTAAACAATGACCCATATTTCATCATTCCTTTAAATATTATTTGGTAGCCCCATGAAAAATTCCATCATAATATCATCCCATTTCCACTCAGGTATGGGAAGAGGTTCCATGACTCCTCTAGGATGTTTTCTTCCAACCTTCACCTATTGAAAAACCATACATCATGACACAAAATCATCAATATCCCTCTTCACGTTGTCCCAACAAAAATTTTCCTTCAAATCTCTATACATATTAGTGCTACAAATATTTATAGAGAAACTGGAGCTATGATCATCATCCAAAAATTCCCTTTTTAGAAAAGTTATTTCAGGAAAACCGAGTCTCTTCCCAAATTTCAAAATCCCATCATCATATATGAAGTCGATCAATCTCGCATCATTCACATGATTAATTTTGTTTTTAAATTCCTCATAATCATTCTGAGAACTTTTTATCTTTTCTAGTCATGATGGATTGGAAACCATTTGAAAAAGAATTGATGTTTCACCTTCCATGATAATTCCCATATCTATCTTCACTAGATCCATGAATATAGGATTCATTTCAACTCTCTTTTTATTCAAAACCCCATGATCCTTTCTTCCCAAAGAATCTACCACCTTATTTACCTTCCCCAAGTGGGTTTGTATAGTGAAATCATAATCCTTGAGTAGTTCTATCCATATGCTTTAGCTCATGTTGAATTCTTCTTTTTCCAAAATATACATCAAACTCTTGTGATCAATATAAATCTTACATTTTTCACTATAGAGTTAGATTCCCCATATCTTCAGATAAAATATTACAAAAACTAACTAAAGATCATGAGTGGGACAGTTTTGTTCATGATCTTTTATCTATCGTGACTCATAGGCAATAACTCTATCATTTTTCACAAGGACACAACCATGTCCTCTCGTTGAATCATCACTATAAATAAAAAACCCATCATTGCCTGATGGTTGAGTCAAGTTAAGAGAATTAACTAATCCTCTATTAAATTATTCAAAACAATTTTGTACTCTTTTGTGAAAACAAATTTAACCCCTTTACGTGTGAGCTTTGTTAATGGGTTAGCCAACCATGAAAAGTTCTGAACGAAAAGCAGATAATAACATGCTAAACCAATGAAACTACGTACCTCAGTTATACTTGTACGTACTGGCAATTATTAGATTGCCTTAATCTTTGAAAGATCTATATAGAGTCCATCCCTAGACATAATATGATCAATATAAGAAATTTCCTGATGCCATAATTCAATCTTTTTAAATATCCAATATAATTCATTACTTATATGTTTCTTTAGAATAATGCGAAACTGATTTTCCGGATATTCATTGATTTTTAGAGTATACAAAGATATTATTAATAAATACCACTTCAAAGTCATCAAGATATTCCTTGAAAACTCTAATCATTAGATCCATGAAGACATAGGGTGCATTAGTTAGTTCAAAAGTCATTACTATAAACTCTTAATGCACATACCTGGTTTGAAGTGCTATTTTCAGAATGTCTTCCTTCTTCCCATACAACAGATGATATTCAGATTGAAGGTCAATCGTTGAAAAATATTGAGCTCCATGAAGTTGATCAATTAAATAATCAATGAGAGCTAGGGGATACCTGTTCTTTATTATTAAATCATTGATCTCCCTGTAGTCAATGCATAACCTCATAGATCCATATATTTTTAACAAAATGTACAAGGGATCCCCATAGAGAAACAATAGGGAGAATAAATCATTTATTACTCAATTCCTCTAGTTGTTTATTTAGTTCCACTAATTCCACAGTGGCCATTCAATAAGAGGTCTTCAATATGGTCTTTGAACTAGAATTAAATCAATTTAAAACACAATTTCATGTTCTGGAGGATGTCCAGGTAAGTCCTCTAGAAACATATTATCATATTCTTGAACAATAGGTATATCCTCTTTTTGAACATTCATTTATTCATCCATAGTTGTTTCACTCTCTTCCTTCTCAATAATTGATTTTAGTAGATCTACTGGGGGTGGATCTAGATAAGAATCAAATGGTGACGTTTTTGTTCTAAAGATAAGGTATTCTTTATCATAATCATATATTGTAACCTCCTTCTTCTTACAATAAATTTTCGCATCATGGACTGAAATCCAATCCATTTGGTGGATTATATCAAATTCAATAATGGGTATGATGATAATATCAGCCAATAATGCATTTTTTATGCCCTAATGGGAACTGATTCACAAATCTTTGTTGCAATGATACTTCATTTAAGAGTTTTGACTGACAACTCCCTTGTTAAATCAAATTGAAAGTATCTAATTTTATTAGAAATTTGGGAAGATATGAAACAATGCAATGATCCAGAATCAAATAAAGTATTGACTAAATTTGGGTACACTAATAAAGTACCTACCACCACGTCATTAGGAGCTTTGAACTCATCAGTAGTGATCACTTATGCTTGGACTTACACCCTTGTCCTTTTCTGAGGTATATTTCGTTGGTGCTCGGGAGATTCATATGAATAATTCCCCATTTCTCTTCAAATGTAGCATTCCTCATTGAAGACCTCTTTCTTTCCATTTCTTTCATCACACTAGTAACAACCTACCATTCCCTCCATAAAATTACCAGAGTGTTTCTTTACCACATTTACTTCAATATGGAAATTCAACTTTTCCATTCTTCGACTTATTTCCATTTCTAGACTATTCAGTAGATCTCTCCCACTTCTTCTTTTCTTTAAAGTCGTAAGACATAGAGAATTACTTTTCTATCTTGATAACACATGAGAATATATCTTCATATGATGAGATGGATTGCGATACTAATGGTCGATAGAGAAATGTTTTTAACCCATCAAATAATCAATCAATATTACTCCTTGGGTTACATATATAATCCGCATCATGCCTCACTAGCCTTGTAATGTTATCCTCATACATTGCGACATTCTCATCCCCCTCTTTCCATAGACACTTGAAATTTTCATTCCATATCTTCTTGATGATCATGAGGAAAGTATTTTTGTATTAAAATATCTTTAAAATACCTTAATTTTTTTTATACTTCTCCATCCTCCGTTGTGTTTTGAATTAATGAACACCATTGTTCTGCATCTTCTGTGAGCTGATAAACTGCCATGAAAATTTATTCCCTTTAGCTACTCCCCAAAGAATGAAATATTTTCTCTAAAGAACTTATCCATTGCTCAGCTACAAATGGATCTGATGTCCCATTGAATGTTGGTGGTTTTTTCCTCATGAAGTAGTCTAACATTGATCTTCTACATTGTGGATCAGGGTGCCCTATACAGGTAAGTTTATTATTCATAACCTGAACGAGTTTTCCCAGTATGGTTATAAGAAATTCTGCACCAGTGGCATCACTAGCTCCAATTTAATTATAATGAGCAGTAGGGAAATACCAACATGGATTATGTTCATTGATAGGGTTTTTATTCCATCTATTAGGTTCTATTTCTAAATAATGGCATACATTAGATTAGTTTGTGAATCACAAAACATAATTCCAAACTAGTCAAATACCTACCATAATTTGGACAGTTTATGCATATAATCCATAATCATAGAAAATGTTTTCTTTGACAAATTAATTTAATCATAAATACTTATTAATTGTTTGTAAAGAAAATATGAATTAACCTAAGCATATCCCTAGGGAGTTTCATAACCAAGAGTGTGGCAAGGCCCATTGTCTGTACCAGGATACCCCTGATCAAGCCCGAAACTCCTTGTCAGATTTTTCACTCCTAGGTATATCTGTGCCAGATCCACCTCTACCTAATTGTATCTAGACATGGATTTATTCCTTGGAAAATATATAAAATTTCTACATTACGAAAATTTTAGGAAGTTCTTCTATATTAATCATCAAAGTCAATATTTGGGTAATGTTCTCTAATCAGATATTTTCTAAATTTAGATTCCTAGGTTTATATCAAACTTCTAATGATACCAACTATAACTCCCCAACCCTAGGTACCTAGATTGAGTGAATTATTACTTAACATTGGCATGATCACATGAGATCATGTCTCGAAAGGCCGATTTGTTTAGTAGACTTGGAAGTACTAGATACATACATAAGTTTTACATTACATCATGAAATAAAAAAAACAAAAACATTGTGTACCCTGTGAAAACACTCATATCCTTTGGCCTATACCTGCAGGTTAATCATAATATACATCTTCACATACTTGAAAAAAAACATAATAAAAGGGTGAGCTTAGATGCTCAGAATGGATTACAATATAGAAGAAACTAACATAAATAATCATAATCATTTAAGGAAATGTATAAGACTAAAATACAAGACATTTAAACATAAATGTCTTCATAATATAGAAAAGATAAATCATATAATTCAACTTACTTATTCAGAAGGATATTCTACTTGTCTAATAATCACATGTAATATAAATAGCTAATTTCATAATGATGGAATGCATAATATCAGACATCATCACAACATAGTCAAGGCCTCATTAAAAGACTAAAAATAAGATTTTTCCAAGGCCTTATACCAAGACACTAGTTTGTCTAATCAGTCCTGCCGATGCATTGATGATCTATAGCAGAATCCACCAATCACATACTATGTCCAATGCAATCCTCATATGAAAAGCTTGATACATAACATAAACATTCATATTAAAATTAGCATATGAAATTTTAATACATTAACCATAAACCATGAATGGTATAAAAATAAAACATCGACAGTCAAACATATCACAAAACATTCAATACAATATAGAAGATTGTATCATAATAAATCGACTTCAAACAAATGTAAAATCCATCAAAGGAGGATGACATAGATGAAGAAAAAAAAATTTGAGAGAATTATATATTTCTATATTAAAATCATTTTAAAGTCACATAATTATAAAAGGAAACATTTATTTTCAAAATATTCTTATAATATTGCAAGGGAAGCTTCAAAAGTGTTATAACAGTGGAAAATAGTCGCCCCTGTTGTATAAGTTAAAAAAAATTACCTTAATTTTTTGGAAAGGTCATAAAGTACCTTGTTTGTAAAATGACGGAATGATTACTTTCAAAACATTTTATATAAAGTAAAACAAGGATATAAATGACTTTAACCCATAGTATAGGAATATTAAAAATGTTTCGAAATACATTTTTAAGAAACACAAATGAGTATGATAAAGAATTCCCAGTAGATTCCTACATATAAACAATCTCAGATAATAAAGAGATTGTAAAATTAATGATTACCTTGTACTTTTCCATAGTATAAGGTACATTAAACTCCTGTATAATAGTTAAATAATTGTTATTAAATTATAAAATAACCACATACATAAATATGATATCATATATGATCTTATAATATTGTTTTGTTAAAAATATTTTAGTAGTATCATTGTTTCATGTGTTAAATGATTCGTTTTCCTTTATTTGTTTTGTTACGTGAGTCATTCTTGTTATGGATAGGATGTATTGGATTCAAATCCATAATAATATTAAATTCTTAACCATTATTTTAAATCATATAATGAATATTATTTTTTAATGGTTATGATGAGGAATTAATCTCATCACGTCGGTGGAGATGGTAATCCGTATGTACGCATGAGCGAAAATATCATTCTATTAATGGATAAATCATATGTAATTGGATGGTATATTACATATACATAATAATTAACATGTTATATTAATTATTTACATCAATTATACTCATTATTATACCCATCAAAATTATGAAGTGTTGAATAACAAACTACACCACGACGTGGAGACGGTAAGCCATACGTACGCACTTATGGTGACTTTTTTTCATTCATATAACGGATAGAATAATGAATTTGGTTGTACCATATTTATAATAACATCACAATATGTATAAGGTACTGGATTTATTACTTTTTTATGGAAACAACAAAGAAATAATAAGTGGACAAAGAAAAGAACTTTGAAAGAGGTGATGAAATTATTATGTCTTCTTCAGGTGATTCTTTTTTATTTGATCAAAAGGGATCCATAGGTTGGTTTTATGATCAATGTAAGAAATATAGGTTTAATTTAGGAGAGTTGGGAGAGTATTTTATCATGATTTGGCCAAGACAAATGGCTTTGGTGGTGTGATTTTGAGAGAAGGGGAAGTACCCTATTATAAGAGAGGTGAGGGTCACATTAGGGAAAACATGAAATATTAATTTATTATAAAATATTTTTTGGTTTATATTGTCTCCAAATGGATTTATTTCGAGTATAAGGTGGTGATTAGTCTAAATTATCTCAAATAATGTGTTTTAGAGAATTCTAGGTCACCATATTATCCTTATGTTTTAGATTTAACTCTTAGTTATATAGTTTAACTCTTACTATGTCTTCTTGTATTTTTATATTAAGTGGTAAATAAGAATATAAAAAAATTATAAGAGAACCTAAAGTGGTTAATTAATAAAATATCTATTATTATATAAGTCCTTTGGAGTAACCTTTGATTTTTACGAATAATATATCATTTAATAATATAGTATTTTTGTTAAAAACTCATTTCAATTTCAACAGTATTTAGTATTTTTTTTTGAAAGTAAAAAAAACATGATTAATTCTAAAAAAATACATTAAATCAATCCTAACATGTCATATTAACACATAAAATTATTTAAATTCAGCAAAAGTCACAATTTACATTTATTTCAATATTTATAAAATATATTATTTTAATATTTCATTAATTAGGTAATTACTGCATCATCATTGTGTCATAAATAAATTTAATTATTTAATGATAAAAAATTATAAATAAAATTCCATTATTTATGAAATAATTTTAAATTTATAATGAATATTTATAGTCAAATTTATCTTATGTATAACACCACATTAAAAAAATTAGTTATTAAAATTTGAATTTATCACTTTTAACTCTTATGTATATAAAATAATAATAAATGTTTTAATCTAATAAAATTGTATAAAATAGGATAATATTTAATTCCTAATGTTTATTGGTGTCGAAATACACTTATCCAATAGAATTTGGACATGTGTTAGGGTAGTTATAGTATCATTTTACCTTTAATTACGCTATTTATTTTTAATCGTGGTAAATAAAATTCCAAAGTTGGTATTCACAAAAAACTATTTTTATCCTATTGAACCTAATTTAACATAATAATATCAAACATGTCTCTCGTATTTTTGATATTCAATTCACAAAAGTGGTATAATTATATTTTATGCCAATTTGCAAATGTGCCTAGAAGGTTGGTAAAAGACGTTAAATAGTTCAATAAAATTTGTATATCTAATATTATTATAAAGTGACTCAAATTAATAACATTGGACTTATGTGGTAATTATGTATCAATTTTTACTTAAAATAGATTTAAATAAAATACATAATAATTTGAATAAAAAGTCGATTTTAAACAAAAACACATTATTTTTCACTATTCCTTAAAAATTGAATGTTTTCGAAAATATACAACAAAATTTCCCTAAACTAATTTTGGTATAATGAATCCAAAAATGAAGTCCATTTTGAAGAAAAAAATTTATAAAATATGAAAAAGTGGGTATTACTATTCATAATGGCTAGTTTGATTGGTTGTGGTGTGCTATAACTCAAAGTTCCATACATCGCAGGTTGTTGTATTATTCGAAGAGAAGTGTACCATGGAAGCTTGAGGTGTTATATTACACCAATTGAAAATATAATTTAAATATAAAAAAATTATATTAAAACATAGTTTTCAATTAAAATTCATTACTATTGATTGTTAATGAAAAAATAAATCTTCTTAAAAAATAAAAAATATTCCCCCAAAGATAATTTTTATGTTCTTACTAAAAATATTTTTTTTTTCATTAAAAATTTATAAAATTTTCAAAAGTAAATTTTAAAAATAGTATGACATTTTTTGGTAATAAAAATTCCATTTATAATAATTTAACTTTTTATTCCAAAAATTTTATTTGTTCTTTTTTAAGCCAATCAAAATTATTTTTTGACCATAAAAACATTTTATTGAAATTATAATATATAAATTTCATTCATATCTCTCATTATTAGTGATTAAATTAATATATTGATATAAAACCACTTTTCGGTTATAATAATAGTTCTTTTTTATAAAATTGCCTTCATTATATTAAATTGGTTTTTATTTTCTTGTATAATTTATTAATAACCAAATAAATAATTTTATAAACAAGTGTAAACCATATTTTTATAATTTAATTAATATTATTCTTATATTCTATTACACTTACTAGGTTATAAATATAATAATATCTTAAAATTAATATTGTATTTCGATGAAACTTGATCTTTCATGTAACAAAAGAAATCAATGGAACTCCGAATAATGTGTAACACATGGAAAACTTACTGTTGTGCATACCACAAGATAATATAATTGTTTCATATTGAGAAACATTAAAATGATGTTTCATATAATGAAAGAATAACTTGGAGTATATTGTAATTAAATCCATCAAATACATTAAATTTATTCAATGAAATGAATTACTAAAAGCATAGGCTGCTATAAGATATTTCATAGAGATATTTTTACAAAGCATTCTTCATAAAATATTTTCGTCAATAGAAATGAACTAAAATGAATGTAAAATTCATTTTATTAATGAAAAATTAAGAATAATGTGTTACAGAATATGACTCATCCATTAAAAGAATTCCTAGGTTTGCTATGGATTACATATAGAATAAGAAATAAAATATCAACCATTTATTTTAAGGGATTAAGAAAACTCTTTGAAGGGAACTAGTTTTCCATTGTCTTTCATCCGAATGATAGAATATCAGTTGATCATATGGTGATGTATGAAATCAAATGATGGACTACACCAACAAATGTATATGAGGTACCTAATTTAAATAGATAGGTAGGTTAATATCATTGATTCACTCACATTTTTTCTAATTGGAAAACCCATTAACCCTGAATACACATAAATCGGTTAAGTTCATTTGAAAAAAATAATGAGAATAATGTTTATAATAATTGAAGATTATTTTGGTAACTTCATTAATCGTGAATCTACCACTGAGAAATGATATGTTTTTGATATATAGTGATGCATAAAATAATGGACTTGGTTGAGCCCTTATAAAAAATGATAAAGTTGTTGCCAATGCATTATGGTAGTTAATGACTCATGAATTAAACTATCCAACTCATGATATTGAGTTATTAGCTATAATATTATCATGGATGATATGGAGATATTATATATATATAGTGAAAGAAATGAGATTTACACAAATAATAAGATCATAAAACAAATATTTTCACAATAAATATCTCAAAAGAGGATAAGGTTATGGGTCTATATATCAAGGATTATGATTTCTCAATATATTACCACTAAGGGAAGCTAAATAAGGTAGTAGATGCATTGATCCAGAATGATTGTGGAGTTCTATAATAAATAATTATTAATAAGGATCATAAGTTCATGGATCTAGTAAATAAGGTTATGGGTTTTATTATAGATTGGGAGAAATCACAACTCATCCAAATGATTGTGAAATTGTCTTAATTTTAATGGTTAAAATGTTCACAATCAGATTATTTTCATTTTTCAAAGAAAAATAATGTAGTGAAAGAAGGGAAATTGATAGACATCAATTTTGAAAATTATGTTCTAAAATTTGGATGGAGACTACGTGTTACATATATACGTGAGAAAAATGGAAATTTTTGGATGATTATTATAGATTTAATTTCTCTATACACCCTAGTAGCACCTATAAGTATACATATTTGATGGAACATTTTTGGTGGATAACATTACAGGGGAAATTGCAGATTTTGTACCAAGATTATTGGTTCTCTAATTGGAAAAGAATGAGAGAAATCAACCTATAAAAGTTATGAAACCTATTAAGATTCCTATATGGAAATTGGTTGACATTAATATATAGTAGTTCATTTTATTACCAAATAATCATAGATGGAATGATGCAATATGTGTTATTGTTGATCTCCTTACCATATCTACAAATTTCCTTGCTATAAGAAAACATTTACCTTTTTAGAGCCTCATATGGCTCTATATTAATGATTTATTTAGAATTTATGGAAAAACAATTTCAATTTTGTATGATTGTGATCCCCATTTTATATTAAAATTTTGTAAGAGTCTCTATAAGGCTCTTGATACAGAGATTCATTTGCGAACCACCTACCATCCTCAAACTGATGGATAGTCCAAAAAGACAATTCAAACAATAACATACATACTGAGGTCATTCTCACCTAAATATCCTGTTATGAAGGGTCAACATTTTCTTTTGTTAGAGTTTAAATATAAAAATATTTTCCATTAACGTATTCAAATGTCACTATATGAAGCAATATATTAAAAGAGATGTCGTACACCAACTTGTTAGGATAATGTTTTTGAAAGAAATTTCATAGGATCAGAGCTTGCTGAAAAGATAATGAAAATGTAAATATCTATTCAAGTTCATATTAAAGTATATCAATGTAGAAAAAAGAGTTATGAAAATAACCAGAGGATATATATTTGATTCAAGTGTGAGATCATGTTTTCCTGGAGGGATCTTCATAGAAAGGTGTCATAATGTTTGATAAGAGGAGATATGTGAGACAAAAATACATTGGAACTTCTAAAAATTTCGAAATAATTATAGATATGGGTTACTTTTTTGAAATATAAATGATCCTATTTAGAGTACATTATGTGTTCCATATATTAATGTTAAGGATAGACATCCCAAATTGAATGCATGTGCCCATCTCTATAGATATATAATTGGAACCTGATTCATCTTACTATGAAGTGCCTATCAAGATTCTTAGTACTATAGGGAAAGTGTTAAGGAAACAGATGACTTGAATAGTAATTATACATAGGATAAATAATAAAATAGAGGATGAAAATTGGAAACTATAGGATTTAATGATTAATAACCACACACAATTATTTAGTAAGTGATATTGATGAAAATTTTGAGGAAAAAATTTATATTGGAGGGATGAATGTAATAATCAAGCCTCAATTATTGTAAGGGAACATTATATTTAAGAAAAAATATAAAAAAATAAAAATTTTAAAATTCAATGACACAAGAATTTAATTTTTTTTGGATAATATTGTTTTTAATCTTACTTGGTCAATATAACTGAAGAATGATTTCTGAACCTTTCACATAGAAATAATATTTTATGAATAATTGAAAATATAGAATATATATATTTATAATTATATAAATAATAATGTATTAAAATATATGGAATTTATTATTTATTAACTTCCACATTGATTGAAATAAATATATGAAAATTCGAAAGTCAAAGGCACATTTTTAATAAAACATTTTTTTCTAAAATTTAGATTTGTTTAAAAAGTAAAAATGTCAATAAATTTTATTTAATTAAAATAATAGAAAGTGATGAAATATAAAAATAAAATTTATATATAATATATCTAAATTTAATATTTTAAATCCATATAATTATTTTTACTGATCATATTGTTATATAAGAATATATCATGCTTGAGAAATGCATTTATTCAAATATCATTTTCAACATGTTTTGTGCGATAATTTTCATAAAAAATTATACCTCTTATATTAATTGAACTTGATAAATGGATTAAAAAATTTTCATAATAAAAATTAATATTATTTAATAATTTCTACAAATTTTATGATCTGAATGAATTATACAAACAATAAAAAATTAAATGCCCCAGTTAAGGTTTTAATGAGTTTATCGAGAGTTAAACCAGAATATTAGTGTAATGTTTCCAATTAGGCGAATAAAAATATTATTTTATTGAAATATTTTGAACATATCTATCCCACCACAGAATATAAGATCATTTTTAATTAGTATTCTTTGTAATTACTTTGTCATTTTTTACTCTTTTAGGAAATTTTTATATCGTTTCCAAGAAGATTCCCTCTCCCACATAAAAAAGGGAACTCCCAACCCTCAATGTTTCACATATCTAAATAAATTTATCTCAAATAATAATTAAAAAAGTATTTCCCCAACATTATTATCCATATTCTAGAGGTTTTGGTCTTTTAAAAGTCCAATCCTTGTGTCCTAAGTAAGAGATCTAAATGATATTCTTTTAAGCGAAGGTAATTTTCTTCATGAAGCTTTTTCTTTTATTACTTTTTCTTTTATCACCTTCAATTATTTACTTATAATTAAAATATAATAACACACTTTTATTCCATATATTGATACATTTTTTTATCTCATAATATTTATCCATCTCCTTCTCCATCAAATGGAATAAAAATCAACCAGTCATGTGTATGGTGGACTACCACATCGTGAACTAATGAAATATTTTTTCTATAACAGACACACTTAGATTTTCCAAATTATGGAAATAATTAATATATATGATAATTATTAAATTATATTTTTTTATAAAAATATATATATCAATAATTTCCAAAACCTTTTACCCATTAATGAAACAATATCATTGTTCATGTCCATGCACGGTCTACCTTCTCCATAAAGTGATTTGACTCATTTTCCATGTCCAACATTCATAAATAATTATAAAAATTTATATGATGAGTATTTTTTATATTTATAACATTAAATTCATACTTTAAATGATGTAATTATATCTCATACACAAGAATAAGAATATTCATGAAAAATATGCATGAGATAAAAAAGGCAATTAACACTAGAAATAAGGGTAAAAATGAAATATTATTACCCAAAAAATGATAATAGGTTATAAAATGATAATATATGATGTTATATATACTAATATGGTTATATAAAAAATTAATAAAATGTTTAAAACCATTATCAAGAAGGTTTAATAATTTTCAACTCAAGAGAAGGGTGGGGTAATGGTTTTCATCTCAAAGCTCCATTCTTTAAAAAATATGTTCAAGTATGCACCCAATTACTTTAAAATGAATTTTATACTTCCATTTTAATATTTAACATCACTTATTATTCTTATTCTTGTTATTTTAACTTAAACTACTTGCTCTCTCTCTTTTAATTAGGGTTTTAAGAATGTTTCTTAAACTGTAAGGGATTCTGTCACAATATCAACTTTTTAGGTAGATTTTATTTTTATTTAAAACATTTTTTTGTATGGTCCAAAAAGTTCTATTTTATATTTTATATCATGAGTGAATAAGAATTAATTATATTTTATGTTACAATTCTTTTTATTTAATACAATGTAATTTTACATGAAGTTTACCAAGTGGTATGAAATTTTATATCTTAATTTATATTCATTGGCATAATTTACTTATTAATTATCTTTGAAATTATAATATTACATGTGTAAATTATTTAGATTATTTTATGTTGTATATCCTATTTTTCTTGTGTTTTTACATTTGATACATATAATAAAATCATTGATTAATCATCAATTGAATGGTATGATCTCTTTAAGGGATTTTATCTCAATTAATTCTTCATTGATACATATTTATGATTAGAAAACTAATCAAATTTATGTGGAATATATACTAACACATTGATATATTTAACATGAATAAACATTTATTCTTTGTAAGATCTCAGACATCATAGAGGTATGTATTTGATTAAATTTTGGTTAGAATCTTTTATTTTGGGTTAGTGAAATGTTTCTCAAGTGTATGAGGGGACTCGAGGGTGTTATGTTGCTTAGAGACATGAATGGAATAAAATATCGGACAAAATGTGAAAGGTTTAGGGTTATGTAAATTGTACGCCCTTCCTAGGAAAACCGTGTAGCCCTGGATAATGGACTAATGCATGGTTGGAGTACGGTTTGGTAAACTCTGTGACGTACCTAGGTAACCATGTGTCTTAAACCATGAAACTAAATTTCCCTTGGATAGTGGTTCACACACGGTATATGCACTTTTTTGGAAAACCTTCCTCCCATATAATGTTGGGAAAATTAAAAAATTGGCACCTTGAGTTTTTATGTCATAACTCAGGATTCTCTTGCATTTTATCTTTTACATTACTATGGACAATCCCAAATGACTCAAGATTATATAATGTGATTCTACTTTGATGTAAAGCTATTTGGAGCACTATTGGTTGTAAATTGAAGCACCGGTTAATCTTAATCCCTCTATTGCTTATTATTTGGGTTTAGGGTTTGAAACTTTCTCTTATCTCCATCTAAATCAATAAAACACCCTTTTCCCGGGAGATATAGGTTGAGGATTAAAAGGGTGGTTGAATCGTTAAAGAAGGATATGGTTAAGGATGAAATGTTCAATGGATTTGAGGTAGGTGGTCTACAATTTATATCCCATAGTTTCATTATAGATTTGTGCATGTTTGGATTTTTTTGGTCTCTTCTAATTGTGATTTTTACTCCTTCACTGTAGTTTGGTAAAATGGGTTTTAAAATTATAAATAAAAATCCTCATGGTCCCCATTGGATTCATCGAGGTTGATTTTTCTTATTTAGGGCTACCCATGGGGTACACCGATGTTCCTGGTCCTATGAAATAGTTAAATGGAAGGTCATTGTATGATAATATAGAGCCCTTGTTGAGTTTGTCGATGTGTTTAATGGATGTGTAAATTTAAAATTGGTAATGCGTCTAGATTTTTTAATGGAATAAAGTGTTGTTATCATGGTACATAACTAGGTTAAATTGGTTAAATGAAATTGGGACACGTGGCTTATGAATTATATTAGAAATGCATAAGAGAGTTGGTGTATATAAAATGGGGAATATTTTCATTGGTAATTCAATCTGAAATGAATGTTTTTTAAATGGTATTTCATAATGTAAAGAATTAATATGTAAAATTGGATGATAAAAGGGAGTTATAAAATGTGCTTAGTGATATATGCTTGAAAATGGGAATTTTCCTAAATTGACATATTAATGTAAATGGAAATTTTGTAGATGTGTTATAGAATAATATAAATTCCTATGTTGATTGTTATGGACTCTAATTGATATAGGTATTGATAGTTTGGGTTGTGATATAGTTTAGGTGTGGGAATGGATGAATAAGCATGTGAACATGGCTTGGGGTGTGGGATAAAGGACTAAGCCTTCTTTTTATAGGTTGAGTGGGACGAATGATCCAAATCTACCCACAATGCATGTGTTAGGGAAGGGTATAAAACTCTATTCCCCTAACATTTTCATTCCACATAGGTAGAGTCTTTGATTTGAGGATATTGTGATGCTATGGTGCGTTACTCCTCGTGAGATTGGGACTTGACTTTTTCCCTTATCCAGAATGATAAATTCCATTAACCATGTGTGAATGATATGAAATCTAAACCTATGGATTATATGTTTATGATGGAATAAGTAATTAAGAAGATGCACATAATTAATTTATCACTATGTTTAGTAATAGTTATATGAATATTATTAAGTAGTGGCCCCTGAATTGTATTTTATTTTCTTGTCATTTATTTCACACAAGCATGAGCTATATTTTTTTTAAAAGGTTGAGGTCGAAGCCTCAATTATTAGTAAAGTAAATCAAATACCTCTTTAACTAGGTAGAGGGAGACCCATTACATATCTCGGAGGCCCAGTGGTCATTTAGACCATTACATGGCCTGAAGGCCCATTTTTTTGGCCCACAGCCCATTCTGTAAATAGTACTGCTACAGTACCCCGCGCTACTATAGTACTGCACAGTACTCGCCACTACTACAGTACTCTACCGCTGCTACAGTGCCCACCGTTTCTACAGTGTCGCCACTGCTACAGTACTACTATAGTAACCTGCACCCAATGGGTTTTGAACCCCCATTTTACATGTAGATTTAAGGGGTGATTACCACTAAGAAAAACCCCAACTACCACAAGCATGAGCTATATGTTTGACTAGATATTTTGTATAAATAATTTATGGTGGATAACTGAGTTGTACTCAAACCCTGCTCGGGATCCTATTGGGTACCCAAGAAGATTTCAGGCTTCCAGGTCAGGACAAGGGAAAGATCCCAGTGCAAGAGAGTTGAATGGGGCATGGGATACGTATGGATGAGTTCCCAAACATGGAGTTATGCCCATTTCGGGAATTCCTATGCTGTATTTTTTGGGGTTTTGTTCACTTGGTAATATATCATGACATCCCATATTTACTATTGGATTTGGTTTGTACCTAATTTTGGGAAATGGTTATTTACGCATGTTTGTTGGTTATTATGTACTATTTGAACTATTCTATTTATTTTCTACTTCATATTACATAGGTTAATATGGTATACTCTCCCCATGTGAATTTTAAACCCTCGATGCTAGTCTACAACCTCTGGCATATGGGGAGGTGCACTTGAGGTCATGTGGATACCCGTCTCGACGCACTGGTTTAGTGGTTCCTAGGATTAGGAAGATACAAAGTTGTATCAGAGGAGTTATGTTATAGGACAAACTATTTGGGGGTGGTATACAAGAGGTTAGGATGGTGTCAGGGGTTGGTAATAATCTCTTGAAGGGGAGTATCTAACCCATGTTGGAGGGAAAAACCATGTCACCCATGGTGGGACTTTTTGTTCTTGTGGTGTGTTGTTACATTTGATTGTATTTCACCCATGGATGAGGCACCTATTGTGTGATGTGACAGTTTTAATGATATTTTTATTCTGGCCAAATTGGAATGAGGATATCTTTTCATGCATCATTATAGAACCTATGTATAGGAGTGACATGTATAATGGTAGGCACACACACACACACGAGATGGTTGTGTGGGACATAAATGGTAGGATGCCTCTGGTTTTCTGTCAATTGATGAAAATGATCTCTATTTAAGTGATACAAATGGGTAAACATGGATGTAAAATGTTAAATAATAATTACATAATTGTTCATGATAAGGGGAGGTAATTAAATTAAATAATAGTTGATGTATGTTGTGATATGAGAATATTTTTGAAATGGTGGAGAAGGTAAGGCTTGTGACAGTGTGAGTTAGTCCCACAATGCTAATCATGGTCCTCGGTAGGGATGGTCAAGGGTTGTTTTCAGGGTAATATAAGGTCATTTGGATAGTGTATACAAAATGTTTTTTATCTATAGTAGTGAAACTTCGGTTCTGTTTTGTGGAAGCTTTATTTTTCCTATTCTAGAGATCATGTTTGGCATTTTAGAGAAATTCATCCATAAATATGTATGCTAGTTGGGATAAAAGAGGATTTTTTCAATAATGATCCTCTAGTAGTTGAGAACTAAGATCATATCTTTCAAGATGATAGGGAAGATAATTTTCATGAGGACATAACTCATTTTATGTAGATGATGGAACGAGGCCCAGGGTGGGTTGCACCATGTATGCTTAAGATGACTATTGAGTTTCAACTGCATCACCTTAAGACTTTTACGAGAGAGGTTGGAACATAGGAAAAGGAGTTATGTATAGAGTCTATCTAGAAGATTTTGGATCTCCTGGAGACTCATTTTTAAAAAAATATTGTTAGCGGCCTATATGTTGTGGGGCCAGGAAAAGTGTTGGTGGGATGTTTTGGTTCAGACATAGTCTGTTGAATGAATTGTGGGGAAGCATGAAGGAAAATTTTCAAGAACATTAAGTCCTATAAATTTGATGATAAATAAGTATGTGAGTTTTTTGAGTTTGAATAAAGGGATTGATACATCAAGGGGGCTTGAAGCAGCGATGGCGGAAACCTAATGGGGACGATGGAGTTCCCCCCTACGTTGTGAGTCGGTGGGAGGGGAAATGATCTGCGGCTTCCTTGTAATGGCTAGAGATGAGACTTATACCCGTTCACCGATCCTGAATCGATTCTGAGGTTTCTAGAGATTAACCTAGGCTCAAAGGTCCCTAGTATTCGGGATGGAGATCCCATGATCCCACTATCAGTTTTGGAGTTTACGAAGGTGGAGAGCCTTCTGAATCTAACTTTTGTGGAACGATTCAGGAACAAATGGCCTTCGGTGGATGACTTTGACAGGTTCGTCTTTGAAAAGTGGGGTCTTTAAGAACAAGCAGTTTTCAGTCTGTTAGATAAAAGACATTTAATGGTGTGCTGTTCTTTGTCAGATGATTTTGTCTGTGCTCTGTCATGCGCTCCCAGGAAGTGTGGTGGTTGCGGCTTCTACCTGTTTCACTGGAGCTACGATCTATAATTGAATCGTGATTCCCCTTCAATTCTGGTCTGGGTAAGTCTTCCGAAATTACCTCTACCTTTTCAAAATCCTACGATTTTACGTATTCTTGGAAATTTAGTGGGTCGGTTTCTCTGTTTTGATATGCGTACTTCTTATATGTTCTATATGATAAACCCACGGATGTGTGTGGATGTTGATGTGTCGAGGCCACCAGTCGTGTCTGTGTGGATTGAAGCTGGCGAGGAGGTACGATATATGCAACCAGTGGTTTTTGACCATTGGGTGGAGTTCAGTTCATCTTACCATAGACTGGGTCACTCTGACGCCAACTGCAGATGAGATGCTCACCAGGGGAAGGTTCCAGTGTAGGGAAATAATGGAGAGAATGTTAATCAGGTGATCCTTTTGGCAAGAAAAGCGGTGCAGTTTAAACCAGCGATAAAACAGTTCGAGGAACCCTTTGTGTCAGGATTTTCTGATCGAATGAAGGAGAATTTGAGGGTACAGGATACTGGTAAATCAATGGAACAATGGTCTGATGATACACCTTATTGACCGCACCAATCTGAAGTAGGGTGCCTCTCTGGGAAGGAGGTGGTGGCCAGGATGGAAGGGCTGGTGATTGAATACCAAATCAATTCAATTCAGATTTCTGGAACTTCGGGGGTCATCAAACTTCCAGTAGGAAAGGGATCAGACTAGGGTGGGGTTCAGACCAACAATTCTTTTGAGTGTTGGAACAGTGATAAAACTACACAAGAAATTCACTATGATCTGTATGAGTGAACAATAGAGGGTGTGGAGTATGAGGTGGATTCTAGAGTATCTAAGTTCCATGAGGAGGGTAGTATCCCTAAGAAGAAGAAGGGTAAACGCAACAAGGATTACTCAAATTTACAAGAACTGATGGAAACACATTCAGGTATAAAATCTAAACCCTGTGTGAATGAAATATCATCTGCTTCCATGGTTGATGTATAGGAAAAGTCTTAAGTTTCGGTTCAAGGAATTAGAAACGACATGATTCTTGTGAGTGGTAAATATACTGAAAATTGTACAGAAATAGAAAAGGACTCTAACGAACCTATCCTCCACTCGGAGGAGGAAATGGTGGAATAATTCCTTTATGTCAACATCCCATAGAAAGAGGCTGAGATGATTGGAATACACATTCAAGTTGAGGTAAACAGCGAGCAATCTAATTTGATTGACAAACAAGATATGATCTGGATGAGAGGCTTCAATGATGGGAAAATCAACAAAGAAGAGTATATTCGAACCTGGGAGAAAATGTCATCTCATTTTGAAGTTGTTATCTGCAAAGACCCTAATTCTAAGGTATGGATTATGAGCTGGAAACTTTATAAAGATGAAAGGCTTTTCTTTGATGTCTTTGCCTTCTCCTATGAGGGTTCACCTCCGGATTGATTGGGACCGGTTTCTCACTTTTCCTTAAAAGTGACTTTATTAATAAAAATTTAATTTTCTTTCAGTAAAAAGGGGTTGAGTCAGTAATGTATTATTCTATTCATTTCATTGAATTTATTTTTTTCATTCCAATAATCTCTAGGGATGAGTTGACTATGTAAAACACTTCCAGGATAGGATTAGGCCCAAGACCGGGTCTGAGGTGAATATCATCAATCTGAAGAGGTTTATAGAGTTAATGTACCAGGCTCTTATCTCAAAATGGATTCTGAAGGGAGATTCCAATGGTGGATAGGTGGTTCAAGAAGGGTGGACATATGGTACATCTTTCAAGCGCATGAAGAATTTTCTAGTAAATTCCAATAGTGAATAAGTGCACAGAGTTTTTAGAAGAGAGGTCCAGTTCCTCAGGGTGGTGATTATGAATTTTGTTACCAGTGTGGTAGGTCGGGGAACATACATGGTTTGTTCCCCTATTCACCAGTTGAGTTCCAATCAGGTGGTAGTTTGGGACATATAAAGTGGTTCGATAAGAAACATTAGAAGATATGGAAAAATGGAGGACATATGAATATGAGGAGTGTGGGCAGGGGGTTGGTCACCTTGTATCAGCAAGGTAGTTTGGGATCTATAGGTCATACCAATAAAGTTGGTGGGCATTGAACTTCAGAGTGAGATCATCCATAACAGTTGGGTAGTGTCGTGTAGGGTACTCAATCTAGAACCCAGGGTATAAATAAATGTTATCTTCATGCAGTTCAACCTACATCTATATGTGGTGAGGAAGGATAATCTACCATTTGAGGTATGATTCTTGTAGCTTCCTCACATTGTAGTGTTTTATTTGACACAAGTGCTATGCATTATTTAATTTATTCAAAATTCATAGTTGTGTTGGGCCTAACCATTGAAAGTTCATTTGGGGTTATTTAAAATGATACCCTATTAGGTGTGCGAGTTGAGAATATATGTCATTGTAAAGGATGTTCATTGGATGTTGGTGTATATAATTTTCCATGGAATCTATTTGTCATTGAGATGACAGTTTTTTACATGATTTTGTATATGGACTAGTTTGTGCTATTTCAATCCCATATTGATTGTTACTGATGTCAGGTAATGTTTTCATCTCTCGATGGGGACATTTATTACCTTCATGGCGAATGGAATGTTTGAGCAGGTCATCCATGCCAACTTTCCTGTAGTTGGGAGAACAGACAACCAATGTGTCTTTCGTTACTCTAGATGAAGGAGGAAGGGAGAAACCAGTTTTTCCTCTTATAGTGGATCAATTCTAGGATGTGTTTCTTGAATACTTCTTAGGGATACCGCCTAAGATGGATGTTGATCTACGATTGAGTTTCAACCTGGGGAAAAACTAGTTTCTATTACTCCATGTTGAATGGTGATGAAAAAATTCCAGGAAATTAAGTTTTATCTAAAAGAGTTAGAGTGAAAGGGTTTCATCCTTCCCAGTATGTCACAATGGGGATCTCCTATGCTATTATGAAAGACGGAAGATGGATCATTGTGGTTAGTTTCTGACATTATAAAGTTTAATTAGATTATTATTAGTGACCTATATCAACTTACCAAAATCAATGACCTATTTGACCAACTAAGGGGTGTATTAATGTTATCCAAGAACAATTTGAGATCAAGATACCATTAGTTGTGATTGAGACCTTCTGAAATTACATGAAAAACTTTTCAGAGTAGTTTTGGGTTTTATGAGTTTGTGGTGATGTCTTTTGGGTTAAAAAACACACCTTCCTTGTTCATGTAATTAATGAACTAGATATTTCAACCTTACTGGGATCTATTCATGGTTTTCTTTGTTTATGAAATCCTGGAGAACTCAGGAACTATTGAAAATCATGCCAAACATCATGTCAACTTCTTGAGTACACTAAGAGAGAAGATACATTATGTCGTGCTATCAAACTGTTAGTTATGGATAGTTAATGTTCATTTCGTGGGTCATATCATATCCATGGTAGATGTTCCAGTGGATCCATAAATATTGCAGGATGTATTGTATTCTGAGCATCCCAAGATTTTTTATGATTTTTGAAGTTTCATGGGTTTGGGATGTTTTTACTAAAGGTTCATTATGGATTTATACAATTTTGAACCACCAATATTAATCTTAACAAAGAAGGTATTTAAGTTTGATTGGTTGGAGGTATGTGATAATTCATTTCCAAATTAAAGAAGTGGATGGCTATGACACTGATTATGATCTTATGCAACCCAGGTAAGAGGTAAACCTTATTCTGTGAAGCGTCCAGTTTAGGACATGCAGAAGTGTTGATAATGATGATCTAGATTTAACCTATTGGTCAAGATAACTAAGGAATCATGAAAGAAATTACACTACTCATGATCATGATATAACTATTGTGGTTTATGACTAAATTTGTTGGAGGAATCACTTGTTGGTAGAGAGGTTCATAGTGATTACTGATCATAAAATTATTAAGAACATATTCTCTCAGTAGTATTTGATTCTTGGACAGTATTGGTGGGTTGAGTACCTATAGTCTTTTGACTTCAAGTTGGTTTACACACCAAGAAAATGGAACACCATTGTAGATGGTCTGATCCAGATTTCATAGACTCAAGTGGTCCAGGAATCCAAATCCAAGTTGAAAATGATCGATTTTTTTTGAGATACACCTGGAGGTGTAGCATAGGAATGGGGAGATGGATTTCACATCCCTAGCAGTTGTGTCCACACTTATGAGTCAGGTCATGGAGAGTTACAATGAGGATCTATAGTTTTTGGACATGAAGGAATGTCTTTAAGGCAGGGAGTCCCCTATTAGTATGGATATTCTTGATAAAGCAATTATTAGTGTTTGTGGTTCTTGGTCATACTAGTGTGTATGTGGGATGAATTTATGTGAAATTTACATGCATTAGAGTGCTTACTGAATCCAATTTTGAACAAGATATATCATGATCTTCATAGGTAGTATGAGTGGATGAGACTGAAGAAAGAGGTCATGGGTGATGTGGAATGATGCCTTACCTATTAATAGTTGACAGATATGAATTAGCTCCCATTTGGTTTGTTACAACATTTTCCCATTTCATAATTGAAATGGGATGATGTAATGATGAATTTTTTAGTGGGTCTTCGAAGGAAAACTCAAGAATAATGATAAAATTTGAGAAGTTTTATATCAATTAACAAAGGTGGCCTATTTTTGACAATCCCAGAGACTCACATAGTTGATCATTTGGGTGAGTTATATATTTGATAGATTGTAAGATTACATATTGTGATAAGAACAATAGTTTCATATAGGGAACTATGATTCATGACAAGCATCTAGTAGGGGTTAAAGTAGGTGCTTGGTACCCATGTATTTTTGAGTGCAGCATATCACCCACAGATAGATGGGCTGTCAGAGTGGAATATTAAAGATCTAAAAGAAATGGTGAGATCTTCAATCTAGGATTTGTGTGATTCATGGGAAAAGAATTTATTAGGTGTTGAGTTTTCCTACAACAATAGTTTTAATGATATTATTTATATGAAACTTTACGAGGTTCTCTATGGGTGACCGTTTAGATATTTTTTGTGTTGGTTAAAAAAATGAGAGTTTCAACTGGTAGGACTGAGTCACATGCTAGAGACATCAAAAAAGGTTTAATTGATTTAGAAGCATATGGAAATGTCTCATATTATGAATATATCATATATAGATCGACATCATAGGACACTTGAGTTTATGGTGGGTGATAGTGTGTTTCATCATGTGTCACTAAGCTTTGGTCACTGTCAAATTTGTAAAGAGGGAAAGTTGGAACCTAGGTATGTGGGACCTTTTGAAATCATGGATAGGATCAGACAGGTGGCTTACTAACTGGATCTTCCAAAGTTCTATAGTGGAATTATTGATGTTTTTCATGTATCGTAACTCTGATATAATCACCATAATCCATCTCATTTGGTAAATGTTGAAGATGTTGAGCTTGATACTAATGCGTACATTGAGGGGAATCTGGTCTGTATTGTGGATAGTAGTGAGAATGTCATGCGGGGTAAGGTTGTCCCCTTGGTGTGAGTTCTGTACCAGCATGGGAATATTTAGGAAGAAACCAGGGAGTGAGACTTGGATGTGGGATCCCAGTGGCCCAATTTTGTTTTAGCAGAAAAATAGTACTTCCTAGAAGAGCGTATTGAGGACGATCCATCATGAGGTGGAGATGTTGATATCTATCAAGCATTATGGAGCTACACATTTTTTAAAATTCTGGTTCCAATCTCTTTTTTCCAGTTAATGAAATGTTTCATGGGATTATGAGTGGACTTGGGGATGTTCTGGGGATTAGGGACTGAAAAGGAAGGAGAATAGGGCTAAAAAATGCAAGGGACACGGTTGGCACACAGTTTAGTAAACAGTGCAACCTTCCAAGGAAAACTAGATAGCCATGGGCAATGTCTTAACACACATTAAGATAATATTTTGTAAAACTATGTTACCTACCAAGGTAACCATGTGACCCAACATCCCTTGGATAGTGGCTCATGCATGGTTTTCACTAGAATTGGAAAAACAGGTGGGTAAACTGTGCGACCCAATAAAGTTCGGAAAAATCACAAAAATTCAACCACATTTTTTTATGCTCTAACTCAGGATTCTCCTCCATTTCACCTTTCAAGCCCTAGTGAGAAACCAAAATGACCCATGATTCTAATAGCTGATTCTTCTTTGATCTTTGTCTATTTAGAGAACCGTCAGTTAAAGATCGAAGCTTTGAATAAGTCTAATCCCTCTCTTTCTTCTCATTTGGGCTTAGGGTTTTCATCTTTCCCTTATCCCAATAAAAAGCTATGATACCCCCTTTTATAGTCATATCTAGGTTGAGGCTTAAAATTGGTAGTAGTTTTTAGATCTAAGGTTACAATTAAGGATGTGAACTTCAATGGTTTCGAGGTAGGTGGCCTATAAGTTATATCCCATAGTTTTGTTGTATATTTTTGCCTATTTGGATTTATTCTTGGCCACCTCTTATTAATAATTTGATTATTTCTACAAGATTTGGTAAAATGGGTGTCCAAATGATGAATTTAAACCCTAATGGTCCCCATGGTGTGCATCATGGATTATTTGACCTATTTAAGGCCACCTATGGGGTGCACTGATATTACCGAACCATGGAATTATTTATGTAAATGCAAGTTCATTGTGTGATAATGTAGAGAACTTGTTGAGTATGTTGATTTATTTACTGGAAGTGAAAATAGAATATTTTTAATGTGTTTAGATTTGGTAATGTAATAAAGGGTTTTTGGAATGGTATAGAAATGGTTAAAATTTATTATATGAGATTGAGAAATGTGGGGTATGAATTATATGAGAAATTCCTAAGAGAGTTGGCGTTATTAAATGATGAATATGTTCATTGGTAATGGTATGTGAAATGAAAATGTGTAAAATGGTATTTTATAAGGGTATTAATGAATATTTGAAATGGGATGTTAAAAGGGAGTGGTTGAATTTGATTAGTGAGATAAAAATGATAATGGGAATTCAGATAAATGAACTAGGTAATGTAAATGGAAATTGTGTTAATGGGTTATGGAATAATATTAATTCCCATGTCGATTATTATAGACTATGATTGTTATATGTAACAATTGTTCTTGTTTTGATATGGTTTATGTGTGGTGAATGGATGAATAAACATGTGAACATGTCTTGAGGTGTGGGAAAAAGGACTGAGGCTCCTCCCACAAGCCGAGTTAGATTGATGTTCTGACTCCACCTATAATGACTAGGTTAGGGAAGGAGATAGAGCTCTATTTCCCTTAGAGCTTCCTTCCACCCAAACAGAGTGTTCGAGGTGAAGATATTGTGATGTCATGGTTTTTTATCCCTAGTGAGATAGAGAATAGAATTATAATCTTATGCAAAAAAGATAAATTCAATTAACCTTGTGCGAATTATGTGAATGCCTTACCCATAAATTACATGTTGACCATGCACTAATAAATAAGAAGATGTACACAATGAATTTTCACTATGGTTATTAATAGTTAGGTAATGATTGTTAACTAGTGGCCCCCAAATTATCTCTTGTTTTCTTGTCATTTATTTCATACATGAATGCACCATATGTTAGACTAGATATCTTGTAGACATCATTGGTGGTGGTATACTAAGTTGTACTCACACCTTTATCAAGTCCTTGTTGGGTACATGAAAAGACATCATGATTGAAGGTTAGGACAAGGGAAATAGTTTTGTTTTAGGGAGTTGAGTGGGGAATGTGACCTTCATGGATGAGGTTCAAGATTTGGAGTCATGAACTTTTTGGGGAGTCATTTATTGTCTTATATTGGGATTTTTTCATGTGATACAGTAACATGACATGACGTATTTACCATTGGTTGTGGTTTGTAACTAGTTTTGGAAATGGTTATTTATGCATGTCATTAGTTATTATATGTTTTTAACCATATTCTAATTATTTTCTACTATGTATTACTTTGTTAAAGAGGGTAGAGTATCCCCACGTGACTTTTAGACCCTCGCAGGTAGTCGGCAACCTCTAGCGTATAAGGAGCCGTGCTTGAGGTCATGTAGTGGCCAGAATTGGGGCATTGGTTTAGTGGATCCTAGGCTAGGGATGTTACATTTGTTATGAATAATGTTTCAATTCAAGTATATTCTTTTAGGGGTTACAATTTAAATGTTTCAAAGTATGTAAGAATGTATTTTTCAATATCAATTTCTTTTGGAATTTCATATATTTTTTAATAATTTAACCAAATAAATTATACTTAATAATATCCCATAATTTAAATATCTATATTATTTATCTTGGATATTGTTATTACATAAACATTATATCATTTTTACATATGGTTTTGACCATGTAACTTATCAGATTAATTTGGATTTTTTGATAATTCTATATTCAATTCTCAATATAGATATTTGTGGATAAGGGATATTGTTCATGAATTAAATTGATCATTAGTTATATAAGGACTAAATTGGTCATGAATTTATGGGTGGGGAATAGAATCATATACCCCCCTGATGCATCAACATGTCTCATGAGATTAATTAGTTCGTAAAATTAAATAGGTTTTTACGAATAGTTTTAAAATGTATTTGAATAAGGTATTAATGGAATATAAATCAAGATTTCTAAGATCATGAGATCCAATATTAAGAATTTAATTTATTTAGAAATTAGTTATTAATTGAAATGATATTATTTAATTGATATTTTCCATGGATGTATTTTTTTCTCATGTAATTTATTAAATGGAACATGTGATCATTTAGCCATTTTTTATTAGGCCTTATCTAATCATGTTAGAAATGTTATTAATTAAATGTCATGTGTGTACAGTTATTTAATTTTCCATATTGATTATAACATATATATTAATAATAGATTCCACTATACATAACCCTTATTGAGCATTTGATCTCACCATTATTTTTCTTCATTTCTTAAGGATATGAATAAGAATTAATTGAATGATTTCAAGGATGTCAAATGTATTCCATAAATATATTTTATATTTTATCCCTAGAGTAACATGGGTACCATTTATGCATTATGAACTCAAGACTACATAACTGATCAATCCTTTGGTTTTTACCCCTTGTATCTATGCCAGTGTAATAAAGTAGCCACCAGCTCTGGGCTACTAGAGTTAGGGTTGTTACACCACATCAAAAAAATATCCCCGACATTATTGAGAAGAATAATAATACATTATATGTAGTATCACATATTTTGGATGTTGAGAATAAATGTATATCTTAATTCACATTCCAAAAACCTCACAAAACTATTAATAATGAGCAATTCCATTACGATAAAATAATTTTACTAACATTTTTCTACATATTAGTAATGTACACTCAAAAAATTCTCCACTATGCTTCCACAGTGCCACTATAATTATAAAATGTATATAATTTCATAGTTGATCCTAGGATAAACCCTAATTAGTAAACACTAAGTTGTAAAAACTTTTTACTTAATGTATAAGTAAATAGAATTTTCAAATATCACCCAAGTATGAAATTTACAATTATAGTCAAATAAAAAAATTAAGATTAATGAAATTTACAAGAAATAGATGAATTTTTTAATCTTACATAAAGAAAATAGTACATCCCCATAATAAGAATAACATTTGAGTCTTCCTAGGTATTCTGAGAATCTTTATCTCATATTATTCCATGAAATATCATTTTTTATCTCAATCTCATCCCATGGTTGCAACCACTTACAAAAAAAATTTCAAACCAAATGTAAAAATATTATCTAATGTATTTATGAAAAATTTCAATCTTGACCTCATAAAATATAATATATATTTTAGTAGTTATTTTTTCATTCTAGTACACGTAGTTAATCCAAAATTTCATTCAATTCAAGAAACCATAGAATAATGAAATCATTACATGAATATAAATGAATATTCCCTTAATTTATACCTCATATTTCTTATTATATGGTTTCATTTAGGATTCAATAAAAAGATTCATTCTCATGAATAGATTGGTTTCCCACAATATTTTAAAAAAATTGTGACTACGTGAACTATAGAAAATTAATTAAATTTATTCAAATTATCTCAACTAATACACAATTATTACTATATACAAAATCCAAAATAACACCTCAATATCAATTTATATCATCTCAGTTTACTGATAAATGATATTCCAAAGTGATCCCTATAATAGGATAGGGGATAACTATTAATGTTGATGTATCTAGTCAAATGATTATACAAATTACCACTAAATAAGACCTATGACTTGCAATCTGGAAAAACCATCCACCATAATAAACATGAATCATGAACCATACAATATAAAATATGAATATATATCAATACCAATATAATAAACTATAATTTAATATTATGAAAAAACATTATATATATACTATTAAACCAATGTAAGGAAATATAAATATAAATACCATTGAAATGATTGTGTTTCTCCGAATAAAGGATCCAAACCTCAAATACCACATCCCATATCAATCTCTAGCCTCTAAGATCACCCACATATGTACATTTTGATCTATATGGACACAATTGAGAATAATTCACATTCATGGGTGAGGAAGAAATCTATGTATTTTCATCCCAAATAGTGAGATGAATCCATGAACATCTAGTGTCTATATGTATTATCATAACAAACATCACCAACAAAAAAAATATAAACACCTAAAACATAAATTTATGATCAATTATTATCAGTATATCCACATTAAAATTTCATCTTTCTCACTAACCATTAACATTACATACATAAATATAATATATTCACAATTGTTTATATATAATAATAATATAGGCCCCCCATGGACTACTTCCTATTAGAGATACCTAAAAATCCAGGATCTCAGATACAATATCTTCTTATCTAAAACTCATGTTATCAATGAGGAGTAATAATAAAAATAATTTAGGTACCATTTTGATAAAATTAATCCCTTAGTTTTTTCTATAAAGGGGTAAGGACTGTGCTAATCTGGCCACCGATGATGACATAACTCATCAACCCCACATGTGGATGATACAAACATAATTGAAATATCATTTAAGAAATAATAATATTCTCTCACATACATTTATAATACTACCCACATTATTATTCAATATATATTATCTATCTTGACATGGTGAATAAATACCTATATAAAAATCTCATTCTAGATTCATAATTAAATATCTAATCAACCTTAACCTAGTTCTATAGATTAGGAAACGCTATTGAAAACATAGTTTTCAATAATACTAGTGTTTTGGGTGAGAAAACATAGTAAGACTACTATTAATCATCATTTTTGATCCTAATGTTATTGGTGTGAATGTGTGTAACACCTAGGTTAATAATCATATATCTTAATTCCATATATCATTAATAGCCCCTAAATTGTTATAGTGGTCAAATAAGAGTAGATAAACATATAGGTCACCAAAATATTCCCCTAGAATAGTGTTTGAGATGATTTTGTACTCATATATTGTCATTTTACTATAAATTGAATTATTTAATACCCTAATATTTTAAAACAACACCATATTTGAGTACATATATGACATAAAATACCTTTCCAAAACAAACCCTAAAATATATTTTTTTTAATATGGATGTTATTAACTAGACAATAAATTTTAGGGTATGAATAATATTAACCAAATTATAAAATATATTTAATATTTCTACTAAAAAATTATTAATTAATACTTTAGAAATAATAACTCAATTTAAAGTAAAGTTATTTTATTAGTTAGAAAAAACTTTTCTTCAAAATGATTTCTATTACTTTTAGTGAGAATTTATTACAATTAATTTATAAAAAATAAATAAATTATATTTTAAAAAATAATATCATTTTTAAATTATCATATCATAATTATCTTTAGGTGATATTTTCATATTTTTCAAAAAAGATTAATTTCCAAGGGAATAGTGAAAGATACCAATTTTTATTAAAAATATATGTTCGTTTCCAGAATTTAAAAATTGGTTTAAAAGTTAAATTAGATCTATAATATTATTGATAAGTCAATTTAGTTCATTTAAATTAATTTTATGATTGAATTTGGTAACAAAACTTTTTTATTGGTAAAGAGGTATATTCCTGAAAAACTGATTTTCATTACATTTTGTGATTTGATTATAATTTACAAAATTACAATTATAGGTATTTAAATTGATAAAATGGATTCTATATTTGAAATAATATTGTTAAAATTTGTTAAATTGGACCTTTTTATTTCTTTCTGATATGAATTGTAAACATGGTAAAACTTATCAACTCAGTAAAAGGAAAATCATGTTAATCGAGGTCAAAACTAAGTGATAAGGTCATAATATTTCACATTAATATGTATTTAATGAATTTAATTCAATAATTATCATTCTAGGATCTAAATTTGTATTTTTAATGTAAACTTGTCCATGAGAAAGACCCATATATATATATATATATATTTAAATCAATGAAAGTTACAAAATGTCACTTTTTTAGTTTTAAATATATATTATGTGTAAGTTATGAATTAATCTAAATGTGAATTTTTATCAAATTGAAATTATCGTCATGATGATAATTTATGTATAATTTTAATTAATTATATAATCACATTAATTTTTTTTAAGATAATATCATATTTATTTTATTAACATAAAACTAACGTATGTGATATTTAAATATTAAAATTTATATAATTTGAGTGATTTATAGTGTTAAACATTTTTTTAGATTAATATGACACATTTTCCTATGTAAATGAACAATATTATAAATCGAACTATATATTGATGTATTTGATGTTAAATTAAATGAATTTTATTAAAAATAAAATTAATGATAATTTATCAAAAAAATATTATATTAAATTATTTAAATATCATTACAGTATTAAAACATAAAAATGGGTAATATTTGGTATAAAATTATAATATTGTCTAATTATGTGTCAATAATTAACTTATATGAAAAATTATAATCCTTTAATAGTGAAAATTGTGTTACCACTATTTATGTTAAAATAGGTTAACTAATGCTTTAATGAAAATGAAAGAGTTTAAGAAACCACAAAACTTGTCTAATTTTTATTATTATATTTAAACCAAATAATACCCTATGTTTGAATAACTATCCATTTGGATGGATTTTTTCAAGAAAATTATGTTTATCACAATCAGGATAAATACCATAAGTGGGGTTGAGTCAGTGTATGAAATATTAAAATAACTGCACCTTTGGATATTGTCTCATTGAAAAACAAAACACTCAAATCTCTTATTCCCCTAAAAATGTATGATTAGAATATACATATTTCACAAGACACATCAATTTTAATTTTTTCACCTTTATTGGGATATGTCTATGGAGGATACAACAATGATGTTCTCATTGAAAAATCCACTAAATATCAATATCAAATTACAAGGTTTTGGTAATATTACTTCTATGCGGAGGCACACAACTTTTTCAAGGTTTTGGTACAACACCCCACATCCCATGGATCACTCACTATTTCTCCTTCTATGAATCAATTATAGTGAAATGTATAACAATATTCCTCTTCCTTTGATGACTTCCCCAGAAGGGATCCACACATAATTTATGGACTTGTATTTTCCTTCATTTTCATGAATGAAAAAAATTTTAGTTATAGATATATACCCTATTGAAGTCCTATTTTCACTCATAGATGAAATAAAAGTTTCGGTATACTATTAGATTTCAAAAATTACATTTGAGAACTGTTTTAGTGCCTTTGTAATCATCCTTTAATCCTCTATGAACTTCCTTGTTTCCTCCACGAACTATCATGCACAGTATGTCTTGAGTACTTCACAGGACACCTTTTCTTTCGTGTCCCACCTCAGCTTCCGTATTCCACCTCTCCATCTGTAGACCGCCTCTTTTTCCACAAACCGTCTCTTCTTTTATGAACCCTTATCCTTTGCGAGGTAAAGATCCCACAAAACCCATTCACAAAATTTTTTGTTGACCTAATTTTCCTCTCAGGGAATCGTCACTCACTACCTCTTAACCTTCATGGAATCTTCACTTAGGAAATAATTCTGACTTCACTAAATTCGTACACAAACTATGATATTTTCTAATTGTATTCTCTCTAGATATTGATATGATTAGGGGTCATTATATAAGAAGATATATCTGAAAACCCCAGTAATATGATTAATCCAAAAACTTTGATGTGGTACAACCTTCACCACATACTATGTAATGTGGCCTACATAGCATATATTTTTATTTATGAGGGCTAATGTATTCAGTGAATGAAAACCATTTTTGGATCTTCTAATTACCTCATAAGTCTATAAACATGGTGCTTCCCATGAAATTTAAGAAATCCACAAACATTAATCATTCATATAAATTTATTTTTCTATGTAGTCTTCATACCACACTTCTCCGTCCACATAATGCTGCTATCCTTTACTGAATTTCCTGCTTCATTCTACATGAATAACTATTTAGTCAGTTAATTGTGTTTCACGATCCGTAAACCATGAAATCATTTATGGAAAAACATACATTCCCAAAAAGCAACTTTGACAACACCAACCATAATGTTTCATGGTTGTCTGGCTATTTCAACAAACCCAAACACCCCAAATCCACTGAAACGATGCTTTGTGGTATTTCCCAAAACAATATCACCATTTTGGTTTGTTGGAAACTCTACACAATTAAATACATCGTTGAATTTTTTTCTATCCTAAACTATCATTATCTTCTTAATATTAAAATAACAATCAAATATATACCCAATAGACACTCTAATACCACATGATGCATGATTAACGTGATAATTAAGAGTATAATGAAAGGTTCATTGATGAATCACTTCATTCCAAAACCACTAAATAGATTTCATCACAAACCACATCTGTGAGGATATATAATCTTCAATTGATCACCTTTAGCATCATCATATTTAAAAACCCCAATGTCATTTATCCCCCAATCATCTTCTCGCCATGTTTGGATTAAGACATTTTATCCCATTGTTAGCTACAATTTATACCCTTTTTCAATGGACTAGAATGTAAGATAGTTGTTTCCAATAATAGGGAAAATAAAAAAGATCATAATATTTGGGAAAAAACATACCTCAGGGATAGGGGTCCCACATCCAAAATTTTTTAAGTGTGAGAAGTCGACGGAACTCCCAAATCTTGTTGATTCTTTTCAAGTGCTTCTTTGGATAAGCCATTTGTTAGAATGTCTGCATCCTATAGTATTGTAGGAATATAATCCAATATCCTAAGGCCATGATCCACCTTCTCACTAAAAAAATTATACATTATTTCATTGTTTATTTTCCTTGAGTGATTGATATGATTTTTAAAAAAAATTATAGGACTTGAATTATCACAATGTACTATGATCAGAGACTTCACTTCAACTCCCATATCATCATGCCGCATCGTCATCCATAATAACTCAATTCACACTTGATTATCCGCAATATATTCATCTTCTACAGTGCTCAGTAAAATTCAATATTATTTCTTACTTATCTAATTAATACACAATCCTACAATATATAATGAACCAATTGATGCTGATTTTCTATCATCTGCTAAACCATCCCCATATTCACATGTATTACCCAATAACTCTTTGTTATATTTGTGATTATACATCATACCAAAATCTACCATACCATGGATATAATGAAAATTTATTTTAATGTAATAAAGTGGGTTCCATTGGGATTTCATTGATACAGTGCTTCTTAGAATGTGGAAAAAACAATATCAGGTCATTTCATTGTCAAATACAATATAATGTCAATGATTTACTCATATTCTATGACACTAACTAAATTTACTTCATCATCTCATGAATGTTTCATCTGTGTAGCTACCAGAGTAATCATGTCATTAGAATTATGTAAGGTACTAGTACAGGCAGTATAATCTGGTGGGCTAAGAATTTTTTTTCTTCGAATCACCGGAGCGACGTTATGACATCGACTCCGGTGTGCTATCCCAGTACGGTCTGAGGACCACGCATGGATTTGACAGAGCCCAAAATATAAATCAAATGAGTACCTTGTTTGGATCTGACATGCGCACGTGTGTTGCAGGTTTCTAGTGACCGTCACTCGAAGACTCTGATTTTTAAGTCCTCTAGATCATCCACACACGCATTTTGAATCTTCACATGCATCGTTTGTTGGAATATGGGTGCTAGTGCTGCAGTCCCACGATCTCCTCGATGCAGAAGTGATCACCACAGGGCAAGGAACATTAATCCATGAATTAATTTCTTAATTTTCTTCCTTTCTTGAGAGGATCTCTCTCTAGAATCTAGGAGGAAAGAGAGGCTCTCAAAATTGATAAATGAATAATTACAAGGGGAGAGCCTCTCTCTTCATTATATAGGGGATATCTATAATACCTAGAATGGAATCCCGACCCCCGTGTAATAAATATCCTCTGTATAATTACTATAAATATTTATTTATATAAAATAAAATTATGCCGTAAATAATATTTGTAATTTTTTCACTAACAACAATATATATATTATATATATATATATCATGTGATAAATTTGTGTCTATAACTTGACTCACTTCTCTTACAAATATCAAATGAACCCTGGATACTTAAATCTGTTGAAATGATATTTAATCATTTTATTTACTAATCACTTATAAAAACATGTTATAAATAAATTTAACATATTATTCAAAGCTTGAATAATACAAGAATTTATTTATTCCTTGGTGATTCACAGAACTTGGATAGTACACGAACCATTTGATGGGACCTACCAAGTTGTATATTCCTATTCATAGAATATGGAAGATTCTCAAAGCACTATTGTGTGTGAGCCTCTAAGAACTTACCTCAATAGCAGTGACTAATATCCACCGACCAAGAGTGGGGTCTAGAAACCCATCGGGGCCCCTATAGAGATAAGGTAAAGTCAAATCAATGACTACCTTCATACGAACATGGTATGTGTAATATAATCTCATCGTCATCGATATCTTAATAAAGTAGAATGAACACTAGTGTCATCATTCATTATCTTTCTTTATTTTTTTGTTGATTTGTCTGGACGGTCTTACCTTCCACTACCATGGCCATGGATATAATGATGGTGTAACCATACTAATCAACCAAGCTTGAGATATCTCTTCCTAAACATAGAAGATACAAATCCATTCTCAATCATTCATTCAATGTCATGCCATTAATGATGTACCCAATACAATCTACCTCGCCATGAATTAATTGCCATGGTTTTTTCCTTGCATCAAATGTACATAATTAAATGGAATTCATTGATAATGATCTCATGTCTGGAGACCATGAAACATATCCATAGATAGAAATGACCAATAAAACTTGAAACATGTGGTATTCTTATTAAGCGGGTATGTCCTCATGATCTCAAATACTAGAGATCATCATGTGGGAACTTTATGGTAGGAAGTCTCAAGGATTATGATCCCCAAACACTTGATGGTCACACATCATCTATGTCCTTTCAGAAGGATGTAACTGGACCATAGGACATTTGTTTAAGATTACTATCATGGAATATCGGGGTTCTCATTATATCTTGGGATCTACTATAACCCTTTTGATACGACATGTAATATAAGGAATTTTACTTAAACAAAGTGGATGCAGATGTATCTACACTATTATGGAAATATAAACACATGTATTATAACAAAATTCATACACCAAGTTGAAATAAAAGTTAAATACAAGTTGGGTATAGGGAACCCACTTTATACACTCCCACTTGCACTAGAGCCAACTGTTATTAGGTTTCAATCTGCAAGCTCTCGCATGAGAATCATGCCTCTTCTAGGAAATGGATTTAGTCAGGGGGTTTTCCACATTTTCCCATATGGAGAATCTATTAACTATGAAATCACCTCTTTGAGTAAAATACCTCAAGAGATGAAACTTTCAACGAATATGCTTTTTCCTCCTGTGAGATATGGGCTCATTGGAAAGCACCATTGTAGCAATATTATTGCAATATACTAGAATGGGGTCTACACTACAAAAAACAACACCAATGTTGGCGATAAATATGAATACCCATACTAATTCCTTTTTCGCATCGGAAGCTGCAATATATTCGGACTCTACTGCAGAATCGGCAGCCAGATCTTGCTTCAAGCTTCTCCATCTCACTACACCGCCATTAAGGAAAAAGATATAGCCTGACTGTGATTTCAGATCATCATGATCTATCTGAGAACTAGCATCAGTGTATCCCCTTACTACTAGTTCCTCATCTCCTCCATACACCAGGAACACAGCCTTAGTACGCCTCAAGTAATTTAGGATAGTTTTAATAGTTGTCCAATGTCGCTCTCCTAGATTGGCTTGATATCTAACCACCATGCTTAAAGAAAAGGCAACATCAAACCTTGTACATAGCATGACATACATTATAGTACCCAATGCCGAGGCATATGGTATTCTACACAATCTGTCAATATCATCCTGTATTTGAGGACACATTTTATTGGAGAGATTTATACCATGTTACATAAGTAACAATTTTCTATTGGATTGTTCCATATTGTACATTTTAAGTTCCTTGTAAATATATGTACCTTGACATAGACCAACCAGAGCGTGAGATCTATCTTGATAGATCTTTATCCCTAGAATGTGGGATTCTTCACCTATGTCCTTCATGGAGAAGTATTCATTTAACTAATTCTTAACTAACTGTAAGACTTGCTCATCGTTTCCCATAATTAAAATGTCATCAACATATAACAGTAGGAAGATAATGGCATTCCCTTTAGCCTTTTTATAGACACATGGATTGCTTTCTTTTTTGACAAAATAAAAATCTCTTATGGCCTCATCAAAATGAACATTCAATGATCATGATGCCTGCTTCAACCCATAAATGGATCTCTACATCTTGCATACTTTATTGGCATTCTTTGACTTAACAAACCCTCCAAGATGAGTAATATATATGTATTCAACCAACAAACCTTATAGAAAATTATTTTTGACGTCAATTTTCCAAATTTCATAATCATGAAAGGCTACTATTGCAAGTAATATTATGATGGTTTTAAGCATTACTACTGGTGAGAAGGTTTCATCATAATCAATTCTATGACGTTTCCTGTAACCCTTTGCAAACAGTCTTTCTTTAAAGGTATTAACCTCACCATCCATGTCCAAATTCTTCTTGAATACCCATTTAATTCTTTAGGGATTTACATCATCTAGAGGGTTTACCAAAATCCAAACATTATTTCGGTACATTGACTTAATCTCATAATTCATGGCTTCTTTCTATTTAGAAGATTCTTTTCCTTCTACCACTTCCTTATAGGTTAAAGGTTCATTATCTTCAAGGAATAATGTGTCACCTAACTCAGTGATAAGAAAACCATAAGAATTTGGTTCTCTAACATCTCACGTAGACCTACACAGTATTTTTGTCTTAAGAATAACTTCTTCTTCCACTTGTTCTTGTGGATATTTTTTAATTAACAACTCCTGTGCATCTGGATAATTATCTTCATCGAAGTCAATATTGTACCAACTATTTAAAATAGAAATGTGTTCCCTTTCTAGAAATATGGTGTATCATTCCAAAATTACTTTTCTATCTAAAGGGTTATATATTTCATATCCTATAGTTTCCTTAGGATAACCTATAAAGATGCACTTGGTGATTCTGGATGGTAATTTGTCACTTGGTAAAGTCTTGACAAAGGCATTGCACCCCCATACATGTATGTGTGTCAGACTGGGTTTCATTCTATTCCATAACTAATATAGAATCCCATCTGTAGCTTTATTTGGTACTCAGTTAAGGGTATATGCTTATGTCTACAAGGCATATCCCGAAAAAAGATAATGGAAGACTTTCTTGACTCATCATTGATCTGACCATGTCAAGAAATTTCCTATTCCTCCTTTCACTAAAACCATTCTATTGTGGTGTATAAGGAGGAGTGAGTTGGGATACTATCCCACACTCATTCAAGTGATCAATGGAAGCTTGATTACGATATTATCCACCTCGGTCTGACATAGTGATTTTATATTTTTACCAAGTTGGTTTTCTACTTCATTTTTGTAATCTGTAAAAAAATTGAATGGAATGAGACTTATACCACATTATGTAGATATATCCATACCTAATATTATCATCGGTAAAAGTAATGAAATATGAAAGACCACCCCTTTCTTCTACTAGAAATGGACCACATACCTCAGAATCTATTAATTACAATACTAAATTGGCTCTTCCTCCCTTTCTTGATAAAGGCACTTTGGTAATCTTTTCTTATAAACAAGCTTGACATACATCCAAGGGATCTAACTGTACCGAGTCTAAATACCCTTCATGATATAATCTTTGTAATCGCCTCTTGTTTAAATGATCAATCCTGAAGTGCCATAGGGGGGTGATATATGAGTCTTGTTGGATAATTTTTTTATTTGATTTCCATTATGGGGTTCTCAAGTACCAGCATATATAAAACATTGTTAATATTTTCATACCATAACATATGTTATCCCTGTAAAAGAGACAAAATTTATTTCCAAACATGAAATAAAAAACCATAGTGTCTAAGCTCGATATAGAGATAATGTTTCTGGTAACAGAAGGTACATAATAGCAAACGTTCAAAACTAGAACCAAACCAGTTTGCAAGGTTAAGTGATAGTCCCCCACTGCAATGGCTGCAAGACTTGCACCATTTGAAGCTCGGATATCCACTTGACATTTTTCAATATTCTTGAACATACTTGGTTCCTGTATATGAATACAAATGTTTGAGCCACATGATGTATCCAATACCCAAATTGTAGATAATGGTATATTGCATTCAATGACAAAAATACCTGAAGTAGAAGCATCAGCCTGCTTCTTCTTCCAAGCTCTGAAATTCTTCTTCCAGTGGCCTTTCTTTCCACATCCAAAGTAGATAACTTCTTTCTCATTACTTTGCCTACTAATCTTTGAATTCTTTGCAGCATGATGCATTGATGTCTTTGGCCTTAACTTGGACTTTTACCCATTTTCCTTTCCCTTGTTTTTCTTGTTCACTATAAGAATATATGAATTAGTATTTTCCATATCCTTGTCAACTTCCCAAAGTAAAGCTAAATGTTTCGGGAGTGGTATTGTCATATCATTCATATTATAATTGATAATAAAATTCAAGAATCTTGATGGTAACAATGAAAGAATGAGATCAAATTCTAGTTCTTGGTTCAATTTGAAACCAAGGGATTCTAGCCCCTCAATATACCCAATCATATTGATTATGTGACCACCGAATTGATGCCCTACTACAAGCATACACTTATAAAGAGCACTTGAGATCTCATAACATTCTTTCCTGGCCTTCTCCTAATATAATTCTTAGAGATGTAAAGTAATCTTGTAGGCATCCTCATCCTCATTCATTTTTTGCAATTGGCTTGACATTGATGAAAAAAATGATGTATTGTACATCAAGTGCATTGTCTACATGCTTTCTCCATTTATATTTATCCACCTTTCTTGCTACCAGAGGAGGTTCATCTGAAATAGGGGATTCCAGCACATATAACTTCCTTTCTTAGTATAGAACTATGCGCAAGCACCTGTACCACTCCTGGAAGTTATTTCCAGTCAAGAAATTTTCTTTACTCATAATAGATCGATGTGATAAAGTAATTGTGGTGTTGGTGATTTCCATCATAAATCTAAAACAGATAAACATTTAGTAGTTAGTGATTTTTCTTGATTCCCTTTTTAAATTTATGAATAATAAATTATTATTTAATTTTAATGTCTCCCGCAATTTTAGAGAACCTTAATAACCCTCACTATTAGATTCAGAATACTCTGTCGCTTGACAATTCTAGTGGAAAGGATCCTCGAATCCTTCCTCATTGTCTACAAGCTATGGTTAAACCACTACTTGGAGGGTTTCAAGGTAGGCATTAGACTAGCCAACCACTTGGCTTGTGGTTCCTTGTGTTGTTGAGTAAAGTCACAGATTTTTGGAATTCGAACTTGATTCCCTCAACATCTAGCCTCTAAAGTGATAGTAAGTTAGCTAAGGTTAATCCTTGACTACTCAATTTATTTATGTCAACATTGTTCTCTCATGAAAACGCCCTGGTAGTATGTATCACTCTCAACTATGGCTAAAAATCACCCCAAATAGGCGGTTTTGTTTAGATGTGAGAAATGGAAGGCATTTGGGCATAATATCTCTTTAAGGGGTTTTAATATTTATTAACAAATAATCCTTTTATATCTTTATATTCAAACTATATTTTCACTCTCACAACTGATCATGAAATAGATATATATTCATCACTTCTTTATGCATTTTTTATCTTGTTTACTATTCTATGTGATCAATCAACAATCATGCACTCGCATATAATAATAAACAATGCATAAAGGTAAATAATGAAATATGATTGATCTTGAGTATTCTATAAAGATCGATCCATAACGGATCAATCTAGACCTAGGGGCATCCATACCTGAATCGAGGCTTGACTCACGTTGTAACCAGCCCCAGTGCAATGCGCTCGGCCCCTTGTTTAGATTATCCCCACGAATTAGAGGGGTCTGCATCTCAGATCATCATCGATTAATTAAAAATGTACTCGCACGTAGGTGAGGGTGTTTAGGGGTACAAAATACACCTCATGCATTGGACACACTGGCCCTTATACATATTTGAATTAAAATACGATTCACAGACCATCATTTATCTAATTAATTATTTCAATCATCCCACACATTGAATAAATAAATAAATAAATAAATAAATAAATAACACCATACATTCTTCGTTTGGTTGCTTGATCAAGACCAGTTGGTATTTATAAAGCGTGATTAAAATTAAACTGCAATGAAATTTACACAATACGAGGGGCTCTTATAAATAAAAGGAATTTAAATAAATTTAAATAAATTTAATTTATTTATTTTTATCAATTCTAACTATTTAATTTAATTTGAATTCCAAAATTTAATGAAACCATCAATTAAATTTTACTATAAAATTAAATTAAGATATTAATTTATTATAAATTCAAAAATTCAATTAAAATATTTATTTAATTTTAATTCAATAATTAAATTAAACTATTAATTTAATTTTAATTATAATTAAATTAATGTTTTGGATTAAACTAAATTCAAACCCCAATATAATTCTAATTAATTTAGTTTAAAAAACATAATTAATTAAAATTAAATAATCAGGTTTACCTCTAGCTGGGAAAGAGTCTTGTAGGACTATAAACCGCCATGAGTATCTTACTGAAGTAGTGGTAAATCGCGATGTGACCACGGCGTGACCACGGCATGACTGCGGCGTGATTACAACGTATCTTCCCAGTCCAGTAGCAGTCAAAGAGGTAGCGTCTTCCGACCAGTAGTGAAGGGACTGGGAGGTGGAGGTGCAATGCACCGGCCAGCTGTAAGGGGGGCAGCCCACTGCTCCAGCCAGCCATAGGGGCAGCGGCCCGGTCCAGCCGGGCCTGGACCGGCGGCTGTAACGACCCAAAGTTTCATTAATGGAAAATCCCTCTTGATCCAGTTAAATGTTTCTTTATGAAAAATGTTTTTATAAGATGTCAAGTTCTTTAGTTTTATGTTAAGATTTGTGACCATTACTTTTAGAGCCGTTGACCAGTGATCACTTGAGTAGTATAAATATATGGCTTTAACGAACCCAATTTTACTCAGACAAAGGAAGCGATGACCTCATCCAGTAGAATTTCCCCTTATGAAGCCCATTTTTCAGAGCTCGGAAAAGAGGTGGCGTCTTTGGGCTTTGCCCTTGACCAAGCCCAAGCTGAGCTTCATCAAGTCAAGCTCGAACGTGATCGTCTACGGGAAAAGTGGAAGTTGATTGAAATTACAACTCGAGCGATGTTATCTGAGCCACCCCAAGAGTCTGTCACCATCACACACCTTACCCTTAGGTCTTATGCGGCTATTTTAAGGGGTTATGTAACAAATAAGTAGCACCATGTTTATGTACATTATTTTTGTATATAATAATGAATATAATTTCTAGTCATTTTTGATACATTGTAATTAGTTTTTAAAGTACAAATGGTGTTTTTAGTTATTATTTAATTAAGAATTATATTTTATTAAATTAAAGGATTTTTTAATTAAATAATATTTTAATAAAATATTATTATTAATATTACATTAATTTTTATTAAATATAAATGATCTTATAATTTTATGATTGCAATTAAAATTTTTATTAAGGTTTGAAATCCATTTCTGTCAAAACCAGCGAATTTTTTTATAAATGTCGGTTTTTATTTTAAAAGTGAAAATTCACATATTTAGAAAATTATTTAGATAAAATAAATATTATTTTTGGAATCAGGACGTCGAAATTATCCAACGGTGAATTTTTCATAATTTTCTGAGACAGTCAAATTTTTGGGTAAAAATTAAATACCATTTAAATATATATTGTGTTTTATGACATCATAATGACCCAATGGTGATGTAATAAAATACAATAATCCTTATGTTCGGCCAATATATGTTTTATCATTAAAATAATGAGGTTTTGGGTTTGTTTGACTTACTTTTCAAAGCATTAATGGAGCCCTCAAGACTTATTCAACACTTTGCCTTTTTAAATTATTTTCCATGGGAGTGTGACTCACCTCCACATAAGCAACCCTAATTTTTTAATAAGTTCGGACCTTGGCCTTGTAAAATATTTTTTTCCTCTTTCCTTTTCCATAAACCATCGGCAAATACCATGGGGTGGTTTGTGGTTTGAATTATTTTAATATAAGGGGTCCCAAACCTAAATAATAAAGAATTCCCTCACCTTTCCTATATAAACCCACCCAAGCTCCCACTTCCTCCTCACTCAAAGACCTTGGAGTTCGTCCAACATCTGCCCTAATATCTCTAGAATCCTCTCAAGGTGCCCCAATCTCCCAAGAAGCCTCTCACAAGCCTCTCTCTAGCCTTTGGAAGCACACTTCCAAGTAAGGGTTTTTTTCTTCCTTTCTCATTTTTGTCAATTTTCTTTAAGTTGTATTTCCCTTTTAATTTCGATTATGAAAGTTGGGGTATGGTTTCTAACCTCTCCCATACTTCCCTATTATTGTTTGAATGATGGGAGACCCCTTTCTCTCTCATTAAAAGCCTCCCATGTACACCCGTTACTATGCTGAAATTCCGAAAGGAACCTTTTTCTCCCCTTTTATATTCAAGCAATACTTTTGTATCATGAATCTAAATTCCTTTTCAATTGTTGGGACATGTATCTATATGACCTCCATACTGTCTATTACATTTAAATATGAGGAGTAACCTCTTTCTCTCTCATCAACCATTTTTATGAATTCTTATGTCATGCCGTTACGCTGCCGAAATCACACCGATTTTCTAAGCCAATATCATTGTGTAGTGAATACCATGCCCATTTCTCCACCAAGGGTATTCACCATTATGCATATTTACTAATTGATTATAAAGTTTCATGTATGAATTCCACATTCCTTTATCGTGGAATAAATTATTATGTTTTATGAATCCATGTTTTATGATCCATGTGGCACACTTATGCATGAAATGAAATGTTTAAGAAGGTTGCGCCCTTTATAGCGCTCCAATGCATTGGGTAAAGTATAGTATCATGATACGTCATATGCAATGAGTGTTGACTCATGCTAATTCAAGTGCCACGAGGTTTTACTCGTGCTTCAAGTGCAATGAGGGTTTACTCATGCTCCATGTGCAATGTGCCTTGGTTCATGCTAATTCAATGTTAAGTGTTGTTGCCACATTTCCATGTTATGATTATCATACTTTATCAAGCCTTTATGTTCATGTTACTCTGATGCTCTATTGATGTTCCTATTGCCTAACATGTATTGTACTCCTCATGTTATTCATTGTGTACTCCCTTACTGGGCTTTATAGCTCACCCTTTTCTTATGAATGTCCTCAGGTTATCCCATGCAATGCTAAGTACGAAGGAATGTAGTGGTCATGTAAAGGAAGTTTTCAATAAAGATGTTGTATTTCAAGTTTAAAGTTTTTATGTAATGATCCTAATCCCCAAAGACACTAAACCTCTTGATCTTATTTTTTGTATCAAGTGAATTTTTATGTAATAAAGCATGTTTAAGTTGTAATAAAAAGCAGGGTTGTCATAGTTGGTATCAGAGGATAGGTTTAGTTATTTTAGGGATTAGGAAACCCTAGTAAAGCCTTAGATACAAGAATAAGTATAATAAAAGCATCCCTAAGTTTTGGTAAATACTAAGTAAGTGGTTTATCAAACAAATACATCCCTGTCTGGATACGAGCAGGTAGAGGCGGCTCTGGCACAGATGTATCCTAGGGGTAAAACCCGAAAACACCGCTTTGAGCTAGACTCGAACGGGAACTGGTGCACGACAACGGGCCTTGCTGCACTCTTGGTTACGACACTCCCGGGGGATATGTTTTGATAAATTCACAATCTTAGTATGAACCCTTATTAAGGGGAAAATGCCCCTAAGAATATATGTTAGAAGGAAGATCATGAAAAGCCTGGATTGAATCCTATAGACTCATGAGTTAAAGAGATTAAAGTTTATTTATAAGTCATCAACTTTTGTCTTTGGATTACCGTTTATGTGTTACCCCTAACTTTCCTTTTATTCCAGCCAATGGCCGGTAATAGGAGAACTCAGGCTAACAATCGTTGTGATGATCAGTGTGATGATTGTACTTATGAGATGCCCAATCCAATGGGAGTGGGAATCGCGAACTTTGTTACGCTTCTCTCTCAGATAACTCAGGTTTTGAATAGAAACACTGGTCAAGAGGAACGTTCAACCCCCCCTAAGAAAGAACATGTCGCTATTGAAAGCTTCATGAGACAAAGGCCTCCTACTTTTAGTGGATCATCCGATCCCACGATCGCTGAACAATCGATCAACTCCATTGAAAAGATACTCTCCATCCTCCAATGCTCTGAAAAAGAGAAGGTTCTCCTGGCGGCTTATCGTATGGAGGGTGAAGCTGATCAATGGTGGACGTTGATCAAAAATATGAAGCCTGAGGAGGAGATCGAGGCTTTGGAATGGAAGGAATTCCGGAAGATGTTTTTCGATAAATATTTTCCACGCACCCTCCGTCATAAGATGGAAAGGGACTTCCTTTACCTCAAATAGAAAGATGAAGAATCTGTGGGAGCATACGAGGCAAACTTCACAAGGCTTGCACGATACGCTTCCGGCTTTGTCGTTACCCCCGAATTCAATGTTGACCGCTTCTTTGGTGGGCTGAAACCTAGCTTGTAGAAAGCATTAGCTATCCGTGACTTCGACAGCTATGAGGAAATTTTCCGATGTGCCCTCAAGGTTGAAATGGAGATCGGAGAATCACAGGGGTATCATGGGGACAAGAAGCGTAAGGTGGACTTCAATGCTGGTGGTCCGATGGATAAATCCAACAACGCTAAGAAGTTCCAGCACCCCACTTGCCAAAAGTGTGGAAAGAAGCACATTGGAAATTGCCTTAGGGGGACAAGAAAATGCTTCAAGTGTGGAAGAGAATGGCACCTAGCTGTTAACTGTCAGCAAGAAGGACCCGCGGCTGCGACAGAGGAGAGGAATGCTCCGTTCGAACCTCAACGTGTTTTTCAATGCTACAAATGCAATGAACCGGGTCATTTTGCGAATCAGTGCCCTAATCCAAGGGTTATCGGAGGCAACCAACAACCTCCACGATAGCAAGGAAGAGCTTTTTCCATCACTTCTGCCGAAGTGAACCCCGACAACGAAGTGGTGATAGGTACGCTAGTTATTCATTCAAGAATAGAGAACGTACTTTTTGATTCAGGTTATACGCATTCTTTTATATCTCAAAAATTTAGTAGAACAATCCCTGCACCACCACAAATCATGGAAGTAAAGATGTCGATGAGTACGGAAAATGGGGAAATCATTGCATCCCATGAGTTTAAGTCCTCCCCTGTTATAATCTGTGGATTGAATTTCCCGGAGAACCTCATCATACTCCCTTTGGTGGAATTTGATGCAATTCTTGGCATGGATTGGCTTTCCTTATATAGAGCCAACATAAATTGTCGGGAGAGGGAAATCACACATCATATGGAGAGTCGACCCCCGATTATTTAGAAGTGTCAGGAGGAAGATGAATCTCCTTTAGCTCCATCATCTCAAGCATGGATATTACTGCCTTATGAGCAAGCATATCTGGCTCAGATGATTGAGTCCAAGGAAGAAACCACCCTTGAAGAAATGCCTATTGTGAGGGAATTCGCTGAAGTATTTCCCGAGGAACTTCCTTGTCTTCCTCCAAGAAGAGATGTTGATTTCTCAATTCAAATTATACCTGGGGCGCTACCAATATCCAAGACTCCATATAGAATGGCTGTTGTTGAGCTTGAAGAGCTAAAGAAACAACTACAGGAGAATCTGGATAAAGGGTTTATACGCCCAAGTGCATCACCATGGGGTTCACCAGTCCTCTTCGTCAAGAAGAAGGATGGGTCAATGCGGCTTTGCATCGATTATCGTGAACTTAACAAAATCATGATAAAGAACAAGTATCCTCTCCCAAGAATCGATGACTTGTTTGATCAGCTGCGTGGAGCACAATACTTCTCCAAGGTGGACTTGCGGTTGGGATATTATCAAGTAAGGGTGAAGAAGGAAGATATCCCCAAGACTGCTTTTCGTACAAGGTACGGGCACTATGAATTCATAGTAATGCCTTTCGGACTCACCAATGCTCTAGAAATATTCATGGACTTGATGAATAGAGTCTTTAGAGATTACCTAGACAAATTATTGGTAGTCTTTATAGATGATATTCTAATATACTCCAAAACCGAGGAGGACCATGAGGAGCATTTAAGAACTGTACTAGAGACTTTGTGCAAGGAGAAGCTCTATGCCAAGTACAGAAAGTGTGAGTTCTGGTTGAAGGAGGTCTCATTCTTGGGCCATATCATCACAAGAAATGGGATATCTGTGGACCCCTCCAAAACAGATGCAATTGATGGATGGCCGAGGCCAACATCGGTAACTGATATCCATAGCTTCTTGGGGTTAGCTGGATATTATCGACGATTTGTGAGAAATTTCTCACGATTTTCCAACCCTCTTACCAAGCTAACTCGAAAGGGAGTAAAGTTTTCTTGGAGTGATGAATGCGAAGAAAGCTTCAAGGACTTGAAAAGGAGGCTTATCACTGCACCGATGCTCACTTTACCCTCAAGTGGGGAGCTTTTGTAGTATTCAGTGATGCTTCGAAGAAGGGCTTAAGATGTGTGCTAATGAAGAATGATAAAGTGATATCATATGCCTCAAGGCAGTTGAAAATCCATGAGCGAAACTATCCAACACATGATCTGGAGTTGGAGGCGGTGATCTTTGCCTTGAAAATCTGGCGGCATTATCTCTATGGAGAGAAATGTGAGATATATACTGACCAAAAGAGTCTTAAATATATATTCACACCGAAAGATCTTAATATGCTTCAGAGAAGATGGATAGAGCTCATCAAGGATTATGACTGTTCAATACATTACCACCCTGGGAAAGCGAACAAGGTGGCGGATGCCCTAAGTAGAAAGGATCCAGCTATTCTATCAATGATGAGAATTGAGAAGGATCCAATCTTCTTAGACCTGATGAAGATGGATGTGGGAATCATAAAGAAGGGAACATCATCAATCCTTTCACAAATGATTTCTCAACCATATCTTTTGGAAAGGATAAAGAATGCTCAAAAGGATGATGTGGGAATACAAGAAAAAGTGTAAGCTATCAAAAAGGGAAAATCCTCAGAGTTTTATGTTAATGAAGAAGGAATTGTGCGGTTTGGGAAAAGACTATGTGTTTCATCAAGTTCGGAGCTGAAGAAGGAACTTTTGGATGATGCACATAGTTCAAATTTCTCTATTCACCCAGGGAGCACAACGATGTATCGAGATCTCCGAGAAAACTTTTGGTGGGATAATATGAAGAAGGAGATCGCTGAATATACATCAAAGTGCCTGGTGTGTCAGAAAGTGAAGGTAGAGAGGCAGAAGTCTAAGGGGATGATGCAACCATTTCCCATACCAAAATGGAAATGGGAGAACATCACCATGGACTTTGTCACCGGACTTCCAAGGACATCCAAAGGCAACAATGCAATCTGGGTTTTTGTGGATCGTCTTACAAAGACTGCACACTTCATTGCTATTCGAGAGGATTCCTCTTTAGATCAACTGGCACGGATATATATCAGGGAAGTGGTACGGTTGCATGGAGTACCACTATCTATTGTTTCTAATCGAGATCCAAGATTCACCTCTATGTTTTGGAAGAGTCATCAACAAGCTCTGAATACTGAACTGAACTTCAGTACGGCCTATCATCCTCAAACTGATGGCTAATCCGAGCGGACTATCCAAACACTTGAGGATATGTTGAGAGCGTGCTCAATGGACATTAAAGGAGGATGGGATCAACATCTTCCTCTGGTTGAGTTCTCTTATAATAATAGTTTCCACTCGAGCATCCAAATGGCACGATATGAATCCCTATATGGGAAAAGGTGTAGAACACCGGCATGTTGGGATGAGGTCGGTGAACGTAAGCTGCTAGGACCAAAAATGGTCGAAGAAATGGTGGAGAAGGTGAAAACCATTCAGCAGTATATCAAGGCAGCCCAAAGTCAACAGAAGAGTTATGCAGATAATCATCGGCGAGACCTTGAGTTTAAAGTCGGAGACATTGTGTTTTTACGCATATCTCCGTGGAAGAAGGTCATGAGGTTTGGAAAGAAAGGGATGTTAAGTCCAAGGTACATCAGCCCCTTCGAGATTCTTGATCGTGTTGGGGTTGTGGCCTATCGACTAGAACTTACACCTACTATGGCCAAGGTGCATAATGTCTTTCATGTATCCCTCTTAAGGAAGTACATACCAGACCCTTCACATGTACTCTCTTCCGAGGTGGTACAATTGGAAGATGATCTTTCTTATGAGGAGCAACCAGTAAAGATCTTAGATCATAGAGAAAAAGTTCTACGAAATAAGACAATGCCCCTCATCAAGGTGTTATAGAGAAACCACAAGTTTGAAGAAGCAACTTGGGAGTCGGAGGATATGATGAAGCTGAGTTACCCACATTTGTTTTAGTGTGGGAAAAGGAAAATTTCGAAGGCGAAATTTCTTAAGGGGGGAATATTGTAACGACCCAATGTTTCATTGATGGAAAATCCCTCTTGATCCAGTTAAATGTTTCTTTATGAAAAATGTTATTATAAGATGTCAACTTCTTTAGTTTTATGTTAAGATTTTTGACTGTTACTTTTATAGCCGTTGAACAGTGATCACTTGAGTAGTATAAATATATGGCTTTAACGAACCCAATTTTACTCAGAAAAAGGAAGCGATGGCCTCATCCAGTAGAATTTCCCCTTATAAAGCCCATTTGTCGGAGATCGGAAAAGAGGTGGCGTCTTTGGGCTTTTCCCTTGACCAAGCCCAAGCTGAGCTTCATCAAGTCAGGCTCGAACGTGATCTTTTATGGGAAAAGTGGAAGTTGATTGAAATTACAACTCGAGCGATGTTATCTGAGCCACCCCAAGAGTCTGTCACCATCTCACACCTTACCCTTAGGTCTTATGCGGCTATTTTAAGGGGTTATGTAACAAATAAGTAGCACCATGTTCAGGTACATTATTTTTGTATATAATAATGAATATAATTTCTAGTCATTTTTGATACATTGTAATTAGTTTTTAAAGTACAAATGGTGTTTTTAGTTATTATTTAATTAAGAATTATATTTTATTAAATTAATGGATTTTTGAATTAAATAATATTTTAATAAAATATTATTATTAATATTACATTAATTTTTATTAAATATAAATGATCTTATAATTTTATGAATGCAATTAAAATTTTTATTAAGGTTTGAAATCCATTTCTGTCAAAACCCGCGAATTTTTTTATAAATGTCGGTTTTTATTTTAAAAGTGAAAATTCACATATTTAGAAAATTATTTATATAAAATAAATATTATTTTTGGAATCAGGACGTCGAAATTCTCCAACGGTGAATTTTTCATAATTTTCTGAGACAGTCAAATTTTTGGGTAAAAAATAAATACCATTTAAATATATCTATTGTGTTTTATGACATCATAATGACCCAATGGTGATGTAATAAAATACCATAATCCTTATGTTCGGCCAATATATGTTTTATCATTAAAATAATGAGGTTTTGGGTTTGTTCGACTTACTTTTCAAAGCATAAATGGAGCCCTCAAGACTTATTCAACACTTTGCCTTTTTAAATTATTTTCCATGGGAGTGTGACTCACCTCCACATAAGCAACCCTAATCTTTTAATAAGTTCGGACCTTGGCCTTGTAAAATATTGTTTTTCTCTTTCCTTTTCCATAAACCATGGGCAAATACCATGGTATGGTTTGTGGTTTGAATTATTTTAATATAAGGGGTCCCAAACCTAAATAATAAAGAATTCCCTCACCTTTTCTATATGAACCCACCCAAGCTCCCACTTCCTCCTCACTCAAAGACCTTGGAGTTCGTCCAACCTCTGCCCTACTCTTTCTAGAATCCTCTCAAGGTTCCCCAAGCTCCCAAGAAGCCTCTCACAAGCCTCTCTCTAGCCTTTGGAAGCACACTTCCAAATAAGGGTTTTTTTCTTCCTTTCTCATTTTTGTCAATTTTCTTTAAGTTGTATTGCCCTTTTAATTTCAATTATGAATGTTGGGGTATGGTTTCGCACCTCTCCCATACTTCCCTCTTATTGTTTGAATGATGGGAGACCCTTTTCTCTCTCATTAAATGCCTCCCATGTACACCCATTACTATGCCGAAATTCCGAAAGGAACCTTTTTCTCCCCTTCTATATTCAAGTAATAATTTTGTATCATGAATCTAAATTCCATTTCAATTGTTGGGACATGTATCTATATGACCTCCAAACTGTACATTACATTTAAATATTAGGAGTAACCTCTTTCCCTCTCATCAACCATTTTTAGGAATTCTTATGTCACGCCGTTACGCGGCCGAAATCACACCGATTTTCTAAGCCAATATCATTGTGTAGTGAATACATTGGCCATTTCTCCATCAAGGGTATTCACCTTTATGCACATTTACTAATTGATTATAAAGTTTCATGTATGAATTCCACATTCCTTTATCGTGGAATAAATTATTATGTTTTATGAATCCATGTTTTATGATCCATGTGGCACACTTATGCATGAAATGAAATGTTTAAGAAGGGTGTGCCCTTTATAGCGCTCCAATGCATTGGGTAAAGTATAGTATCATGATAAATCATGTGCAATAAGGGTTTACTCATGCTCCATGTGAAATGAGCCTTGGCTCATGCTAATTCAATGTTAAGTGTTGTTGCCACATTTCCATGTTATGATTATCATGCTTTATCATGCCTTTATGTTCATGTTACTCTTATGCTCTATTGATGTTCCTATTTCCTAACATGTATTGTACTCCTCATGTTATTCATTGTGTACTCCCTTACTAGGCTTTATAGCTCACCCTTTTCTTATGCATGTCCTCAGGTTATCCCATGCAATGCTAAGTACGAAGGAATGTAGTGGTCATGTAAAGGAAGTTTTCAATAAAGATGTTGTATTTCAAGTTTAATGTTTTTATGTAATGATCCTAAGCCCCAAAGACACTAAACTTCTCGATCTTCTTTGTTGTATCAAGTGATGTTTTATGTAATAAAGCATGTTTAAGTTGTAATAAAAAGCAGGGTTGTCATAGCGGCGACCTGGTACGACACTTCCTAGACTAACGGTGGCCTATTCTGGTGCGGCCGTGAATAGAGGCGGCCTAGTCCGGCACAACCAGGTCCGACTCAGGGTGAGCGGGTTGGCATGGTACAACAGAAGGTGAGCCGGAGGAAGTCCAGGTGGGTTAGCAGCAGGGAGCGGTGCGGGGTGGTGGTCCAGTGGCTGAGGAGGCCAGGGATGGCGAGGAGGCGCAGTGTGAGTAGGGATGGGACGAGCAGCCTGGAAGAGGGGTGGGGAGGCCCATGCGGCTAGGTTTCATCAAAGGTGGTTTGGCGGCCTCCCCCTTTGCACGTTGAAGAAGTCTAGTCTTCTCCCTTCCCCTTATTTTTTAATTTTTTTTGTTTATACAAAACAAACACCCTTTGACCCTTTTTTTAAATAAAAATGAATAAGACCCCAAAATGGGGTCTTGGTCATATTTTTTAAAAAAACAAGACTTAACACAAAGTCTTCAAAGACCCCATATTTTAATTTATGTAAAATAAAATAATATTATTTCATAATATTTTATTTAACTTAAAATAAAAAACACTAAAAAATTTATGATGAACAGATTCTGGCCATAGCGTGGCCAAATTTCATTATTTTTTAAGAATGTATTAATAAAATTAAAATGAATTATTATCATAAATTTAATCTGAAGAAAATTGAAACTGACAATTCTATCCAATTAAAATTTTAAAATTTCCATAACATGGACATCCTAAAATTGAAAGACGTGTGGTCTGTTAAGTTGGAACAAATTTAATCCCCTGTAGTAAAATTTTATGCAATTTAATTTTTTCTTTGACTCTGAAAAATCACGCATCTCTCTGATACCACTGTAAGGTACCAGGACAGGCAGTAGAAGCCAGTGGTCCAGGAATTTAAATTTTTTTCGCATCAAAAGAGCAAGTTTATGACTTCAAATCTAGTGTGCAATCCCATTATGGTCTGAGGACCACACATGGATTTGACAGAGCACAAAATATAAAATGAACAAGTACCTTTCTTGGATCTGACATACACAAGTGTGTCACAGGTAGCCAGTAACTGTCGCTTGGATACTCCAACTTCTATGTCCTCTATATTGTCCACACACACCTTTTGAATCTGTATGTGCATCGTTCGTTGGAATCCAGGTGCTTGTACAACACACCAACGATCTCTTCGATGCAGTAGTGATAACCGTAGGGCAAGGAAACTCGATCCATGAAAGATGTTCTGGATGTTCATCCTTGCTTGAGATGATCTCTCCCTAGAATCTTGGAGGAGAGAAAGGCTCTCAAAATTGATACATGAATAGTTTCAAGGGGAGAGCCCCTCTTTAAATTATATGGGGGATATCTAAAATACCCAGTATGGGTTCCCGAGCCCCGGGTAACAAATATCCTATGTATAAGTACTATAAATAGTTATTTAGGTCAAATAAAATTCTTCCATAAATAATATTTATAATTTTATCACTAACTGCAATATATATTAAATATACTTATATAATATGATAAACATGACTCTATAAGTCGACTGACTTCTCCTACCAATATTAAATGAACTCGGGATACTTAAATCCATTCTAGTAATATTTAATCTTTTTTTACTAATTTATTTTAAATATATGTTATAAATAAATTCAACATATTATTCCAAGCATGAATAATTAAAGAATTTATATATTCATGGGTGATCCATTGAAGTTGGATAGTACTTGAACCCTTTGGAGGGGCCTACGATGTTCTATATTCCTATTCACAGAATGGGGAAGATTCTTAAAGCACAATTGTGTGTGACCCTATAGGCCCTTAGCTTAATAGAAGTGAATAATATACACCGAACAAGAGCGGGTCTATAAACCCATCATGGCCTCTATAGAGATAAGTTAAAGTCAAAGCAATGTCTACCTTAATACGAACACAGTCTATGTAATATAATCTCTTCATCATCGATATATCAATAAACCAGAATGCACACCAGTGTCATCATCTTTATCTTTCTTTATTTTATGTGTTGATTTGTCCAGATGGTCTTACCTTCCACTACCATGGCCCTGGATTTAATGAAGGTGCAACCATCCTAATAGACTAGGCTTGAGATATCTCTTCCTGAACTCAGATGGGAAAAATCCTTTATCGATCATTCACTCAATGTCATGCCATTAATGACGTACCAAATACAAAATACCTCTCCATGACTTTATCGCCATGGTTTTCTCCTTGCATCAAATGTACATAATTAAATGACATTCATTGATAATGGTCTCATGTTTGGAGACCATTACACATGTCCATAGATAGAAATGACCAATTAACCCTAAAATTGTGGTGTTCATATTAAGCGGGTCTATCCTCTTGATCTCAAATACAAGATATCATCAAATATGATCTTCATGAGAAGATGTATAAATGATTATGATCCCCCAGCACCTGATGGTCATGCATCATGTATGTCCTTTCAGAGTGATGTATCTGGACCATAAGACTTTAGTTTAAGATTACTATCATGGAATCTTGGGGTTCTCATTATAGCCCTGGATTTGCTATAACTCTTTTGGTATGACATGTAATCTAAGGGAAATGCCATAAACAATGCGGATACAGTAGTATCTAGACTATTATGGTAAGATAAACACATGTATTATAACAAACTACATACATGTAGTGATAATAAAAGTATAATACATGTTTGGTCTAGGGCACCGACTTTCAAAAAAATCTTTATTCAAAACCATCTCCAACCATCATTTTCTTATTTATATTCAAAAAATAAATTTTTTTGCTTTCCTTATGTGACCTTTAGACTAAGGAAAAATGTTAGTTCACCAATAATTGAAATTTGAAATTCACTGTTCATTAATTCATAAAATTTATTGTAGTAAGATTGCTCTGATCCACAAAATATTATTTCATAGATATATACAAGCACCTCCATACATTGATTATAATCACTTTTTTACATAGAGATTATAATCAACTCCACCATGTTGAAAATTGAGATTCTTCAAAAAAATGATATAGCCTTGAATACAATACTCTTGTTGATTTATTCATTCTACATAGAAAATTATGTTATTAAAAAACTCTATCCTCATATTAATGAGTTTGAAAACCATCAAAAAACTCACTATAAACCTATTCTTCCAAAAAATCATTCATAAATTCTTACTTAATGTCCATCCAGAAAACATTGAACATTCCTTGCACTGTTATGTCCAAGATATATCAGATTATCTCGAGAATTCTAGCATTTGAAAATGTTTCATCAACATTGATAACCTCTATTTCAGATTACCGTTTTCACACTAGTCATTATTTATTTCGAATCAATGTACCATCACCATTTTTTTTGAAAGACCAATTTTTCATGATAACATTCTTATATATTGTACTTGAACCAATATTTCATGTCTAATTCTTCTAATTTTTTTTCAATATCCTCATTCATAACCCAGAAAAAGTTTTCATCTCTGACTTCTTACTCAAAACATTTAGTCTCTACCTATGACATGAATGGTGGACTTTATAGAGTCTTGACCCTTCTTGTCTTTATTGCTGCTTTCTGGTCATCGATTATGTTCTTTCTACCAATTTCAACTCTTTTCTCTGATCCTTATATAGATACCAGTTTGTGTTCATCCTTCTCTTTATCGGAATATTCTTCTGAGTCGATCTCTCAAACATGAACATCCCTAATCTTCTTATCTCCTCATCACCATCCTACGGATACTAATCATGTATTTTCCATTGATTATTTTCATTCTATACTATAGTTACATCATGGATTTCAACTACCTTTCCCATCCTCTTATTGAAGAATTTATATTTTTTTCATTTCTCTGAGTAGCCAAGAAATATCCCTTCATCTCTATGAGACTCAAAAATATAGTGTTTGTCGTTATTGAGAATGAAAGACTTACTTCTGAAGACATGAATTTATTTTAGGGATGGATTCATTCCATACCATAGCTCAAATAGATTCCTTTATTATTTTGGAAATAATAATTCTCTATTTAATATGTCGATGATGTCATCATTACTTATAACCTAAACATATCTGGATGGTATTTCTTAATGAACAATATTCTATCCATGTTGTTGATACTTTTATTTCTTCTCTCAACTACTCCTTTTTTTGTGGAGTTATTACTACAAAAACTTTGTTCCTTATCCCATGTTGTCAGGATAATTCTCCACTTGGATATATGTGAACTCTATTCAATTATTTGTTAGAGTGTTTCAGGTTGTTTGACTCAACATCTTTTCAACTTCCTTTCAATATATTTTTATGAAACTTAACACTTCATATTTGTGACTGATGACTAAAACCCATGTCATTCAACTAAAATCAGAAATGAAGAGAACATAATATCTCCGTCCATCAATATACTTTGGTGAAATTGGTTTACACACATCCATATAAACCAACTCTTGAATTGTTGTGGACCTTTTCTATTTCTCCTTGTATGTATTTTGTATTACCTTCCCTTATTGACAAGCATTGCCTGTATGGGTTCAATCACATGATAATTTGGGGAGGAATCAAGCAGTATCATATTTCACTAGATTTTACAATGATGTTTGGTTCAAATGACCAGTGATTTTATGCCATAACTTTTTTCATTCTTCCTTGGACAGAAAGAACATGTATTTTTCTCTACATACATTTATAGATTTACTTTCATATGATTTCCCTTGAAAATCACTACACTGTATTTTTCTTTAATGTCACATTGTTTCAAGTAAATTATTATGGAACGTCCTAATATTCATAGTTTACTAACACAAATCATGTTGTGACTCATACCATCAACAACTAAGACATCAACACATCTCATGTTTCTTCCCCAATATAAATATTTTCCAGATCTAATAATCTTAAAGAATTAATCATTACCCAATCATACGATTTATTTTTTTATCATATATGATTTTAGTTACCAGATCTTTATTTTATATCATATGAGAGGTGCACCTACTTTTAATCAACCATATTCTAGTGTGATCTAATGCTTTAAATGAAATCTCTACAAGCACTTCCTATTCACCTCTATTTTTTTATCCATGTTTTTGACTTATTGACTCATACAGATTGATGATCTTGATCATACTTAAATTATGATGGACCTGAATCTTCTTAAAACACAACAAACTAATTTATCTATTTCAACTCATTTGACAAAACATTGAATCACTACATATCACAATATTAATTTGTTTCTTTAGAATATTTCTCAACATTGTTGATGAGTATTATCATTCCATGTGCCTGAATCCCCCACAACTAAAATAGTGACCATAAAATGATGTTTTGGAATATTGAGTTCAATAAGCAAACCTCTTTTTTTCTTGTTCTTTTTGAAACCTCTAGGCTATGGAAGAAACATTTTTTGAGTGTCCCATATTTCTTTAACAATAACATATCATTCAAGATGCATTCCTTTGTAGAAATATTTCACTAATGATTCTTACTAGGGTTCTTTGAGGCTCAAGGTTTTTATTATTACCCAAATGAATCTTAAACCTCAGAGTGGGATCTTGGGATATAACTTCCAGAATTACTACATTTTTTTGTGATAAAACCCCAAACCTGTTGTGTAATTTGGACCATACATTTTCCTTTCATGATAATAATTTTTGTGTTTATCTAGAACTATTTATACTATGTTCATATTCTCTCTTTGTTTTATGATCTAATTTCTTGATGTTGTATCAAGATTCAATAGTTTTTCTTGATCTTTAATACTTCATATCATACTGATGACTTACTCGTCATGTTCTAAAATATGTTTGATTTGATATTTCTAGTTTTATTAAATCTATAAATCTCCCTTATTTTTTTTCAAATTTGATCTTTTACTCCCCAACCTTTAATGATCTCTCTATAATTAAAGACATTATTCTTTCAATTTATTCCTTAATCATAGATTTCTCTTCTTCCTGGAACTACGTATAATGTTTTTCATCAAAAACCACATTGTTCAATCTTTTTATTCTGGATCTCAGAAATCAATTTCATCAGGTGCACATTCTGATTCGACCAGAACATAAACTCTTCCTTCAACTTCTCCTTTATCATTTTTACTTTCATCTCATATTATATAATTTCAAAAAACATCCACCCTAGTATCTTCTTCATGATATTTGAAATTCTCCAATTCTTCTACCTTAGATTCTTCATAATTATCATATTCTCCTGAGAGAATATTATTATTTATGAAGAAATTTCTATTAATCTTCTTCTATACTTTCACATAGGATGAATAATTATACATGGTAATTTCAATTTAATCCTCTTAATATTCTTGAATCTTCTTGGGGAACCATGATACAATATTTACAAGAATTCCACATCGAATTAATGCAAGAGGGAGTTTCCCTTTGAAATTTTCTTTTTTTATTTGATGATTTAATGAAAGGAATGGAATAACCTCATCTATATAAAAATATTCTTCTCTATATTAATTGGTGAAATACTTCATAAAATATAATGCCACTTATTTGTACATACCCTTTTACAAATAATTATTATCATATTTTTTCATTTTATATGATACAAGAGTATAATGCAAGTTATCTAGAATTATCCCCTTTAGATCCTTCTCTTGCAATATAGAAACTTCTAGATTGATCTGTGGTGGATGTTTTCTGAAGATACGTGTAAAAAAATATATGTCTTCAATAATTTCTCCAAGACCATACAACTCTTCCACAACAACATTTAATCGATCAAAGAATGTATCAAAAACTCATTAGGGTGCATTATGAGATACTCACACTTGTTTCATTGAATTTGTAGCTTTTTCTCTCACACTTTTTAGTCACCCTCAAAAATATTAAAGAAAATTTCAACCATTACATGTGATGAATTACCCAAAATCATGTTTTTATATATGGAATTTGATAGGGACCCCCCTACAACATTGATTTCTTTGGAATCTATATATAATTTTCTTCGATCAGCATCTGATAAAGCACCACTATTGATATTGTCCAAAATTCCATGCATCATTTCTATAAATACATCAATTCCTGATGATCAGATGTAGTGATGCATCTGATTATTCCATAATTGATAATTATTTCCATTTAAGATCAAAATCCATTTGTGATTAACAATATCCATTTGTTTTACTAAGAGAGAACTGCTGAATTTCAAGATTTCACCATGATACAAATTGTTATCCTAATTAGGTTAAATACCCTAAAAGGAGGATGAATTAGGGTATTATAGATTAAAAAAACACCCTCTTAAGATCATGATTCATTATTAAAAAGAACTATTCTTTATCTTTCCAATACAAATGTGTAAACATAATTGAAATCATGAACCAGAAAAAGTAACGTTACTTGGTTAATGCTCAATGGGATACATCCAAAGAGTATACAATGACAAGTGTTATAATTACCATATAAAATTAATCTCACTATCAGATTACATGGTTTAAGAAAGATCACTTGTATGGCCAGACTCATTTCCTTTATAATGTTTAGGTTTAGCTCACTGGTTTCCCATGGTTCACTTTCTATGTCTCTTCTCAAGATCACTATTTTTGGAATGGATCACCATATTTCTCTTACTTTTCTCATTGCTCTGGAAGGGATCCACACAATGTTTATGGAATTGTATGTACATTCTTTTTCATGAAAGCACACACCCTCAATTCATGATATATACACTATTGAGGACCTATTTTAACCTTAATATAGAAATCATCTTTTCTGTATACTCTTAGTTTTCATAATTTAATTTCATAAACTATTTTAGTGCCTTTGAAAACATCCATGAATCCTCAAAAAACATACATACTTACTCTTTGAACTATATTTCAACACATGGCGTGAGATCTTCATAGATCACCACTTCTTTCATGGAACACCCTTTCTTCCACAATCAACCTCTTCTTCCACAGACCACCTCTACTTCTGCGGACCCCCACTTTCTATATGGACCAAGTCTTATTCCATGGGACAACTCTTCCTCTATAGACCAACTCTTCATATGAGATCCCTTTTCTTTTTGTGATCTGTAGAGCTCCTCAAAACCCTTCTGTGATATCTTCCTATAAAATACTTTCCCTTTTTAGAATCCTACCTCATTAACTATTCTCCATCACATAATCCTACCTTCCAAACTACTTCAAACTTCACTGAATTATTCAAGGAGAGATGAAATTATATAATGGAATTATATGTACTTAATGACCATATTAGGGGTAATTATATTGTAAAATAGATCCTCAAAACTAACTTATCTTATTTACCCAAAACAATGATGTGGTATAGCCATCACTGAATACTATGATATGCAATTGACATAGAGTATTTTTTTCCTTTACGGTGGAAAAATTATTATATTAATGAAAAACTGTTTTGGATCCAAAATTTACTAACTCATTACACAAACTAAAATACTCCCATTAACTTCAACCCTTCTACAAACTTCAAGCCTTCCTAAAAAATTATTTTGTTTTGAATTCCACGTACCATGCTTTATGGTCTGCATAGAATATCTATGCAGACATCTTCCTTTTCTGAATTTCCATTTTCATTCTACAAACCTCATTTTTTTGTTTTTTATCTATGATTCATGGTCTCAAAACCATGAAACCCTTTGTGGAAAACCACTTCCAAAAACAAACTCTTGATTTTGAGGCCCAAAAATTTGGAAAACATTGGGAAAAAAACACCTTAAAAACATGCTTCGGCAGCACCAACCATTCATTTTCATGGTTTTCTAACATTTTCAAAAAAAATTCTCAAAAATACCAAAAAAATGCTTTTATGTATTTGACCAATAATTACTTTCATATAATTTAATCTGTTAAGAAATTCAAAAACTTCCCCTCACCATAATTTTAGTATCATACCCACTACTTCACTTATTTACATCGCTTTGAAAAACCAATATAAGAAATACCTATATATTACATTATAACAATAATTATACAAGTTCCAAATGTGATAATATCTTTTAAATGTTATTATGATTATAGAACCACCCTTACTCACCCTCTTTCCTATCAAATGGGATGTGAATGTATCACACATGCGTACGTATGTCTTACCATCTCTACAAAGCGATACAATTATTTTTTGATCACAATATTTTATGGGTGGTTATAATAAAAATTTTAGTTTTTATTAATGATTATTATGAAATTATTATACATCTATAATTATAATATCTTATCAAACTTCTTACCTTCCAATTCATTAGGAAATGATAATGTTGATGTTGTATACGTGTAGACTACCACCTCCATGAAGTGATGAGATTTATTTTTATTTATTATTTTTTATAGATGGTAATTAGGATAAAGTTTAGGAATATATATACTTTATATGATATAATAATTATTCTATAAATGTAAATTATTATTTACTTTATTTTATTTCATCCGTCAAAACACAAAAATAACATTCATGTATACATACGGCCTACCATCTCCATGAATGATGCAATTCAATTTATATATTTAATTTTTACATATTACTATAAAAATGTATATAATGAATATATATAATATTTATATCAGTATTAAAAAATATTATATTATAAAACCTTGGTAAAATATTTAATACTAAAACAATCAAACAAAAAAATGCTTGAAAAATAAAGTAGTTATTATGAGAAGTAGTTTTTTTGAACAAATAATTATTAATTAATGGGGGATAACATATTATAAGTAAGTAATTAATGGTATGATATAAATTAGTATGGTTATATAATATATATATATATATTTAATATTTAATATTTAGGAGTTTTAAAAACCAACACAAAAATAAACCGGAGGTATGGGTTATTTTACAATCTCATAATTATCCATTATAGTTTATGTTTAAGTCCCTGTTGGTGTAATATTTTAATTCCATGCCAATATATTCATTAAAATGATTTAAATAATATTTCCATTACTCTCCAATTATTTATTAAAGAAATTATTATACATGTTTTACCTTTTACAAAATGGTTTGAAATGAATTTTCTTTTCGTTTTTTGAAAGTGGTAATTTTTACCCATTTTTACAATAGTGTGAAAAGAATTTTTTAACTTATTTAAAATGAATAAATTTTCTCAATTTCATGAATAATATTTACATTTATTAATCATTTATAAGGTTACAATTTTTGTTCTCAGAGATTATTATTTCCTTAATATTTATGATGTTTTAAACATAAGTAATTTAAAAGAGAAAAGTGTATTTTCCTAATTAATTTTACAATGATATTTTTATAGTATATTCAACTTTGTCAACGTAATTTATTGAATCATATAATTTTCTATGGTTTTTTTGTTATGATTTTATCTAATTTATTTTATTTTACTTTTTATGATCAGTTTTATTGAGGATGTACAATTTTGATACCATTCTCTATATAACTTTTGATTGTTTATCATTATGTTTATCTATTTGGGTAATTATTAGGATTTAAAATATGTGATTCAATATTAATGTTTATGGTGATAATGTATCTCCCCTTTGATATGATAAATGTATTGGAGTTAGTATGTGATGTTAAGGGACCGCTATAGCTAGTAAAAGTATCATATATCTCATGAGACAAAGTAGATTTGGTATTAACTGAGGCCTTACACATTTATGTAAGATATCTATGCATGATCCCTTGATAGTTTACATAATATTTCATGGTATGAGGACTTGATTGTATGTTTTAGATATCTAAAAGTATTCGTTCAGTAATTTTGAAGTCATTTTTTGATTCCCATGTGATTATTTTAATAGATTTTATATCCATAGATATGTTTTAGCTCATATATATTTTTTATGTGGCATTATTTTATTATCGTTTTTTCCTGCATTATTATTCATTTTATATTTAGCTTCTATTGTACAAATAACCTTACTGAGCATCTGAGCTCACCCATTTCTTATGATTATTTTCCCTAGGATACTAGAAAGTTTATTATAATTAATAAATAGGGATATTCTAATGGTAATAATGATGTTCTTGAAAAAAAATAATATATTTTATTTTCTGTTCTGAAATATAAATTTTAAATTCAGGTATGTATCTAATTCACTAATACTACTAGTATATTTAGTCATATGGTATGTGGTTTATTGTATCTATTGCCTATGTAATAAATTAATAACTAAATCTTGGATATTAGGGCCAGGTTATTTATTGTTGGTATCATAGAATATTTAGTAGAAATCGTGAGAACTATATTTAGGAAAGCATAGATTCGATATTGCAACCTTATGACATAATTTAAGAATATTCCCAAATTAACCAATATTATGAATCTATGATTAGTTCTACCTAAATTTTCAATTTATGTTATGTGTTTCATTTTTTAGAAATTATAAATGTTATGTACGGTATGCCATTTTTTAAATATGATGCATAGTGGAAGGAATAAAAACAGTATCCATACACATAATCCATGTACGATATTCCCTTCTAGGAAATATAGTGATGTTGGCTCCTCAACTGTAGCTGGAGCTAAATAAATTATAACTTTTTTTGACAATTGAATCAGGTTTCGACCAATAAACTATCTTATCTGGATCATTTAACAGATCCAGAATGTTGTGTCACAATCTGAGACTATTTCATGCATCGTCATCATATAACATTCAGTGGAACTACAAATCCATTGGAAGATGAACAATGGATATGTTCCCTAGAGATATTATTTCTCACTTTGAGAAGTAATGAAATGGGGAAGGTTATTATAGAAGTTCATCATCGCTCAGGGGATGAAGGTCAATGGTGTTCATTAATTCAAAATACTAAGATTATTAATAAATAAATATCATGGAATCGAATGATTTTAATGATCATTTCTTAGAAAAATACTTTATTCTTCAAAAATGAGATGATATAAAGAGATAATTTCAAAATCTAAGACAAAAGGAAGATGAATTGTTTTAAGTGTAAAGATAACTTTATAGGATTATCAAGTCATGTTGTGGACTACATACGTAATCCAAGGAGAATGTTTGACAATATATTTTATGGTCTTAAGACAATCATTTATAAGGCACTAGTATCTTAAAAACAATCAATATATGATGATATAATATCGTCTTCTATCGAGACAGAGAAAATATTATTGATTTTTTATGGTGATGTTGGAATGAAAGAGAATAATAGGATAGAAGACAAAAATGGCTAATGTGAAGAACATAAATAAAGATTTTCTTACATGAGATAACTATGGGAAAACCCCCATTAATTGTTTAAAGGGAATGAGAGTTTCCTTTAAGTGTGGAGATAAATTCCACCAGGCATATGAATTCATGTGTTAGAAAGAAAACTCTATCATTAAATGTTTCAATTATAAGGATTTGGTTAACTAAGAAAATTAAGTCCCCAAGTGTTAAGGGAATATAACTTATAATAAGAAAATGAATCAATTCCACTGTTAGTCCATTACTAAAATAGTGTTGGAATGATTAAAATGCTTGTGTATTTAGATTCAATAATTTTGTAGTAGAATTATTCAATCAATGAAATTATCTAGATAAGAATCGTGAAATATATTATAATTATACTATACTAGTTTTTTATCATTGTTGAACCATATGATTAATAGTACTAATAAGCCAGAAACGTTATTTAGTGGTTGTGATATAATTTGTGAGAATAAATGAATAAATGAAACATAACCCTTAATATGTTCATGATATTGAGTTTACAATGTTTTATTGGTATAATGTTAATATTTTCATTATAGAAGAAAATGGGATAGTATTTGTTATTATGAAAATGGTTGGTAATTTGATGAAAAATTAATTAATTATGTAGTTTAATATATTTTGGGATTCATAATTGTTAATATGAGACTAAGAGAGAATTATTTCTTATAATCATGCATGATTTTTATAATGTAGTATGGTTATTTATGTTATTTCAATGTTTTATGTGAATATGTGATTAGGGTACTTAGATGTGACATTAAGAGAAACTTTGTTTGGGGTATTAATGATAAGTTGATTTTGGAAACATAGTCACCTATTTTTTTTATTCAGTCATACATATTTTAGAGGATCTTTATTGTAAACTACTTAAGAAATAGATTATGGTGGACTTTGGATATTATTGAGGTTAATATATGATTTATCCTATTGGATAACCTATGATATCCATTATTTTTTGAAATATTTAGTTGATAAAGGAATGAATTATGTGTTTTATAATTTATTAAAATATTATTTTAGTGCATTAGTTATACAAAATCATCTTGAATATCCATTTCATAGAATAATAGAAGAAATAGAAATTGATCAAAGAACAACCAAAGGATTATATTGTGATTATTATATATAAATAAATAAAGAAATATCAGTTCATCCAGTTATTTATCTAGATAATAAAATAATCCCTCAACATTGGGAAAAAGGACTTTGAAATAAAAGTGTTATCTATTTACATTTCATACTGAGTAATCAATGGTCTTTTAACCCATCACTTATTTGTTTATTTTTTGATGGTTAACATTATCATGAACACATTATTTATAAATATCTAACATTATATGAGTGTTATATTTATCTTCCTTGTCTATAGCTTCACTAACCATTGATGTTGTCCAATTCAGAAACCTAATTTTGTGATGATGTTAATAATTCAATTTCCCTCTTTTTAGAGGACACTTTATTAACCCATTATATGATGTATGTTTTTACAAAGTCATATTCAAAAATTAAACTGTTGATTACAAAAAAAATTAATTTTTTAGGGAAAATTATATTTAATGGGATGGAGAGAATGTAACACATTGATATTTTAAAACAATACTATGTTTTCCAGCATATATGACATGCAACAGCAAGCCATAATGAATTCCATAATTGTATTATTTAAATATGGAATTTTCAAATTAGATATTAAATTAGAGTGTATGAATATTATTAACAAAATTATGAAATTTAGATAATTTACTTAATAAATAAAAATTCACTAATTAATTATTTTGAAATAAGTACTCAATTTTTAGTAAAGTTATTTTATTCTAAATATTTTTTTTCTTAAAAACTAATTTTTAATAATTATTGTGAAAAACTATTATAATTAATTTCCAAAACATCAATAAATTTAATTTTATAGAAAAAATATTATTTTTTAAATAAGAATATCCAAATCACCTTACGGTGAAATTTTTATATTTTTCTAAAAATATTTATTTTCCAATGGATAGTGAAAAATACTGATTTTTATTAAAAATATTTTCTTTGTTCCAATAATAATAAAAATATAAATTTTTATTTCATTTTAATGTAATTTTTTTCTTTTATATTATTAATATCTCAATTAAATTCATTGGAATGAATTTTATGAATGAATTTTTCATAAAATCATTTTAATACATAAAATGATTTATTTTGAAAAATAACATTTTCATTGAATGTTTTATTTTAATTTTAAATTAAATTATTCTGTATATAATTGTAGATTTTGATGAAATGTATTCCATATATGAAATCATAAGGTTAATTTTTATTAAATAGCCCGTTTTTTGGCCAATATGAAATGTGACTATAGTAAAATTTTTCACATTGGAAAAGGGTAAATCATGTTAATATTGGTTAATTCTATGTGATAAAGTCATAATATTTCATCTTATTTGTTACAGAATTAAGGTAATTAGACCCTTACAGTCATAGTATATACACTGATATGTTTAATGGCCACATTTCTTTGACAAATACAAATACTATTTTTAAGTCAAGAAAACTTACAAAAGGGCACTTTCTTAGTTTTAAATATCAATTGTGCTTCCACATAAAGAAATGAGAAATTAATTAATGAATATAAATGTCAATTTTTTTAAATAAGAAATTATATTTTTGATTTTATCTTATTTATAATTTTTATTAATTATATAATCAACTTGAGGTCTTTTTAAATGCAAGTACAATATTTATTCAATTAATAGAAAACTAAAATAAAAGAAAATAAAAATATTAAAAGTTATATAATTTGATTGAATTTTATTTTTACAATTGTTTTGTAGATTAATATGAAATCTTCGTTTTTTTTAAATTAATTATATATTAAACCTATCTTTTATTGATGTGTTTCATGTCAAGTTAAATAATAAGTGTCATAAATGATATTAATGATAATTTATCAGAATAATAATTTTTTAAATTATTTAAAAATAATTAAATTATTGAAAAATGATAATTGGGTATGATATAGTCCAAAATTTCATCCCTCTTCCATTTAGGACAAAATATTTAACTTATATTTAAAATTATAACCCATTATAATTGAAAAAAAACGTTGTTGTAGTTAATGTCAAAATAGGTTAACAAAGGGGTTAAACTAAAAGATAAGGTTTTAACCATGAAAAAATCCTATAAAAATGATATTGGTAGATTATGTTTCAATAAAATATTATAATATTTTAATATAACTTTTCATTTATAAGGATTTTTTCCATTTAATGACTTTATTATAGTTTAATATTTTGTGAAATTCCTAAAGTGCCCCTCACCTCAATTATAAAAGGACACCCATTTTATCAATTTATTATACCATCTTTAGAATCCTATCTCAATAAATCCTTATATATTACTCTTCTAAACATATATATAAACTTTATATAGGTTATTTTCTCTTTAAAATACCTAACTTATGTTCCTTAAGGAATGATCTAAAGAAGGTGTCTTTAAGAGGAGAAAATTTACTTACACAACCTCTTTCAGATTATTTATTCCTCTACCTAAAATAAGTCTCCTTAATTTATCATAAAATAAAAAAATAGGTGTAATTATTATACTTAAATGTCATAATTATTATTAAAACAATATTACCCACCCTCTTTACTATCAAAATATAAGTTAAATTATTGCTCATGTGTACGCACGACTTACAGTCTACATATAGTGATACAATTCATTTATCATCACCATATTTTATGGATGGGTATTATAATGGGATAAATATTTAGATATCATAAATATGAAATAATTATACCACTATAATTTTGAAATCATATCTACCTTATTACCTTCAACTCCATTTGGAAATGATACCACAACAAGTGTGTACCTGTGGACTACCACAAACACGAAGTGATGTGAATTGTTTTTAATTTATATTTTACAAAGATTTTAATTATGAGGGATTTTATTAATTTATATAATTTATATGATATGATAATATGTTTTTAAAGTTGAATTATTATTTACTTTCTTTCATTCAATTCGTTCAAGAGTGTAGACAATGTTCATGCTTATGTACGTCCAATCGTCTCAATGAATGGTGTAATTAATTTTCTATATAAATGTTTTATGGATTAATTTAAATATATTTATACTGAATATATATTGTATTTAAACCATTATTCATATTATTATTTTTACAGACCCATGATAATATTATAAATACCAAAACTACATAACCAAAACATACATGAAAAATGACATAGTTGTTACCCGAATTAGGGACATTGCACAAGAAATTGTCTATAAATAGGGGATAAAATATTATTAGTAAGTAATAAATGGTATAAAATATATGAGTGTGGTTATATAATACATTTATAATAATTATAATAATTATTATACAGTATTTTCAGGTACTCAAAAATAAAATCAGACTCAAGGTAAGGGTTTATTTCACAAACACATCATTATATGGGATTGTTTATATTTAAGTACTTTCTAGGGTAATATTTTTCACCCATATCCATAATTTCATTATAGTTTTTTTAATAATATTTTTATTACTATCCAATTATTTATTAATCAAATTTATAACCTTATCGGACATTTTAAAAATTGTTTTTATGGAATCGTCTTGTCGATTTCTGAACAATGTAATTTTTAAAAAATTTAAAACAATTTGGAAGGGATGTTCTATAACTTATACTTCATGAGAATAATTTTCCACTTTAATGACTAATATTTGACTTTAATATTCCATTACCATCTTACAAAGTTATCGTAAATAAAAAAATTTCCTTAATATTTTCATTGTTATAAAAATAAAAAATTTCAAAGTGAAGAGGGTATTTTCCTCAATAAATTTGAAATGATATTTTTAAAGTATTTTTATCTACGTCATCATCCATTTTATATTATTTTTCTTTACTAACCGTGTTATCTTGGGATATCATCTCCCACATTTTATTTAATAGTTAGGATTTTTTTAATTGTAGATGTAGTATTGTGATTCCATTTTCCATATTAAACGAGATGGTTTTGTATTATTTTTATTAATTGATGTTATTATTAAAAATTCATATGAAATTTTCAATCTAAATCATTATATTGATCATTTTCACTCCCTTTTAATTAAGAATGAATTGGACTTAATGAGTGATGAGTAAAGACCACTATAACCTCTCAAATACATCAACATGTGTCATGAGACAAACTACTTTAATTATTTTTTTGGACTTATCCATTTATCTAAGAATAATTACAATGAGGCCTTCATGGTATCATTAAGTTGTATTTTATGGATTCCACGATGGTATGTTTCAGATTTCTGGTATTATGTGTTATACAATTATGAAATAATGTATCGATGTTCATGTGATTTTATGAATATTTTTTATATCAGTGGACATGTTTTGGATCATGTGTTTTTTATGTGGAATTATTTGATTATCATTTAATTCTTTACATATTATTCATTCTTTATTTAGATTCCATTGTACGCATACCCTTACTGAACATTATATATCACCCCTTTCTTATGATTTTCCCCAATATACTATAATGTTTTTTATGATTAGTATATAAGGATATGAAAAAGATGATTGTGAATTTCACAACTAAAATACTATATTTTATTTTATGGCTTAAAAAATTATTGTAAAATTTAAATATGTATATAGTTCACCATTGTATATAGTGATAGAATTATAAAGAAGCCACCACCTCTAGGATGATAGGGGTAAGGTCTTTACAAATGATATGGGTGAGTATGAGAGTAATTTTTTTACACATTCTTTCGAATAATATCTAACAGCCACTAGAATCATAGAAAAAATAACACCTCCCAATCTGTAACACTTTTATTAATTACATGAATATTCTCAAATTACAGTCCATCATTCCACCATAATATTCCTAAAATATATATACACTAATAACCCCTTATAGTAAATTTGAAATTCAATATCATTTATTGGATTATTTAGTTTATCATATAATTAATTACCAATAGAAATATCCACCTTGTCATAAGAAACAAAATGTTTCATCATAATATTTTGAATTATTCTTTATATTTTATTTTAATTTCACCAATAAGAATCCACTACATTTATTATTACTATATATATCATTATTTTATGTTTTCACATTATAATAATCATTCAAACCATAAACATTCATAATCTTATTAGGAAGATATTTCTTCATTGTTGAAATATTCCATTTTCATAAATAAAGTCATGAACCACATTATTTCAAGGGTCATAATTAGTATTAAATTTTAACATTATATAATTTAATCTTATTTTCACTGTTAGTATTACTTATTGATATATATATATATATATATAATTATCGTTAATCTATATCTAGTTTATTATCAACTTAATGACAAAATTAGAGTCACCCATTCTTCTTAGATGATGATTATTACCTCAGTAATATCATTCATGCACTTTAAAATTACCATATATCTTATATAAACTCATTTTAACGAAATTAATTAAAAAATATATTCTATTTAATAAAAAAAACATTATTTTTATTATCCCTATGTTTAAAATGTATTCACGTATCAGAAATATCACCATAAAAAATTATAATTCATATTTAAGGTTAATAAAATATAATAAATTAAATTATTACTGTTTTAATGATTTTATCCCCATTTCCAATAATTATTAGTTGACATCATCACACTTTTGTTAACCAACTTTATTTTAGAAATTAATATTGATTTAATCCTCTTTAAATATTAATGTCACACACTTCATTATAATTATTTTATTACTATAATTCCACTATTCCAGTACTAAAAATTATTAATAACTTTTTAATAATTATTTTAATTAAAATATTTAATTACTATAATTTATTATACAATTTTTAGTTCAATTACTCAGTGAGTCTACATCACTAAAAGAAATTTAATTAAAGGATTATGAGGTGAGAATTCATTATCAGTTTCTATTGATTTAAAATAAAAAATACCTTTAAATAAATCAAAATGGAAACAAATAATCACTAACATTTACATGGAAAAACAAGTCAAATTGATTATTAATTTTTAAAAAATGGTAATTTATTTAAATTTGTAACTTTAATAAGAACATGAAAAGAAAAGGTAATGTAGTATTCCAAGGATAGTTTCATTGTTAACAATTTCTTATCAATTATTTGTTAAATTTTATTAATCTCAATGTTATGATCGAAGCATCATAGATGGGTCCTAAATTTGATAGTTTATAAAATCTAAGCTAGTAAACAGTGTTTAATAATAATAAAAAAAATAATCTATGTATTTATTTGGGGGTACCTAAAAATGAGACAACATATATACACTACCAAACATGACGGCACCACCAACTACCCCGAAGGATTGGGCGATGCCCAATTAAACCACTAAGAGACACATAAAGAGGACTATAATACCTTACATACAGGGCCCATAGGCCTTATAACCAATCCATCCTATAAAACATGGTCTTTTATTCTACTAAAATATATACCCTTACTTTAATAACTTTTATAGTTTTTACTATATTGTCGCTATAATGCTTCTATAAAACCTTAAAAAATTCACCTATGTTTGAATTTGAACACACATTTATTATTTCCTAGTGCACCACATAGGACCATTGGGATACCAATGCAATTAAAATAATAAAATTATTATTATTACTATTATTTTATATATCAAATTTATATCGACATGATTTTATGGCCAATGTAATCTAAAGATGATAGTGATAATAATAATAACATTATATAATTGTAATGTTTGATTAAAATTTAGAAAAAATTTATATATAAATTATTTAAATAAATCCTATATTATTTTGAAAATTTTAAAAAATTTCATCTATGTTTAAATTTATTCTCAAAATTTTTTAAATATGTTCTTAAAATATATCTTTATATCATGTCTTTAACAATAACTCATAAAATTCAGATCACATGTAAAAGACAAGGGTATTTAAATAGAAAATTATTAAACATAAGTCATTTCATGATACTTTTATTTAATGGTCTTTAAATCATAGAGATAAGTTTTGTATTATTGAGTTCCCCTCTAAGAATGACCTCGATTTGTATATCGAGATGACGTCATTCCAATTCAACGATAATTATAATATTTAAACAACAATTATCCTTGAATTTAATGTAAAAAATATATTTATAGATGTTAGATTAGATTAAGATGAGAAGTATATATTATAATGAATGATATGAGTGTTGGATCATAGGACCACACCAATTGCATCCTAAATTTCTAAATTCTTAACTCTAACTATGGTGGTTGTCATCTCATTAGAGTGTTGAAAATGAGTAAATGGTTTGTGTCAAAGCTCTAAAATTATATATCTATTTATTTACTGGTATCTAGGTAAAAATAATTAATTTTAAAACACAGACCACATTTAATAAATAATTCCATAATCAATAGAAAATAATCAAAATCTCATCCAAGGTAAATCCCTCATTCAAGACATAATGACAACACTATTTTATTAGTTTGAAATTATTTTTAGGAGGAAATCATATTTTTATCCTTTTCATCCAAAAAATAATATTTCTCATAAAACATTCCATTTTTTTAAATAAACCACTAGAATACATAATTTAATTAAAATGATGACTAATTATTCAAATGAAACCGAAATAGTTACTGAATTCTCTCTATAAACTAATTCATTCTAAGAAGTAAACATATATTGTTTCACTGATGGACTCCAATAATCGTATTGTGGGACAACTGGGGTATTGATGTCAGTTATTGTCCTATTAGAGATGTTTCCAATAACAACTAAAAGGAAATTTGGATTTTCATGACCTCCAAGATGGTTATTTCATTATCTAATTAGATTCATCTTCCCATAAAGTACTCATCGACTATAAGATGCCCAAATTTCTCTGGGATTTTTCTCTCCTAATTTTCACCATAGTATGAATATCATATATCATGGATGATAAATTTTTGTATTGATATCATATCCATCTCAAATGGAATAAAAATTATTTTTTACCGGATTATTAGGGATAGAATCTATATCCCTCATAGATAAAAACAGTTAAAATTTATACGGAACATTCACTAGGACAGACAAAAATCCACACAAACAAACCCATTAATTTATATGTGGGATGACTTTACGTCCATCCTAGACAATTATTTCTAGAGATACAATTTTTTTATAAAGAATTAAAAATACCTCTAAGAATAATAAATAATACATATTTAAAATATAAATATAAAATGTGTGTAGGAATAAAAATATATTTGAAATTTAAAAAAAAATTATATATATATATATGTATTTATAATATATATATATATATATGAGTGTATATATATATATAATTGACACATATAAATTTATATATTTTTTAAGTATATTTTATAAATGGGAGTATGAGTTATTATAAAAAATACATTTGTTAATATACTTATGTACATATCTCTATATATCTATAAATATTTATATTCATTATAATAATAATTTTTTAAAATCATTATGACTATATTTAGATAGAATAGTGTGTTTGTATATGTATATATAGTAATGAAAATAAACAATGGTATTTTTTAAACTAAGTTAAAAACATATCTATAAATGTATATCTCACATTCTCTGTGTTTCTTTTTTTTAAATTATGCACAATTATATAATATATATTTAGGGAAATTATATTTAGCTGTGAAATATATGTTTACAAATATATATGTGTGTGTGTGTGTGTGTGCATGTGTGTGTTTGTGTGTGGGTGGTTTTCAAATTATATACTCATTATATAAAAATATAATTATTTATGAATATCTTTGATATATATATCTATATTTTTTTTAAAATATTATATTATAGATGTCTATGTGTAGTTAAAGTTATATTGGGTTGATTTATGTTCGTCCCATATAAGTACGATCACATCAACATATCTTGAGAAAATTTTAAATCTATCATAGATAAATTGTATGATGTTAACTTATATAGGATGAATTCTAAACCATTTCCAAATACTTTTTAATGTGGGATGAACAAAAAATTGATCCTAGATATATTGTGTCACACATGTTTAAGTGATATAAAACTAAATCCATCACAAATAAGTATACATATAACTATATATTCAACTATGTTATAAATAAATAAATAAATAAATAGATAAATCGATAAATAAATAAGCATAAATATGTATATAACATACACCAAAATATATAATTAATGTAATATGAATATGTATTATGAATTTTAACAAATATAAATATACATTAATTATTAATTATAACACCCACTCACACACACATATTAACAATATATATTTTTATAATGCTAAACATACATTATATCTATTGAAATATTGAAATTAACATATAACTATATTATGTTAGACACACTTAGATATGTCATAATATAATTATAATGTAGTTTACATTCATATATATATTTTTATATAATTTATATCTTAATATAATTTCTTAATACTAATGTTATAAAATTCATATTTATTATATTAATGCTAGGTAATTATATATGTTAATATATTACTATTGTATAAAAATATATTTATACATTTTTTCTTTTAATTAAAAATATATTAATTTTTAAAGTTATTTATAGCTTAGAAGAATTATAATTTTTTTGTGTGTGATTATATACCGATATACATGTATATATATTTATAGTTAAGTGAGATGGATTTAAGTCCTTACAAAATAAGTTGGTGTGTGAGAACATATCTGGGATGAATTTTAAATCCATCCCAAAAAACGGTTTATGTGTGTTATATATGAAATCAATCTTAGTTATGTTTTGGCAGACATGTTTATATAGGACGTTTCTGTGTGTGTGTGTGTGTTATAAATAAATATATAAAAAAACAAACAAACAAATAAACATAAACACTCACACACATTTATATTTCTATATATAAAATCAATATGGGTTCAAGTATAATTATTAATGAAGGAAACCTTTTTTTTCTGGGTTGATATAGAAACCTTGCCTCACATAAAATCCTAGATACAAAAATACCTAAAATTCATTCTTTATGGACTTAATTTTTAATGGATGAAGGCCCAAAACCCCACTAAGACATGACTATAATTGTCTAAACCATTGTAACTTGGAATCTTCGCTCTATACCTCGTGGTCCATCATCTAGTTCCATAAGTCCCAGTGCATTATGGAAAATGTATCACGTCATGTTGTGACCCCCAATCCTACAACATAGAACCTACCCTCCTCTATTTTAGACCTCAGCTCGGAGTTGTGGTTGATACCTAAAACCATAGCCATCATCCTTACAAGATGGTTTTATGTGAAAAAACCTTCAAATTGGTTGCCACTAGTGTTTGAAACCTGGTTGATATAGAATTACAGGGGAACCTTGACCACTTTTCCAGGACCCCAATAGATAAATATTTATATATATGTGTGTAAATATTAATTTCACAAATTTATATTTATAACATATTATTATTACTACATATATATTCAAATAAATATAAAAATATATTTATATACATATATTGATTTTAATATATAATATAATAATATGTTTCAATGTTAATATATAATTATATATTATAATTAACACTACAATATAAATAATTTCATTATTAATCATATATTTAAACATATAAATAAATTTATTATAATAATCTTGTTATAATATAATTTATATTATAAGACATTTATTATATTATAATTTATAATATAATAAAAAAATTCTTCCTATGAATGTTTTATAATTTATAATTATGAATTTTATAAAAATAAATTAAATTGTATATATAATAACATCCCAAGACTGTAGGTTAGTTTATTTTTTACTGGTTGTTCAGTACTATTGTTTTATATTTCTAGCAATTTATATTGTTCTTATAGTTTATGTTTTTTAAAAATCATGAGGTTAATCATTGGGCTTGGCATAAAATGTTAAAAAACATTGAAAATATCATATTCTTTGAAACAAGGTTTATGAAAATATTTTTTAATTTTTTATGTTCAATAATCTAGGAGATGTGGTCTTAGAATATCAAACTAAATAAAATAGTGGTTGGTGAAATTTTTCACTAGTAGACTTTTGAAAACTTTTGTAGGCCAACATAGTCCTATGTAGAAGGATGATACTACTACACCTCACCAATAAAACATTATATAGACAACTAAAAAGGGGATGATGTTCCAACATAGCCATAATGGTCCCAATACTCTATGAGAACCCCAACATAGCCTATCAATCTTATAGAAGAAGGAATGACCTCACCAACGCTACCTTACGGTGACTCACTCACATTAAATTAATGATCCAATAGTTTCCCATAGAGGTACCTCACATTATACAACTCACTAAAACATCCATGAAAGTCTAACACATCATTCATTTACTCTCTAACATAGTGTGAGAAGTTGACAAAAAAATTAATTACCAAGGACCCATATAAAAAGTAACAATTATCTATATTATTAAGAAGATAAAACACTATAATGTAGAAGTATAAGGGGGCCCCAAAATATCTTGTGATCAATCTTAACACTATTAGGATTCCAATTATTCATCACACCTCAGTGCGGTTTTTGGAGGTAATCCAACTCTATCCCATGTAGGAATTGAACATTCTACTTACACATTAATGTAGCCTCAAGTCCTACCCCGAGATTATGTTTCCCATCAACACATCCAACATTTTTCTAAATAAAAATTATCTACTTTGGTTAGCAATGAAAATAATCAAACTACAATATTTATAACTATATCAATAGAATATAATGGAATTTCCTAGAATACAAAGGGAGATCCATTCAGATCATATCTATTCCATATCTGACACATGATGTCCTGTAGGGTTCCAAAATATTTCCCATACTGAACTAGGTAACTAAATATGTAAAATTATCAAAAAAATAAAACACGACATGGATGGGGATTTAAGAGAGGCTAATATTAAGGTTAATGGGATCAAGTTTTTAAATTAAGGATTAATAAACAATGAATCAAGCTTTATGATTTGTAGTGATACATACCTTTATTTCCACATCTAAGGATAAAATTAATTTTTATGATATTGAATTAAAAATGAATGTATAATAAGATAAGGATATAAAGATAGAGGATTAGACCCATTTTCCCACAAAATAAAAGAGATCATGGGATGAGGATTGGAGTAAGATTAGATTATGAGGATACTTCAAAGGAGCATTGTTATAACTAATGTGAATTTAGATTGGATTAGGTGAAAAATTCATAGTGGACCTTGAGAGGATCTGATGACCAACATATTTTCATTCACTTCATTATATATGAAATTCATCAATTTTCAAGTCTTATATTCATTATGAATATTATTGTAAACTAAATATTCTTTTTTTTTCAGACTTCTACTAGTGTAAAATGAATGGTCCTTCTTTAATAATTATTCTTAGAAAGAAGATAATATCTATATAACCTATGATTATAGGTTATTCGATCAGAGTTTATGATTTCCCAATCCTATAAATCCATTCCCTATCACTAGAAAATGAACTTTTAGTGTCATAAAAAATGAGAGTTAGAAGTCACACTACTACACAAGGAAGATTACTATAATCATGGTAAGATTATTATTGGGTGTGACACTCACATAAGACTGATTAAAAATCACATAATTATGGGAACAAAAATCCCAAATTCAGTACACAAACTGAGAGGGTAGTGGAAACTGTAACATCACCTAGTCAACCACTAATGATCCTAAATTTATTATTGATAGGAAATATCACATGAACCTATAATACAATTTTAAAGTCATATGGATAGATTAAGATAGTGTTATTAGATAAATAAAAGTGAATTTACATTTCGTTAGCATGGAAATTTTGGAGACCTGGTGATTTTGATTGATTACTAAATTCTCTATAAGTGAATTCCACTTCAGCAGGGTTTAACCACTTGAGAATAAATCATCTAATATGACTAATCTAGATTCTCAAAATATGTAAAATTCATTAGTGAAAATATAGGGGTGAACAAGAAAACTCAGTATTGTCATCTGAAGTAGTGAGATGGCCCAATTAATATCTCGCTTCTATATGAATCAATAATAAATAAACATTAAAAAACCAATATAAATAGATATTATTATTGGGTATATCATGATTCATTATAAATCCTTAACACAATACCTATAACCCTCATTCATCATTCTTACAAAATAAAAAAATTTATATGAGATTCATATACTAACACTTTAATATCTAATAATAGATAAAACTTCAATAAATGATAATCAAATATCACACCCATTTATAGATATAAAAATTGATCATTCTCTAAAGATGCATCAATCATGGGATTCTTTAGTAAATACATTTATCCACCTATATATAAATTTATAAGAAATATGTGTCTTTAATTATTGTAGATATATACATATTTAGATATTGAAGGAAATACACATATCAAGGTATATAGATGTATATCATGGTTTCAGAGGAACTAATAAATACCGAGGGATAAAACTGCATATATAGTCCTCCTAAATCCTAGTTCCATGGGTATGATAGAAGATACTATTTGGTAAATCATCATCCATCTATATCAAAAATCCATGAGAAATAATGAGTTTAAACACTTTGGTAAATTTTCAGCCTTCATATTCTCATATCATGGTTTATAAATGAACTACTCATCTCTACCCATCCCATATCAGAGATGTTGGAGGCACTAAGGATATCTATACATATAATTTCTAATATATGGCCTATGTAAACCAAGGGTTATGGGTGAATAGGGATAGAGATGTGCATGATTCATTATAGGTATTTACCAAAATCAGTTGATGAGAAGGACAAGGTCTCTATCATCTCATTATACCCCTAGTCAGAGGAAAAATGTATTGGGAACCACTGTATTATAATATCAACATCAATATCCATCCATCATAAGATATATCACATAATTAGGAGTATAAGTAAAAAATAAATATTAACCACAGTGACAATCAAGGATCATCTTACAGGTGACACATGACTTCTCAAACAATAATCCAACTTTCCTACAACATCCTCAATAGATTCCAAATTTCTAAGCTCAAAGAGTCATTATGATAATTCCATAATAGATAAATATTAGATATTGAATAAATCATCTGACCAAACCATAAAACAATAAATACAACTTCTCATAATTAAAGAAATTCTCATATAATTATAAATGAGTTAATGAACTTCCATTATATTCCCAAAATAATTCTAATAATTGAATCTTTATCTTAAATATTATAATTGTCTTTGTATTTATACATTATTCCCAGATTCCCTTTTTTGTTTCCATTAAATATAAATTAATTTTTTGGGATATTTTTAATCCCTTCATGATGGAATTTCATCATTATGGGGAAATTGTTTTTAAAAAATATATTAACATCATTTCATTACCTTTAATTCCATTCAACATTTGTTTTTTATTACCCACATATATAGTTTAACTTTTTAATCAAGAATTATATTATTTAATAAAAAACATGAATTGATATAATTAATTAATTGTATATAATTCAATAAACATTGATGAGTTTATTTCTTGACAATAAATTTTCAGTAATCAACATCTCTCTTTATGATCAATTTTTTTCCATCAAATTATTAACTAATTAATTTATTATATTATACAATATTATCATTAGGCGAATAAAATTCCTTGTAATGATACACATCATTACGGGTTGGTAACTTCATGGGGAAATTTTATCTCGATATATGGGGATTTGGAGTTTTTTTAACTGTTATTTTAATCACAATCCAAGAGTTTAGGAATCTCTATAAGATGTTTTTCATGTGTTTGGGTTCTCTAAAAGAGTTACTGAGTATGATTTACTGAGTTGTACTTGGTTTATGAGTTGTACATGGTGTGGGTGCTGGTTTTGTTGTAGGTTCCTTGTAATTTCATTGTCTATGGGGGATATTCAATGATGTTTATGTTGATGTAACAGTTGTGACGTGAAGTCAGAATCATTCCTTAAATGGAAACCAGAAATATTTAGGTCTTTTGTGTATTAGGAAGTGAATGAGAGGGATCATATTTCTATACCACTATATGATTAAAAAATAGGGGTCTGGATGGATCATCCCCTGATGGGGGTGTTGAGACATAATTGTTATTGTAGTTAAGGCTGTGGAAAATATATTTTTTAGAACCGTGGGAGATGAAATTGTATCTTGATGCATTATTTAATAATGTATTATTGGAATAAATGAGTATAATGATTCCCCTGGTGGTAGGTAGTGTCATGAGGCATTGGGTGGCACTATATGGGGGTGTTTATTAGGATTTACTGTGGCTGGGGGAAGTGGCGTTGTAATGAGACCATTTGGGAAATTATACAACCTGACTGTGAGTTGGGGTGTTTCATCATTAATTTCATGGTAATTCAATAATTATTCCCTTTTTTATTATTTAAATTTTAATATAAAATATATTTTCTTGGTTGACCCCCTCCCTTATTCTCCCAAATTGATGCTCAACAGAATCCATTTGGCTAACCTCCTACCCTTAGTTTATCCTCCCTTCTAGACAAAATGTTATATACTTGATTTGATGCTGATCAGGATTCATTTAATTATATCAAATATAGGTAATAATTACCCTCCCCTACTTTTATTCTTATTGTTATTTCTTCTTTGATATTAGTGATTTTGACCTAAAATTTTTGTTATTATTTAATCGAATCATGGTGGTATCATATCTAGATGTTGAGTCATTATAATATAGTGGGATGAGGATATCAGGAAAGAAGGATTGACTCCCATTTTGGTCTATTTCAATACATGTATATGTGTTTTTGTATTTTCCAAGAGATTTCACCAAATTCCCTCAAAATTAGTAATCAATATATTATCAATTCATGGGATTTTTTTGTGTGAAAGAGGTATGGAATGATCCTTCCACATGTTATTGTAAGATAAGTTTTTGTTTTACACTATGATTGGGGAATCACCAAGTATTAATACTTATTTAATTATATTTAATAATTTTTTATGAATTGTTTATACTTAAATTTTAGAGGATTTTTTCAAGGGATATGGGATTAGATATTTTAATGGATTGGATGATCATAGATATTGTGTGACCCCCCTAATGTCATGGTGATTTTATTTGGGAATTATTTTATCATTCCATAATTGGTGTTGTGTTTTAGTTCGAGGTAAGATGAAAATTTTAGTTCTTGGAGGATTTTTTTGGGTTCACGGTTTTCCTATAAGGTTTTTCAAACCATATAGCACTCATGTTAGTGGTCAAGTCCTTTGGAAAGAGCTCTTATTCATGGATTACACAATAATTTCTAAACCCATTCGATCTCCCAAGAAGCTATGTGGGGTATTGGATTTTTCAGGAGTGAGGTTTATGATTATTCTTAATCATATGGCCTCCTAAGGGCAACCGTGGTGATTTCCTATTATTGTATAGTGGGTAAAACACATTTCATCATAGTTTTGTAAACTATGTGCCAAAATAGTGCACTATGCTCAAATTTTTTTCATCTATTATTATTTTCCCACCTCTCCCCAGAGTATTGAAAGACCACCCCCTTCTCTCAAAGTGCATGCATGGAACAACCTCTCTCGTGATATCCCTCTCCATGATGATTACATCTAATTTCATCAAGATTCTTGTTAGACACTTCATGGTATGGTCTAGACATCACTACTTCGTCTATGTTATGTGGATTTATACTCTCTTATCACTACTAATCATCTGATCAAACCCAAGGGTAATGGTTGACCTAATTTTTTGTATTTTATTCTATTGTCAGGGTTTGTGATGGGTCTCTTGGGTTATCTTCAAACATGTTTATGCATCCTCCTTTAAAAGGTAAGTGTTTCTGTCTATTTAAGTTCATACTCCACCATTTTTAGAAGGTGTCCTTTTATCATTTTTAAATTTCAAAATATTAATTTCATGGTTATGGTGATTTTTTGTAACCACTTTTTTGTTTAGGGTTCATTTTGTATCCTAGAAGTCTTTCACACACATATATATAGGTAAGTATATATACCATCATTTTAAATATTCCCTCATATAGACACAAATATTATCATGGGATTAATTGGTTCATATATATAAGTTCACATGTGTCTAATTTTAAGATTTTCACCATCATATATGAGGAGCTCTATGGTGTTTATGATTTGTTTTCCTCTCATGGAGGTGGGTTTTTCTACATAATTTGTTTCATTTTGGATTTATGATTATTATTAAAACTTTTAAATTTAATTTTAAGAAAGTGTGAATATATTTTATACCTGATGTTCATTTAAAACCATTTTATTGTGTTTTGATCTTGGAATTGATGATTTTTCATTTGAAATTATCTCCTTTTATTTTCAAATGTAATGTTTTATTATACTAAGATTTTATGAAATACTATTGGAAAATTTTGAAATGGATTTGAGATTGTTAAAAAAGTGTCTGACCCAATTTTGGTTTTAAATGATTAAATGCAATGATTTAAAGGGAATTTGACTTTAAAATGATGTTTTTACCTCAAAATTATTTGGAAAATGGGGTCTTTATTAGAATCAAAAGTATGAACTAAAATTTGCATGTGATTAAACCCTTGTAAAAATCCCATGGTGGACTTAGTAAATTTTTTGATGTAAATGAGTGGGGATTTGGAATTGTATTTATCATTAATGGGGAAATACCTTTCTAGAGAATATCATTGAAATTTTTTGAAGAAATAATTGGTTTAATTTAACCTCTTAAAATATATTATGTGTTGTTTTATCAATAGTTAAAAGGGATTGTAATTTTGAGCCATGTTTTGGTGTTAATGTCTTGGATGGAATTGTGGTTTTGAAATATTAATTTTGAGAGAAATACATTGATATTACCTTTATTTTTTATTTCATGTGTGGGTTTGTGATCAAAATATGATTCTTGTTTTCTCATATAATGTGGTAATGTGATGTCTATTCTATGGGGGAATGTTCTATATTTTAAGGTATGAATTATTAAGTGTTATGGGTGAGGGTATACACGGTTATACCATATGCATTAGACATGGATTGTTTTATCTATACCTCACTTCATCTAGTCATAGAGGGATAGGTGGAAAGTTTAATACCTTGTATGTTACTCTAGTTGTTTCACAAACTACTTGTTTCCCATTAGTATGATAATGGGATAAGTGGGGGTTTCCATTCCAATGAGGATTTTGTGGGATTATTATATGATGGTATGGACTTATCATATAATTTAAGGTATTTAATGTAGATATACATACATATAGTTAGTTACTTGGTACATTTGGGATCTGTTTTAGATCCCATGAAACATTTGACTATTCAATTTCTTCGTGAGTTAGTTGTTTAGAGGAGTTTGATATCATGATTTTTTTTTGATAATTTACCCTACATTCATTGATATGAAACCATATTTTGTTCATATATAACACATTTATTATGATTATTAGTGTTTTTTTATATTTTTAATTGTGTAGGTATTAGGCTTTTTTCATTTGATAACGAGTTTCCTATAATTAATGTGGAATTATTTTTAAAAATTATAACTGATCTGTTTTGTGAGATCTAAAAAATGATTTGAAAACACATGTTTTGATTAATAAAGGGAATTAGATTGTAAATTTTTAATAAATTTAATCAATTTCATTTTAACAAAACTAGTGGTTTGGTTTTAATGAAATTTAAACCAGTGTTCATGGTTTCACGATGTCTTTGGAAGAAGTTTTGTTCAAAATATGTGTATTTTATTAAATGTGAATGATTTTATGTTGTTATCATGGACATGATCTATTTTTATAATAATATAAATTTTAAAATCATAAATTGTAGTTTTTTTAACATTAATTGATGAATTTCCTTATGAAACACATTACATAGGTTCAGAAGGTTTCAGTGGCCTACTAAATGTTTTAGCTCAAGCCTATATCTTCTCAAGTTTTAGGCTCCATATTTTTTCTTATTATTTCATTGTAGACATGGGGTGATTTGGGTTGTGGTGACCTATGAGGTCACATAGAGGTTATTATTTCTCTCTATTATTCAATATTTGTTCCTTTATACTTATCTTTTCTTATAATATTACAATTTATTTTATTATATTAATTTTATTTATTTATTATTCTATAATTTATCTCTATTTTGGGTGAAATCTTTCACAAATAGATACTTATGATTCAAAAGAACTAGTTTCTAGCCTCTAGGGACTAGGAATTCCCATTGAGTGACATGGAAGACCATGTCGGGTGTTGCGTTGGATGGAAGCCCGGTATAGCTTGTTAAAAAATGGTATAAGAGGATTGTGTTTCCATAAGTAGAATCCAAAGCCTATTTTTTTCTTCCTTGTTATTTAAGGAAGTCTGTGTAGAATGATATTAAGTTTATAAGAGTTTTAGAGGTAAGGGTAGGGAGATTATAACTTTATCTTACTTTTCCCAAGCATCATGTATCTAGGGGATGTTTGTTTTTGAGTTTTCTTTATAATTTTTGTTGTGATTGATGTTATGATCACCTTTGAGAATATACATGATATTGGAGGTCACCCTGGTTTTGGGGAGCATAGAGAAAAAACATGAGTTTCTTACTAGAACACATGGCCTAGGTAACCATGTATTATCTATTGGTCATGTTTTCCTCTTTATTAAAGTGTGATACACAATTATCACACAAGCACCCAACCCACACAGCCAAAGCGTGTGTGACATAATTTCTTCCTCGGTTTTCCTATTTTGTGTGGTCTTGTTTTTGGAATTATCTAAAATTTATTTTCACATGTTGGAGGTCAATTGAAGAAAGAATTCAACTTTTTGAATGTGGCTTTGGAGATACTTTATTTATGTATGGGTATTTTTTTTGTTTACAAAAGGTTTTAAAAATTATTTTCGGATAATTGATGGCTTTATGTGAAACTATTATTTTAAAAAGTAGTTTTAAAAGAATGTTGTGTGTGGTTTATTCGTTTTTGAATAGTGATTTTAAAATGAAAAATAAATTTTTATATGATATTTCCTTAGGTACATGGTTTTCATGTTAAATTGGATTTTGAAAAGAGTTTTTCTATGTCTTATTTTATATGCTGTGTTCAACCAAGGGTGGTTTGTTTTTTAGGTTTTCATCATTTTGGTTATTAAGAAATTCCTTGGTGGAGGGTGATATAAAAATTACTTGGTTAATTTTGTGGTTTCAAAATAAATTTTTTTTCTTTGAATATTGTGTTCCTTATTTTAGGGTATGTTATTTTTCATTCTATTCTTAAGAAGAAATCATTTCTGATGTGTTTCGAGTCATGGATTGGTGATGTTCATGTATTATGCTACCATTTTACAGAAAATTAATAGTAATGTTATATAAAGTTTCAATTACATCCCAAAAATATAATGGATTATTGGACACGAATATTTCATTGTGAGAGATATTGAGAGATTATTGATCAGTTGTAGCTGGGTGGTGGGGGTGGGGGTTTTGTTCATCCTTTTCCACATGAGGGTTAGACTAGTGGTAATTTTGATTTTTTTAAGGGGGAAATGTTCTTGAATTTATTTTATTTTTCCTCCCTTATGGAACATGAGTCATGATTAAAAGTTTGGTAAGCCCTATTTCTTAGATTTGTAATAGGTTTTGATCCATATATAGTGGGTTGGATTTTGTGGATGATCTTTCCATCCATGGGATGTTTCTTGGAGATGGTTCCAATTTTGAATGTTTTTATGTATTGTTTGAATAATATCATTGGAATGTATCTTTTTTATAGAGTTCATTTTTCCATAGTGGTTGGTCATTGAGGTTGTTTTGGGTTTCCACGCTTTTTGGTTGGCATTGAATTCCATTTTCTGGAGCCTCATTATATGGGAGGACCATTATTAGGGATTTTTTATGTCCCATTCTATATTTTAGAAGCTATCTTTGTTATTTTTTGGACATAATTTGGGCCTTGGGTACTTTATTGGCTATCTATGGTGTTTGGTTTAAAATTTGAACTTTTTATACTAACTGGTGTTTGGATATCAATATTTTGGTGTGCACCATGTGTGGGTTTCTCAGTGTTTGAACCTATGTTATCTGAAGGTGTCATAACCCAAGTGATAGATCATGTTTCTCTTTTGAGTTTTCTTGTGGTTTTTATTCTTATGATTTGATTGGATGTGTTTATGAATGATAGATAGTTTCTATAATGGTTTATCGGTTGATTTGTGATGTGTCTCCCAATAGTATTCCTTTATAATAAATTTAATAGGAACACTAAATGGTGTAGAGACAATTTATGAGAAATTTTAAATGGTAGAGATACCATGTTTGGTCTCCCCAATTTCATAGGTCTTCTAGCTCAAGGTTTTGTTTCAATTTCAATTATATATGTTGATGCATCATGGATTTTCATTTTCATTTTTAAAGGACCTCAATTTTGACATTCAAGGTTGATCTATATAAGAGATTCTCTTGGTTAGATCCTCTTTGAACATTTCAATTTTCCTTGCCTTTATTTTTATATGGAGACTTTAGAGAGTTGAAAGTGGCATAGTGGGATGGTTTTGACACCCCCGGTACTACATGAATTTTATTTTGGTTTTATTTTATCTTTACCTGAGTGATGATTCTTGGTTCAATGCATTCATAAAATTATATTTTGAAACCCACTTTTAATGTGTATGATTTCCACACTTGGGGTTTAACACCATATGGTGCCAATGCATATGGGAATGTACTCTGGATAGATTATTCAACAAAAAATTGTCATGGTTTTCCAAAATTTGTGGATCTCCCCAAAATTCATGTTGGGTCTTCAGTGTATTTTGAGTAAGGTTCATGGTTTTTCTAAAAATTTTGGCCTCCAAACGGTAACCATGTGCGTTCAATGTGCTTTTACATGGGGGAAAACATGGTTAGAACAAATTCTAGTAAAATGTGTATCTTAATATTGTGATGTGTTCAAAATTATTTCTTATTTTTTTCCTATCCTCATATTTTCACCCTCTCCCATTAGAATCATGCGACACCCCCTCATCCTCTCCAAACATGCGTTCCACCCCCTCTCTAACAAGATCCCAATCCATTGTGATTCCACCTGATTTCATTAGGAGTCTTTATCAAAACATTAAGGTACGGTCTAATCATCTCTCTTCCTTATTCTAGATAATTTTCTTTTCCAATCACCCCTATTTGTTTGGACATACCCTAGGATTTGGTTTGACCCATTTATTGGTATTTCCTTTCATTATTAAAAAGTGTGATGGGTCTCTCGGGTAGAATATCTATCTGTTTCGGCATCCACCATCCAAGGAGAACCATGTTGGTCCATTTCAATTCATTCAACTCTATTTGAGGTAGGTTTTCATATACAATTTTTTGGGTGAAAACTTTTATTTGGGTATTTTGGTGATTTTTATTTTCATCTTGGATGTTTAGGGTGTCTTGTAGCTCTTTGAATACTTTCACACATATACATAATTAAGAATATATGTATATATATACATATATTCTCTCCTTTTATATATTACATCTTTTTGAGAAAAATATGTTTATTAGAATTAGGGTTCATATATATATATACATATATATATAATTTTACATGTGTTTAAGTGTGAAGTGGTTACTATAAAAGGTGGTGAGTTTTGAGGTACTTCATCTTGGTCTTCCTCTCTTTGAGGTAGGTGTTACTATATAATTAGATTCATTTTGTAATTATGAATTTGATTTCATTTTCTGAATTCCTTTATTTATAAGAGTATGAATATATTTGATCCGTTATTTTGATTTAAAACCATTTTGTTGTGTTTTGATCTTGGCATAGTTGATGTTTCATGTGAAATACCAATTGATTGTTTTGAAATGGAATTTTTAATTATTATATGCTTTTATAAAATCCATTTTCATTTTCTTCGAATTGTTTTGAGGTGGGGAAAAGGGCGTGACCGGGTTTTAGGTTTCATTTAGTGAAAAAAATTCTTTAAATATAATTTTATTTTAAAATGAAGTGTTGACGATGGAAATATTTATAAAAGGGGTCCATTATTATATTTTAAAGGATTGTATGAATTTATTTGTGATATAACCCTTTTTAAATTTCTATGGCCGCTTCCTTAACATGTTTTGGTGTAAATGAAGGGGTATTTGGAATTATATTTGTTTTAAAAGAGGAAAACAGTTGTTAAAGAGTATTTTTGAATTATTTTATAGAAATATATGATTTAATTTATCCTTTTAAAATATTTCATAAGGTATTTTATAATAGCAGAATGAGTCTTATCATTTGGAACAATGTTTTAGTGTTAAAGTCCTGGTTGAAAGTTTGTTTTTAAATAGTGTCTTTGAGAGACACATCTTTATTTCCCCTATCTTGTGTACCCCATGTGAGAGTTTGTGATTGAAATATGATGCATGTTTACTCCCATTGTGTGGGAATGTTGGGGTTAATCCATTGGTGTATGTTTTATATTGGAGGGTATTGATTAGTAGGTTTTAGGGGTGTGGGTAGCCTTAGTTATGCCATTTTTTTATAAAAGGAATTTTTTCAATATTCCTTACTTCGTTTATGCATGGAGGTATGGGTAATATATATAAGAATTGTTTGTTTCTATAGTTGTATCATAGACCTCCAGTGGTCCCTTTTCATGAAATAAGGCTAAGTGGGGTTTTACATTGCAATGAGTCTTGTGTGGGATAAATCTATGATGGAATGAACATAAAATATTCTAGTATCTTGTTTAGGTAGATATACACATATATGGTTATGTAACTAGAATGTTAGGGATTTGTGTTAGGGCCCACGACACATTTGATCATTCAATTTCACATCGAGTTAGTGGTTTATTTGTGTTTTATATCATGGTTATATATATCATTTCCTCTACATTCAATGATATGTCACCCTCTTTTGTTTGTATTTGATACAAAACTTCCTATGTTTTGTGGCTTCTCAAAATTTTGAATCTTTTGGGTATTTGGTTGTTTTCCTTTATAATCTTTTTTTTCAAATATGTTTGTGGTACCTTGTATTGGAATTTTAAAGGCTCCTGTGTGTGATTTCTTCAAAATGGAATTCAAAATGGGTGTTTGGATTTATAATGGAATTTATCCAGTTAAATGTTTTATATTTTTTATCCATTTAAATTATATAAATCAATTTGTTTGATTTTAACGAAACAGAAATCGGTTTTCTAAGTTGGGTGGAGGATTCAACTGACAGATTTGTTTTCAAAATTCATTTCATCAGTTTTTGAAAAAAAAGATAAATTTTTTACATTATGATCTTGGACATGTTTATTTTTTATTATACATTATAATTGAAAATCCTACATTGTGGTTTATTTTCAATCTATAATTAATGAGTTGCCTATGGAAACACATTACATAGTTTCAGCGAGTTTTGGTATCGTATTGGGATTTTTAACTCACACCTATATTATCTCAGGTTTCAGGTTAGCTTTAATTCATCATTAATTTGTTTTAGGAGTGAGGTTAGATAGTTTGTGGTGACCTATAAGGTCACATGGAGGGTATATCAACATTATTTTCTATTACAGTTTACATTTTTAGTTAGTTTTTCTTTAGTTATGCATGTTTATTTTATTATATTTCATGAATTTAGTTATTCTAATTTATTTTATATCTATTTGTGGAAAAATATATCCTAATGTATTCTTGTGATTCTCAGACACTACTTTCCATCCTGTCGGGATCAAGAATTCCCTTCAGGATATGTGGTAGACAGGGTTGGCTGCAAGATTGGATAGCAGCCCAGGCTAGTTTATTTAATAGAGGATGTTAACACTATTTTATAGATATTTGGTCACTTTAAAAATTTACAATTTATTTTTATGATTGTTATTTCATGCATTTTCGTTTATATTAATCGGACTATTCTGCAAAGGGGAAGGGGTGAGACCTAGTGATCTAGTTGAGGCACTTTCAAGTGGCTACCCACTATGAAATTGACGATTTGAAATTATCAATGGTAGTTTTTTGGTTGAGGATATGGGAGTATCCTAATAACTTTAATACACCTCTAGAAAGTGTATAGGTAAGATGATGATGGTTCTAGAGACTATGGTGAGCCATTGGTCTTAGTATTACTAGGTTGTTGGGTCTTAGAAGTGTGTATTCTCCCTCTATAGAGTGTTCTTAGTGGAACTTTGTGGAAATAAATTGGTGTATGCAATCATTATAATGTGGGTCTCTTATGGAATCATAATGATAATGTGATATAGTTGTGTAGAAATAGTTGTAATCTAAGTAATGTTTGAGTAGAGTTAATGAAGTTACTCCTTGGGTGATAGGAGTGGGATCTTTAGTAGTCTGCGGGTGGGAATGGTGATAGGCCTAGGAAGTGTTTGGAAAGAGGACCAAGTTATGATTAAGACAATTAATTGTGTTTTTATTTCTATTTATGTTCAAGGTATGTAATTTGGATTTATTGGTTTTTTCTTGACTCCCTATAATGCGGTACTTGGACTCAGTGAGAGTTTTAGTTTATTTGTGTGGTCATGTTTGACCTATGAGTCTTGTAAGTTATATAGGTATGATTTAAGGGTCTAGGATGTTTGAGATTGTTTTATATCCCCCTATTAGTTTGATTATTTTGGATAAAAATATTGGTCATGGTCGGTTATGTTGTGTTTTATGTGATACCCTATAACTATGATATAGGTGGTGACGTGTGTATTACTAGATATGGATTTTGCTATGGGATTTATCCATTATTTATTTTGTACCATATTTTTATTCTCTGACCACATTGTGCTACAATTGTAACGAGTTGTAATTTGATATAGAGTAGGATACCTAATCCTGAGTCAGATTTTAGTGGTATTTTGTGTTACATGTGATGTGATATGATATGCGGTATGAGAAAAAAAATTGAGTTATAGGGTGGAGGTAAGTGATTTGGTACATGATATGATTCCATACATCACTCTGGGTGAGTGGGTAGAGGTATTAGATGTCTTATGGGGAGTTTAGTGATACTACACCCCAAATGAGAGGGTATAGTAAGTGAATTGGTGCGTGATATGAATTGAAACCTCATCCCAAGTGAATGGGTTCCAGTGTGGGACTTAATATGGGATCAAGACATTGTATGGGACCCTACCATTAGTGAGAGGGTAATGGTTGAGACATAGTTATAGGAATCTACCTTTAGAAACATGGAATGGATCTAATTTTGTGCTATGAGTTGAATATTATTCCATCATTGAATGATCTAGATGAGGCTATAGGCATCAGAATGGCAGGATTATGACATGATGACCTAATCTGATTTCATTCATTTGATAATTCCTTCTGAATTATTTTTTCTACATAAATACATTTTATATGATTATATTTAAGAGGTTAATTTGGTATGACCTTGATTATTTTTATTCTCACACCCTACACCCTAATCATATTGAATGTGCCGATCCTATTCTTGGATTTTATGTCACATGTTATATGAGGGTATATTTCCATAGTAGCATGGTGGATGTTGGTAGATTGGACCACTGTGGGACCTGAGTTACTGATTTTAGTCTCCCATATTTTGTTTTAGCTAATATTTTTATGGATTATCCTAATATGAAATGTTTATTATATGTGTGTATGTACAACATCGTTCATTTTGATATAACATGTTAATGTTTACTTTTTTATTTATGGGTGGAATTTATCCATAATATGTTACAAATAATCTATTATTTACTGATGTTCTATTGTTTATATATTATTAATGTTATGGTACTCATATTATTGTCTTCCCACATTTCAATTATACCATTACACTTATCAACCACCTCTAGTTTATGGGGAGGTTTTCTTGAGGTCTTATGGTTCCCTATCAAAAGTGAACTACGATAAATTTTATTTTAATCATTATAATGTGTCATTAGAGATTTTTCTTGTTTAAATTACTATTTCATTATGGTAATTGGAGGTGGTTTGTCTTGGAGGATTTGTGTGTACCTTATGATTGGTAGTAACTAACCCATGTATATGGGATCTCCAAGATAGAAGGGATTTCTTTACTATTCATTATTTTTGGATGTTACGGTTGAGATATTTTTTGATGGTCAATGTTCTGGGTGATATTATTATTTTTTATTTTCACACATGGACCTTGGAGGAATGTGCGTGTGGGTTATTTCATAATAATATGTATTTAGCTATCATACAATGGGTCATGACTACATGTAGGTGTGAAGTGGTTAAAAAATGAAAAACTATTTTGAAAAAATGTTAAAATAAAAATGTTTGAGAAAGTGTTTGGGAGAAAAGTGGTTCAAATTAATTGTATAATCAATAATAAATTATTAATTATTTAACTAAATAACTTATTGGTAGTTACTTAACTGATTGAAAACACTATAGTATTTTTTATGTGATTTTGTTGATATTATAATCTGTATAGTTTTGATCTTGGTAGAAAAAACACTGTAGTTTGTAGGGATGCATATAATATGCCTTACGATTGGATCATAGATGATTTACTATAGTATAGGTTGAGAATATATTATTGTTTTTATTTTATTAGAAACCCTTTATTTGTTTTAGGGTGTTATATATATTTCTATAAGTTGGTGAGATTGTATTCTTAATTGGGTGAGTCTAATGGTTATCCTTGTAAATATGATAGGATATGAGGAGCTAGAATATATTGGATGATCCTCATTTTCCCTGGGGATGAATGTGAGTGTTTTATTATTGAGATATAGGAATGGGATGATATGACCATGAATGATTAGAGCACGGTTAGATGCTCAAAATTTGGGTCAAGGCTCAATAATTCCTGAATCTAGTGTTTAGTTTTGGTTAGGTGTTTCTTGGGGTCCTCTAGGAAATGGAAACATCATGGATGCTTCTTATAGGGTGTTATATCTCTATATGAATCATTAAGACATTATTGGTGTTTGTTTATTTATTTTAAATCAATATTTGATCATGGTTTTTGGTAATATTCTCTCTACAAGTCTTGAGTTAATGAAATATATGTGATTAATTAGGGTTTAATGTTCTAGTTGACGCGATGTTCTTGGAGAAAAATACATTAAATGAAATGGGTTTAGTTTTACTAGGGTTTTAGGAACCTCATTTTATGGATGAATGTTGTTTAGGAGAGAAATAATTGTTCATTCAAGGATGACTATAAGGCAAGTATCTTGGTAACTTTGGACTATTCCAAGAAGCAATATTATCTTGTAACATCATGTATATTTGTAGAAACCTCTCTAATGAATTTTTACTAGTGTAATATTACAATGAGATGTAATTTTTTGTATAAGTCCCCAGCTTTATACATTACTTAATCTTGAGTTATTACAAGATTACACAATGAGGATCTTTTCAGGTTTTGAGTTTTAGAGAATTAGATCATAAATCATGCATTACATTCCACATTTAAACAAGGTGGTTACATTAAAGACCATATTCACTTTTCCCATCAACGGAAACATATTTAAAAAAAACATGGATTCTTTCATGACACTTCCTTGACACTATAATCACATAATTTACCATTCCCTTGACCTGTGAAAAACATTTCAAAAACATGGGATGAGCATAAAAAGATGAGTAAGGGATATAAAAGTACGAAATGAAAACATTAGTCCACGTATACATAAGAATTATGAAATAAAACTTTACTCATAAAACATAATCACTTTAACAGACCTCACAAAATCATGAATAAATCATAGAAATCATAAGACATAAAGGTAACTTGAGGCATTCATAACATTCTTACGTAGGGAGTAACCCTCATGGTTACGTATGGAATACCCATCACAATATATTCCCTAAATATCTTTGGATAAACATTATCATTTAACCCCTTCGCATTACCCAATGCATTGGAATGTTATCATGGGCTCACCCACCATTAGTTTATCACGTAACTACCCATCTTCATAAACAATTCCCAAGAACCATAACATAAACGTATCACATAAAACATGCATAAAGGAAACATAACATTTCCACATTTCAATCACCAGATATAAAAAACACATTGATATAATAAATACATTATCAAAACCATTTTCAATACCAAAATAAAACAAAATTAAAACATGGTATTTATTTTTCATTAAAAAAAGTTATGGCTTGTGGAGGAAGCCAAAACTCAAATAATGGTCACGGGGGCGGAGAAGTCGTTGTCTCCGCATACGTACGACAAAAACATTCCCTTTTTTCATTTATTAAAACGCTTCGTATAGAAAATATTCCTTTTGAATAAACATAAAAGTGAAAGGGGTTTATACACTATATAAAATAAAGTTGTGTGTAAAAAAATATACCACAACGAAATGAGATTGAGACGAAGTCCCTTACCTCGTGTTCGAATTGACTTGATCATTCTTTAACCTCCTAAATAATAAACTTGAGTTAATTTCTACATGCTTAAGAACCTTTTTCAAGTCCATTATTCCTTTTATATCACTTATTACCATGTTATGAACACTATGTAATTATTTAAGTTAATAACTGTCGTTTTGTCGATCAATGGTACTTGAGTAAAAAATAAACTCCTTATAATTACAAGTTGTTCATGTGGTAAAATATCCATTATATCCAGAATTATATTCATGATGTAGATATCATATATATCCAGTATATACATGCAATTATAATATTACATAACATTTAGAGATAAGAAATGAAAGGCACCGTTCATGGAGATGGTAAGTCGTACGTACGCATGAACACTACTTTAATTTCTATTTCATATTTAATGGACTGAATTAGTAATGATATAAAGGTATATTATAATTCCATTATATTATCATATATAATATCATTAACTCCATCTTTTATATATCCCACATATGGCATTAACGAATCAAATCACTTTGAGGGGGCGGCAGTCCACACTTCCTAAAATGAAGATATCACGTTTATCCATAATGGAAACCATAAAGTTATGCCATAAATGAAAAATACAGAAGCATAAAGAAAACATAAACCTAATATACATCATATATAAATATATTGACATCTTAATGGCCACCATTAAAGGTGTTAAATGAATAGTGAACAATAATCGTTTCGTGAGGCAGAAATTCGCCATCCACAGAAACAGTATGTTCTTTAAACATTTGACGAAGGTGTGTGTAAAAGTAGCTAGAATAAATAACATAAAAACATCTTAGTATATTGAAGATACTGGTTTTATTACAAAATAAATTAATAAATAGAGTTTAGGGGGTTGGAGAAGAAAAATAAAACAAAAGAACACAAGTGAAGACATTACCTTTAAATCGGGTAACTCCTCTGGGATTGAACCAAAAGGGTTTTTTGAAGAGAATTCTGCCTAAGGTAAGGCTTATATAATGAATATAGGGATGTGGAGAGATAAAATGAGTATATATTATCTGAGCCAATGGTTTGAGAGGTGTGGGTAAGGAGGTAGAGTTGGGGGCCTTTTATAAGAGGGAGGAGGGTCACTCTTGGAAAGTCAAGAAATGTTACTTTATATTAAAATGAGTTTCGGATTTTAAAGGTCCCACGTTGATATATTTCGAGGATAATGTGACAAGGGTTCGAAATACACCCATACAATAGGTTTTTGACAAGTGTATGTCTTAGATTTTACATTAGCTTTTCATTTTATTTAAATTGTCCATTAATGAGGTAATCGCTGCATCATCATGGTGTCATACATAAATTAATTTATATAATGTCTACATATTATAAAAAAACTACTATGATGTAGGAAATATTTCTATATTTTCAATGAATATTTATAGTCCAAGAGATCATTTATGTAGTCAAAATTAAAATTGTTTTACTGAGGTATTACATACGTTTGTGATATTCACTTTTCTATAAAAATAAAATGATAAAGTGTCACTATCACCCAAAAGTGATTCCATGGGGTCCCTATATTGGCCAAAAGGCATCCCATGGTCAGACATGACACAAAAAGCATCATTAGGATACATGTTGGGGTCATTTTTTAATATTATGATATTATTTTAGTACCCTTAAATACCCGATTACTAATTAATCACGATAATTAAAGATAATTATCGTCATTACTATTCATAATGTACAAAAACAAAAGAGACTTAAGTACATAATTTGGACCTTATGATTCCAAATATTGAATCCATTTTACCAAATTCCAAACACAGAAATTGCAATAATTAATTTAAAAATAATTCATGTTGTCAAAACAAATAACGGGTTTTTTTGAAACAATATCTATGAAAAGTTTGGCAGTTGTTTATGCCCAATTCCAAAGTGAAATCAATTATAATGACCACCATTGGATTAAATGGTAAAAATATATTCTAATTAAATTTTAAAGACAATTATAAAGATAATATATCAATAAAATAAAATTAGATGAAAAAGCAGTTTTGAAGTAAAATGTAGTATTTTTTCACTATTCATTAAAAAAATGAACATTGTCAGAAAAATACAAAAACTTTATCCAAAGAAAATTTCAATATCCCAATACTAAAAAATAAGTTTATTTTGACAAATAGAGCTTATAAAATTTTAAAAATATAGATTTAAAAATGGTTCGTCATTAAAAGGCGGTAAAACAATCTTTTAAAAATATTAGAGAATTCTACGCTTAAGATTGGATTTATTCTCATTTTAAGCCTCTTAAAACACTATCTAATTAATAAATAGACATAGATATGAAAATACATTATTCATTACTTACATGGTATGTTACATCCTTCCCCATTTTAGAAAATTGTGTCCCCTCAATTTAATTACCTATCGAATTAGTGGGGTTATTTATCCCTCATTGCATTTTCAGATTCTCATGTTGCCTCTTCAATCATGTGGTTTTTAACAAAACCTTTACTTGATGAATAACCATATTTTGTAACACCTTCTCCCTATGATCAAGAATCTGGACTGGTTTTTCCTCATAAGATAGGTTCTCTTCCAACTGAACTACCTCTGGACTCAAAACATGATATGGATCTGGCATGTACTTCCTGAACATTGAAACATGAAAAACATTGTGTACCTAAGATAAACTCGGAGGTAAAGCCACTCGGTATGAAAATGATCCAACTCTCTCCAGAATTTCATATGGTCCAATTGACCTTGGAATCAACTTTCCTTTCTTACCAAATCACATCACACTTTTCCATGGTGGAACATTGAGGAAGACATGATCACCTACCTCAAAAGAGAGATCCTTCCTCCTGTTGTTCGCATAACTTTTCTGCCTACTTTGAACTGTTCTCATGTGTGTCTGTATCAGCTAAAATTTTTCTACCAACTCTTCTACAAATTCTGGTCCTATAAAATTCCTTTCACCCACTTCATCCCAAAAATCTAGAGTTCGACACCGCTTCCCATATAATTCCTCAAATGGTGCCAATAGTATAATAGAATGAAAACTGTTATTATAAGAAAACTCAACCAAAGAAAGATATTGGTCCCATCTTCCCTGATAATCTATCGAACAAGCATGTAGCATATCCTCTAATTTCTGAATTGTTCGTTCTGACTACCCATCTGATTGAGGATATAAAGCTGTACTAAAATTTAATACAGTACCCAACGACTTCTGAAGGCCTTTCCAAAAGTTAGAAGTAAACCTGGGATCATGATCAGATACAATGGAGTGGAGAACTCCATGTAACCTGACTATCTCATTAAGATACAAACGAGAAAGTTGATATAGGGAAAACTTATCTCGTATAGCAAGGAAATGAGCAGATTTAGGTAAGCAATCAACAATAACCTAGATTGCATTATTACCTCGAGGTGTCTTTGGCAATCAAACAATGAAGTACATGGATATATTCTCCCATTTACACTTTGGTACTGGTGAAGGATGAAGCATCCCTTTCAGTAACTGCCTCTCTACTTTAACCTATTGACAAGTTAAACACTTCACAGTAAAATCAGAAATATCTATTTTCATTCCATCCCACCAGTAGTACTCTCGAAGATCTCTATACATCTTAGTACTGCCTGGATGAACTGAAAATGGAGAACTATGAGCTTCACATAACAACTCTCTCTTCAACTGTGAATCACACGACACACACAATCTCTTCCCAAATCTCAATACACAATCATTATCAATGTTGAATTCATGAAACTTACCCTTCTGAACCAGCTCTACCTTTTTCTGCAACTCACTATCTTGCTTTTGTGATTGCTTAATTCTGTATGATAGAGAAGATTTCACTGATACCTGAAACAAAATAGAAGAACATCCTGCACCAACTAATTCTATTCCAATTTTCATCAAATCCTTAACCAAAGGATCACGTTCCAAATGCAACATTGTTAATGAAGCATTACTTTTTCGACACAAAGCATCAACCACTTTATTTGATTTTCTCGGATGGTAGGGAATTGTACAATGATAATCCTTGATTAATTCTAGCGATCTCCTCTGTCTCATGTTCAATTCTTTCTGAGTGAATATATACTTTAAAGTTTTGTGATCAGTATATATTTCACACTTTACACCATACAAATGATGCCTCTAAATTTTTAAATAGAAAACAATAGCAGCTAATTCCAAATCATATGTAGGGTAATTTACCTCATGAGTTTTTAACTTACGTCAAGAATAAGCAATTACTTGATCATTCTGCATTAGGACGCAACCAGGTCCTTTCAATGAAGCATCACTGTAGATAACAAACTCACCATTCCTGGAAGGTAGTGACAAAACTGGAGCATTCACCAATCTTCTTTTCAATTCATGAAAACAATAATCACATTCTTTTGTCTAGATAAACTTAACTCCCTTCCGAGTTGGCTTAGTCATTGGACTATATAACCGTGAAAAATTTCTAACAAACCTTCTTGTAAAATCTGGCCAAACCATGAAAACTACGAATCTCAATTACATTTGTGGGTCTTGGAAATTCTTCAACAACCTTTGTTTTTGCAGGATCAACAGTTATTCCATCTTAAGAAACAATGTGACCATGGAAAGAAATTTGTTGCAACCAAAACTCACACTTTCTGAATTTACCATACAATTTATTTTCTTTTAAGGTTTTCAAAATAACCCTTAAATGAATCTCATGCTCCTCATTACCTTTAGAAAACACAAAAATATAATCAATGAAAACAACCACAAAATTATCCAAGAACTCATGGAAATTTGTATTCATAAGGTCCATGAATACAACAGGAGCATTGGTTAGCCCAAAAGGCATTACTAAAAATTCATAATGGCCAAATCTTTTACGAAACGCGGTATTCGGAATATCTTCTTCCATGACCTACAACTGATGGTACCCCGATCTCAGGTCAATCTTTGAAAAATACAAAACTCCCTGGAGCTGATCAAACAAATCATCGATATGAGACAAAGGATATTGGCTCTTAATAGAGATGTTATTCAAGGCTCTATAATCAATACAAAGTCTCATAGAACCATCTTTCTTTTTAAAAAATAAGGAAGGAACACCCCATGGTGATGTGCTAGGTTGAATGAAACCTTTCTCTAATAAATCTTGCAATTGCTCCTTCAACTCTAAAAGTTCAATTTGAGCCATTCGATAAGGGGGTTTTAAAATTGGATTAGAATTAGGAACTGTGTCAACAGTAAATTCAACTTCTTGATCTGGTATTATTCCAGGAAACTCATCAGGAAAAACATCAGGATACTCATTTACCACTAGCACATCATTAATCTGAATGGTTCCTTTGTTTTCAACAATATGAGAAAGTTAACATTCATTTCCATCTTTTACAATTTTCTCAGCCTCCTGATATGTTATCAACAATATTTGTTAATTCTTGTACACAAACTGAAATTCATTCTGAAAAGAAACTTCTTTAGCTATAAAATCAATCTTAGCATGGTAAAAAGAGAGCAAATCCATACCTAGGATAACATCAAACTCCACTAGAGGTAAAACAATAAGGTTGGCATGTAGGTTCTTTCCATGGATTAGGATAGGAAGACTATTATAAATTCTTTTCTCCGCAACATTTCCCCCAGGTGTTTTTACCACAAGTTCAGGAGTCATTTCTTGAGATGGAATTCCCCATTTACTAGAAAAGTTTTTAGAGATGAAAGAATGTGTAGACCCCGAATCAAACAACACATTAGAATAATCTAAGAAAACAAACAATGTACCCGATACCACTTCATTTACTGGCCCAACATCTGCTGAAGTAGTTTCAAAATATTTCACCACTCCTTTTTGCTTGTAGTCTGACTGCTACCCATTATTTGAGCTCTTTGGTGAACACTCGTCTGCATAATGACCCATCTCATTGAACTTGAAACATTTCACTAACTGTAAGTCAAATTTGTTCTTACCATCACTCTGATATTTTTCAGTGCAATAACGAGCCTTATGTTCCATCTTACCACATCGGCAGCACTTTCCAGAATTCAGAAGACATTCCCCAGCATGACTTTTACCACATTTATCACAAACTGGGAACATAGTTTTCTTACCATCAGACATTTTTGAATAATTCTTCCCTTTCTCCTACCACCTCGGTCTCTTATTCTGTTGGTTGTTATAAAACATTTGATCATCTTCAAAATTCATTTCCACCTTCTCAGCACATCGAACAAGGTTTTCATAACTCTTGAACTCATGAGAAGGTAAAGCCCTCTGATATTTTTGCTTTAATCGTGAGTGAAAACGATTGATTTTACTATCAAGGTCTCACATAAAATTTGGATCAAACCTTGCCAATCGAGTGAACCTTTCTTCATAAGCAGCCACTAAATTGTCCTATTGCCTTAATTATAAGAACTATTTTTCCATCCTATGTCGAACAAACTTAGGAAAATACTTCTCAAGAAACATACCTTTGAATTCCTCCCAGTTGAGGGCATCAATCTCATCAGCGTACCTGATATTTTTAACCATCAACCACCATTGATCTACTTCACCCTCCAAACGGTAAATTGCAAGACTATCCATTTGATTGTCTGAACACCCCCTGACATCAAAAATATTCTCTAGTGCTTTAATCCAACCTTCAGCTAGCACATGGTCATATGATCCTCTGAATGATGGGGGGTGTTGCCTCATGAAATGTTCCACCACTGACATGTTCTTCTGCGGTTGATCTGGCCAATATCGTGCATGGATACCACCACCATTTATTGCTTGAGTCAACTGCACCATTACTGCAACAAACTGTTCAGTTCTATTTCTGACCATCTCAAGATGCTGATTTGGAAGGTCATTTCTTTCTGTATGTCTTCCTATCACTGCTTCCCTGTTTCCTCTGCAGATAACCATTCTGAAAAAACATGTCTAAGATGAAGCAACATGGTAATCTTAAAATGCTATATCATTTCAATTTGACCATAAAAAAATATTTTTGGATAATAATTTAATAGAATTATAACTCCTAAAGTTATCAAAACCGACCTCTGATACAAACTATAAGCCCCCATCCTTAAACATTACCTAATCTTGAGTTATTACAAGATTACACATTGTGGATCTTTTCAGGTTTATAGTTTAGGAGAATTAGATCATAAATCATGAATGACATTCCACATTTAAACAAGGTGGTTACATTAAAGACAATATTCATTATTCCCATAAAAGGAAATATATTTAAAACAATACATGGATTCTTTCATGACACTTCTTTGACATTATCATCACATCATGTACCTTTCCATTGACATGTAGAAAACATTTCAAAAACTTGGGATGATCATAAAAAGCTCAGTAAGTGATATACAAGTATGAAATGAAAAAATTAGTCCATGTATACATAAGAATTAATGAAATAATAATTTACTCATAAAACATAAGCACTTTAACATACCACATCAAATCATGAATAAATCATAGAAATCATAAGACATAAAGGTAACTTGAGGCATTCATAACATTCTTACGTAGGGAGTAACCCTCACAGTTACGTTTGGAATACCCATCACAGTATATTCCCTAAATCAATTTAGAGAAACCTTAGCAATTAACCCCTTCACGTTACCCAATGCATTGGAGAGCTATCACGGGCTCACCCGCCCTTTTTTATCATGGAACAACTCATCTTCATAAACAATGCCCAAGAACCATAACATAATCATATCACATAAAACATGCATAAAGGAAACATAACATTTTCCACATTTCAATCACAAGATATCAAAAAAAACATTGATATAATAAAATCATTATCAAAACCATTTTCAATACCAAAATAAAATAAAAGTAAAATATGGTATTTATTTCTCATTAAAAAAATATTATGGCTTATAGAGGAATCCAAAACTCAAATAATGGTCATGACGGCGGATAAGTCGTTGTCGCCGCATACGTACAACAAAAACATTCCCTTTTGTAGTTTAGTAAAATTATCCATATAAAAAATATTCCTTTTGAATAAATGTAATATTCAAAGGGGTTTATACACCTTATAAAAGAAATTTGTGTATAAAACAAAATATGCCTCAATGAAAGGAGATTGAGACGAAGTCCCTTACCTCGTGTCTGACCTGACTCGATCGTTCTTTAACCTCTTGAATAATAAACATGAGTTAATTTATACATGCTTAAGAACCTTTTTCAAGTTCATTATTTTATTTATATCACTTATTACCATTTTATGAACACTATGTAATTATTTAAGTTAATAACGGTCGTTTTGTCGATCATTGGTACTTGAGTCAAAAATAAACTCCTTATAATTACATGTTGTTCATGTGGTAAAATATCCATTATATCCAGAATTATATTCATGATGTAGATATCATATATATCCAGTATATACATTCATTTATAATATTACATAACATTTAGAGTAAAGAAATGAAATGCACCATTCATGGAGACGGTAAGTCGTACGTACACAAGAACGCTACATTCATTTCTATATAGTATTTAATGGAATGAAATCATAATGATATAAAGGTATATTATAATTCCAGTATAATATCATATATAATATCATTAACTCCATCATTTATACGTCCCACATATGGCATTAACAAATCAAATCACTTTGAGGGGGCGGTAGTCCACACTTCCTAAAATGAAGATATCACATTTACCCATAATGGAAACCATAAAGGTATGCCATAAATTAAAAATAAAGAAGCATAAAAAAACATAAACATAATATATATCATATATAAATAGATTTACTTCTTAATGGCTACCATTAAAGGTGTTAAAAGAAGATTGAACAATCCTCATTTCATGAGGCAGAAATTTTCCATCCACAGAAACAATATGTTCTTTAAACATTAGACGAAGGTGTGTGTAAGTGTATCTAGAATAATTCACATAAAAAAATCCTAGTATATTGAATATACTTATTTTGTTACAAAATAAAGGAATAAAAAGAGTTTAGGGGGTTGGAGAAGCAAAATAAAACAAAAGAACACAAGTGAAGAAATTACCTTTAAATCGAGTAACTCCTCTTGGTTTGAACCAAAAGGGGTTATTGAAGAGATTTATACCTAAGGTAAGGCTTCTATAATGAAGAGAGGGATGTGGAGAGATAGAATGAGCAGAGATTGGCAGAGCCAATAGCTTGAGAGGTGTTGGTAAGGAGGTAGAGTTGGGGGCCTTTTATAAGAGGGAGGAGGGGCACTCTTGGAAAGTCAAGAAATGTTACTTTATATTAAAACGAGTTTCGGATTTTAAAATACACCCATCCAATAGGTTTTTTACAAGTTTATGTCTTATATTTTATATTATCTTTTCATTTTATTTAAATCATCCATTAATGAGGTAATCGCTGCATCATCATGGTGTCATACATTAATTAATTTATATAATGTCTATAAATTATAAAACAAATATGATGATGCAAGATATATTATTATCTTTCCAATGAAAATTTATAGTCCAAGAGATCTTTTATTTAGACAAAATAAAAGTTGTTTTACTTAGGTTTTACATAATTTTGTGATATTCTCCTTTCTTTAAAAATTAAATGATAAAGTGTCAGTATCACCCAAAAGTGATTCCATGGGGTCCCTATGTTTTGCATAAGGCATCCCATGGTAATCCATGACATAACCAGTAGAATTATGACACATTTCGTTGTAATTTTTTATTATTATGATATTATTTTATTACCCTTAACTACCCGATTACTAATTAATCACGATAATTAAGGCTAATTACTGTCGTTACTATTCATAATGCCCAAAAACAAAAGAGTCGTAATTACATAATTTGGACCTTCTTATTCCAAATATGGAATCCATTTTACCAAATTACAAACACAGAAATTTCAAATTTTAATTTAACAATAATTCAGGCTGTTAAAACAAATAGTGGGTTTTTTTTAAACAATATCTATGAAAAATTTGGCACTTTTTTATGCCAAATTCCAAAGTGAAATCAATTATAATGACCATAATTGGATTAAATGGTAAAAATATATTCTAATTACACTTTAAAGTAAATTATAAAGATAATCTAACCATATATTTAAATTAGATGAAAAAATAGTTTGGAAGTAAAATGCAGTATTTTTTTCACTATTCATTAAAAAAATGAACATTGTCAGAAAAATACCAAAGATTTATCCAAAGTAAATTTCAATATCCCAATACTAAATAATAATTTTATATTTACAAATAGATCTTCTAAAATTTTCAAAAGATAGATTTAAAAATGGTTCACCATCAAAAGGCGGTAAAACAATCTTTTAAAAATATTAGAGAATTCTATGCTTAAGATTGGATTTATTCTCATTTTATGCCTCTTAAAACACTATCTAATTAATAAATAGACATAGATATGAAAATCCAATATTCATTACATACTTGGTATGTTACATGTTGAGTTATAAAAAAATTCAGTTATGAGATCTCAAAAGGATGTGGGAGGAATGCAGTATATCACTTTGTGTGCATAAAGAATTGGGCTCCATCAAATGAGGTTTTTGTGGACAATATTTGACTAGATTTGAGGGTGTATTTGATGTACCACCAGTTTACAATGCATGATATAGGTTGGAAATAATGATCTAGTGTTAGTCAAATATGGAAAGTTATTTTTTTCCATTTAACATACATAAACCCAAAAAAGGGCATGTGGTTCAATGATTTTGGGTTTCCTGACTAAGGATCATGTGAGAAAAACACTATTAGTATGTTATTATTTAAAAATTGTTGTATCATTTGGATGATTGTATATAAAATCATATGTAGGGGAGTTTCATATCAATATCTAGAAGGTGATACTCATGTTGGGGGGTGGTGATCAACATACAAATATATTTATATATTTGGAAATACTGTTGGGAGGATGAGACCAATTCCCCTTTGAAAAAGTGATATGATTGATCATGATTTGTGAATAAGGTGGTAGTGATCATTTATTTTTTTATTTCTTATGAGGGATGAACTATGTTGTGGACTCGGTGTTTATGTCACAATGGTTTCATATTTATTATTTCAGATCTCAATGTTTGTATGAGTTAATGATTGATGATACATGTTATTTGGTTTGCGAATGTGTTTTTATTACCAATTAATTCATTCAAATAAGGATTGATTCATGTGGGGTGCTTCAATATAAATTTTTTGTGAGAATAAATATTGCTAGATTATGCACATATAAGGTGGATTTTCAAGTATTTATAACTAGGAAATATATATGGCACTATATTTAGATGTTCATATTAAGGTATATTCTAAAATTTATTTCAAAGACTAGAATCCATGTAGATGATAGTTTGTAATGATCAGTTTCATTACATGTTTCCAATTTTTTTGAAATTTTGACTTTTGATATTTGGGTGGGGTAGTATTGATAATTAGGACTCATATCACAAAATTTAGAGTTAGGATATCTCTAAGAGTTATTTTTTCACATTTGTGTTGGTTTCATGGAGTAGTCCTAATTATGGGAGTTGGTTTTAAAACAATTTTATATTATTTCCATAACTATAGAGGATTAACCATAAAAAATGTATAGAAGGAGTGGTTACTCCCTAAAGCTCTGATAGTACCACTACGAGAGACTATAAATTTTAGATTCCTTACTTGGGGAGGGTTTCAATTGGTGAAACATTGATCACATTGTAATGTGTCCATTGAAGGGGTTGATTTCACCTTAAATGAAGGGGTTATGTTGGGATTGTATTTTCTTAAAAGTACTCTATGAATCTTATTTATTTTTATTCTCACAAATTCCATTATTTGTTTTAATTATGAAATTAATTTATGTATTTATTTCAAGAATATATTTAATTATATGTTTATATTATTTATATGATAAAATAATTTTTGAATGTATTATGGTTGTCTTTGAAAATATTTTGGAGACAATATTCATACCTTACATTTTTACGTGTAATGTCTGGTTTGGGAACCCTATGTTTGGAATGAAATGTATGGGTTATATACCATACAATGTTGGAAAATTATGGATGAACAATACTAGATTTAGAAGAAACCATATGTTTAAAGGAATAAACATATGGTTAATCAACCATAATTTTGTAAACAATCATATATTAAAAACCATACTATTGAAGTTTATCACTATACAAAGGGACCATTTATTTTTCTGGTCAATGATAGTGATTTAAATGAATGATATTATACACAATTTTTGTAATTGTCATTCCAGAACAAAATACCTTTTACAATGTTTTTTTGACTGATTCCAAGGCTAAAAATCAATAGAATAAATTGTTCATATTTATATAGAAGTTATGACACTATTGAATGGTTTAAATTCATGGGAATTAAATATTTTAGGTGATATTCTTGGATCTGTTATGACTGAAAGAAAGAATAGTTTATTTTTATAAATATATATAATATTTTTATTTTATATATGATGAGATATATTTTTGAAAAAAGAGTTTTAAAATTATAGAAAAGATATAAATATCTCTGTTTTTCTAGAAATGATACACTTTAGAGCTATACATGTTTTAATATTGGGCTAAGTAAAACTATTGTTACTATTATTGCAACTATTTTTCTATTTATGTTTTTATTTAAGATAATTTGAAACCCGAATCTCTTCAAAGCTATTATTTATTGAGGAAATTTTTATTTGAGTATGAAGATCTGTTTTTAATCAATTTCCACTAAAAATCTAAGAAAAATATATTTTATTAAATAAAATCAATCCCTATTGATTTATGGAAGTAACAACTGCTTTAACTGAGTCGGGGTGGTGTAACAAATTATCAGAATAAATTGTGAAAATTATATTTGTAAATGAACCAGACGGCTCTATAAAAGACATATAGTATAGGTGTTAACAACATATACTCAATTTTTTATGTCTTATGATAAGAGAATATGTTTTGTAAAAACAAAAAACCTCAAAGATAGAGTATTATTTTATTAGACTAGGGTATCTGTGTTCCCAGAACCACTATAAAAAATTATGTATTATTCTTCTCTTTTAATCTAATGGTCAACTTAAATTAAGAAAAGATTGCTACAAATCCTCATAAATCAGCAATAAATCCAAAATTAATGATATGTATATGATTATTAAAAGGTCTCAATTAACCCCCACTCATGTATCTTTTTACTATTCTGACCTAACAATTGGTATTAAAGGAGTTCTATTGGAAGTAATCATATAAGCTCTCGAAATCTCAATGTATAAGGTCTATAAAAGTAAAAAATATGAACAAATGATCCTAGAGATGGTATGTTAATGATTATTGATCCATCAATTAATGGTGATAATTATTGACATCGTAAATCTCATATGATTATCTGTTTTGAAAATTTATTGATTCATAGTAAGCATGAAGGTTATCACTCTGTATGTAATCCCAGAAAAATGAGAAACCCACGATGCTATTAAAGAAGTCGAGTATGATATCAATTCAACCGAAATGAATACTTTTATATTAGGACTTGTTCCAGATGAATTAAATAGAGAATCTCAATGTCCTATTGTATATGAAAAGTGGAAGACTATTTTTTGTTCCTATAAAGGAACTAACAATGTCAAACAATAATGGCACACTACTAAAAAGTTAAATTTGGATACCTTCAGAATATATGATATTAAAAGAATCACCATATAAATTACATATTGACAGATACAGTGAATTGTGTTTCTACCTTAGGAACATCAATTTCAAAATCAGATTTTGTGCCGAATGTACTTATAGTAATACCCTCTAATTAGACTTGAATATAAAATTTGATATTAAAATAATCATCAGTTTAAGATTTGAGAATGAAAGAATTGATCAGAACATTGATGGGGTATAAATAATAAATACAAGCTAATGTTGAATATTATAAAATGATAAAAAGGAAAAATACTACAATTGAGGTTACTAATTAGAATCCTAAAGTGAAAAGAGAAAAAAGATACAATAGATTTTTATTTCTCGGATTCTAAAATGGGTATAGCTCAATTACCCAGAAGATTTAGCAAATTTTATAAGTAAAAGAGAAGCTCCAAGAAGTGATTAAAGAAATTTGAAATAGGATATTAAATATTATAGTGATATGAATATAAAAATATTGGAAATACCTTACTTCTTTTCCCATAACTATAAGTAGAAAAGGGAAATATAGGGAACAAAGAATAGAAAAATCAGATGAGATATAATTATGAGATAAAAGGGAAGAAAACTATGAAGGATACATTGAATATATTAGAAGATTTGAAAATTGCAAGAACCCGGTTTTTGGATATAAAGGACTTTGGAATATTCTTGATATTATTCCAGAGCAGAGCCCTCATACGACGTGTGATTCTAAGCCCCAGAGTGGCTGGAATTAAATTTTCAGTGCGTTCCCAATGTAAACGCCAAATAAATGCGATAACTTCTAAATGGTGCTTCAGATCATAGATCCAAGTGTACAGATGGGTTTGGTATTGTGTGTTTACCATAGTAACGACATAAAACAGGTCGGTGCTGGATGTTTGGACCCCTCACTCGTTTTCAGAATGTTAAATGGATAAATTAATTAATTTATTTATTTTTTTAATTGTTAAACTCAATTATCTCTTAAATGGTGGCTCGTATTGGAAAAACAAGGAAATTGTTGAGTCTGCAACGTGTTGTTTACCCTAGGAGGGGTGTAAGTTTCACGGGCAGGGGCCGTCTGTGAAAAATGTCCCCAGGGGTGTTTTTGTAATATGGTGACTTTGGGCGTTCGGTTTTATAAAATTCAAACGAAAGTCCGGAATAAAATTCTGAGATCGCCATTATGCTCGGGAGGTGGTGTTTACCCTAAGGGAGGTTTACTTTTGACCTCTCCAAAAGGTTCGGATACAGGTTAAAATTAGGGGTTTAAGTTAATTAAAATTTTAATTAATTAAATTATGTAAACCCTTAATTACCCCCTCCTCCTCCCTTTGCACCCCCTTGTAGAAGATCTCACCCCTGAGAGACCTCCACCCTCAAGCTTCACCTCCTCCTCTTCGGCGAGGCACGGCTCTGACGGATCGTGACGAAGCTCCGAGAAACGCCCAGTAGGTAGGGTTTGTTGCATTTTCATTTTTGGTTTTCGCACCATATTTGAATTCAATTATATACTTTGCAATGCTGTTAAATTTCTGAGAGAGCCCCTTGATATCATAGCCTATGTTCTAAGCTTTCAAAAGCTTTTTTCGGAATTAAAATCCGTGTTCGGATGGGGTCGCGGTTTTCTACCGAAGGTGAGCGGGTTTTGGAGTGTTTTTCGGCCAAAAACCAGTGTTTCCAGGGGGTCTGGTCGGTGCCGATTACGGGGGTCATCCAGGCGAGCATGGAGCGCGGCCGGCCGAGGCGAGGCCGGTGTCGGTGAGGTCATCGGTGCGGCTTGGAGCAGAGCGCGGAGAGCGGCAGGGCGAGCTGGGGACTTCGGCTGTCGGCGCGGCAGGGGGCTCCAGGCTGAGGCGGCGTCGGCCAAGCGAGCAGGTGTGGGTGACGGCGAGCTAGAGGGGGATGGTGGTATCTGTGTGCGGGGGCGCCGGCGAGGCGAGGTCCAGGGCCGACCGGCTTTTTCCTGTCGATGGGCATGGGGGAAGACTGGGGTCTACGAACCCCAGCTGGCCGACAAGGACCCGCAAGCTGCAGGTCCTGAAGGGAGAAGAAGACCAACCGAATGGACGGTCTAGTTTTTCCTTAAAAAAAGGGAAAAAAAGAATAAGGTTATAATAATAATAATAATATATTATTATTTATATTATAAAATGATTTATACTTTAATAAATCATAAATCGGGAGCTGGTTTCGCGAGTCGTCTGTTGTAGTGGAACCGTATTGACGAGACAAACATTTTGAGATGGTCTCGGGAATTTTTAATTCACGGGACAAGGGGCTTGGGGCACGACACGATGTTAACTGGTTTGACTTTTTTCCAAGGGATCTTGTTTTGGACGGCGCAGATGCGTCCGACGTCCGATTTAAGCGCCGTTAGTGGCGTTGGGACCCTGGCACCGAGGCAGAGCTTTCCAGGGTGGTTTCAGGCAAGGAGGCTAAAGTTGAGGAGTAGGCCCCACGGCCCATCTTTCGAGCTGCGTGCAACGTTTCACGACTTTTTCATCTGACGTCCATTCAGGGCGTGCGAGCAGTCATTTTTGGGTGTTTTTCCAAGGGAATTGCAGTGGCGCAATCTATCCGCTCATAATTCAACACGCTGGTGTGGGACCCGCGAGTGCCGTTTCGGGAGTTGACAGTGGTTTTCAGCATTATCATCGGGTGTCCGTTTTGGACAAGTGATTAGTCAAACTTGTGTAGTTTTTCGAGAGGACCGCAACGGGGAGATCCGTTCGTTGTGTTTCGAGACTGGGTTGCGGGTCCCACAAAGCGCCGCTTGTGTGCGGTGTGCCATAATGCATCTTTTTCTCTACATATCCATTGCGCTCAAGTAAGCAGTCTTTTTGACGTGTTCTCCTGAGGGGATCACAATGGTGAAATGCGCCCGACTGTTTTCGAGGCCGAGGCTCGGGATCACGGGACATCGTTCGGGCGTGAGGCGGTGTTGGTGACTTTTTCGTCGGATATCTGTTTGAGGCGAGTAAGTAGTCGATCTCGCGTGTTTTTCTGCGAGGATGAAAATGGTACAATCCATTTGGTTGTGAGGAGCCTCTTGCACGATCTTATTAAATGTGGAAATATGATGGTAACCCGGTGGAGGTTCTTCTACCATGTTTGTAGCGGACCCTTGGCGTGTGAACGCGTTCACTCTTGGGAGGGTGATGTTAGTGTTTAAAGAGATATAGTTGGTCGTGCCTGGCCAATGAGGTGACTAGTTATAGTTGTTATGTTCATGCCTTCACGTTGACAATGGGTGTCGTGTGCACATTAGCCTTTGGGCTGGAGACGTGGCATACTCTAGGAGTATGCAAGAATTCTAGGAGGTACATGTAGATGGTTGTACCTGAGAACGTTTGTGCGCTTTGTTGGGGTTGACTTGGGGCCACACGTCGTGTGGGCCCCATGTGCATGATGTGTTCTGCTTTGAGTACTTTTGACCTCTCATGACGTAGAGGGTCCCTTTGTTCTTGTTTGTTGACCAGCAGGGTCGAGTTTTCCCTTGGTCCTGTTCTCATTTGGACGACAGAGATGGTTTGTTCCTCTGTTTCTTCAGCTGTGAGGGGTTTCAGTACCGTGCCCTTTAACCAGACTGCGGCAGCATTTGTGACTACGTGTGCTTGAACTGTGTGGGTGTTTTCCCACTTTCTGGGATGAGTTGTCCCAGTCCACATTGACAGTGACTCAGTAGATTGGAGTGTGATTGCCCTGAGAGGCCAGAGGGGTTTCTACCATTCCTTAGTGTTCCCTGGTAGAGTTCTTGTGGATTCGGTGTGACCAACACTTTACGCATGCATCGAACCTCTACCCAGGAGGTTGTTACCAGTAGGGTTGAGGATGTTACCAGCAGGGCTGAGGTTGTTACCAGTAGGGATGAGGTTGTTTCGAGCAGGTCTTGCCAGTTGTACCATCCAGTAGGGATGGCCAGTGGGTTACCATCCAGCAGGGATAGCCAGAGCAGTTCTGGGTTTACCCCCAGCAGGGCTGGGCAGTGGTCCCCAATGCCAAGCTTACCTCCAGCGGGGTTGGTAAGTGTTTCCCGATGTCGGAATTACCTCCATCTGGGCTGGGTAGTCGTCCCCGATGTCGGGCTTACCTCTAGCTGGGCTGGGCAGTGGTCCCCGATGCCGGGTTACCTCCAGCTAGGCTATGCAGGGGTCCTGTCACCAACTTTAGCCGGGTCGCCCTCTAGTGGATTACCCTTTTACGGGACTGGGTAGTGTGGTACCCATCGACTCTTTCCGGGTCTCCCTATAGTGGGAACCCGTCGACTTCCAGGGACCCTCCAGCGGGGCTGGGTAGGGGGTCGCCTGTCGACTTTGAGCAGACCTCTCGACTACGGGGTAGTGAAGAGGTGTGGTTTGACGTACCCCCATAACTCTTGATTATGAGGGGTGTTTTCCCCACCAAGACGCGTCCTTGTGACACAAACTAAAACCGTGTGGGCGAGTCAGTGCCGCCCAAAGCAGATAGTTTCGAGGTGCAGTGATTTGACCCCTTGACTTTCAGTTTGGGGAAGACCTGCGGGATGTTGGGCATCGATGCTGTTTACTTCTGGGACTGTTGGCTACTCACCTTCTTGGGTTGAGCTACGGAATGGAGATCCCATTACGACCATGTTCGGGCTTCTTTTTTAGCAGATAAATTTGTATATACCTTGTTCCAGTACCCACTTCTTGGGTTTGGTTACCCTCCTTCCAGGAGAGGCGGAGACGCATGGGGTATGCCACGTGCTTTCTGTTTCTAGCTTCTCGTGGTTGGACGAGTCTACTCTCCTGCTATAGGTAGCGAAGGCTCGATGGGAAGTTCATCTTCTCACTGTTTCCAGCTCCTTGTGTCTGGATGATTCTACCTTATTTCCTCTTGTTGGGTTGAGCTAGACTCTTTACTATACTCTTTACTACACTTTCGGTTGTACTCCTTTACTTTTACCTGTTCGCTCTACTGCTCACCCTTAGGTACCTCCTTTGTTGCTCCCTCGAGCCTTTGGGGGTATCCTACTGAGTATTTTTATACTCACCCCTTCTTGGGCTTTTCCCACACTTGGTGTGCCCTAGCAGATGACGGACAAGTTGGTCGTGACTTCAGTAGAGCTTATGAGTTTAGGAACATGGACCACATGTGGTGGTCGGAGTTAGGATCCAGGTGGGGGACCCTTCCAGCTATTTTCCTTTTTATACCTATTGCCGTGTTATGGCACTTTTCTAGTTGGGCGCATGTTTTTTCCCTTTTCTTTTTTAGTTACTTTCAGCACTTGCTTCGTACTTTTAGAGGTCGATGAACTTGTTTTTTATTTATAGTATCCAACCTTTTACTTTATTTGAATTTTCTATTTTACTCTGCACTTTTTCCTTGAGTGTGCTGTGTGTGTGTGTACAGGTACTTAGGAAAAGGCCTCCCAGATTTATTGTGCATTCGGCGGTGGTCGCTAGCCCCTGGCCTATGGAGGCGGGCTTGGGGTAGTTTCGGCTCGAGCCCGGGTAGGGTCGGGTCATGACAAAGTGGCATCAAAGGTGGATTGTTCCTTGGGACATTGTTCGGACGTCCCTAAAATAAAAGGAATTTGATGGGAATTAGGGAAACAATGTTAATGTGTCTCGAGAGCAGCTCTCAGGCTAGGGAGTCCAGTGATGGTGCGTCGGCCGACGTATCCATTCATCATGACCATGATAACTTGCTTGTCAACTTGGCATGCTGAGACACCTGTTGCTGGGAAAATTGGTTTGTGCATCACATAGGATTGAGTCTTTGACTGTCCTTCTTGAGTCAGCTCTCCATTGTTGTTATTGGTATATACGTATCTGCTCATCTGACCGCGGCACTCCTTGATAATATTCAGGATCTCTCCGCAATGACAGCCAGCCAAGATAACATGTTTGGTGCGTGACGACGACCCTGTGAGCTACGAGGCCACAGTCTAGGACCCATCATGCGAGCCCCTTTCTCTGGGTGGGCTGGTAGTAGCACCCTAACCTGTTGAGTAGCAGACAGATTCAGCAGAGCTGGCTGAGCTTGAGCGCAGGTTGAGTGCACTCTGTGAGTTCCAGCAGCAGAGACCGCTGAGGTCCAGTGGTGAGCCAGACCCTCAGGCAGCAGAGGCTTGGCTCGAGGTAGTGGTTCGCCTTTTCAGGCTTGTGCATACGCAAACAGATCAGAGAGTGGATTTGGCATCCAACCTTTTTTGTGGAGCAGCTTGGCGTTGGTGGAGTATGGCGACTCAGTTTCTTGATGAATCATCACTTTCATGGGATGAATTTCAGCTACTGTTCCGTGAGGAGTGTTACCCCTCCTTCATGCGCTCCGTCTAAATTCGGGAGCTTCCACAGTTTCTGCAGGGAGGGATGGCGGTGGTTGAGTACGCGGCTAGTTTCGCATACAGTGCATGTTTTCATCCGAACATGGTCCACGACGACGACTTCCGAGCGTGGAAGTTCAAGCAGGGTCTCCGCAGAGAGATTCGTGCTGTCATAGTACCCTTGGGAATTTCCACTTATACTGAGGTGCTAGAGCAGGCATTGGTGACAGAGATCTTCCTGTCACATTTTTCAGTTGGTAGTGGTAGTGGGCATGACATAGCCAAGACGTCTGCCGTAGCTAGCAGGTGCCAGATGATAGAACCTCGATGCATGTGGCTTTCCCACTGAAAGTTTCAGATACGTGGTCGTATACCACTATGGTGAAAAGGCGCAAGCCCTCAGTCAAGGATGCCCTTCTGTGAGTGGATCTCAGGCCGTGGTTGTACACCACAGTGGCGCTAGAGTGCACAAGGGCAGCCCAGAGAGCGTCAGTGTAATGCTTGTGATGGGCGAGATCACTTGGCACGAGACTGCCCGACCCGAGTTGCTGAGAGCTTCGGGCAGGCAGCAGGCGCACCACCATGGCAGAGGCAGCGACGTGATTGGAGTAGTTCCCAGAGAGGTGGTTCTAGAAGAGGAGCGGGAGGATCTAGAGGTGGGGGACGATGTTACGAGGTCTTCCCATCACCATCAGGTGTTCCACGTCAGGCTCTGGGAGCTGGCGGATGGGGCCACAGACAGCCGCGAGCCTTAGATGTCTATGATTCTGCAGAGCATGGGATGATGAGAGGTACCCCTTGCGACTATTCTACTTCTTTCAGTAGAATTTTTAGACTCTGTGTGTAAAGTGCTTTTTCTCCCCGCTCCTTTCTTGAGTTGATACCAGGGTGACTCAAGGCGTCGGGTGTAACCCTGTGTTGGTAAAGTAGAAGGTGTGAGACCCTTCTCTTTAGTCTATGGTGGAGACTCCTTCACCTTTCGAGCATGTAAGAGAGTCTTGGTCATGGGAGATCGACTGTGAATCTTGTGTGACCAGATATCATTGGGTGCTTTACCATATGGATATCGTAAAGGAGGGAATCACCGGGCCTTGTCCCATGTCCAAGTGGTGATTCCTGTCACAACGTGTGATGTAGAGGTTTGACTGGGGAGGTGAGCTACCCCCAAGGTCCTTTAGACCGTTTGAGACTGTGAAAAGGGATGGCAAGGTTCCCTACCGCCTTTCCCTAACCCCAGAGGCTGGTTTGGGTGCATGACGTCTCCAACGTGACTCACCCGAGAAGAGGTGTGCGTGCTCCTATGCACGACATCGGCAAGGTCCGACCTCGCGTGAACAGATCAAATCCTTTGGTTTGTGTTCGGTGTCGTAGAGTTGTGCAAGAGTTCTTCTGGGTGTAGGAGAGCCAGGTGTGGGCTTAGTACCCTGTGTTGTTCCCTGGTTTTTCTTTTCGGGGACAAAAATATTGAAGGTGGTAATAATTTATGAACCCGGTTTTTGGCTATAAATGACGTTGGAATATTCTTGATATTATTCCAAAGTAGCACCCTCAGACGGCATACGATTCTGAGCCCCGGAGTGGCCGAAATTAAATTTTCAGTGCGTTCACACTGGAAATGCCAAATAAATGTGATAACTCCTAAACGGTGCTTCATATCAGAGATCTGAGTGTACAGATGGGTCCGAAATGGGGTGTTTACCCTAGGAACGAAATAAAACATGTCGGTGCAGGATGTTTGGACCCCTCGCTCGCTTTCAGAATGTTAAATGGATAAATTAATTAATTAATTTATTCCTTTAATGGTGAAACTCAAGTATCTCTTAAACGGTGGCTTGGATTGAAACAGCAAGGGCACTGTTGAGTCCAGAACGTGCCGTTTACCCTAGTAGGGGTGTATGTTTCGCGGGCGCGGGCCGTCTGTGAAAAATAGCCCCAGGGGCGTTTTCGTAATTTGGCGGCTTTGGGCGTTCAGTTTTATAACTTTCAAACGGATGTTCGGAATCAAATTCCTTGACTGATGTTCTGCTCAGGAGGTGGTGTTTACCCTAGAGGAGGTTTAATTTTGACCTCGCCAAAAGGTTCGGATGCAGGTTAAAATTAGGGGTTTAAGTTAATTAAAATTTTAATTAACTAACTTATTTAACCCTTAATCACCCCCTCTTCCACCCTTCGCACCCCCTGGCGGAAGAGCTCACCCCAGAGAGACCTCCACCCTCAATCTTCACCTCCTCCTCTTCGGTGAGGCGCGGCTCCGACAGATCGAGACAAGGCTCCGGGAAACGCCCAGCAGGTAGGCTTTGTTGCGTTTTCATTTCTGGTTTTCGCACCATCATTGAATTCAATTATATACTATGAAATGCTGTTAAATTTCTGAGCGAGCCCCATGATTTCATAGAATATGTTCTATGCTTTCAAATGCTTGTTTCGGAATTGAAATCCAGGTTTGGATGGGGTCGCGGTTGTCCGCCGAAGGTGAGTGGGTTTTAGAGTGTTTTCCGTCCAAAAACTAGTGTTTCCGGGGGGGTCTAGTCGGTGCCGGTCACGGGGGTCCTCCAGGCGAGCAAGGAGCGCAACAAGCCGAGGCGAGGCCTGTGTCGGTGAGGTCGTCGGCGCAGCTCGGAGCAGCACGCAGACAACGGCAGAGTGAGCTGGGGGCGTCGGCTATCGGTGCGGCAGGGGGATACAGGCTGAGGCGGTGTCGGCCGAGCGAGCCGGTGCAGGCAACAGCAAGCCAGCGGGGGACGACAGCGTCTTCGTGCGGGGGCAGTAGTGAGGCGAGGTCCAGGGCCGACCGGCTTTTTCCGGTCGGTGCGCATGGGGGAAGACCGGGGTCTATGGACCCCGACTGGCCGACAAGGACCCACAAGCTGCGGGTCCTGAAGGGAGAAGAAGACCGGTGAAATGGCCAGTATGGTTTTGCCTAAAAAGAGAGAGAGAGAGAGAGAAAATAAGGTTATAATAATAATAATAATATATCATTATTATTATTATTATTATAAAATGATTTATACTTTAATAAATCATAAACCAGGAGTCGGTTTCACGAGTCGTCTGCGGCTATTGAACCGTATCGACGAGACAGACTTTTTGAGATGGTCTCGGGAATTTTTAATTCCTGAGACAAGGGTCTTGGGTCGCGACACGATGATAAGTGGTTTGACGTTTTTCATAGGGATCTTGTTTTGGACTGCGCGGACACGTCCGACGTCTGATTAAAGTGTCGTTAGTGGCGTTGGGATCCTGGCACCGAGGTAGAGCTTTCCAGGGTGGTTTCAGGAACTGTGGACGAAGTTGAGGCGCAGGCCCCATGGCCCGTCTTTCGAGATGCGTGCAACGTTTCACGACTTTTTCATTGGACGTCCGTTCACGGCATGCGAGCAGTCGTTTTTGGGTGTTTTTCTGAGGGCATTGCAATGGCGCAATCCGGCCGCGCTAATTCGTCACGCTGGTGCGGGCCCGGCGAGGGACATTTCGGGAGTTGATGGTCGTTTTCAGCATTATCACAGGGTGTCTGTTTTGGACATGTGATTTTTCAAACATGTGTACTTTTTCAAGAGGATCACAATGGTGTGATCCGTTCATTGTGTTTCGGGACTGGGTTGCGTGTACCATGAAGCACCGCACGTGTGCGGTGCACCAGAATGATTCTTTTTCTCCAGATATCTGTTGTGCTCAAGTGGGCAGTCTTTTTGATGTGTTCTCCCAAGGGGATCAGAATGGTGCGATGCACCTGACTATTTTCGGGGCTGAGGCTCGAGATCATAGGACGTCGTTCGGGAGTGAGGCGGTGTTGGTGACTTTTTTCGTCGGATATCTGTTTGAGGCAAGTAAGTAGTCGATCTCGTGTGTTTTTCTATGAGGATTACAACGGTGCGATCCGTTTGGTTGTGCGGAGCCCCTTGCACGATTTTATTAAATGTGGAAATATGAAGGTGACCCGATGGCGGTTCTTCTACCGTGTTTATAGAGGACCCTTGGAGTGTGAACACGTTCACTCCTGGGAGGGTGATGTTGGTGTTTAAAGAGATGTTGTTGGTCTTTCCTAGGTAGATGATGTGACCAGTTGGAGTTTTTACGGTCATGCCATCATGTTGAAAATGGGTGTCATGTGCACATTAGCCTTTGGGCTGGGGACGTGGCATACTCTGGGAGTATACGAGAATGCTGGGAGGTACTTGTGGATGGTTGTACCTGAGAACGTATGTGTTCTTGGCTGGGGTTGACTTGGGGCCACACATCGTGTGGGCCCCTTGTGCGTGTCATGTTCTTCTTTGCGTACTTTTGTCCTTTCGTGACGTAGAGGGTCCCTTTGTTCTCATTTGTTGACCAGCAGGGTCGAGTTTTCCCCTGGTCCTATTCTCGTTTGGCCGACAGAGATGGTTTGTTCCTCTGTTTCTACAACTGTGAGGGGTTTCAGTACCGTTCCCTTTCACCGGACTACGGCACCATTTGTGACTATGTGTGCTCGTACTGTGTGGGTGTTTTCACACTTTCTGGGATGAGTTGTCTCAGTCTGCTTCGACAGTGACTCAGCGGATGGGAGCATGATCGCCCTGAGAGGCCAGGGGAGTTTCTCTTGTTCCTTTGTGTTCCCTGGTATAATTCTTGTGGATTCGGTGTGACCAAAACATTACGCGGGCACCGAACCTCTACCCAGGAGTTTGTTACCAGTAGGGATTCTGTTGTTACCAGTAGGGCTGAGGTTGTTACCAGGAGGGCTGATGTCACGACCCGACCCTAACCGGGCTCGAGCCGTAACTACCCCAAGCCCGCCTCCATAGGCCAGGGGATGGCGACCAGCGCCGAAGGCACAATAACTCGGGGAGGCCTTTTTCGTGGTACCTATACACACACACACAGCACACTCAATGCAAAAGTGTAGAGTAAAAAGAAATTAAAAGGGAAACTTCTATAAATAACCACAAGAGTGCATCAAAATCTAAACAGTACAAAGTAAACGCTGAAAATAAAAGGGGCAAAACACACGCCCAATCAGAAAAGTGCCACAACCCGGCAACAGGTAAAAAAAAGAAAACAGCTAGTAGGGTCCTTCACCTGGAACCCGACGCCGACCGCCACATGTGGTCCAAGCTCCCAAGAACCTAAGATTCTCTGACGTCACGACCAACCTGTCCATCATCTACAAGGGCACACCAAGTGCAGGCAATGCCCAAGCAGGGGTGAGTATAAAAATACTCAGTAGGATACCCCGAAGGCTTGAGGGAGTAACAAAGGAGGTACCTAAGGGTGAGCAGTAGATCGAACATGTGAATGTAAAGGAGTATAACAAGGAGTGCAGTGAAGAGTACAGTAGAAAGTCCAGCTCAACCCAACAAGAGAAAGGAGGTAGACTCATCCAAGAAGAAGGAGGTGAAAATGGTGAGAAGATGACCTTTTCTTCGAGTCTTTGCTACCTATAGCAGGAGAGTAGACTCGTCCAACCACAAGAAGCTAGACACAGAAAGCACGTGGCATACCCTGTGCGTCTTCGCTTCTCCTAGAAGGAGAGTAACCAAAACCAAGAAGTGGGTACCCGAATAAGGTATATACAAATACATATGCTCAATAAGAAGCCCGAAACAAGGTCATAAGGGGATCTACATCTCGTAGCATATCCCAAGAAAAGTGAGTCGCCAACAGTCCCAGGAGAAAACACTATTGATGCCCAACATCTTGCACATCATCCCCAAACTACAAGTCAAGGGGCTCAAACCACCGCACCTCGACACTATCTGCTTTGGGAAGCACTGACTTGCCCGCACAGTTTTAGGTCGCGTCACATGGACGCGTCTCGGTGGGGGAAGGTGCTCCTCGCACTTGAGAGTTCCGGGTTAAGTCAAACCACACCTCGTCACTGCCCCGCAGTCGATAGGTCACCTCAAAGTCAAATCTGTCACATCACTGACCCGTACAAACAAGGGTCCCGCTCTGGTAGTCATGGAGTAAAGCCAAAGACTTGCCTAGCATAAGGGAATTAGTCTGGAATACCAACAGGTGACCCATTGCGCAGCCCTGCGAGAGGTTAATTCATAATATGATATCGGGTGACCCACCGCCCAGCCCTGCTGGAGGGAAAACCCTAATAAGATATTGGGTGACCCACTGCCCAGCCCTGCTGGAGGGTAAACACTAATATATCATCAGGTGACCCACTACCCCAGCCCTACTGGAGGTTAAACCCTAAAACATCATCAGGAGAACCATTGCCCAGCCCTGCTCGAGGGTAAACCCTCATACATCATTAGGCGACCCACTGCCCAGCCCTACTGGAGGGTAAACCTGGAATAAGTCATCAGACGACCCACTGCCCAGCCTCGCTGGTGGGTAGACCTGGAAGAAGTCGACGGGTGACCCACTGCCCAGCCCTGCTGGAGGGTAAACCCAGAACAAGATGACGGGTGACCCACAGGCCATCCCTGCTAGAGGGTAGACCCTCAAGAGTCGTCAGGTGACCCACTTCCTAGTCTCTGCTAGAGGTTAAACCCTGAACAAGTCGACATGAGACCCACTGCCCAGCCCTACTGATGGGTAGACCTGAAACAAGATGACGGACGACCCAATGCCCAGCCCTGCTGGAGGGTAGACCCTCATGAGTCGTTGGGTGACCCACTACCTAGTCTCTGCTAGAGGGTAAACCCTGAGAAGTCGATAAGAGACCCACTACCCAGCCCTGCTGGAGGGTAAACCCAGAACTACTCTGGCCATCTCTACTTGGTGGTACCACACTGGCCAATTGAACACAGAGTGGGTATCGCGCATCCATCTGACTCCAAAACAAGACCTGGGGAAACCACTCAACCCTGCTGATCTAAACCATCGAGCACAGAGTTGGGAGAAAAAAACAACCCCAAATGTCAACAAACGAGAACCGGGGGACCCTCTACGTCGCGAGAGGTTAAAGGTATGAAAAGTAGAACATGACATGCACATGTGGCCCACACAACGTGTGGCCCCAAGTCAATCCCCAACCAAGCGCACAAACATTCTCAGGTACAAAACACACGTAAATCCATGCTCTCCCGTATACTCCCAAAGTATACCTCATTTTCAGCCAAGGGATATCGTGCACACGGCACCCAACATCAATGCGAAGGCGTGACGTAACATCTCCAACTTGCCACATCAATAACTATGGCACCACCGACCACATCTATTCAAGCATTACTTCACTCACATGGGAGTGCACATGATCACACGCTAAGGGTCAACTAAAAACTCTGTAGAAGAACCTCCCCTGGGGCACCTTCACATTTCTACATATAATAAAATCACGTAAGAGGCTCTGCTCGCCTAAACAGATCATACCGTTGTAATCCTCGTGAAAAAACATGCGAGATGGACTACTCGCACGCCTTCAACGGATATCCGACAAAAAATTCAACCAATGCTGCTTTACACCCGATAGGAGCCCCATGATCCTTAGCCTCGGCCCCGAAAACAGTCGGCCGCATCGAACCATTGTGATCCCCTCGGGAAAACACGTCAAAAGCACTGCTCACATGAGTGCAACGGATATATGGAGAAAAAGGAGCATTTTGCCGCACCACACACGAGCAGTTCTTCATGGGACCCACATCCCAGTCCCAAAGTGCAACGAATGAATCGCACCATTGTGATCCTCTCGAAAAAGCACACAAGATTGACTATTCACACGCCTGAATCGGACACCCGGTGAAGAAGTTGGAAATCCGCGTCAATTCCCAAAACGGCCTTCGTGGGGCCTGCAACATCGTGCAGAATTAAAGCGGGAGGATTGCAAAATTGCAATTCCCTCAGAAAAACACCTAGAAATGACTGCTCGCATGCCCCGAACGGATGTCTGGTGAAATGGGTGCTGAACGGTGCTCGCACCTTGAAAGACGGACCGTGGGCCTTAAACCTCAAATCCAGTCTCAATGCTCCAAACCACCTTGGAAACCTCCTCCTTGGTGCCAGGGTCTCAACGCCACTGACAGTGCTCAAAACTAACATCATACGCGCCCGCGCTATCCAAAACAAGATCCCTCATAAAAACATCAATTCACTTAAAGACGTGTCGCGCCTCCGAGGCCCCTCGTTTCAGGAAATAAAAATTCCTAAAACTATCACAAAAAGTACGTCTAATCGATACGGTTAAACTACCACAGACGGCGCGTCAAACGAACGCGCCGTTTGGAAGTTACAGCCCCCCAAACGCAGGGGGCCTAACTGGGCTGGTCCACCTCGGCCGGCCCACTTCAGACCAACGGCCCACGGCCCAACCGCGGGTCCGGTCCGGTTCGTCGTGGCCCACTGGCCGCAGCCCACCTCCAATGCATCGGACCCCTCCTTGGGTCCAGTTTTCCAAATGGACCGGCCGCCCTGGCCGGTCTCCCCTTGTCCGCGCCGTGTCAACCAAAGACCCGCGGAGCGCGGGTCTTGCTCCCCAGGGTCACCGCCTACTGCCGAAGGGACGTCGCGCGCCGCCTCCGCCGGCCTCCTCTCACCGTCCGCGTGCCCCGACCACCAGGCACCCGCACACCCTCAGCCAGACCGCCTCAGCCGCTTGCTTCCGCCGCCGTAGCGCACCCCGCCACCACCTGCCGAAGCTCATCGGACCGCCGAAAATCGCCAAAACAACCCAAAACTGTCCGGAAACAAAACAAAAACCCGCAACTTCGACGGACACCCCCGGACTCTTCGGAACACGGATTTTCAAAACAAAATGTGCGTCGAGAAGCTTAGAAATATTACTATGAATACATGGGCATCATTGTCAAATTTGATGGGAAATCGATGCTAGAAAACAAGTTCAAAGGTAGGTGCGGAATTAAAAACACAACATAACTTTCTACCTCGAAGGGCGTAGCCCGAAGCATCACGTGAGGTTTGCCGGAGCTGCCTCACCGGAGTCGCCTCACCGGAGATGTGTAGGAGAGGAGGAGTTCCTCCATGAGATCTCCTGCTAGTGAAACGAAGGAGAGGGAAGGTGGATTAGGTTTTAAAAAGAAAATTAATTTAATTTAATTTTAATTAATTTAATCCTCAAATTTGACTCGCATTTGAAACGCCCGACGAGGTCGAGGTTAAGTCTCATCTAGGGTAAACACCACCTCCCGAGCACAATGGAGGTCTCCGAATTTGATTATGAGCTTCCATTTAAAAGTTATAATATTTAGCGTCCGAAGATGCTAAATTACGAAAACACCCCTGGTGACATTTTTCACAGACAGGCCATGCCCGCGAAAGTTACACCCCTCTTAGGGTAAACAACACGCTCTAAACTCAACTGTGCCCTCAGTTTTCCTATCCGATCTACTGTTTAAGAGATACTTGCGTTTCAACATTAAACAAATAAATTAATTATTTTAATTATCTGTTTAACGTTCTGATAGCGGGCGAGGGGTCCAAATGTCCTGTGACGACAAGTTTTATGTCGTTTCTATGGTAAACACCCCATTCCGGACCCATCAGTACACTCAGATCTCTGATCTGGATCACTGTTTCAGATTTATCCCATTTATTTGGCGTTTCTAGTGTGAACGCACTGAAAATTTAATTCCGGCCACACCGGGGCTTGCAATCGCACGCCGTCTGAGGTTGCTGCTCTGGAATAATATCATGAAATATTCCAATGTCATTCGCAGTAAAAACTGGGTTCCTACATCATTCCCTCCTTCAAGATTTTTATCCTCGAAAAGCAAAACCAGGGAACAACTCAGGGTACTAAGCCCGCACCTGGCTCTCCCGTACCCAGAAGAACTCTCGCACAGCTCTACACCACCACACACAGACCAAAGGATTTGATATGTTCACACGAGGTCTACCCTCACCGTTGTCGTGCATAGGAGCACACACACCTACTCTCGGGTGAGTCACGTGGGTGACGTCACGCACCCAAACCGGCCTTTGGTGTTAGGTCAAGGTGGTAGGGAACCTCGACATCCCTCTTCACGGTCTCAAATGGTTCAAAGGACCTCGGGGGTAGCTCACCTCCCCGATCAAACCTCCATGTCGCATGCCACGATAGGAATCACCACTTGTACATGGGACAAGGCCCGATGATTCCCTCTTTCAGAATATAAATATGGTGAAGCACCCAAGGATATCTGGTCACGCAAGATTCACAGTCGATCTCCCACTACCAAGACTCTCTTATAGGCTTGAAAGGCGAAGGAGTCGCCACCATCGACTAAAAACAAGGGTCTCACAACTTCTACTTTACCAAAACAGGGTTACACCCGACGCCCTGCGTCACCCTGGTATCAACTTAAGCAAGGAGCGGGGAGAAAAATCACTTCACAAACAGTGTATAACAATTATACTGCATGAATTATAAGAGTCGCAAGGGGTACCTCTCATCTTCCCATGCTCTGCATGATCGTAGACATCCAAGGCTCGCAATTGTCCGTGGTCCCATCTGTCAACTCCTGGAGCCTAACGTGGACCACCTGATTGTGATGGGAGGGCCTTGTAACGTTTTCCCCCACCTCAAGCTCCTCCTGCTCCTCTACTAGAACCACCTCTCTGAGAACTACTCTAATCACGACGCTGCCTCTGCCATGGTGGTGCGCTGGCTACCTGCCCGATGCTCTCAGCAACTCAGGTCGGGAAATCTCGTGCCATGTGACCTTACCCATCGCAAGCATAGCACCGACTCTCTCCAGGATGCACTAGTTCCCTCTGGCGCCAATGTGATGTACGACAACACCCCTGAGTCCGGTTGTAAGAAAACCACTTGCGACGAGGTTCTTCTTGCCGACGCATGATAGCTGCGGCAGACGTCTCGACTCCAACGTGCCTGCTGCCACCACCAACTCTAGAACGTGACAGGAATCTCTCTGTCACCAGCGCCTACTCTGGCACCCCGGAAAATGTGGAAATGCCCAGGGATACTATGACAACATGAATCTCTCAGCGGAGACCCTGGTCAAACTTCCGTGCTCGGATGTCGTCGCCATGGACCAAGTCCGGGTAAAAGCATGCACAGTCTGCAAAACTAGTCGCGTACTCGGCCACTGTCATCCCTCCTTACTGAAACTGCAGGAGATCCTGAATCCCAACTGAGCATAAGTAGGAGGGGAAAGAATCCTTATGAAACAAAAACTAAAAGTCACCCCACGAAAGCGATGACTCGTCAAGAAACTGATTTACCAGACTCCACTATTGCCAAAATGCTCTGCAGAAAAGGCCGGCTGCCAAGCCACCATAAGATCTTCCGACGTCTAAACAAGCCTGAAAAGGCGAACCACTATCTCTAGCCAAACCTCTGCTGCCTGAGGATCTGGCTCACCACTGAACCTCAACGGTCTCTACTACTGGAACTCGCGGAGCGAGATCAACTTACGCTCAAGCCCCGTCTGCTCTGTTGAAGCTGTCTGCTGCTCAACGGGTGGGGGTGTTGCTACCTGCCCACCCAGATAAAGGGGCTCGCATGATGGGTCTTGGAATGTGGCCACCTAGCTCACAGGGTCATTGTAATGATCCCAAGCTGGTATCCTGGCTGGCTGTCTTCACGGAGACATCATGAATATTATCAAGGAGTACCGCGGTCAGATGAGCATATATGTATATACCAGTAACGACAACGATGGGGAGCTGACTCAAGAAGGACAGTGAAAGAATCAATCCTACGTGATGCACAAACCAATGTTTTCCCTGCAACAACTGTCTCCGCATGCCGAGTCGACAAGCGGGCAATCAAGGTCCTGGTGAATGTATACATCGGCCGCCGCACCATCACTGGACTCCCTGGCCTGAGAGCCGCTCTCGAGACACGTTAACACTGTTTCCCTAAATCCCAACCAATTCCTCTTTTAGGGACATCCACACAACGTCTCAAGGAACGAACCACCTCTAATACCACTTTTTCACTACCCGACCCTACCTGGGCTCAAGCCTCAACTACCCCAACCCGCCTCCATAGGCCAGGGGCTGGCGACCAGCGCCGAAGGCACAATAACTCAGCGAGGCCTTTTCCGTGGTACCTGTACACTCACACGCATCACACTAAATGCAAAAGTGCAGAGTAAAAAATTAAATGCAACGGGAAACTGCTATAAATAACCACAAGAGTTCATCGACCACTAAATAGTACAAAGTAAAGGCTGAAATGAAAAGGGGAAAACACACACCCAATTAGAAAAGTGCCACAAATCGGCAACAGAAACAAAAGAAAACAGCTGGTAGGGTCCCCCACCTAGAACCCGACTCCGACCACTGCATGCGGTCCAAGCTCCCAAGATCTTAAGCTCCTCTAACGTGACGACCAACCTGTCCGTCGTCTGCAAGGGCACACCATGTTCGGGAAAATCCTAAGCAGGGGTAAGTATAAAAATACTCAATAGGATACCCCGAAGGCTCGAGGGAGAAACAAAGGAGGTACCGAAGGGTGAGAAGTAGATCAAAGAGGGGAAAGTAAAGGAGTACAAAAAGGAGTGTAGTGAAGAGTACAGTAGAGAATATAGCTCAACCCAACAAGAGAAAGGAAGTTGACTTGTCCAGACACAAGGAGCTGGAAACGGTGAGAAGATGAAATTCTCGTCGAGTCTTCGCTACCTAGAGCAGGAGAGTAGACTCCTCCAACAACGAGAATCTAGACACGGAAAGCACATGGACTACCCCGTGCATCTTCGCCTCTCCTGGAAGGAGAGTAACCAAACCCAAGAAGTGGGTACCGGAACAAGGTATATACAAATGCATATGCTCAACAAGAAGCCTGAAACAAGGTCATAAGGGGTTCTCTATCCTGTAGCTCAGCCCAAGAAAAGTGAGTCGCCAACAGTCCCAGGAGAAAACACCATTGATGCCCAACATCCCACACGTCTTCCCTAAACTATAAGTCAAAGAGCTCAAACCACAGCACCTCGACACTATCTTCTTTGGGCGGCACTGACGCGCCCACATGGTTTTAGGTTTCCTCACAAGGACGTGTCTTGGTTGGGGAAGGCGCCTCTTACACTTGAGAGTTTCGGGTTAAGTCAAACCACACCTTGTCACTTCCCCGCAGTCGAGAGGTCTCCTCAAAGACAACGTTGTCACATCACTGACCCGTAAAAACAAGGGTCCTTCTCTGGTAGTCATGAAGTAAATCCACAGACTAGCCTAGCATAAAGGACTGAGTCTGGAATACCAACGGGTGACCCACTGCCCAACCCTTCTGGAGGGTAATTCATAATATGATATCAGGTGACCCACTGCCCAGCCCTGCTAGAGGGTAAACCCTAATAAGATATCGGGCGTCCCACTGCCCAGCCCTATTGGAGGGTAAACCCTAATACATCATCAGGAGACCCACTGCATAGCCCTGTTGGAGGGTAAACCCTAATACATCATCAGACGACCCACTGCCCAGCCCTGCTAGAGGGTAAACACAAATACATCATCAGGCGACCCACTGCCCAGCCCTGCTGGATGGTAAAACTGGAATAAGTCAATAAGTGACACACTACCCAGCCTTGCTGGAGGGTAGACCTAGAAGAAGTTGATGGGTGAACCACTGCCCAGCCCTGCTGGAGGGTAAACCCGGAACAAGACAACAGGAGACCCACTACCCAGCACTTCTGGAGGGTAGAACCTCAAGAGTCGTTGGGTGACCCACTACCTAGTGTCTGCTAGAGGGTAAACCCTGAACTAGTCGGAAATCGACCCACTGCCCAAACCTACTAGAGGGTAGACCTGAAACAAGATGACGGGTGACCCACTGCCCAGCCCTGCTGGAGGGTAGACCCTCAAGAGTCGTCGGGTGACCCACTACCTAGTCTCTGCTAGAAGGTAAACCCTGAGAAGTCGACAGGAAGCCCACTGCCCATCCCCACTGGAGGGTAAACCCAGAACTACTCTAGCCATATCTACCGGGTGGTACAATACTGGCCAACCGAACACGGAGTGAGTATCATGCAACCATCTGACTCTGAAACAAGACCAGGGGAAACCACTCAACCCTGTTGATCTAAACCATCGAGCAAAGATCCGGGGAAAAAACTCAACCCTGCTGGTCATCAAACGAAAACCGAGGAACCCTCTACATTGCGAGAGGTCAAAGGTACGCAAAGTAGAACACGACACGCACATGGGGACCAAACTACATGTATCCCCAAGTCAATCCCCAACAAAGTGCACAAACAGTCTCAGGTACAAACCACACGTACCTCCAAATGCTCCCGTATACTCCAAGAGTATACCTCATTTTCATCCAAGGGCTATCATGCACACGACACCCAATGTCAACGTGACGGTGTGACATAACATCTCTAACTTGTCGCCTCAACGACTGGGGCATGACCAACCACATCTATTCAAGCATTACTTCACTCACATGGGAGTGCACGCGATCACACACCAAGGGTCCGCTAAAAACACAGTAGAAGAACTGCCCCCCGAGGCACCTTTGCATTTACACATTTAATAAGATCACATAAGAGGATATGCTCGCTTGAATATATCACAACGTTGTAATCCTCGCAGAAAAACATATGAGATCGACTACTCGCACGCCTCCAACGGATATCCGACGAAAAATTTGACCAACGCTGCTTTACGCCCGATAGGCGCCCCATGATCCCGAGCCTCGGCCCCGAAAACAGTCGGGCGCATCGCACCGTTGCGATCCCCTCGGGAAAAGACATCAAAATCACTACTCACACGAGTGCAACGGATATCTGGAGAAAAAGGTGCATTTCGCCGAACCGCACACGAGAGGTGATTCGTGGCACCCGCATCCCATTCCCAAAGTGCAATGAACGGATCACACCATTGCGATCCTCATGAAAAAGAACACAAGAGAGACTATTCACTCTCCCGAATCAGACACCCGGTGAAGAAGTTGGAAATCCCTGTCAACTCCCGAAACGACCATTGTGGGGCCCACACCATCATGCAGAATTAGAGCGGGTGGATTGCACCATTACAATTCCTTTGGAAAAACACCCAAAATCGACTACTCGCACGCCCCGAACGGATGTCCGTTGAAAACGGTGCTAGACGTTGTTCGCAGCTCGAAAGACTGCCCGTGGGGCCCATGCCTCAAATCTAGTCTCAACGCCTGAAACTGCCCTAGAAACCTCCGCTTCAGGGTCAGGGTCACAACGCCGCTGGCGGCACTCAAAATCGACATCATATGCCCTCACGCCGTCCAAAACAAGATCCCTCGGAAAAACGCTAATTCACTTAAAGACGTGTCGCGTCTCCGAGGCCCCTCGTTTTGGGAATTTAAAATTTCCAAAACCATCTCAAAAATTCCGACTCATCGATACGGTTGCACTGATACAAAGGTAATGTCAAACAGACACTCCGTTTGGATGTTACGGCCCCCCGAACGCAGGGGGCCTAACTGGGCCAGTCCACCTTAGCCGGCCCACTTCAGACCAACGGCCTGCGGCCCAGCAGCAGGTCCGGTCCGGTTCGCCGCTACCCATTGGCCATGGCCCACCTACAAAGCGCCGGAAACCTCCTTGGGTCCACTTTTCAAAACAAACCGGCCGCCCAGGCCGGTCTCCCCTTGTCTGCACCACCTCAACCAAAGACCCGCGGAGCGCGGGTCTTGCTCCCCGAGGTCGCCGCCTGCTGCCGAAGGGACGCCGCGCGCTGCCTCTTCCGGCCTCCTCCCACCGTCCGCAATCCCCGACTGCCAGGCACCCACCCGCCCTCAGCCAGACCGCCTCAGCCACAAGCTTCTTCCACCGTAGCATGCCCCACCACCGCCTACCGAAGCTCGCCGGACTGCCGGAAACAGCTGGAACAACCCAAAACCGTCCAGAAACAAAACAAAAACCCGCAACTTCTACAGATGCCCCGAACTCATCAAAACCCAAATTTTCAAACCAAAATGTGTGTTGGGAATCTTAGAATGAGTACTACACATACATGTGCTTCGTTTGAAAATTCAATGGAAAATCGATGCAAGAAAATGAGTTCAAAGGTAGGTGAGGAATTAAAAACACAACGTAACCTCCTACCTCGAAGGGCGTAGCCCGAAGCTTCATGCGGGGTTCGCCGGAGCTGCCTCGCCAGAGCCGCCTCGCTGGAGATGTGGAGGAGAGGAGGAGTTCCTCCTTGAGATATCCTTCCAGGGAAACTAAGGAGAGGGAGGGGTGGATTAGATTTTAAAAATAAAATAAAATTAATTAAATTTTAATTAATTTAATCCTCAATTTTGACCCGCATCCGAAACTCCCGACAAGGTCGAGGTTAAGCCTACCCAAGGGTAAATACCACCTCACGAGCACAATGGAGGTCTCAGAATTTGATTCCAAGCTTCCGTTTGAAGTTATAAAATTTAACGTCCGAAGCTACTAAATTATGAAAACGCCCCTGGCGGCATTTTTCACAGACAGGCCGCACCTGTGAAAGTTACACCCTTCCTAGGTTAAATAGAACGCTCTGAACTCAATGGTGCCCTCAGTTTTCTAATCCGAGCAACCTTTTAAGAGATAATTTCATTTCAACATTAAAAAAATAAATAAATAAATTTAATTATCCGTTTAACGTTCCGATAGCGGGCGAGGGGTCCAAACATCCTGTTCCGACAAGTTTTATGTCGTTCCTAGGGTAAAAAAACCATTCCGGACCCATCTGTATACTCAGATATCTGATTCGGATCACTGTTTAGGATTTATCCCTATTATTTGGCATTTCCAGTGTGAACGCAATGAAAATTTAATTTCGGCCACACCGGGGCTCAGAATCGCACGCCGTCTGAGGTCGCTGCTCAGGAATAATATCAAGATATATTCCAAAGTCTTTCGCAGCAAAAACTGGGTTCTTACATCATTCCCTAATTCAATATTTTTATCCCCAAAAAGAAAAACCAGGGAACAACTCAGGGTACTAAGCCCGCACCTGGCTCTCCCGTACCCAGAAGTCTCTCGCACAGCTCTACGCTACCGCACACAGACCAAAGGATTTGATCTGTTCACACAAGGTTTTCCCTCACCAATGTCGTGCATAGGAGCACGCACACCTCTTCTCAGGTGAGTCACGTGGGAGATGTCACGCAACCAAACTAGCCTTTGGGGTTAGGGTAAGGCGGTAGGGATCCTCGACATCCCTCTGAACAGTCTCAAATGATCCGAAGGACCTCATGGGTAGATCACCTCCCCGATCAAACCTCTATGTCGCACGCCGCGACAAGAATCACCGCTTGGACATGTGACAAGGCCCGATGATTCCATCCTTCAGAATATCCATATGGTGAAGCACCCAAGGATATATGGTCACGCAAGATTCACAGTCGATCTCCCATGACCAAGACTCTCTTACACGGTCGAAAGGCGAAGGAGTCTCCACCATCGACTAAAGAGATGGTTCTCACACCTTCTACTTTACCAACACAGGGTTACACACGACGCATTGCGTCACCCTGGTATCAACTCAATAATTGAGTGGGGAGAAAAATAACTTCACACAGAGAGTATAACAATTCTATTGCAAGAAGTAGAAGAATCGCAAGGGGTACCTCTCATCATCCCATGCTCTGAAGGATCGTAGATATCCAAGGCTCACTACCGTCCGTGGTCCTATCTGTCAGCTCCTGGAGCCTGACGTGGACCACCTGATGGTGATGGGAAGAACTCCTAACGTTTTCCCCCAACTCCAGATCCTTCCCCTCCTCTACTAGCACCACCTCTTTGGGCACTACTTCGATCATGGCACTGCCTCTGCCGTGGTGGTGCACCTACTGCCTGCCCGAAGCTCTCAGTAACTCGGGTCAGGCAGTCTCGTTCCAACTGACCTCACCCATCACAATCATAAGACCAACTCTCTCCAGGATTCACTGGTGCCCTCCGACGCCACTGTTCTATACGACCACTCCCCTGAGTTCGGTTGTCAGAAAACCACCTGCGTCGAGGTTCTGCTTGCCGACGCACGCTAGCTGCGGCAGACGTCTCGGCTCTAACGTGCCTACTGCCACCACCAACTCTAGAACGTGACAGGAAGCTCTCCGTCACCAGAACCTCATCTATCACCCCGACATATGTGGAAATGCCCAAGGGTACTATGACAACATGAATATCTCGGCAGAGACCCTGCTCAAACTTCCGCACTCGGATGTTCTCGACATGGACCAAGTCTGGGTAAAAGCGTGCATGGTCTGCAAAACTAGCCGCATACTCGGCCACTGTCATCCCTCCCTGCTGAAACTGTAGGAGCTCCTGAATCCGAATGGAGTGTAAGAAGTAGGGGAAAACTCTTCACGAAACAATAAGTAAAATTCACCCCACAAAATCCATGACTCGTCAACAAACTGATTTACCAGACCCCACCAATGCCAAACTGCTCCAAGGAAAAGGCCGGAAGCCAAAGCCACCATAAGATCTGCCGACGTCTACACAAGACTAGAAAGTCGAACCACTGTCTCTAGCCAAACCTTTGCTGCCTGAGGTTCTGGCTCACCACTGAACCTCAGCAGTCTCTCCCGCTGAAACTCACGGAGCGCTCTCAAACTATGCTCAAGACCTGTCTGCTCTGCTGAAGCTGTCCACTGCTCAACAGGTGGGGGTGTTGCTACTGGACCACCTAGAGAAAGGGGCTCGCATGATGGGTTCTGGACTGTGGCCTCGTAGCTCCCAGGGTTGTCGTCATGATCCCAAGCTAGTATCCTGGATGGCTATCTTCATGGAGACATCCTTATTATTATCAAGGAGTACGACGGTCAGATGTGCATATATGTATATACCAATAACGACAACGATGGGGGGCTGACTCATGAAGGGCAGTCAAATACTCAATCTTTTTTGATTCACAAACCAATTTTTTCCCTGCAACAAGTTTCTCAGAATGCCAAGTCGAAAAGTGTGTTATTAAGGTCCCAGTGAATGGATACGTTGTCCGCCACACCATTACTGGACTCCCTGTCCTGAGAGCCACTCTCAAGACACGTTAACATTTTTGCCCTAAATCCCAACCAATTCCTATTTTAGGGACGTCCGCACAACGCCCCATGGAATGAACCACCTCTAATACCACTTTTTCATGACCCGACCCTACCCGGGCTCGAGCTGCAACTACCCCAAGCCCACCTCTATAGGCCAGGGGCTGGCGACCAGCACCGCAGACACAATAACTCGGGGAGGCCTTTTTCATGGTACCTGTACACACACACGCATCACACTCAATGAAAATGTTCATAGTAAAAATAAAAGAAAAGGAAAACTGCTATAAATAACCACAAGAGTGCATCAACCTCTAAACAGTACAAAGTAAAGGCTGAAAAGAAAAGGGAAAAAACACTTGCCCAATCAAGAAAAGTGCCAAAAACCGGCAATAGGTATAAAAAAAACAGCTGGTAGGGTCCCCCACCTGGAACCCGACTCCGACCACCGCATGTGGTCCAAGCTCCAAAGCTCTTAAGCTCCTCTAACGTCACGACCAACCGGTCTGTTGTCTGCAAGGGCACACCAAGTGCGGGCAAAGCCCAAGCAGGGATGAGTATAAAAATACTCAGTAGGATACCCCGAAGGCTCGAGGGAGCAACAAAGGAGGTACCGAAGGGTGAGCAGTAGATCGAACCGGGGAATGTAAAGGAGTACAACAAGGAGTGCAGTGAAGAGTACAGTAGAGAGTCCAGATCAACCCAACAAGAGAAAGAAGGTAGACTTATCCAAACACAAGGAGCTGGAAATGGTGAGAAGATGAACTTCTCGTCGAGTCTTCGCTACATATAACAGGAGAGTAGACTCGTCCAACCACGAGAAGCTAGACACGGAAAGCACGTGGCATACCCCGTGCGTCTTTTCCTCTCCTGGATGGAGAGTAACCAAACCCAAGAGGTGGGTACCAGAAAAAGGTATATATACAAATCCATATATTTAACAAGAAGCCCGAAACAAGGTCTTAAGGGGATCTCCATCCCGTAGCTCAGCCCAAGAAAAGTGAGTTGCCAACAGTCCCAGGAGAAAACACCATAGATGCCCAGCATCCCGCACGTCTGCCCCAAACTACAAGTCAAGGGGCTCAAACCACCGCACCTCGACACTATCCGCTTTGGGCAGCACTGAATCGCATGCACAGTTTTAGGTCGTGTCACAAGGACACGTCTCGGTGGGGGAAGATGCCCCTCACACTTGAGAGTTCCGGGTTAAGTCAAACCAAACCTCGTCACTGCCCCGCAGTCGAGAGGTCTCCTCAAAATCAAAGATGTCACATCACTGACCCGTACAAAAAAGGGTCCTGCTTCGGTAGTCACGGATTAAAGCCACAGACTAGCCTAGCATAAAGAACTAAGTTTGGATTACCAATGGGTGACCCGCTACCCGGCCATGCTGGAGAGTAATTCATAATATGATATCGGGTGACCCACTGCCTAGCCCTGCTGGAGGGTAAACCCTAATAAGATATCAGGTGACCCACTGCCCAGCCCTGCTGGAGGGTAAACCCTAATACATCATCATTTGACCCACTACCCAGCCCTGGTGGAGGGTAAACCCTAATACATCATCAGACGACTCACTACCCAGCCCTGCTGGAGGGTAAACCTGGAATAAGTCATCAGGCGACCCACTGCCCACCTTTTCTGGAGGGTAGACTTGGAAGAAGTCTATGGGTGACCCACTGCGTAGCCCTGCTGGTGCGTAAACCCAGAACAAGACGATGGGCGACCCACTTCCCAGCCCTGCTGGAGGGTAGACCCTCAAGAGTCGTCGGTTGACCCACTGCCTAGTCTCTGCTATAGGGTAAACCCTGAACAAGTCGACAGGCGACCCACTGCCCAACCCTGTTGGAGGTTAGACCTGAAATAAGACGACAGGTGACCAACTGCCCAGCCCTACTGGAGGGTAGACCTTCAAGAGTTGTCGGGTGACCCAATGCCTAGTCTCTACTAGAGGTTAAACCCTGAGAAGCCGACAGACGAAACTACTCTGGCCAACTCTACTGGGTGGTACAACACTGGACAACCAAACACGGAGTGGGTATCGCGCAACCATCTGACTCTGGAACAAGACCAGGGGAAACCACTCAACCCTGCTGATTTAAACCATCGAGCACAGAGCCGGGGGGAAAACTCAACCCCGCTGGTCAACAAATGAGAACCAAGGTAACCTCTACATCGTGAGAGGTCAAAGGTATGAAAACTAGAACACAACACTCACATGGGGCCCACACGATGTGTGGCCCCATTTCAATCCCTAACCAAGCGCACAAACAGTCTTAGGTACAAAACACACATACCTCCAAGAGCTCCTGTATAATCCCAAAGTATACCACATTTTCATCCAAGGGCTATCATGCATAGGTCACCCAACATCAACGCGAAGGCATGATGTAACATCTCCAACTTGCTGCCTCAACGACTAGGGCACGTCCAACCACATCTATTCAAGCATTACTTCACTCACATGGGAGTGCACGCGATCACACACCAAAGGTCCACTACAAAATCAGTATAAGAAATGCCCCCGGGGCACCTTCACATTTCCACATTTAATAAGATTGCGTAAGAGGCTCTGCTCGCCTGAACAGACCACACTGTTGTAATACTCGTGAAAAAACATGCGCGATAGACTAATCGCATGCCTCCAGTGGATATCTGACGAAAAAGTGGACCAACACTGCTTTACTCCTGATTGGCGCCCCAAGATCTCGCGCCTCGGCCCTAAAAGCAGTCGGGCGCATTGCACCATTGAGATCCCCTCAGGAAAACACGTCAAAAGCACTACTCACATGAGTGCACCAGATATCCGGAGAAAAAGGTGCATTTCTCCGCACCACACACGAGTGGTGCTTTGTGGGACCCGCATCCCAGTCCCAAATCACAACGAACGGATAGCACCATTGCGATCCTCTCGAAAAAGCACACAAGATTGACTATTCACTCACCCGAATCGGACACCCAGTGAAGAAGTTGGAAATCCCCGTCAATTCCCGAAACGGCCTTCATGGGGCCCACACCGTCATGAAGAATTAAAGAAGGCAGATTGAACCATTGCAATGCCCTCAGAAAAACACCCAGAAACGACTACTCGCACACCCCAAACATATGTCTGCTGAAAAGAATGCTAAACGCTGCTCGTAGATGAAAGACAACACATGGGGCCCATGCCTCAAATCCAATCTCAATGCCCGAAAGTGCCCTAGAAACCTCTACCTCGATGCCAGGGTCACAACGCCGATGACGGCGCTCAAAAAGTACATCAGACATGCCTGCGCCATCCAAAACAAGATCCCTCAGAAAAACATCAATTCACTTAAAGACGTTTCACCCCTCCGAGGCCCATTGTTTCGGGAATTAAAAATTACCAAAACCATCTCAAAAAGTCTGTCTAGTCGATACGGTTCCACTCCCATAGACGGCGCGTCAAACGGACGCTCCGTTTGGATGTTACGACCCTCCGAACGCAGGGGGCTTAACTGGGCCGGTCCATCTCGGCCGACCCACTTCAGACCACCGTCCCGCGGCCCAGCCGCGGGTCCAGTCCGGTTCGCCGTGGCCCACTGGCCACGGCCCGCCTCCAAGGCGCCGGACCCCTCCATGGGTCCGGTTTCTTGAACGGACCGGCCGCCCTGGCCGGTCTCCCCTTGTCCGTGCCATGTCAACCAAAGACCCGCAGAGCACGGTTCATGCTCCCCGGGGTCATCGCCTGCTGCCGAAGGGACGCCGCGTGCCGCCTCCGCCGGCCTCCTCTCGCTGTCCGCGAGCCCCGACCACCAGGCACCCGAATGCCCTCAGCCAGACCTCCTCAGCCTCACGCCTCCTTCGTCCTAGCGTGCCCCACCGCCACCTGCCGAAGCTCGCCTGACCGCTGGAAACCGCCGGAACAACCCAAAACCGACCAGAAACAAAACAAAAACCCGCAACTTCGACGGACGCCATCGGACTCATCGGAACTCGTATTTTCAAACCAAAATGTGCATCGGGAAGCTTAGAAAGAGTACTATGAATACATAGGATTTTTTTGAAAATTCGATGGCAAATCGATGCAAGAAAATGAGTTCAAAGGTAGGTGCAGAATTAAAAACGCAACGTAACCTCCTACCTCGAAGGGCGTAGCCCGAAGCTTCACGCGGGGTTCGCCGGAGCTGCCTCACTCTAGCCTCATTTTCGGAGATTTGGAGGAGAGGAGGAGTTCCTCCTTGAGAGATCCTACTAGGGAAACGAAGGAGAGGGAGGGGTGGATTAGGTTTTAAAAATAAAATTAAATTAATTAAATTTTAATTAATTTAATCCTCAATTTTGACCCGCATCTGAAACGCCCGGTGGGGTTGAGGTTAAGCCTCCCCTAGGGTAAAAACCACATTCCGAGCACAACGGCGGTCTCAGAATTTGATTCTAAGCTTCCATTTGGAAGTTATAAAATTTAACGTTTGAAGTCGCTAAATTACGAAAATGCCCCTGACGGCATTTTTCACAGACGGCCTACGCCCGTGAAAGTTACACCGCTCCTAGGGTAAACGACACGCTACGAACTCAATGGTGACCTCAGTTTTCCAATACAAACCACCGTTTAATAGATACTTTCATTGAAACATTAAAGGAATAAATTAATTAATTTAATTATCCGTTTAACGTTCTGATAGAGGGCGAGGGGTCCAAACTTCCTATGACGAAAAGTTTTATGTCGTTCCTAGGGTAAAAACCCCATTCCTGACCCATCCGTACACTCGGATCACCGATATGGATCACCCATTAGGATTTATCCCATTTTTTTGGTGTTTCCAGTGTGAACTCACTGAAAATTTAATTCCGGCCACACCGGGGCTCAGAATCGCACGCCGTCTGAGGTCCCTGCTCTGAAATAATAAAAAATAATTTTCCAAAGTCTTTCGCAGCAAAAACTGTGTTCTTACATCATTCCTTCCATTAAGATTTTCGTCCCCGAAAAGCAAAACCAAGGAACAACTCAGGGTACTAATCCCGTACATGGATCTCCCGTACCCAGTAGAACTCTCATACAACTCTACGCTGCCGCACACAGACCAAAGGATTTGATCTGTTCACACGAGGTCTTCCCTCACCGATGTCATGCATAGGAGCACACACACCTCTTCTTGGGTGAGTGACGTGGGAGACGTTACGCACCCAAACTAGCCTTTGGGGTTAGGGCAAGGTGGTAGGGAACCTCTCCATCCCTCTGCATGGTCTCAAACGGTCCGAAGGACCTCGGGGGAAGCGCACCTCCCCGATCAAACCTCTACGTTATACGCCATGGCAGGAATCACTGCTTGGACACGGGACAAGGACCGGTGATTCCCTCCTTCAGAATATCCATACGGTGAAGCACCCAAGGATATCTGGTCACACAAGATTCACAGTCAATCTCCCACGACCAAGACTCTGTTACACGCTCGAAAGGCAAATGAGTCGCCACCATAGACTAAAGAGAAGGGTCTCACAACTTCTACTTTACCAACACAGGGTTACACCCGACGCCCTGCGTCACCCTGGTATCAACTCAAGCAAGGAGCGGGGAGAAAAATTACTTCACACACAGAGTCTAAAAATTCTACTGCAAGAAGTAGAAGAGTCTCAAGGGGTACCTCTCATCATCCCATGCTCTGCAGGATCGTAGACATCCAAGGCACGCGGCTGTCCATGGTCCCATTTGTCAGCTCCCGGAGCCTGACGTGGACCACCTGATGATGATGGGAAGACCTTGTAACGTTTTCCCCCACCTCCAGCTCCTCCCACTCCTCTACAACACCACATATTTGGGCACTACTCCGATCATGGCGCTGCCTCTACCGTGGTGGTGCGCCTGCTGCCTGCCTGAAGCTCTCAACAACTTGGATCGGGCAGTCCTGTTCCAAGTGACCTTGCCCATCGCAAGCATAGCACCGACTCTCTCCAGGCTGCACTGGTGCCCTCCAGCGCCACTATGCTGTACAACCAGGCCCCTGAGTCTGGTTGTCAGAAAACCACCTGCGTCGAGGTTCTGCTTGCCGACGCACGCAAGCTACGATATACGTCTCGGCTCCAACGTGCATGCTGCCACCACCAACTCTAGAATGTGACAGGAATCTCTATGTCACCAACGACTACTCTAGCCCCCTGAAATATGTGGAAATTCCCAAGGGTACTATGACAGCAAGAATCTCTCGGCAGAGACCCTGCTCAAACTTCCACGCTCGGATGTTGTCTCCATGGACCAAGTTCGGGTAAAAGTGTGCACGGTTTGCAAAACTAGCTACGTACTGGGCCAGTGTCATCTCTCCCTGCTGAAACTGCTGGGGCTCCTGAATCCGAAGAGATCATAAGGAGGGAAAAACTCCTCATGAAACCAGAACTAAAAGTCACCCCACGAAAGTGGCGTCTCGTCAAAAACTGATTTACCAGACTCCACCAACGCCAAAATGCTCTGCAGAAAAGGCCGACAGCCAAATCCACCATAAGATCTTCCGGCGTCTGCATAAGCCTGAAAAGGCGAACCACTTTCTCTAGCCAAACTTCTACTGCCTGAGGGTTTGGCTCACCACTGAACCTCAACGGTCTCTGCCGCTGGAACTCACGGAGCGCGCTCAACCTGCGCTCAAGCCCCGTCTGCTCTGCTGAAGCTGTGCTCTGCTCAACGGGTGGGGGTGTTGCTACCGGACCACCTAGAGAAAGGGGCTCAGATGATGGGTCCTCGACTGTGGCCTCATAGCTCATAGGGTCATTGTCACGATCCCAAGCTAGTATCCTGGCTGGCTGTCTTCACAGAGACATCCTGAATATTATCAAGGAGTACCGCGGTCAGATGAGCATATATGTATATACCAATAATGACAACGATGGAGAGCTAACTCAAGAAGGAAAGTCAAAGAATCAATCCTATGTGATACACAAACCAATTTTTCCCTGCAACAATTGTCTCAGCATGCTGAGTCGACAAGCGGGTTATCAAGGTCCTTGTGAATGGATACGTCGGCCACCACACCATCACTAGACTCCCTAGCCTGAGAGCCGCTCTTGAGACACGTTAACGCCGGTGCCCTAAATCCCAATCAATTCCTCTTTTAGGGAAGTCCGCACAACGTCCTAAGGAAGGAACCACCTCTGATACCACTTTGTCACGACCCGACCCTACCTGGGCTCGAGCCACAACTACCCCAAGCCCACCTCCATAGGCCAGGGGCTGGGGACCAGCGCTGAAGGCACAATAACTCGGGGAGGCCTTTTCCATGGTACCTGTACACACACATACGCGCAACACACTCAATGAAAAAGTGTAGAGTAAAAAGAAAATAAAAGGAAAACTACTATAAATAACCATAAGTGTGCATTGACCTCTAAACAGTACAATATAAAGGCTGAAAAGAAAAGGGAAAAAACACATGCCCAATCAGAAACATACCACAACCCGGCAACCGGTAAAAAAAAGAAAATAGTAGGTAGGGTTACCCACCTAGAACCCGACTCCGCCCACCGTACGAGGTCCAAGATCCCTACCTCCTAACCTCCTCTGACGTCACGCCCAACCTGTCTGTCGTCTACAAGGGCACACCAAGTGGAGGCAAAGCCCAAGCAGGCGTGAGTATATAAATACTCAGTAGGATACCCCGAAGGCTCAAGGGAGAAACAAAGGAGGTACCAAAGGGTGAGCAGTAGATCAAATAGGGGAAAGTAAAGGAGTACAACCAAGAGTGAAGTGAAGAGTACAGTAGAGAGTCCAGCTCAACCTAATAAGAGAAAGGAGGTAGACTCATCCCGAAACATGGAGCTGGAAACGGTGAGAAGATGAACTTCTCGTCGAGTCTACGCTACCTATAGCAGGAGAGTAGACTCTTACAACCACGAGAAGCTTGACATGGAAAGCATGTGGCATACCCTGTGCGTCTTCGCATCTCCTGGAAAGAGAGTAACAAACCCCAAGAAGTGGGTACCAGAACAAGGTATACACAAATCCATATGCTCAACAAGAAGCCCGAAACAAGGTCATAAGGGGATCTCCATCCTGTAGCTCAGCCCAAGAAAAGTGAGTCGCCAACTGTCCCATGAGAAAACACCATCGATGTCCAGCATCCCGCATGCCTTCCCCAAACTACAAGTCAAGGGGATCAAACCACCGCACCTCGACACTATCTTCTTTTGGTGGAACTGACTCGCCTGCATGGTTTTAGGTCGCGTCACAAGGACACATCTCGGTGGGGGAAGGAACCCCTTGCACTTGAGAGTTCCGGGTTAAGTCAAACAATACCTCGTCCCCACCCCGCAGTCGAGAGGTCTCCTCAAATTCAAAGTTGTCACATCACTGACCTGTATAAACAAGGGTCCCGCTCCAGTAGTCACGGAGTAAAGCCACAGACTAGCCTAGCATAAAGGACTGAGTCTAGAATACCAATGGGTGATCCACTGCCCAGCCCTACTGGAGGGTAATTTATAATATGATATTGGGTGACCCACTGCCCAACCCTATAGTAGGGTAAACACTAATAAGATATCAGGCGACCCACTGCCCTGCCCACCGGGAGGGTAAACCCTAATACATCGTCAGGCAACCCACTGCCCACCCCTGCCAGAGGGTAAACCCTAATACATAATCAGGAAAACCACTTCCCAACCCTGCTGGAGGGTAAACCTAGAATAAGTCGCCAGGTGACCCACTACCCAGACTTGCTGGAGGGTAGACCTGGAATAAGTCGACGAGTGACCCACTTCCCAGCCCGGCTTGAGGGTAAACCTAGAACAAGACGACGGGTGACCCACTGCCCAGACCTATTGGAGGGTAGACCATCAAGAGTCGTCGGGTGACCCACTGCCTAGTCTTTGCTAGAGGGTAAGCCCTGAACAAGTCGACAGGAGACCCACTGCCCATCCCTATTGGATGGTAGACTTGAAACAAGACGACGGGCGACCCACTGCCCAGCCCTGCTGGAGGGTAGACCCTCAAGAGTCGTCGGGTGACCCACTGCCTAGTCTCTGCTAGAGGGTAAACCCTGAGAAGTTGACATGCAACCCACTTCCCAGCCCCGCTTGAGGTAAACCCATAACTGCTCTGGCCATGTCTACTGGGTGGTACAACACTGGCCAACCGAACACGGAGTGGGTATCACACAACCATCTGACTCCGGAACAAGACCAGGGGAAACCACTCAACCCTGCTGATCTAAATCATCGAGCACAGAGCTTGGGGAATAACTCAACCCGACTGGTCAACAAACGAGAACCGAAGGACCCTCTACGTCACGAGAGGTAAAAGGTACGCAAAGTAGAACACGACACAGACATGGGGCCACACGACGTGTGGCCCCAAGTCAATCCCCAACCAAGCGCACAAACAGTCTCAGGTACAAACCACACGTACCTCCAAGTGCTCTCGTATACTCTTAGAGTATACCTCATTTTCATCCAAGGGCTATCGTGCACACGGTCCCCAACGTCAATGCGAAGGCGTGACATAACATATCTAACTTGCCGCCTCAACGACTGGGGAATAGCCAACCACATCTATTAAATCATTACTTCACTAACATGGGAGTGAACGTGATCACACTCCAAGTGTCCACTACAAACTCAGTAAAAGAACCACCCCGAGGCACCTTCACATTTCCACATTTAATAAGATCGCGTAAAAGGCTCCGCTCGCCTGAACAGATGACACCGTTGCAATCCTCACAGAAAAACATGCAAGATCGACTACTCACATGCCTCAAATGGATCTCCGGAAAAAAAGTCGACCAACACTACATTACGCCCGATGGATGCCCAATGATCCAGAGCCTCGGCCCCGAAAACAGTCGGGCGCATCGCACCATTGCGATCCCCTCGAGAAAACATGTCAAAAGCACTACTCACATGAGTGCAACGTATATCCGGGAAAAAAGGTGCATTTCACCGCACTGCACCCGAGCGATGCTTCGTGGGACCTGTATCCTGGTCCCGAAGCGCAATGAACAGATCGCACCGTTGCGATCCTCTCAAAAAAGAACACAAGATTGACTATTCACTCTCCCGAATCGGACACCCGGTGAAGAAGTTGGAAATCCCCGTCAATTCCCGAAACAAACTTCATGGGGCCCACACCTTCATGCCAAATTAAAGCGGGCAGATTTCACCATTGAAATTCCCTTGGAAAAACACCCAAAAAGGACTGCTCGCACGCCCCGAACGGATGTCCGGTGAAAAGAGTGCTAAACACTACTCGCAGCTCGAAAGACGTCCCGTGGGGCCCACGCCTCAAATCCAGTCTCAAAGCCCGAAAAAACCCTGGAAACCTTTTCCTCGGTGCTAGGGTCTCAATGCCGCATACGACGCTCAAAACGGACGTCAGACGCACCCGCTCCTTCCAAAACAAGATGCCTTGGAAAAATGTCAATTCACTTAAAGACGTGTCGCGTCTCCGAGGCCCCTCGTTTCTAAAATTAAAAATTCCTGAAACCATCTCAAAAAGTTTGTCTCTTTGATACGGTTCCAATACCGTAGACGGAATATCAAACGGACACACCGTTTGGATGCTACGGCCCCCCGAACACAGGGGGCCTAACTGGGCCGGTCCACCTCGACCGACACACTTCAGACCACCGGCCCGCGGCCCAGCCGCGGGTCTGGTCGGGTTCGCCACGGCCCACTGGCCGTGACCCACCTGCAAAGCACCGGACCTATCCTAGGGTCTGTTTTTCTGAACGGACCGGCCACCTTGGCCGGTCTCCCCTTGTCCACGCCGCGTCAACCAAAGACCCACGGAGTGCGGGTCTTGCTCCCCGGGGTCACCGCCTGCTGCCGAAGGGACACCGCGCGCCGCCTCCACCGGCCTCCTCTCGCCATCTGTGAGACCTGACTTCAAGGCACTCACACACCCTTAGCCGGAACGCCTCAGTCACATGCCTCCGCCACCGTAGGGAACCCCTCCACCGCCTGTCGAAGCTCGCCGGACCGCCGAAAACCGCTTGAACAACCCAAAACCAGCCGGAAACAAAACAAAAACCCGCAACTTCGACGGACGCCCTCGGACTCATCGGAACTCGGATTTTCAAACCAAAATGTGCATCGGGAATCTTAGAATGAGTAATACGCATACATGGGCTTTTTTTACAAATTCGATGGGAAATAGATGCTCGAAAACGAGTTCAAAGGTAGGTGCGGAATTAAAAACGCAACGTAACCTCCTACCTCGAAGGGCGTAACCTGAAGCTTCACGCAAGGTTCTCCGGAGCTGCCTTGCAAGATCTACCTTTCCGGAGATGTGGAGAAGAGGAGGATTTTCTCCTTGAGAGATCCTTCCATGGAAACAGAGGAGAGGGACGGGTGGATTAGGATTTAAAAAGAAAATTAAATTGATTAAATTTTAATTAATTTAATCCTCTATTTTGACCCACATCCGAAACGCCCGATGGGGTCGAGGTTAAGCCTCCCCTATGGTAAACACCACCTCCCGAGCAGAAAGAGGTTTCAGAATTTTATTCCGAGCTTCCGTTTGGAAGTTATAAAATTTAACCTCCGAAGGCGCTAAATTACAAAAACTCCCCTTGCGGCATTTTTCACAAACGGGCTGTGCCCACGAAAGTTACACCCCTCCTAGGGTAAACGGCATGCCCCAAACTCAATGGTGCCCTCGGTTTTCCAATATGAGCCACCGTTTAAGAGATACTTGCGTTTCAACATTAAATGAATAAATAAATTAATTTAATTATCCGTTTAACGTTCCGATAGCGGGCGAGGGGTCCAAATGTCCGGTGCCGACAAGTTTTATGTTGTTATTAGGGTAACCACCCTATTCCGGACCCATCAGTACACTCAAATATCTGATCCAAATCACAGTTTAGGAGTTATCCCATTTATTTGGTGTTTCTAATGTGAACGCACTGAAAATTTAATTCCTGCCACACCGGGGCTCAGAATCGCACGCCGTCTGAGGTCGCTGCTCTGGAATAATATCAAGAAATATTCCAAAGTCTTTCGCTGCAAAAAATGCATTGTTACAGCTGAGGTTGTTTCGAGCAGGGCTCGCCAGTTGTACCATCCAGTAGGGATGACCAGTGGGTTACCATCCAATAGGGATGGCCAGATCAGTTCCGGGTTTACCTCCAGCTGGGCTAGCCAGTGGTACCTAATGTCGGGCTTACCTCCAGCGGGGCTGGGCAGTGGTCCCCGATGCCAGGTTTACCTCTATCTGGGATGGGCAGTCGTCCCTGATGCCGGGCCTACCTCCAACTGGGCTGGGCAGTGGTCCCCGATGTCGGGTTACCTTCAGCTGGGCTGGGCAGTGGTCCCGTCGCCGACTTTAGCTAGGTCGCCCTCCAGTGGATTACCTTGTTATGGGACAGGGCAGTGCGGAACCCATCAAATCTTGTCGGGTCTTTCTATAGTAGGAACCCATCGACATCCAAGGACCCTCCAGCGGTGCTAGGCAGGGGGTCGCCTGTCGACTTTGAGCAGACCTCTCGACTGCGGGGCTGCGACGAGGTGTAGTTTGACGTACCCCCAGAACTCTCGAGTATGAGAGGAATTTTCCCCACCAAGACGCGTCCTTGTGACGCGACCTAAAACCGTGTGGGCGAGTCAGTGTCGCCCAAAGCGGATAGTTTCGAGGTGCGGTGATTTAACCCCTTGACTTGCAGTTCAGGGCAAACGTGCGGGATGCTGGGCATCGATGGTGTTTACTTCTAGGACTATTGGCTACTCAGCTTTTTGGGCTGAGATACGGGATAGAGATCCCCTTACGAACTTGTTCGGGCTTCTTGTTAAGCATATGTATTTGTATATACCTTGTTCCAGTACCCAATTCTTGGGTCTGGTAACTCTCCTTCCAGGAGAGGCGAAGACGCACGAGGTATGCCACGTGCTTTATGTGTCTTGCTTCTCGTGTTTGGACGAGTCTACTCTCAAGCTATAGGTAGTGAAGACTCGATGGGAAGTTCATCTTCTCACCATTTACATCTCCTTGTGTCTGGATGAGTCTACCTTTTTTCCTGTTGTTGGGTTGAGCTGGAATCTTTACTTCACTCTTTACTACACTTTCGGTTGTACTCCTTTAATTTTCCCTATTCTTTCTACTACTCACCCTTCGGTACCTCCTTTGTTTTTCCCTCGAGCCTTTGGAATATCCTACAGAGTATTTTTATACTCACCCTTGCTTGGGCTTTTCCCTCACTTGGTGTGCCCTTGCTGACGATGGACAGGTTGGTCATGACTTCAGTGGAGCTTAGGAGTTCAGGAGCGTGGACCACGTGCGGTGGTCGGAGTTGGGTTCCAGGTGGGGGACCCTTCCAGCTATTTTCCTGTTTGTTTACCCATTGCCGGGTTGTGGCACTTTTTTGGTTGGGAGCGTGTTTTTCCCCTTTTCTTTTTCAGTTACTTTCAGCACTTGTTTTGTACACTTAGCGGTCGATGCACTTGTGGTTTATTTATAGCAGTCGCCCTTTTACATTACGTGTCTTTTCTCTTTTACTTTTCACTTTTTCATTGAGTGTGATGCATGTGTGTGTACGAGTACTTAGGAAAAGTCCTCCCCGAGTTATTGTGCCTTCGACACTGGTCGCCAACCCCTGGCCTATGGAGGCGGGCTTGGGGTAGTTGCGGCTCGAGCCCAGGTAGGGTCAGGTTGTGAAACAAATATCTTCAAAATTGATTTAGGAAGCAAGTTTAAAAAATCTTAAAGTCAAACCCATTTTATATGGATAAAGAAAAAGATTAGGTATAATCATATTATTCTTCTACATCTAATTATGAAATCTTCTCTGAAATAAAATTAGCTTCTTACAAATCCATTATTAAAGACAGATATAAATATTTAGTAAAAAAGAGAGTCACTAAATATTAATCATAATTATATTTTAAGAGGAAAATATGAAATGTTAAAAAACATCAATAATTATATGAAAACATTAAGAAAACCGCATCAAATTGTACATTTCCTGAAAATAAATAAAATAATAACAGGTTGAACAATATTCATTCAATAGTTTAGCTAACATATTTACTAAATGAGAATAACATTTAAATAATATTATTGACAAAACTATTATGATAAAAGATAAATATGGAATAAAAATAAATGGTGGAAAATATAAATTAAATAGAACATACTTTATACATAGTTATAGAAAAATATCATACCAATAGATACTCATTTTTATTGTGAAACTAATGTAAATTACTCAAATTAATACTTTTTGAGAAATACATATATTAGTCGAATTCAAAATGATTGAATTTTTAGAAAATATTTTGAAACATGTACTGCTAATTTTGGAAAAATTTGTAAATATTGTTACCCAAATATTTTCATACTGACACAGCTAGACCAAAGAAAATATGGGTACCCAAACAAACCCTTATTTAACTATTTTTTTGGGAAATGCACACAAGAAGAAAAATTTTGTATGTTATATGGAAAATGGCTACCCATGACACATGAGTTAATAATCTTCTAATTTTATACACTAGAAAAACTAGATATGGGGTTGTTTACCTTTGGAGATAATGATAATGGTATAATAGTTGGTTTTGTATTAGTTATAGATTCAAAATCAATTTTAATCCACATGGTGTTATTTGGTCACTCTTTAAATCACAATCTGAATAGTATCAATTGACTCAATAATGAGGGATTTTATAAAAATGTTTCTAATAATTAATTGTCATTTTTTAAATAAAAATTTCATAAATTTATATCATCAAAAGTGGAATATTTTTATATCACAGATCTTAATTTCTTATGTAAAAAAAATTGAATTGTTTAACCATTAATACAAATTAATCTTGGATCTAGAATAGAATACATGGACATTGTAATTCATTTACTTTATATAATCTTCCTAAAAACAATTAGATTATGATTTTCCTACTCTTATGTTTGATAAAGATTAATTCTATGATGAATTTCAAACTAGAAATCTCCCAAAGTCATCCATCAAATCTATTAATAATTATTGTTACATCAAAACCACAAGAACATATGCACATGGATTTGTTTGGACCATCAAGAGTTGTAGTTTTTCCTAGAAAAACATATATTTTTGTGTTAGTTGATGAATTTTAAATATTTACGTTTTTTTATTTTAAAAAACATAAAATAATGTTTACTATGTTTTTGAAAGTGTTTGTAAAATTGTTAAAAATGATTTTTAAATAATATATTCCTGAATTTATGATGGTGTACAATATTAAAATCAAGAATCTTATTTCTTTCTCAAACATTGGTATTGTACACATCTTCTATACACTAGGAAAACATCAAAAAATAGAATTATAGAAATAATAAATAAAACTATTAAATAAATGGAAAGAACTATGTTAAATGAATATTGTCTTCATTCAATTTTTTGGACTAAGCTGTAAACACAACTTTTTATATCATGAATATACATTTAATAAGAAACATGCATAAAAATTCTTCTTATGAAATATGAAATATTATAAAGCATAAATTAATATTATTTTAAGTGATTAGATACAGGGTTTATATATTTAATACTATGATAAACATTGATAAATTTTACCCAATGGTTGATTAAATAATCATTTAGCTTATTATGATACCTCTAATGCTTTTATATTGTATAAAAAATTATATTATTGTTTACAATTGTATTCATGTGATGTTTTATGAAAGTAACCCTTTTGATAAAATGAAAAATCAAACATAAGATATTAATGACTCTTTAGAAAATATGGGACATGAATCACCTAAGATTTATTTTGAATATAAAATAAAAAACATTTAGTAAAATTCATAGCATCATGAATCTAATAAACCAAAAAGTGTCTTCCTTAGACAATCTACAACCTTAACTGACCACCCACTAGAAAAAATTATAGGATATATAGATTCAGTAGTGAGCTATAGTAGGAATGTAGTAACCATATATAAATTTCCTACTTTAAAATCACAATTAGAACCTAAGACTATGAAAGACTCTTTAAAAGATGAATTCTGGTTGGTGGTTATTCAAGATGAACATAACAAATTCTGTATAAATAATGTTTTTGAATTTGTTGATAAACAAACTATTAATTTGTAATTGTAAACAAATTGGTTTTTATAAATATAAAAGAAGAATGGGAAATAATCATCATATATAAGGATACATTACTAGAAAAAAGATATAGTCATGAAAAATGATTAATAATGATGAAACCATTCCATCTGTTTCTAGAATATAAGTTATTAGAATCCTTCAAGATTATGCATCTCATATGAATTGTAATTTCAATATTATAGACATAAAATAATCTATTTAAAATTAATATTTAACGGAGGATGTTTATATTGAACAAAAACTGGGCATTCGAAATCCACTTATACAAAATTGTGTTTTTAAACATAATAATGATATTTAAGGCCATAAAGAAGAACATAGATCTTGGTATAAATGATTAACCTCTTTATTATTTGTAAATGGATTATTTATGGTTTTCATACCCTAATAACTTTGATAAATTAGTTGTTTAATATATTATTATTATAGATTTATAGATATAATGTTATTTTTTGTGGAACAAATAAACAATTGTAATGATTTATTGAATCATATGGTAAAATAATTTGAAATGTGTATGATAGGAAAAATAAATTTCTTTCTTAGATTTGAGATCTATCATGATGATTATGGAAATGCTCAAAAGAAAAGTAAATATATTATTGATTTATTTAAAATGTTTAGATTAGATAATAGTAAAACATATATAAATCCCATGTATAAAAATATAAAATATTATTTAGATGAAACTAGAAAACCATTTTACAAAAATTTATATATATTAATGATTTGTATCTTACTATATATTACTACTAGTAGACTAGAAATAGTGTTTCTATTTTTCTATCTTATATATTTAAATCCAACCCAAAATAATCCCATCTTACTACTGGTAATATAATTTTTCAATATTTAAAATGAACTTTTATTGAATTTTAATTTTACAAAAAACTATTTATTTTAATTTAATTTCATAATCAGATGATTATTTTTGAGGCCTTATATTAGTTAGGAAAAGTAAATCAGTAACCTGTCACATTTTACATTATTTCTTAGTTGCATGGTCATGTAAGTAACCATATTAACTTTCTCTTTTAGTAGTTGAGAAATATTATATATCTACTGGTAGTTTTTTTGGCACTATTACTTTGGATGAAACACACTATACTAGACTTTGAAAGAATTTTAATAATATTCTTATTTTATGTGACAAAAAAAGTCCAATAAATATTTCAAAAAATGCTGTAAGCCATTAAAGATCTAAGAATATTGATATAAGACATCATTTTCTAAGAGATATTATTTTTAAAACAGATATATCATTATAATTGGTTAGTAATAAATATGAACTGGCTTGTTTTTTCTGCAAACCACTTCCCTATTCTAGTTTTGAAATTATTAGTAGAGAATTATCAATATTTAATTTTAAATAATTTTTTTAATTTTTTTGTTAAGTTTCATATAAATTTATTTACTTTTTCAACTATTATCTATTTATTTACTAATTTTTTAAAATGAAAATTTAGTTTTAGTTTTTGAAGAAAGAATCCATCACAAAATATAATGATAAATAAATTAGTGATTACACTAACTAATTGGCTTGAGAAACTAGATCTAGAGTTACCAAAATCATCAGTAAACCCTCACTCTCTCTTTCAATATTAAAATCAGTAATATAACCCTTTCAACTTATAAGGATGTAACATTCCCTTTGAACACTTGGATTCCCAACCATCAACCTTTATATTATTAGTAATTTCTATGAATAATAGGACATAAGAAGGAGAACTGAGTAGATTGAAGCATCAATGTGTAACATAAATAAATATTTTTCAATGAAAAGTTATAGATTTTTAATGAATGTATCAAATGGAGATTTTTCTAAGAAATATGTACTCTTTCATGATTTATAATTCCTTTTAAATGAAGCAAATTCTGCATATGTGTTTGACATAGAAGTAAATGGGTTTTATGTAAATGCTCAATTTAGTTTTGGAGACACAAAGGATGCCATCATTTCAATGGTAAATAATAAAAATTTTTCTATTTCATATTTAAAAATTTAAAATATTTTTCATTATCCACAGGAAGGGATTTTTAATATTGATCATTCATCTGTTGGAAACCCAGATAAAAATTTGGAAGGTATAATTTTTTTATCTTTGAATCATCCCCAATTCAATAAATGTTCAAAAAAGATCTTAAGGAAAACAAGTAGGTGATAGTCAAATTCAATCAGTCAGTAAAAAAATTGATAATTTCTATGTTGGAAGGGATTTTTTATCCTAATATATATATAATTTTTTTTGATGAGTGAGAGTAATATTAATTTCCCTAGATATATGCTCTGATATATTTAGAACTATTGTAAGATATAGGCAAGGATGTGTTTTTATCCTTATTAAATAATTTTTTCTCTTTTTTATATAAAAATAATGATACTCAAGGTGTAAATATTCTCACTAAGTGTCATTATAGTAAAATTATGAATACTGAATTTTTGAGGAAGTTAGTAATCTTTTGGTGTATAATAAAAGGAAATAAGTAACATATTTTCATTGATGACCAACAAGAATCCAGTCCAATTTATCAGTGGGAGTAGGTAAATCATTAATAAGTTGGACCAACTCTTATTCATAAAGAATAATTTGTATAATCTATAATTGAGGACGGTTCTCTAAAAAAGATATACAATATCAAATATTAGGTCACTAATGCAGAATATGAAAGAGATGTTCATCAATATCTTGAATAAGATTCAAAGGAAACACATAATGAGGCCCTTTAAAATTGATCAAGAAAAAGAGATGACCCAACAAATGAGGCTCTTCACGTTCAATATTCATAAGAAGAGGATACAAGGACCAGTGAAACTGACCAATTGGTATTTTTTGGTGTCTCAATCACTCCTAAGGGAAAACTACTTGAATAACATATGGATGAAAATTGAAATCAGAAAGTAGATAATGAAAAAATATATATAAGAAACAACTCAAGGTGGTGAGAAAATTCTACAATTAGTACTTGAACCAACAAGTTTATTTGAGAATCTAATAGTATTTATTATGAATGATTCTTTGAACATGTTTATATTATCATATTCTGAGAATAATGATATTATTTAAAATATCTATTCATTTTTTGTGAGAAGTGTAAAGATAAATCCTTGTTTGTGGTTGAGAGAGGACAACCATTACCATGAAATTACGATGAATAATTTATCTAATTCCCTAAATAATCAAATATATTAATTTTTCATCAACTTTAATAGTATAAAATGGGTAATTATAATTTTAAGAATGAGATGGAATATACTAATAAATCGTTGGGTGATTTGTGGAATTCCAATTTTCCCAAAGAGTAAGTAAAATCTGTAAAAATTAAACTAAAAAACCAAAAATAAATTAAAGTTTCAAGAAGATATTTTGATAAATTTCAAAGAGATATGGTAGTTATTTTTGGAAGTTTAAGAGAAAAGTATATTTCAAAGGAAAATTTTCGTGGTTTAAATAAGTATTTATCAAGCCATTTTGAGTCTTTAAGGAGTAGTGATTGTCCATCCATATCATCTACTTCGTCACCTAAAACATCTCTAGATCTAATTATAAGGTTGTAAGTAATTAATATTTTAATTTATAACATTAATGATCATATTTTTTTCACATTAGTGTGATATTGCACCTAAAAATGTGTTGTTGGAAGACCAAAGAGAAAATTTTTATAGGTTAACATCTGGATATCCAGGCATAAGAAATCTTCTCAATCAGTGAGGTAAAATTCTCTCATATTTTTATAAGTACGAAACATATATTCAGGATTTTTTAAAGGTATATATTATTAAAAATCAAAAAATACACAAATATTTTAAGAATCAGGTGGATTATATATTTAATAAAAATTTCATAGAACTATTAGAAGAGATTAAATCTATTCCTGAAAATATTCAGGATTTTTAGGATTTAGATACTTAATCAGAACCGTACATTTTACCCTCACTCAGTCATATTTTTTGAAAAATAATGGTTAAATATTTATTTTAATCAAAACATATTTTGAATAAAATTTATTTTATAATTTTGTATTTGTTTATTCTTTTTTCAATCAATTTTAACTGAAATGAAAAAGTATCATATTTGTCTTAGAATATTATAACATTCATGAATAGTTCAATATAACATTGAATGTGTTTTAAACCATCTTCTAATAATTTCTTTTTGATATCAAATAAAGGGGAGAAAATTGGGTAAACATAGCATTATAAATATTATTAGTTTTTTTTGAAGAGAATATGACTTTAAATGTATAATGTAAAAATAAATAACAAATATAAACTATAGTTTCTATAAAATTATTTATTATATATCTTCAATGATATTATTAAATTTTGGTTTATAATTCTTTTATTTTATATGACTTATGTTATGGATTTTATGAGAATAAAAAGGGGGTAGATTTTTGTGCAAGTATTTCCTCAATAATACTCTAGGAATCTTACTGATCTTTTTTTGTTGAAAAATAACCTTTTTTGTTTTAGTAATTATATTACATTATGTATTTTTTATGGAATATATTTCATGGAATGTTTAGCTAATTTATGGGTTAATATATTTGTTCAAATTATATCATAAGTGTTTGAAAGTATTCTGGAAACACTATTTATACACTTCATTTGTAGGTTTAGCGTATGGTTTGGGAGCACTCTACTTGGAATTATACATATAGATCTTGTACACTACATTGTTTCAAAACTATTGATCAACAACCCTTAACTAGGAAGAAACCCTATGTTTAATGGAATAAATTCTTGGTTCATCAACAATACTTTGTTATGTAACCATATGTTTTCAACCCTACCTTTGTATTTTATCACTACATGATTGAACCGTACATATTAATACTCAAATGTGGAGTTTTAAATTAAATATATTGTCTATGTTTTCTGCAACAATGTTTCCCGAAGAAAATATATTTTAAAATATTTTTATGACCAATTCAAACTCTCCAATCAATGGATTAAAATTTTCATATTTCTAATTATTTTATAAATCTCATGAATGGTTTATATTAAAATTATTGTGATTTTGTGGTGATATTATTAAATCTGGTATGACTAAAATATTTCCATGTTTATAATTAAATCTAGAAATATTGTTTTTGTTTTTGAAATACAGTGTGATTTTTTATGAATAAATCATTGTTGAAAAAGACAAAATATTAAATATATGTATTTTTATAATGATGATACACTTTTAATAAATATATGTTTCAAAATTTTTCCATGTAAAATTGTTGTTTCAATTATTTCCTCAATTTGTCTGTTGATGTTTTTTTTGAAGATTATTTGTACATAGGATATCTTCAAAGATATTATTTCTTGGATACATTTATCATTAAAGAAAAAGATTTGTTTTCTATTAGTTATTATTGAAACTATAACATCAATCTTTTTTATTCAATTAAATCAATCCCTATTGATTTGTTGGAGTATCAGATGGCCAGAATCATTTATGGTGGAGTATATACTTCTCTAACTAAGATTTGAAATGTTTGGTTCCTTATAAAAGAAACAGATGCTTCTATAAAATCCTTATTATAAAGGTTCCAACTTCATGTACTCAGTTTTTTAGGTCATGTGATAATATGATCTATTTACCAAAAAACACAATGATCACAAATAGAGTGTTGGTGGAGTGGACTTGGGTATATTTACTCCCTGAACAACAATAAAAATTATTGTTTTCTTCATCTCTGTTTATTATTTTTCCAACTTACATATTGAAAGGATTTTTGTACAATTGTAAAAATAAAGTAGAATTCCAAATGTAAATATCTATCTACATTTATGGAAGTGAATCAATTCACCCCATCTTGTGTGTCTACGTATTATTCTAACCAAAAAAATCTCACTATGACCCTATAATGCATCATTAAAATATTTCAGTATGTATGGATCACACCATGGTATGGGTGTTGTATCCTGATAGCCATATCTGATGGGGATATATAGGATTAAAATATTAAACCATGGGTGATCGTGTCATATCATGAGGCATTTCACTGTGAAGGGTGCTTAGGAAAACAGAGTATATGGATAACCCTAATAGATGATTTTATTTAAGCCACTAGGTCATTACCCATGGGGGATATAATTTTGTATTTATGTTATTGGGTGATGTTTTATTGATCCTTGAACCATTGGGTTATGAGAAAACCAAACCTTGGGTTGGGGGAATTGCATTGTGACTCCTAAGGTCATGCAAAAACATCCCCTATTATAGCTTTTAAGAGTATGGGTAGACCTGCATTATATAGGTTGAGTACCTCTCTCCTTTAGCTTAATAATTTTTAGGTGAGTCCATTTGGATAGCCTCTCACCCTTTATATCACCCATATGCACCCCCTTTTCCTTATTAGGTTGAGATTGTTCGAAAACCATATAATCATATAGGAGTTTGGAAATCCTTCCCCTCCTCCTCTTGTTTTCTTCTTATTATTATTACTTATCTAATTTCAATGGGTTGAACTATGTGTTATGGTGACTTTTTCTATAAATCATGGTTTAATAATCTTTTAATGTTTGGACTTTATATTATAGTGTCTTGAAGACAAAAAGGGAGGATAAATAATTCATATATATCATTGTTTTTATGGAAGTATGTGTCATGGTTTATCTTGATAGGGATTAAAAAAAGTTTTTGGAATTACGGATTTATTAAGAATTTATTTGTATTGATTTTGGTTATATGTGTTTTTTTATTTGGAAAATGATAAAGCATAACCCCCATGGAGGTGCATTCAATTTGGTTCGATGGTTCATTGTGAGGGGCTCGATTCCTGCACAAATAATAACATCAGGTCACCATTTTCATGATTAATATAAACTCCCAATGGTTCCCTCATCCATAACTAGGTATGGACTATATTTGAAAAGGTCTATGTTCAATTGGTGTTTTAGACCCATCGACGATTAGGGACTCACAGTGGTTGATAGGATGGGAATTCCGGTCCATCGCATCTTTTTTGGGGGAATTTTTGTCTACTCTAGGAATCTCTTATAGATTTATTATATATTTGTGAATCTCTTTCTAATCATAATATGGTATTGGTTACCCTAAAAATATTAATTATAGGTTATGTCTCTTTTATGTGCAGAAGTGTGGGATCTCATTAGTGAATCCATCTGTATGTATCCAAGGATATTCATCCATTTACCTTGTAATGGGTAGCAAATTATGTGCTGAAGATGTATAAACAGGTACATTGGAATTTCCTTCCATGCATGTAGAAGGATAATATTCTGATGAGTGGATTAAGAAATTATGAGGCATCCTATATATACTAGTTATTATAGGAATAAAAACCCATGTGGTTCATTAAACCCATGTATTTTAACATCATATAGAAAGGAAATATGTATAAGAAATTAGGCACTATATATTTTATCTTGAGTATCAAGGAAATTAATTACGTAACTTAGTTATGGCTTGAATCTATTTCATCATAGTTTGATCACTCCCTAGGGACTTTCCCCAAGGTATATTCCATTGTATGAATGATATTTATATCATACCAATCATGAGGGATTATACTGTGGGATTTCCCTCGCTGGAGGATATTTATGATGTCAATGAAGTGTATGTTATGAATCCCTAAGAAAACATGAGATATGATTGGTGTGAGAAATAAGGAATAGATAGTGATCAACCTCATTTCTTATAGATGTGTGACTTGTTAGATGAGACAACCCTTTGATGTTAATAAAAGATCTCAGGCCTCAAAGAGGCAACCTGCATATCATGGTTATGGTAGGATTCAGAGACATCGTAGTTCAGTTGATTTATAAGTTCTTTAAAGGATGAGGTAGAGTGATAATTCAATTAGAATGATTGGGTCCTAATGGTTGAATTAACAGATACACGGGTCTTACATCAAAATGGATGATTATTTGAGATTGAGACTTAGGAAGGCATCCTACATATCCTATTTTTTATTGGAATCCCAGTTCTCGTTGTTTAGTTGATTAGGTCTTTCATGCTGAGATGTCCGTGTATGTAGGATATATCATATTATTCCTCTGATTGGGGCTTAAAATATAAGGATTCCATTTTCTTTATGGAGTCTTGTGAGGAAAATGATATGATTATTTGAACAACCTAATTCTAAGTGACCTATTCATGGTGTGAGAATCATTGGATGGAAAATGATTAGTCTCACTACATATGGATGCGGCATATAGGTACTATGATAGCCCTTCGGATGGTTAATATATAGCTTGGGACATGGATATGCATCGTAAATATCTTTGATGGCATGTTTTAGGGTCACTACAAGATCAATATGTACTTTTCTCCAATACATCATCAGACGTGCTCAGTGGATCCTGGAAGCCATCACATGCTCTCAACATCCATGCCTAGAGGGTGTCACATGACATGGAGGACATGGCCCGGTGTCATCATAAGAGATGGATGAATCTCATAGATGACATTTCAAGAGACAATGTGATGTGTCTCATAGGATGTCACGTGTCCTGGATAACATGTCTGGAGTACATCTTGAATCCTGGATGGAATGTCTGAGGGAAATCGTATGAACATACTAGCGTGACTCAGACGGTGTTGCGAGAGCCAGTTGACATGTGTGGGTGCTACTATATGAGTTTTCTAACATGAATTAGTGGCACCCTTTGGGTCAGGATACTTGTCTGAATTACATACAAAGTCTTGTACGGTAATATTGAAGGGATTCATGAGACTGATGTGGCATGCCTGTGGGGCACCATGTAATCTTTTTACATGTCCAATAGACTTTGCTAGTTCTAAATAGTATACAGAATGAGTGACATGAGATCTGGGCGACATGTCCTTGTACTGTCACATATCCTTGGTGGGTCACGCAAAGTTCTTCGGGATCATAATATATGTTCTCCTAAAATTTACCCCACATTTTAGTCTTTTTTATAGACATTTATCGCAAATTACTTAGATTTAATTAGAGTTTCATTGTTTTAAGTATCATGTGATATAATATATGTGTCGGATGTTCTTTGTGTGTTTTTTCAGAATTATTTCATGTGATATATAGTGATCATTTCATGTTCATATGAATTCCTCATGATTTATCTAGTATTTAATCGGTATCATGGTTGATGGGAAACATTCCAGTTCGAGATCAAGAGCTCTAAGAAATAATCTCTGGTGGTTGGTTGAAGAAGGGGAAACTTCTTGACCGGAGAGTAGTAGTGCACTTTCCATGCAAGGGTTTGGGATTTATAGGCCATTCCACCCCCATTTCCACCACTTTTAGAGAACATACCCTATGAATCAAACTAGAATATATGGAGGGGCCTTGATGCATCTTCACGAGGTCCTATCATGATTATATCTCGGGGCGTCGCTTGTCTTTCAGAAACTACAAGACCGTCCCATCAATGGATCTTTTATTGGATTATTACCAATTATGAAATTATTTTTTCATTATGTGGACATGCTAAGGGACTTTTATATTTTCAGGTTGACATTTCAAAGATCCATAATGAGATCAGGGTGCATGTTGAAAGGTCTTCGGGTGATCTTAAGTGACTTGTCTGGGATTCCCCATGATACAAGGATAGATTGTTAGGGGTTATTCACAAAAATCATGATGTCTTGTCAACATGTATGGTGAGAATATGTTGCAGATAGTCAATATAAGGACCCCTACATTACATACATTGTTATTACTTCAGAATTGAAGCACACTTATTACAACATATAACAAAACCAGGAAAAGACCGTATAGGTATAGAGTCTTCAGAAACTGGGAAACATAAAAAACTGGTTCATAAAGCATCTACTTTGCCTCCCATTTATTTCATCATATATAGAGTCCCTTTTTGGAATATCCTACTTAATAACCTTCTTCCTGACCTGGGGAAACAAAACATACAAAAGGGTGAGCTCAAATGCTCAGTAAGGGTAAACAAAAGAAATATCAATCGCATCATATACATAAGAACATAACTTTTGGAAATCTTAACCAGCAAAAGAGATCATTATTTCATAACATGGGATAAATCATAGTGGTGAAATGTAATCCCAATAATCGTAACATAAAACATGAAACATTGTGGAATACACACATAATCATAGAGAATCATTTTTTATTAGTCAAGACTCATTTCCAAGACTATCTTAGTGGACAAAGTCCATTTTTGAACCGTGTTCACTCCTCGTTTTAGTCCTATTTAACTGAACCGGTTTAACCTTCCATTCCAGCCATGTCTATCTCATGAGATATAAAATCTTTACCCAATGCATTAGAGGGAGATATAGGTCCCACCCATCTCATAATGATACCATTCTTATGTGTTCCACAAAATCATAAATCATACATCATTGTATAACCCATGTAATAAAAATGGGAATCTTAAACATCATGACATCATAAAAATATTCATATAAGATAAAGGAATTCATAAAAATAATTCCAGCACAACATAATCAAATCAATGTAATAATAGGGATAGAAACAAAACCCTTTATTATCTTAGATGGAAAATAATTTTGATAAAACATTTGAACTCCATTCTTGAGGAAAATATCCTTTCTACTTCAAAAACACTTTTCCTTTCTTAACATGTCATACAATTATAAACTAAAAGAAGTTGATTAAAAATAAAATTGAAAACTTGTAAGGGAAGATTCTTGAAAATAATTTTTTAAAAATACATTCATGCCGTATAAGTTAAAAAAACATTATTCTCGTACTTTTACCGGAAAAGTCAAAAAGTACCTCGTATGAAAAACGACAAAAGATTCCTTTCATATCTTTTACTAAGAACTCACCGAAGGGTAAAATTGGATATAAAATATTGTATAAGGATATAAATATTACATATTGAGGAAACATGGATGTGGATGATAAAATACACCCCAGTAAATTCCAAAGTATAAATAATCTCGGATAAAAATGAGATTGTGATATTTCCCTTACCTTAGGTCCGATTTGCTTCGTAAGTGTCTGAACCTACTATATAATGATTTAAATAATGTTATTGACTTATTCCATAATCATAAATATTTTTATGATATCATATATGGTCATATTCTTAGCTTCTTATTAGTAATATTTCATTAGTACCTGTTATTTAGGTGTTTATTACTTTTTTGTACTTATGCGTGTTTTGTCGAATAAATTCTTATTATTCTTTTTGGGTTATAGATAAATCATTTCCAGAATGTTATTAGTGTAATATATATCATATTAATTCAATAAATTCATTTATATAATAATTATGCAATGAAGATCATGTAGAACAAGTCGCATCACATCGTGGAGATGGTATTCTGTACGTACGCATGAGCGATGATATCGTTCCCATGATCGTGGAATTGTATTGGAGTTTATGTATACTATTTCAGAATCAATATCACATTACAATAATCATATAAAGTCATTATTTACACCATTATACCCATCCAAGTAAGGTGGTGGTGGAAAATAGTTTACACCACGGCGTGGAGACGGTATTCCGTACGTACGCACGAGCTGTGATTTCGTTTTCCATAGGATGGATAGATGGTGAAATAGGGTTGTTTAGTACTTATAATAACATATCAATATATGAGTGATACTGATGTTATTACTTCATAATGAAAAAACTAAAGAAGAAAAAGTGGAAGAAGAAATAAAGTTGAATGAATCGGTAACAGGCAATACCTCTTCTTTGAAGCGCTTCTTTGATACCTCCATTTAGGGTACTAAAATAGGTCTTTAAGAAGACAAATACCTCTAGGATGTCTCTATGGAAGGGGAGAGGAGAACATGGTAGGGTTTGGCTGAGCTTGAAGGTTCATAGTGGTGTGAGGAAGAGCGGGAGGAGGTGCCCTTTTATAAGGGAGGAGAGGGGCTCCTTTAGAGAAACTAAAAATATTATTTTATTATAAAGAGAAATTTGATTTTAAATAGCTGAAAATTGATTTATTTCGAAGATAAGTTGGGGATGGGTCGAACTCCTCTCATCCAATAGAATTTAGACAGGTTTAGGTTCCAATTTTAACCTTATCATTTATATTTAACTTTAAGTTTGATAATTTTACTTTTACCGTGTCTTTTTGTGTTCTTACATTATATGGTTAATAAACTTACTATAACAAGCCAAACGAACCCAAAGTTGTTTATTATTAATATATATAACCTTATATAGGTAATTTGTCCGAACCTTAGATTTTTAGGAATAAACTAACAATTAATAATATAATATTTGGTTTAAAAACTATTTTATGTCAATTTTGACACTATTTAGTAATTGATTTTTGTGAAAATCATAACAGAATTATTAGTTCAAAAAAAGTTAATTAAATAAATAATAACATGTTATATTAACCTATATAATTAGTTTAATTCATAAAATGTCTCAAATTACATTTATTTGGGTATTTATAACATCAATTATGTCAATATTTCATTAATAAGATAATTACTGCATCATCTTTGTGTCATAAATAAATTAAATTATTTGATGTCTAAATATTACAAATAAAATACCATTATTTAGTAAATATTTTTTTCTGTAATTAATATTTATAGTCGAATTTATCTTATGTATAAACCTATATTAAAAATGATTTAGTTATTAAACTTTGATTTAAACAATTTTAACCCTTCTTTAAATAAATTGATAATAAATGTCCTACTCTAATCCATGTGGGCCTAAATGGTCATATTTTATTTCTAAGGTTGTTTTTGGTCGAATTACACTTATCCAATAGAATTAGGACATATGTTAGGGTAATAATAATGTCATTTTTACCCTTAATTACCCTATTTACTTTTAACCGTGGTAAAAAAAGTAAAAAGTTACTATTCACCAAAAATTATTTTCATCTCATTGAACCACATTTTAGTCCTTGATATTAATCGTGTCTCTCGGATTTTTGAAATTCCACTCACAGAAGTGGTAAAATTATGTTTTATGAAAAATTCAGTTTTTTTAACTACCACTTAGTGGTTTCACTATTCATCAAAAAATGAATGTTTTCAGAAAAATACCAAAAATTAGGCCGAAACTATATTTGATATTATGAATTTAAAAATGATTTCTATTTTAAAAAATTCAAAACACATCAGTTGCATTAATTTATTTAAAAATTAATTCTCGTCGTCAAAACAAATATTGTGTTTTTAAGAGATAATAACTATCAAAAGATTGACACTTGTTTATGTTTGGTTTAAATTTGAAATTACATTCAATGACCAAAATTGTATTAAATGGTAAAAATATATTCTAAATATACTTTAAAACCACTCAAATTAATAATTTATCACTATTAATTATTTCTATTATAAAAAATTTTTTTAATTAAAATTTAGTAATTTTCACTATTCATCAGAATATGAAAGTTATCCGAAAAGTACCAAAATTTCACCCTAAGCTAATTTAGATATTCCAAATCCAAAAACGATGTCCATTTTGAAAAATAAAATTCGTAAAATTTCAAAAAGTTGTTATTACTATTCATAACGGCTAGTTTTAATAATATTTTAATAGCATATCGTTGTTTAGTGAAACTCGGTTTTGCGTACGACGCAAGCTATCGAGGAAGGTCGTGATTGAGTGTAAAGAAATCCAAGCAAGTGTTGTGTGTAGTGAAAGATTCCTTTGATGATTTATATAACATAAAAACAAAATATTTCTTATAAAAGTCTCGGGTGTAACATTCTACCCCCCTTAAAATGAATTTCTCCCTCAAAATTCGTCACTTTGTAACAAACAGATGAGGATACCTCTCCCTCCTCATATCCTCAAGCTCCCATGTAGCTTCTTATAATTGGTGGTTCCTCCATAAAACTTTCACCAAGTGAGTGGTCTTGTTTCGTAGGACTTTTTCGCTACGATCCAGAATCTCTATCGGCTGTTCCTCATAAGATAGATCTTGCTCCAGCGGTACAACTTCTGAGCTGAGTACATGTGAAGGATTAGGTATGTACTTTCTCAGGAGAGATACATGGAACACATCGTGAACTTGAGAGAGATTCGGTGGAAGCATCAATCGGTAAGCTACCTTTCCAACACGATCCAATATTTCGAAAGGACTGATATATCTATGTCTCAACTTCCCCTTCTTTCCAAATCTCATGACCCTCTTCTAGGGAGATATTCGTAAGAACACTTTATCACCCACTTCAAAATTTAGGTCTTTTATTCGGTCGTCGGCATAACTTTTCTATCGACTCTGAGCTGCTCTTATGTGTTTTTGAACTGATCGGACCTTTTCTGCCATCTCATCAAAAATATCAGGTCCTAATATCTTTCTTTCCCCAACTTCATCCCAGCAAGTTAGAGTCCTGCATTTATTTCCATAGAGATCTTCATAAGGAGCCATCTGAATACTGGAGTGAAAGATAATATTATATGAAAATTCCACCAAAGGTAGGTGTTGATCCCAACCACCTTTGAAATCCATAGAGCAATCTCTCAACATATCTTCTAGAGTTTGAAATGTTCTCCCAGACTGACCGTCTGTCTGAGGATGATAAGCAGTGCTGAAACTCAACTCTGTATCCAGAGTATGTTGAAGACTTCTCCAGAACATTGAGGTAAACCTCAGATCCCGATCAGATATAATAGAAAGTGGTAATCCATGCAATCTTACCACTTCTTTTACATTAATCCTGGACAGCTGATCCAAAGAGAAATCCTCTCTAATAGAAATTAAGTGTGCAGAGTTTGTAAGACGATCAACTATGACCCATATAGAATTATTGCCTTTGAATGTTTAAGGTAGTCTGGTGACAAAGTCCATAGTGATGTTTTCCCATTTCCATTCGGGTATGGGAAATGGTTGTATCATTCCCTTAGACTTCTGTCTCTCAGCTTTAACTTGCTGACAAACCAAGAATCAAGAGACATATTCAGCAACATATCTTTTCATGCCATCCCACCAGAAGTACTCTTTCATGTCCCTGTACATCTTCGTGCTTCTAGGATGAATAAGAATGAAGAACTATGAGCCTCATCCAGCAGATCCTTCTTTAATTCGGGGATGGGAGGAACACAAACCCGATTCCTAAACTTTATTATCCCATCACAATCATGGTTGAATTCATGAACATTTCTCACCTTCTTTTGTAAATCAACATCTTCTTTCTGTGCCTCTTTAATCTTCACATTTATAGATGTTTGAACATTCATTTGAGAAAGATAAGATTTTTCCCCTTCCATTATAATTCCAAGATCCATCCTTTGTAAATCCATAAATATTGGATCTTTTGTGATCCTCATCATGGATAAATTGGCATGGTCTTGTCGACTTAATGCATCTACCACCTTGTTTGCTTTCCCAAGCTGGTAATGGATTGAGCAGTCGTAATCCTTATTCAGATTCAACCATAATCTTTGGCGCATATTCAGCTCCTTTTGTGTCAAAATATACTTTAAACTTTAATGATCAGTATAAATGTCACAACTTTCTCCATAAATATAATGCCTCCAAGTCTTTAATGTAAAGATTACCGCAGCTAACTCTAAATCATGAGTTGGGTAATTTTGCTCATGGATTTTCAACTATTGTGAGGCATAATCTATCACCATATCATTTTTCATAAGAACACACCCCAATACTTTCTTGGATGCATCACTATAGATCACAAACCTTTCTCCACTACAAGGCAGTGTGAGCACAGGTGCACTGGATAACCATCTTTTCAACTCCTTGAAATTCTCTTCACTTTCCTCCGTCCAGACAAACTTAACTCCTTTCCAAGTCAACTTGGTGAGTGGATTAGATAGTCATGAGAAATCTTTCACAAAACGTCGATAATATCCAGCCAAACCAAGAAAACTTTGGATCTTAGTTACTGTTTTTTGTCTCGACCATCTTTCGATAACTTCTATTTTTGATGGATCCATAGATATCCCTTCTTTTGAGATTATGTGACCCAAAAATGAAACTTTTTGAAGCCAAGATTCACACTTGGTAAATTTGGCATAAAGCTTCTCCTTTCTCAGGGTCTTCAATATAATTCTCAAGTGATCTCCATGTTCTTCCTTTCTCTTTGAATATACAAGAATATCATCTATAAAGACTACCACAAACTAATCAAGATAGTCTCTAAAGACTCTATTCATCAGATCCATGAAGATAGCAGGGGAATTAGTAAGACCAAATGGCATCACTATAAATTCATAGTGTCCATACCCTGTACGGAAAGCCATCTTTGGTATATCCTCCCTTTTGACCCTTAATTGGTGATACCCTGAATGAAGATAAATCTTGGAAAAGTATTGAGCTCTGCGTAGTTGGTCAAATAAGTCATCAATGTGCGGGAGAGGATATTTTTTCTTGATAGTGATCTTGTTAAGTTCTCGATAATCAATATAGAGTCTCATTGATCCATCTTTCTTCTTAACAAACATAACAGGTGCTCCCCATGGTGACACACTAGGGCATATGAATCCCTTATCAAGATTCTCTTCGAGTTGCTTATTCAATTCCTACTACTCAATTGGGGCCATTTTATAAGGTGTCTTTGAAATAGGTAAAGCACCCGGTACGAGTTCTATTGAAAACTCAACCTCACGATTTGGTGGAAGACCCAGAAATTCCTCCGAAAAGACATCATCAATCTCCCGTACAATGGGAATATTCTTAATCATGAGTTTTTCACCAACCAATTGAGATAAATAACCTTTATTTAGTGGAATCAAGACACATAAGATGGAAGAAATTTCCACCAGAAGGTTATGTTCATCCTTGCATCGATAGACGATCATAGATTGATCTGGAATATGAAATGTGACTTCCCTTCATTGGCAATTTATATGAGCTCCATATAAAGAAATCCAATCCATGCCAAGAATCACATCAAATTCCAGTATAGGAAGGATCACAAGATTTGGAGGAAGCACTTTCCCACAAACTTCAATCGGAGAAGAATTATAAGCTTTTGATGCGACTGTTGTGCCATTAGGGGTTGTCACAACTAACTCTACATCTAACTGTTGAGGTAATATGGCTATACCCTTAGAAAATTCTTCAGAAACAAAAGAGTGGGTGTCTCTTGAATCAAAAAAAACATTTTCTACTTTAGAGTGGATGGTAAGTGTACCTTTCACCACATCGTTATCGTACTCCACATCGCTGATAGAAATTTCATGTGACTTTCCTTTGTCTTTATCCTTAAAAGTTTGTTGACGTCGACCATCATAATCAACCCTTGGATTTGGGCATTTATTGGCACAATTCCCCATCTCCTTGCATTTGTAACATTTAAGTGTAGGAGGTGCACTCCGTGTAGACATTTAATTGTTTGCATCACTAGACATCTTATTCCAATCATTGCGGCATTAAAATGCCCGATGACCTTCCTTTCCACATTTGAAACATTTACTTGTCCCTTTAAGAAAACTCCCTCCATGTTTCTTTCCACACTTTGAGCATAAGGGAAAGCTCATCTTCTTTTCAGTGTGCTCCTTAGATTTTCCATTGAATTCCATTTCTTCTTCTTATCAAACCCATATGACTTATGGGTTAATCCAATCTCCATCTCGACTTTGAGAGCATATCAAACGATTTCCTCATAGCTATTGAAGTCCCTTATGGATAACGCCCTTCGAAGACTTGGTTTTACGCCACTAAAGAATCAATCGATCTTACTCTCAGGTTGGATAATAATACCAGAAGCATACCTTGCAAGCCTTGTAAAATTTGCTTCAAAGGTACCGAAAAATTCAGCATCCTTTTTCTTTAGTTCAAGAAATTCCTTCTCCATATTTGTTCAGAGAATACGAGGGAAGTACTTATTGAAAAATAAGTTCTTGAACTTGTCCCATTCCATGGACTCAATTTCATCCCTTTGCCTCGTATTCTTAATAAGATTCCACCATTGATCAGCATCTCCTTCCTAACGATACACTACTAGGATGAGTTTATCATGTTCAGAACATTGAAGAACTGAAAATATCTTTTCAGTAGTACTAATACATTGTTCAGCAACTAATGTATCAGTAGACCCACTGAATGAAGGTGGACGCTACCTCATGAAGGATTCAACAGAATGTTTCTCCTTCCTTTTCTCGTTTGGAAGTCCTGCATGATTCATAGTTTGAGAAAGTTGTGTGAGCATGGTTACAAGATTTTGCATTCCAGCTCCCATAACATTTGGTTGCTCAGGGGGACAATCATTGCATTTCCCATCGCATTCCGTATTAACACGGTTCCTTCGGGTTCTAGCCATTGACTAAAACCAAGAAGAATAGTGTGAGCAACACTAATTATAATAGGAAAACCACATAATTAAGAATAAAATTTCACACTTAAGGACTTATCCTAGGTTATTCATGGCCATTTCTAAAACACTAAGATTGTGTTCTATGCTTAGACTTATCCTTAGGGTTCTTACTAAGGATTTCACATCCTAGTTTCCAAAGGTTGACTATAACCTCCCTCTGATACCAACTGTAACGACCCATACTTTACCTACATTGTTATTACTTCAAAATTAAAGCACACTTATTACAACATATAACAAAACCAGGAAAGGACCGTATAGGTATAGAGTCTTTAGAAACTGGGAAACATAAACAACTGGTTCATAAAGCATCTACTTTGCCTCCCATTTATTTCATCATATCTAGAGTCACTTTTTGGCATATCCTACTTAATAACATTCTTCCTGACATAGGGAAATAAAACATACAAAAGGGTGAGCTCAAATTCTCAGTAAGGGTAAACAAAAGAAATATCAATCACATCATATACATAAGAACCTAACTTTTGGAAATCTTAACCTGCAAAAGAGATCATTATTTCATAACATGGGATAAATCATAGTGGTGAAATGTAATCCCAATAATCATAACATAAAACATGAAACTTTGTGTCATACACACATAATCATTGAGAATCATTTCTTATTATTCAAGACTCATTTCCATGACTATCTTAGTGGACAAAGTCCATTTCTGAACCGAGTTCACTCCTCGTTTCAGTCCTGTTTCACTGAACCATTTTAACCTGCCGTTCTAGCCATGTCTATCTCAAGAGATATAAAATCTTTACCCAATGCAGTGGAGGGAGATATAGGTCCCACCCATCTAATAATTATACCATTCTTATGTGTGCCACCAAATCATAAATCATACATCATTTCATGACCCATGTAATAAAAATGGGAATCTTAAACATCGTGACATCATAAAACAATTCATATAAGATAAAGGAATTCATAAAAATAATTCCATCACAACATAATCAAATTAATGTAATAATAGGGATAGAAACAGAACCCTTTATTATCTTAGATGAAAAATAATTTTGATAAAACACTTGAACTCCATTCTTGAGGAAAATATCCTTTCTACTTCAAAAACACTTTTCCTTTCTTAACATGTCATACAATTCTAAACTAAAAGAAGTTGATTAAAAATAAAATTGAAAACTTTTAAGGGAATATTCTAGGAAATAATGTTTTAAAAATCCATTCATGCTGTATAAGTTAAAAAAACATTCTTCTCGTACTTTTACCGGAAAAGTCAAAAAGTACCTCATACGAAAAACGACAAAGGATTCCTTTCATATCTTTTACTAAAAACTCACCAAAGGGTAAAATTGGATATAAACTATTTTATAAGTATATAAATATTCTATATTGAGGAAACATGGATGTGGATGATAAAATACACCCCAGTAAATTCCAAAGTACAAACAATCTCGGATAAAAATGAGATTGTGATATTTCCCTTACCTTGGGTCCGATTTGCTTCGTAAGTGTCTGAACCTCCTATATAATGATTTAAATAATGTTATTGACTTATTCCAGAAACATATGTTTTTTTATGATATCATATATGTTCATATTCTTAGCTTCTTATTAGTAATATTTCATTACTACATGTGATTCGGGTGTTTATTACTTTTTTGTTCTTATGCGTGTTTTGTCAAATAAATTCTTATTCTTATTTTTGGGTTATAGATACCTCATTTCCAGAATGGTATTAGTGTAATATATATCATATTCATTCATTCAATTCATTTATATAATCATTATTCATTGAAGATAATGTAGAACAAGTCGCATCGCATCGTGGAGACGGTATTCCGTACGTACGCACGAGCAATGATATCGTTCCCATGATCGTGGAATTGTATTGGAGTGTATGTATACTCTTTAAGAATCAATATCACATTAAAATAATCATATATTGTAATTATTTACACCATTATACCCATCCAAGTAAGGTGGTGGTGGAAAATAGTTTACACCACGGCGTGGAGATAGTATTCTGTACGTACGCCCACGCGGTGATTTCGTTTTTCGTAGGATGGATAGATGGTGAAATAGGGTTGTTTCATACTTATAATAACATATCAGTATATTATTGATACTGATGTTATTACTTCATAATGAAACAACTAAATAATAAGAAGTGGAAGAGGAAATAAAGTTGAAAGAATTGGTAACAGACATTACCTCTTCTTTGAAGTGCTTCTTTGATACCTCCTTTTTGGGCACTAAAATTGGTCTTTGAAGAAGACCAAGACCTATAGGATGTCTCTAGGGAAGTGGATAGGTTAATGTGTAAGGGGGTGGCTGAGCATGAAGGATCAAAGTGGTGTGAGGAAGAGGGGGAGGAGGTGCCCTTTTATAAGGGAGGAGAGGGGCTCCTTTTGAAAAACTAAAAATATTATTTTATTATAAAGCCAAATTCAGTTTTACATAGATAAAAATTGATTTATTTCGAAGAAAAGGTGGGTATGGGTCTAAATACTTTCATAAAATAGAATTTATACCAGTTTAGGTTCCTATTTTAACATTATCATTTATATTTAACTTTAAGTTAGATAATTTTACTTTTACCGTGTCTTTTTGTGTTCTTACACTATAAGGTTAATAAACTTACAATAACAAGCCAAACGAACCCCAAGATGTTTATTATTAATATATATAACTTTGTCTAAGTCATTTGGACGAACCTTAGATTTTTAGGAATAAAATAAAAATTAATAATATAATATTTGTTTTAAAAACTATTTTATGTCAATTTTGACACTATTTAGTAATTGATTTTTTTGAAAATCATAACAGAATTAGTAGATAGAAAAAAGTTCATTAAATAAATACTAAAATTTCATATTAACCTTTAAAATTAGTTTAATTCATAAAAAGTCTTAAATTACATTTATTTGGGTATTTATAACATCAATTATGTCAATATTTCATTAAAAAGATAATTACTGCATCATCTTTGTGTCATAAATAAATTAAATTATTTGATGTCTAAAAATTATAAATAAAATAACATTATGTAGGAAATATATATAACTTTCTAATTAATATGTATAGTCTAATTTATCTTATGTATAACCCTATATTAAAAATGCTTTAGTTATTAAACTTTGATTTTAACTATTTTAACCCTTCTTTAAATAAATTGATAATAAATGTCCTAATCTAATCCATGTGGGCCTAAATGGTCATATTTTATTCCTAAGGTTGTTTTTAGTCGAATTAAACTTATCCAATAGAATTAGTACATGTGTTAGGGTAATAATAATATCATTTTTACCCTTAATTACCCTATTTACTTTTAACCGAAGTAAAAAAAAGTAAAAAGTAACTATTCACCAAAAATTATTTTCATCTCATTGAACCAAATTTTAGTCCTTGAAATTAATCTTGCCTCTCGGATTTTCGAAATTTCACTCATAGAAGCGGTAAAATTATGTTTTATGAAAAATTCAGTTTTTTTTACTACCACTTAGTGGTTTCACTATTGATCAAAAAATGAAAGTTTCCAAAAAAATACAAAAAAATAGGCCTAAGATATATTTGATATTATGAATTCAAAAATGATGTCTATTTTACCAAATTAAAAACACATCAGTTGCATTAATTTATTTAAAAATTAATTCTCGTCATCAAAACAAATAGCGTGTTTTTAAGAGATAATAACTATCAAAAGATTGACACATGTTTATGTTTGGTTTAAATGTGAAATTACATTAAATGACCAAAATTGAATTAAATGGTAAAAATATATTCTAAATATACTTTAAAACCACTCAAATTAATAATTTATCACTATTAATTATTTCGATTAAAAAGTTGTTTTTAATTAAAATTTAGTAATTTTCACTATTCATCAGAATATTAAAGTTATCCGAAAAGTACCAAAATTTCACCCTAAGCTAATTTCGGTATTCCGAATCCAAAAATGAAGTCCATTTTGAAAAATAAAATTAGTAAAATTTAAAAAAGTGGTTATTATATTCATAACAGCTAGTTATAAAAATATTTTAATAGCATATCGTTGTTTAGTGAAACTCGGTATTGCGTATGACGCAAGCTATCGAGGAAGGTCGAGAGTGCATGTAAAGCAAGCAAAGAAAGTGTTGTGTGTAGTGAAATATTCCTTTGATGATTTATATAACATAAAATCAAAATATTTCTCATAAAAATCTCGGGTGTTACAGCCAAAAGGCGTCATGATAGTTTTATGACCGCGATATGCTCCATTCATCCTGCAATTTATTTTCTTTTTTCTTATCATACAATGGTTGGGGAACTCATAAGGTTTCCAAGTTGTTGTCGAGTATATTCACATTAACTCTTGGTGTGTCATGTTACTAATAAGAGGTCCAATAGAGATGTACAAAATATTTCCTTGAAAATTCCATCTATTTGGATTGGTGGAGCTAAAGGGAGATAATGTGGTCTCTTGGACCTACCCATTTGTGTGATGAGGATGAAATGCTAGGGGCTCTAACTGGATGAGTTGGACACATCATTAGGGTCTCATGCTATATTTTGGATCTCCTGGGGTTCATCACGTGATGTTTATGAATACAATAGGCTCCCAAATCATCCATTTTTATTTCTTTTTTTTATTTTACAAAGTCTCAACGGTTTCACATATTTTATTGAATGTTATGAAAGAAAATAATTCTCCCCAAAGGTCACACATCATGTGAGTATTATGACTAAAATAGGACTTCTCCTTTTAGATATTTTCCTTATATTTTTAAAATATTTTTGGATGAATTGTCTAGCACCCTCTAGTGGATAATCTGTGTGTCTTGGGGGAGTATTCATGGTACACGCCACGTGATTTCTGATTATCTGGGGTCCCTTCACAAGAGTAGAAGGTCTTGTCAAAAGTGGCCTTGTGGGACCTTCTGTTGGATATATTCTATGTAGAGAACCTTTTTTTGAACTTATGATGGTCACACAATAAATTTTCTATTGAAGGGATATGCAATCAATGAGTCATTGGACACCTACATATTCCTTTTATTTTTGTGGTAAAAATACACATACCCATGTATTTCATCCTTTTTGAATTTGTTACTGCTCATTTGGAACGCATAATTAAATGCCCCCTTTAAAAGTTATGTTTATGGGGATAAGGGATAATTTTTAAGGAATATAAGTTCCCACCTATATCTTTGGAACTATAGTGAATCAGTGTCTTGGAAAATTCATGGTATTCTAATTGATGTTTGATATCTCATAGGATGACCTATAAATATGTGGGTTAGATTGTAATTCATTCACTAGTTTCCTATTTCTCCAGATCACCCTAGCCTTGAATATATTGCATACACATATCACCTGACCTTCCCACAAGACATTATCATCAAACTCTATTGTGAGACCATTTTTCAAGAAGTATTACACAATACCTCTTTTTCCTAGGTGTATAGTAGAACCAACCATATTCTATACATTGGTATATTTTGGAACCTTGTTTACGGGGATGTGATTGTTTTTATGGTTCCACAATATCTGTTGGCTTGATGACAAGATCTTTCGACTATCATGAAACTCACATGACCATGTCTAGGTCATGTAATCACAATTCTTTGAGATGTTATGAATTTGTGTGAATCCCGTGAGGTTTATGCAACATGTGAAAACTTCAGGATGAAAGATATTTTTTATCCCTCTAAGTGATTCTGAAATTTCATTTTTATTTCATGCGATGTTCACGATAATTTTAGTTTATTCCTTTAACTTTAAATGATTATAGTTTATCATTTTGACATATACCAAAAACACTTTTTTATATGTAAAATTGATCTCATCAATCTTCATTTATGGGTAATCAAAGGGTAATTATTAATAGAAACTACAAGACAATTGTATATACCCTGACCCCAGTATCCCAGAGTGTGTTCCCTACATTATTAAATTGGTTTAAAGAATAACGAAGTCATATCCCAATAGACTGAATAGTTTATTATCTTGTTAAAAAATATACATACTAAAGTTATACACTATAACTTTGAAAGGAAAAACAATATAAAAAATCCATTTTGAACACTCATAAACACCAATAAAATTCTTGAAATTCATTCATAATATATATCATTGAATCATGAGGAAATATAAAATAGAAAAAAGGCATGATCTCACATTATATTCAAGGATAAAAAATATAGATTAATCTAATAACAATAAACATAAACAATAAATAAATGTTGAATAACTTAAAAACATTCAATTAAAGCATAATCTTGGACATATAATGGGAGGAATAAAAACTGAATAAAGGCATGATCTCACATGAGTGTTTAACATTTATTTATTGGACATATAAATATCATTATTCTATTTTATTCAGTTTTTATTCCTCCCATTATATGTCCATGATTATGCTTTAATTGAATAAAGGAATGATCTCACATGAGTTTTTAACATTTATTTACTGAATAAAATAGAATAATGATTATTTATATGTCCAAGATTATGCTTTAAGTGTTTAACATTTGATTATTCATAATGATATTTTTTAAATGAAGTTAAATCATGTAAAATGAGTGTTTAAGATAATTTAGAAATGATCGACTTTAGTGTGGTTTAATGGAAAATATAAGAGTCTTTAAAGAGGACAAAGGCACAATTGTATACATAAAACTATAAAAGATATAAAATATTTTATAATCACAAAAAAATTATTTTAAAAAAATTATTTTTTCCTTATGACATAGTATATAGTTTACTTGAAAAAGGGTTGGAAATTTATAATTAACCTTTAATTAGGCTTGATTACTGGGAGGATTTGAAAAAAGGGCCTTATAAAAAAAGTATTTCCACTTCTAGTAAAGATGAGCAGATCAAGATACATGAGTTTGGGAAATATACACATAATTTAAAATAATCATATAAAAATAAATAATACATACATTGGTTTAAAGAGAGAGAAATCTTAACCCAAATTAAAAATGGTGGTTCGAGGAGAATCCCTTACCTAATGTCTGAAAGAGTTCGAAGCTTGTATATAATGTCTGGGATAATGAAATTGGACTCATTAAAAATTCAATTCAAAACCTATTAACCATTTATTTTATTTAGTATAACTGTTTTAATTTCATTTATAGTATTTTTTATGAGTTATAAGATTAAATTTTTTCATTCAGAATTGTGTGTTTCCTTGGTTTTCATAATTATTTCACTTGTATATATGTTCAAAAGATCATGTAAAATGTAAATAGTTTTAAAGAATTACAATTATATGTTATTAATTAATTTAAATAATATTTAATTATCTTATTTGTCATTTTTAATATTTAAATATGATTCATTATAAAAAATGTTAATGATAACTGTTTATATTATTTTCACGTTTTTTTAACATTACACAATAGTTTTATTTTATTGATTAATATTATGTATATATAATTATTATGGAATAAAAAATAAATTTTAATATACATATTAATTTTTTTTTAAATAATAATGGTATTATAACTCTCATTGAAAGCGGTGTTAGAAAATGAAGGAATCATCACCCATGATAGTGGAGAATCAATACCTCACGAACAATATATTAGTTTTTTTTAAAAAAGGCGGATAGAAAAGAAAAGATGGTGGATATAGAATTATCAGAATAAAATTACATTATATATTTGATAATGAATTTATCATTCATTATTGTATATATTAGTTAATAAAAGGAACAGAAATGAAACAAAATTGAATGAAAATTAAAAGAATGAAATGGTATTTTACCTATTGAATTCCTTTCCTAGAGAACCTCCTTACGAAGCATTGAAACAATTTTTTGGGTGAGACAAGAAAGGCCAAAACATGGGGGAGTGGATTGGGATAGGTATTGGGAACAATTTATAAAATCTCCAATGCTTTGGATGTATGAGGAGAAGAGGTGGTAAGGGTGGTATTTATTTTGGAGGAGAGGGGTGTTTTTAAATCATTTTATTCATTAGTTTTTTTATTTTGGATCAAGAATATCAATAGTATTGTTTCTTATGACTAAAAAAATTAAATTCATGTTAGTTTTATCTAATGTTTTCTACATCATCCTTTCATCATCTATGACTCAATAATTTAGGTATATAGAAATTACCACAAATTACTGTATTATTTTATTCACGAAAAATTTAACTATTTTAGAAAAATCCAAAAAAATTTCCCTAACCATTTATAAAAGTTTAGAATTGAAAAATATACTCAATTTAATGAAAATAATGTTCTTATTATGTTAAATTTATTTTTATAGATAAAATCCTTAATTATACAAAAATATAGATTTTAATATTAGAACTATTTTTATGACACTTTAAAAAAAATTATTAAGATCTAATAAAATAATGTTATTATCATAAAATAATAAAATATTAATTTATTGATTAATTTTATGGAAACAAGTTTTATTTTAAACCATTATATAAAATTTTAATAAGCATTGATGTTTCACAAAAAACCCAATACTTAATTAATCACTTTTTAAAACATTTAGTCACATATTCCCTAATATAAATATACAGTATTTCAATTTATAAGTTACCCAAATATTTTTAATACTTTAATAGGTAAATTTAATAATATATCTTCCATATTAGTATTCATAATGATCACATTACAATTCCAAATGTCAAATTAAATAATATATTACAGTTCTAAACTTATACTTTCATGAAGGATAATCTATTGAAGATGTTATATTTTAAATGTGGCATACCATAAAATCTTTGACTGTTACATTTTCCACACATTAAAAAAGATTCATCACTAAAATTTCTACAATGTCGCCACATAATAATATTTGGGTAGTTCTTCATCGTAAATTTTTCTACTTCCCATGTTGCCTATTCAATTTTCTGATTTTTACAATGTACCTTTACTTGAATAGCTGTCAAATTTTTCAAAACATTTTATCTATTGTCTAAAATTTTCATACTCTCTTCATATTATGATAAATATTTTTACAATTTTATTCCCTTGGAAGTGAAGAAATGAATTTGGGTTGGCATGTACTTTTTTCAATAAATAGTTGTGGAACACATTATGTGATTTAGAAATTCTAGGTGGAATCACCAAATTATAATTAACATATTCATTTATCTGCAAGATTTGAAAAGGTCCAATGTACTTAGGGATCTGATTCCCTTTTTTTCCAATCTCATAAGACCCTTTTAGGGGTAAATTTCAAGAAAACTTGATTTCTCACTTAAAATTAAAAATCCTTCCTTTGATTATCGGTATAGCTCTTGTACCTACTTTTATCTACTTTGATATGGGATTGAATAGTCTTTTACTTTGAATTAGTTACCTCCAAAAGTTATAGGCCTATGATATTCCTCTTACTCACTTCATCATAATATGGTGAAGTACAATATCTCTTCCTATATAATGCTTTTTATAGTGCCATTTAAATACATTAATGGAAACTATTACTGTATGAAAACTCTAAAAAGGGTAACTAATTACCACACATACCTTGAAAGTCAAGTGAGAATTATCTCAAAACTCCTTAATGTTTTAATGGTCCTTTCTGACTACCTTCCAGTTTTAGGGTGCAAAGATTTACTCTAACAGAGCTCAGTTTTTATGGATTTGAGATGACTTTTCAAGAAATTTTATGTAAATCTCTGATCACAATCAGACACAATCGAAATAGGTGCACCATGAAGTCTTAAAAATTAATTAATATAGAGAAATTAAGGGAGATCTAGTGTAAAATCCTCCCTTATAAAGGGGAAATGTTCATATTAGGCAATTCAATCAATAATTACCCATATTGAATCATAATTGTTTAGAGATTTTTTTTAATACATTAACAAAATCCTAAGTAATGGAATACCATTTTGAGGTAAGAATAGGCATAGGGTGCATGAATATTCAATGATGTTTAATTCCAACCTTCACCGATTAACTACCAAAACATCATGTTACATAATCAGTAATTTCTCACTTTATATTATACCACAAAAAATTCCCTTCAAATATCTATCTTTCTTAGTTCTATAAGGGTGTATAGAGAAATTAGAGCTATATGGATCATCTAATAACTCCTTTTTTAGATCAGGTATAGTGGTTACACAATTCCTCTTCCCAAATTACAAAATTCCATCCACATACATTATGTATTCAAACTTCCCATCATCAATATATTTAATTTTTCATTGAAAATTATCATCATAGGATTAACAAATTTTAATCCTTTCCAAAAATTATGGTCAAGAAACCAATTTAAAAAATAATTATTTTCACCTTCCATGATAATTCCCATTTCCATATTCTCTAGATCCATGTACACAGGCTCCATATGAATCCTATTTTTTTTATAAAACCATGATCATTCTGGCTCGATTCATCAACTAACATATTTTCCTTCTGGGGGTTAGAGTGTATCAAACAGTCCTAATCTTTGAGTTGCTCTATCCATCAACATTTTCCTATAATGAGTTCTTTTTGGTAGAGCATACATTCCATGTTCCTGAGATATATACATATATCACATATTTCAGAATAGATATAGTCTCTTAATTAAATTAGATAATATATTAAAACTGTTAACTAAAGATCATGATTTGGATAGTTCGGTTCATGAGATTTTAACTACCTTGAAGCCTAGGTAATAACTATTTCACTCTAAATAAAGACAAAACCAAGTCATTTCTTGGATGAATTTGTATAAATATAAAATACACCTTTTTCCAATGGTAGAGTCATGATCAAATCATTCACTAATCTCCGCATCATTTTTTCAAAACATTATTTACATTAAATTTTACAAAAAAACTTAATCCCTTTATGATTAATTTTGGTTGACTGGTTAGATAATTATAAAATTTTTGGATTGAAATAATGAGAGTTTCATGATAAACCAAAGAAACTACATTCCATGGTTATGTTTGTTGGTGTTGGTCATTCTTGAATTTCCCTTTTCATCATATGATAAACTGAGATTACATCCATAGAGACAACATGTCCAAGAAAATAAATTGCTTCTACCAAAAATTCACACTTGTTAATCACACTATATAAGTCATTTCCTATAATAGTTTCTATAAAAATACAAAAGTGGTTATCATGGGCCTCATATATTTTGGAACATATCAATATATTATCAATAAATAAAAAAATTATCAACATATTCCTTGAAAAATATGTTCATTAGATCCATAAACACAGAGGGTGTATTAGTAAGTACAAATAGAGTTATTGTAAACTCATAATGGCTATATATAGTTTGAAATGCTATATTTGGAATATATTCCTCCTTTACATGGAATTTGGGATATCCATATCAATTATCAATCCTTAAAAATATAGCACTCCCTAAACTTGATTAAATAATTCATCAATTTGAGGTAGTAGATACTTATTATTTATCACAATTTAATTGATCTCCAGGTATTAAAATAAAAACCGCATAGATCTTTATTTATTATTAACAAAAAAATGGATCTTCCTAGGGAAAAAGACTAGGGTTAATAAATCATTTATCACTCAATTTTTCTAGTTAGTATATTAAATCTATTAAATCCACCATGACCATTATATTGGAAGTATTCGATAGAGGTATTGAATTGGATATTAAATCAATAAAAAACCCAACTTCCCAATCTGGAGTATGTCTAGATAAATCCTATGAAAAAACATCATTGTATTTCCATATAGTAGGTGAAACCTCAATTTGAATATTTATTTCCACATCCATAAATGATGATTTATCTTTATCCGCATGAAATATATATAGAAGATATACTAGAGAAGAATCTAGATATGACTCAGTTGATGAATTCTCCCATCTAAATATGAGTAATTGCATACCTTCATCATGAATCATAATTTACTTCTCTTTGTGGTAAATTTTTTCATTATATATTGAAAGTCAATCTATACCAAGGATTATATCAAATTCATCCATATGTTTGACGATAAAATTAATATTTATAGAATTTCTATGTGTCATGATAGGAAATGATTGAAACATCTATGTTGAAATAATATTTCTTCTATGATTCATTATAAAATACTCCTTTGTTATGGTGAATTAGAAATATAAATTTTTTAAAGGAAAGTAGAAATATATAATAGAATGTGATGATCTAGAATAAAATAGAGCTTTTGAAAAATTTAAAGAGATGACTAAAGTACCTTCCTCCACATATTTAGGAACTTCAATCTCAGATAGAGTGAATATATAAGTATGTAATTATTCCCGAATAATTTTCAATGGAATGTTTCCTTGATGATTTCAAAATTCATTTTCATATTATCTCATCTATTTATAATTATATCATTGAACATCGGTAGATTTTTTTCATTCCCTTAAAATAATAAGCTTGGTGGCCTTTTTCTCTATATTTGCTACAATATCGCATCCCCTATAGGCATGTTCCATGATGTGTATTTGTACATTTTTTATAGGATGGAAATTCAAGTCTTCACTTCTTCCCATTTTCCATATTTTCTTTTCCAGAGTGTTCATCATCACCCTTCATCTCTTTCTTTCCTTTAAATAAATATGAACTATAGAATAATTTCTATGTACAGATATTACATAAGACTATATCATCCTATGTTTAAAATTCTTTTAAGACAAGTTCCCTTCATTTGAATGGTTTTAAACAATAAAATATTTGATCAACCGTGCATATTAGATTACATACTTAATGTACAACATACATTTCAATCCTTGTGAAGTTAGACTCAAACATTGAAAAACAATAAATATACTAATTTAATTAATTAACACCATTGATCTACATATCCCAGTGGATGAGAAATTACAATTATAACCTTCCCCCTTTAGTTACTACCCAATGATTAAAATATATTATTTAAGGAAATTATCCAATACTCGGAAACAAATGTGTTTGTAGTTTCATTTAATGATAGAGGTTGTTGTCTCATGAATCAATCTAACATACATCCCCCACATTTTGGATCATGATGCTCCATATGAGTAAGGTTATTATTTAAAACCTAAATTAGTTTTCCAAGTATAGTAATATGTTTTTCAGCTCCAGTTTCCACTCCTTCTCCAACATCATTATTTTGAATAGGAGAGAAATAGCTATATTTAATATGTGCATTGATACCATTTCCATTTCTTCCACTTGAAAGATTTTCTAAAAAAATCCATACACAAAATAAATTTATAAATCATAATGCATAATTTTTAGTTAGTAACACTTTACAAAAATTAAAAAATATATTCCCAACTATTCTCATAATCATAAACATGGTTTCTTTGGGTAAATATTTACCTTTAAATCCTTTATAATCGTTTTTAAAGAAAATTTTAATTATTCCTAGAATATCTCCCAGGAGTGTCAAAATAGGTGTCTAATAAGGCTTGTTTTCTTATATTGGGTTACACCCAGTCAGTCCTGACGCACCATGTAGGAGTTGTTACCCCAAAGTACAAGTATAACATAACCACATCCAATTTTAGTATCCAAAAAGGTATGTATCTATAGTATTAACCACATAATATCTACCTTAAAAAAATTAAAGGATGTTCTTATGTACTTATTATCGAAGATAATTTAGTGTCATGTTCCTTAATATATGTTTTTTAAATCTAGTATCCAAGGATTCCGCTAATCTTTATCTTACTCTAACTATAAATTCCCCAACCACAATAGACTAGAGTAGGTTACTTACTTTATTGAATTGGTATAATAAACATGGAATATTCATTTTAAAAGACTGAAGAGTTTAGTATATTGGAAAGAGAGACAAAAACATAAGTTTTAAAATATATATTTTAATAGAAAAATATTATATGAACTCTATTTGAAACACTGATAAACTCCTAGATTATCCATTCAAGTTATTTTTAAAAAACCTCTTCACATCCTGGGAAAAATTAAACACAAGAAATGGGTGAGATAAGAGGCTGATTAAGGGTATACCATAAAATAGAAGATTACATAAATAAATATAAACAATATAAAAAGTTGAATAACTAAAACACATACCATTAAAACATAATCATGAGGATAATATTTCATGGGTAAAATATGAATAAATAATTCCATATAAACAAACACATGGGAATGAATCTTAACCATTGATATTTAATTAGATGAATAATCACATGTATTATCAATTAATATTATCATAATAAAGGAATTCATAATGTCACGCATCATAAACATACCATCAAGGATTCTCCCCAGACACTACTTATAAATGCATAAAAAATAGGTCCAGTTTCTCTTGTGAGACCTACTGATACATTGAGGGAAAAAAGTGGGTCCTTCACATCACTTACTAAGTCCAAATCATTCCTCATACGAAATTGGTGAAACATAATCAATATATATATTCGTTTTGAAATAAGTATATGAAATGTAAATAATTTTCCAAATTAGTAAACATAACTATCTAAAGAAATATAATGAATAGTAACAAGATCGTACATCCCTAGTCCAAATAATCATAAACCATTAAGTAAAATATGGTAGATGGTAACATAAGAGATTGATATCAATAAATAATATGATTCAATAGATTGTGTTGAAATAAATGAAAATAATATAATAAAATATTTGAGAAATTATTGAAAGAAATCACCTTTAGCTTTGGAAATAAAATTTATTTTGGAATATATTTTTATTTTTTATAAAAATAATATTGTAAACATATATATCTCAGAAATGTAAATAGAATGAAATTATAATTGAGGAATATTAAATGAAAATGCTTATTGGAATTTATAAAATTAATTTAACTCATTTAAATAGAGTTCTTAAGAATCTTTTGAAATGATACACTATAGTTAATTTTAAGGAAAAATATAAAAGAGTCTTTAAATTTGAAAATAAATTATTGTTTACATAAAACTAAAAATGAGCTACGATATTTTTTTATGATAAAATGAGTGAATTAAGAAAAATATCATTTCTTTATAACACAATATATTGTGTACTTGAAAATAGATGGGTAAGAAATTAGGAAGTACCCTTTAATCAGGTTTGCTTATTGAGAGGATTTGAAAAGGGAACCTTATAATACATAAACTTTCCCAAAGAATAAAGATGAAGTGATCTAGATACATGAGTTTGGATTATAAAACCAGAATGCATAAAATTTATATAAAAATAAATAAATAAATCATTAGGTTAAAGAGATAGAAAGCATAACCCGAATGAAAAATAGTGGTTTGGGGAGAATCTGTTACATTATGTTTGAAAACATTCTTCACCTGTACATAATGTTCTAGATAATGAAATTATATTTATTAATTATTTAATTAAAAACTATTAAACTTTTACTTTATTTATTATCAGTTTAGTAAGTCCATGTATGGTCTTTTAATAAGTTATAACATACAATTTCCTCTTTCGGAAGTGTTTGTTTCCTTGGTATTCATAATTTCTTCACTTGTATACAAGTACGAATGATATTGTGAAATTGTGATAGTTTTCCAGAATTAAAATTATTTATTATTAATGAAATTATATATTATTAAACAGGCTTATAAATCATTTTTTATCCATACATGAGGGTTTATTTGTTAGATAAAATATTAATGATCAACATTGGGATTATTTGTTTCAGTTTTTCTATCGTCACACAATAGATCTATCTTGTTAATTAATACTATATATATACTAGTTCTAGAACACTAAAGAATTTGTAATATAAAAATTAAAATCTTGTTTAACCATTAAAATTGTTTTATTACAATCATTAAAGGGGGTAATCTAAAATGAAGGAATCATCACCCATGAATCTGGTGAATTGACACCTCATAGGCATTGTTTTCAATTTTTGAACAAAAAGGGGAAGAAAAAAGAAGTCAGGGTAGATATAAAATTACAATAAAAAAATAATTTTATATATAAGATATTGGAGTTATCGTGAATTTTATATAGATGATAAATTTAATTGTTAAGAATAGAAATGAAATTGAATAAAAATTAAAACAATGAAAGGGGATCTTGCCTCTTGGATTCCTCTCATTGAGAACCTCTTTATGGAACATTGAAATGACATTTTGTGTGAGACTAGAAAGAGAAGAACTTGGGGGAGAGGTTTTGAAGAGTGACTGGGTATAAATTATTCAATATTAAAGGCAATAGAGGAGTGAGAGGAAGTTGTGGTGAGGGATCATATTTAAAGTGGAGGAGTGGGGTGTTTTCTTTATTTTATTCATTTGTTTAAAATTTTGTCTCCAAACTATTAATAGTTTTCATTATTGGGAATAAATTCCATAAATAGTTCATGTGAGTTTTAAATAATTGTTCATATATCATCTATACAAGATCCATGACTCAATAATTCATGTATTTAGATAATATCATAAATTACCATATTTCATTACTCCCCAAAAATTCAATTATTTTACAAAAAATCCAAAAATTCTCCCAAATTTTTTTTTGATGTATATAATTCAAAAATGTATTCCATATTATTAAAATAATTTTCTAATTTTTATGAATTTAATTTTTAAATAAAAACTTCATTTACTCGGAAAATAATGATTTTAATATTACAACAATTTTTTAAAACATTCTAAAATTAATTTTGGTCTCATAAAAATATATTATAATCATAAGAAAACCAAATAATAATTTATGAATCATTTTTATGAAACTAAACATTATTTTAAATCAATTTATAAAATTTTAAATAAACATTATTGTTCCAAAAAAAATACCAACACTTTATTTATGAAATTTTTAATCATTTATTCACTTATATTATATATATATATATATATATATCATATTTTCATTTATATGTTACCCAAATATTATTTATACTTTCATAGGTTTATTTACTTATCTAATGGTAAAATTACTATTCAAATGTATGTATTTAATAGTATATTATGGTTTTAAAATCAGGGTTGCATGAAGCATAAACTACTGAAGATGTGAAATTTTAAAACAGTTGTACCATAAAATATTGGAGAGTTACAACTAACCCTTGATATTTAATGTATTATTATAATGATGTCTTGATGTGGTTTCACTTGTTCAAGCTCCTGGATTAACCACTATCACACCAAATTCCTTTATATGTGTTCTGGTGGCTGAATGATGTTGTCATTCCTTTTGTGGACTTAAATATACCATATCACTGGGATTTGAATTCTCCTTACTATATGTAGATGACCAATTCCATGGACGTCCAACATGTTACATCCCAATCCCATGGTTGACTTTTATATTGGAAAACACTCTCTTATGTATGGATACTTTTAATTTCTCTCATCAAACCATTTTTCAGAGATACTTGATCATATTTTTATCTTATTTAAACAATCTCAGTAGTGGATGATGCTTTAAATGTGATCACTATCTAGAAAGTAATTTCTCTAATGACTAGAAAATTACCTTATAGATTAGGAAAATATGTAGAGTTTTCTGATTTTTTATATAGGATTCGTATTTAAGAAGGCTTGTGTATATCCCAATTCCTTATCTATCGCATGCCTGTTCCTCTTTGTGAGATGATAAATTGTTGGTTCCTACCACAAAAGTGATCCATTTGTTCCATGGTGATGTGGGAATCATCTTATGGGAAATCTACCAACTGGGTTGGATCCCCCCTTAGAAAGATATATGAAAAGTTTCTCCCCAATTATGATTTTTGTGATGACCCTTTATAGATTTCTATCTTCATGAGATAAATGCTCATCATTTTGAAGTATATTCTAGGGAACGAGATGACCATATGATAAGTTATCCCCTTCAAATATTGGATCCACATTTTCAATTATTATATAATGGATATTCCAATAGCTATATTCCTCTAAACAATGCTCATCCTAGTAGGTTCATGATAGTGTTGGATCATATTGGTATATTTTGGAATATGGGAATCACGAATCATGGGAAAATCGAGCGAACTAAAAGATCAATTAGAGACTGAAGCTAGAGGGATTTACGACCTTGTTCATGAATTGATGGCTTTTCATAGCCGATGATACATGTGTAAGAATCTGGCACAACATTCTTGTGATGGTGGCGTAACATGAAGAAAGAAATATCCTTAATCTAGAAGTTTTACTCCTTGCAAGAAAATACCATATCCTAGGCCATATTCAATAAAGAATAACCCCCTATAAGATCAGTGGTCCTTTCTAGTTTTTGTTTCACTAGATAGGGTTTTATTTCCATTTTTATTATTACTAAAATTCTACTTGGGTATGCGATTACTTATATCATCCATGGATGCTAAACATATTATATTTTGAGGATAATTTTTTAACTCGTGATGAGGATAGAGATGCATTGAACCGATCAGATATCTTAGATTTCACCCATTCTTATGTACCTACTAGTCTGATTATTAATAATTATAGTGATTCCCTTGATGAATGGTCATATGGGTTCTTTCATTAGAATGAGGCTCTTGAAACTAGGATGTAGAAGTTGATCAATTGTAAACCATATACACCTTACCAGTTTTCTCTTCAGTTCAACTACACCAAAAGGGTCTCCCCTCTACCATTGGCTAGTGTGAGAGGTGAGTGACACCTTGGGATTATCCAATAGTTTTGGATGATGCTTTCATGTCAAGATATTGATGTTGAGATCATTCTTCCACCTTCCAATACTCTCAGATTCCTTACCCAGGAGTATGTCTTGGCTTAAGTAGTATCTTACCCATATAGTGTGCTAAATAGACTGATTTATCATATAGACAAGACATTCTCTTAAACAATCTTTCATTTCATACTGACAATTGAGTAGATTCAAGACTTGGAAGATGCTTTTAGGAAGAACCCCCATCCTAGGGATGACTATACGAATACTGGTAGTGAATCCTCTTAGTAAATCATCCCTCCAACATTAGGAATGGATGATACCTCTATTAAAGTTGTTATATGTTGATCCTACTCTCCCACTTCCATTCCTACTCAGATATGTATTCCTACTAATATAATTCCCACCCCATCAGTCAAAGATTCTCAAAAATGTTACAGGCTGATCTATAATAATATTCATTCCTTAATTAATGGGACCCCTTTAAAAAAATTTTGTGATCAATGGGATTTTATTCATCATCTACTCAATGACATGGGGATGGATTCATTTGGATTCCATCCACTACTTGAAAAATGAAACAAATAATCATGAAATTGTGGGATCTAGCCCCCAATGGGATGGACTTGATTGATTTCGAAAATGCGGCTTTTCTTTCAAGATAGATGAAGGAGGATTTGGAGGGACTGGACAAGATTTTCTAGTTTATGTCCAACCCACAATCCCATATAGACGTGGGGACTATGATACCATAGAGACATGAGGAAATCAAAGCTCACCTGAGTTCTGATATCTTATTGGCATCATTCTCATTGAAAACTTCTCCAAAAGAGTGGATGATCTGACTACATTAGTCTTGACTCTCTCCCATGGGGAAATAGCAGAAGAAGTTGGATTAGTGGCACTTCATTACTCAATTTACTCTTCTTGAAAAAACTAGCTGACATAGCCAATTTTTTTGATTGAATATATTTGTAATTTGAAGTAATTTTTAATGAAATTTTTACATAGAATCTGAAATTTGGAGATACCTACCTTTGTTTGATATTAGTGTAAAAATCTATTGAACATTATATGTTGTTGTCTAGTTTTGATTTATTTAATATGTGAATAATATTTATCATGTCTGATATTAGATTTAGCTTCAAATATACTCATCTGTTTGATAATATTAATTATAACTGAATTTAAATATTGAACCATTAATTCATTATATTTTCCGCTGAAGAATCTCTTATTCATTCCCACCTATATGAGATTACTTATTATTGTATCTATCATGTTATCTTGAGATCATCTGATTTGTAGAAGGACCATATGGGTAGGGTATATGACCAAGATGGAGAGTAAACTTTCTTTTACTAAATTAGATAGTATTGGTGAGGATATATTGATATTTTTCCAACACCACATATTGGTTCTTACATGATTTTTTAGGCTATATTGTTTTTGTGCTGTAGTTTTAGGGGATTTTAGATCAGAACATTTATTGCTACAGTTTTTCATCTTTTACACTGGGCCTTATATTTCTATAGTTTAGGGTCTTTTAGCATAGACCATATATGGCTTTAGTTTTGGATCTTTTAATTCCTACCGCATATTTCATTAAATTATATTATTTTAGCTTGAATATCCTATCAATATAGTTTAGGGTATTTTATCTTAGACATTATATCATTATATTTTAGTTTATTTTATCTTAGACCAACTATTTCTCTATTTTAGAGTCTTTCAGATGGAGCCTTATGTCACTTTTGGCTAAGGTCTTATATCTCAGACCTTCTATCGCATTAGTTTAGTGTCTTTTAGCTCTGATCATCTATTGGTTTAGTTTAGGGTAGTTTTTTCTTGGACCTAATCTCTTCTCATGTAATATGGTGTGTACTTTCCAGGAATAATACATAACACAGAATGATGTTAGGTTATTCTATAGAGCTGTTGAGGCTCACAAGGATCAGATCTCCTTTCCTATAAGGAGGAGATGCCTTTGGTTGGTAGATAAAAGCCCTTATGTGTCCACAACATTGCCAAATAGAGAAAAATACACTCTTTCCCATGGGTCATTGAAGTTTTATATGGGTAATATTGATATAGGGAGAAATACAAGGGATTCCAGATCCACTTTGATAGTTGGAGTATGGATGATGTAAATCATAACCCAAAAGTATGAGTTTGTGAATATGGGATGGGGAAGATATGTCGGGGATGACTTGTGAAACCTTGAGGTTCGAGTTTCCACTATAGTACTCCTAAGGATTAAAAATATTGATAATCCTTTCTTGCAAGGATAGAGTTTTATCAGTGGTGCGTAAAATATCTTATTTGTTGATTGCATGGCCAATCTAATATTAAATACACTCTTTCTGGAGGACATGGAAGTTTTTTTATGACTAAATTCTCTATATGATGAGTTTTAGAATGAGAGTAAATCAATTTGGGAAGGGTTCCATCACCCTTGGGAAATTCATATATTGATTTTGAATCATGATCCCTTCGCCATGTGGTTTTGAATCAGAAGTTGTGATCCATCAATGCTTCGTGAATGGAGTGTTACCTTTTATCATTGAGAAAGGGTAAAAAACACGGGGATGTAACATTGAGGATTTTAAATTTGGTTGAATAGTTTTGTATGAAATTTTTAATTCATGGTTTAAAGTTCTCAAGTTAAGAGGATGATATGGGAAATCATACCTGGAATGACCCCACGCACACTAAGGTGTTGGAATCTATCACAGCGATTTCAAGGATCACAAGGATTATAAATCCCATTTTAAAGAGTGATACATTTGGTTGACAGCTATTGGTGAATATGGATAATCCATATGCATACCTGAATAGTCATGAAAATGGATGCTTGAAGCTGAGTACCCTTTCCAAGGACCCGGAATGATTGAAGTGATCTGAAGAACTAAAACAATGAAGTGTGATTTTCAAAATGTGTAATATCTGAGAAGGCTTTTAGAAACCTAAATGTTTTATCATCACATAGAAATAATATTATCCTGGAGAGAATACATGAAAAATCATTAATCTATATTTTACCTAAACTAGTGTGTCCAACAATCATTGCATTGATTTTACTAGGTCGAAAAGTATGCACTATGAGATTTATGACTTATTCATCTTCACCCTTATTTTTCCTAAAATATAGTGATGGAGGGTTTAGCAAGAAAATACAAGAATTTTTCTCAGGACACCTTTCGTAGGTTTTCAACTTGAATGTTTTTGTGTCTCTTTTACTAGTAGTTTATGATTTTTTAATTTGGACCATCATGGGATAGAGTTTAAACTAGTGAAACTTTGACCATGGTGTACACAGTTAAAGGTTGTGATGCACATGGACCTAATATGGGGGATGATACACAAGATCCTAATTATAATTATCATATTGAATAGTACTATAACATCTTTTGGAGTGGGTATGAAAATATATTAAATGAGGGAAAGAGGTTCTCAGGTCATGAGTAATGACATGGTACAATAACACTGGGATTAGTTCAGATCACACTGAGGTGTTCAGTTATTTCATGGTGCAGTTAGGTATCAAAAGGATCATAAATCACTTTTTATAGTTATTTATTTGGTTTATGAAAATAGTAACATATTTAGGAGCCATATGAATAGATTAATAGTCCCTAAAAAGGTCCGTTGAAGCTAGGTATCTCTTCCAAGGTCTATAGATGGTTTTTGAAATCAGAAACACATAAGACATGAAATATTATTTATGGATTGAGGTGTTTTTAAAATATGGTGGAAGAACCCCATACTATGATTGACTAGGGTAAGGTTCACGTGGTCACTTTATAGGATATTAAAAATGGGTGATAACCTACAAATATTATTTTCATTTAGTGGGTTTGATCTCTATGCAGTTTAAAATCATGTGATAAAGGAGTATTCCATGCAGTTTATCATCGCGGGGTGAGGAAGTTTCTATTGTGCAGTTTTAATTTTATCTTACCTGGAAATTTTCCATTCATTTTAATGTAATACAATATAAACCTATGAACTGTTATGAAAAATATGTGAATGATATATCTCATGAAAAAAATAATCCGAACATAGATTTGGATCGTATGTTGAAAAAATGAGCATGTGTTCCTACGTCCTTGTGCTATTGGGGTGCATATTTTATTGGTTGTTGCTGTTGATCCCATGACTGGAGTCCTACATGTCACTAAGTTTTCTATAATGACTGAAATCAAGACACATGTAGTTTTGGAATTAGAATCATATTAAACTGGTCTAAATCATATGCTCAAGGTGGGAATTATTTCAGTTGATTTTTTAAGCTAGGCCCAAGATTAGAGATCCAAGCCGTATTACATATCTTTTGATGACCAGAATCAAGAAACAAAAAGTTCTTGTGGAACTGTGTAGTTTAATGTCATAAAATAAGGATGAGGTCTACTCAATGTGAAAAATGGGAATTATGGTTGGACCCAAGGATGTAAATCTAGGTGTCACTACAAATTCAATGGTAATAAAAAGCTATCAACACATAGTTCTTAAATAAGGACCTTCATGTATATTCTTCTCCCACATATAAAGATGATGCATTTTTATATTATTCTTGACTAGATCCTCGATTAAGGATCCAAACATCACTACATATCCTCTAATGTAGACAATCAAGTCACACGTAATTATTGAATTGAGGTGTGGTATGATAATAACATCAATAGTGACGGTCCTCTCAGGCAAGGTCCACATGAGTGTATAGTTTTATGTTGTGAAAGGGACATCAGTAATGTAGTTTAACATCGTGTATTGAAGACTTATAGTTAGCATTTTATGGTCTTTCATTTATGACCATGACCTATTTGTCATGAGCTTCCATGACTCGTTTTTACGGGGAATCCCTTTTTAATATTCCTAAGCCCACGAGTTTTTTTTCTCACTATGAGAAACAAAAAATGGAAAGGGATCCTCTCATAATGCAGAGGCAGTTAAGGATAGGACATGGGTATCTTATATCATGCAGTGGATAGAACATGATATAGGATCTTGGTTTCTCGATTTATTTCATTGAAAATTAGAATCAATCCATATGTAGTACTCGAAAACTCTTTCATTTTAATGTCATATAGAATGAAAATTGGTCGTGTAGTTTAAAATCATGAGGTAAGAACATGGATCACCCATCATGAAGGAAAAGGGAGGTTGTGGATGGGCCTGTGACATAGAGGATTGTCCATCAATATGTATCTTGTGAAGACATGAATCAATGCATGTTTAGTTCTTGGATGAAGAGATCCCCCTGGTGTAGATAACCCTAATATGAGGATGAGGAAATTTCATCCTTCCTTCATGGAGATCAATCTTGTGTGCAATGTATTATTAGTGTGATGGTTTTTCCATTTAGTTTAACATCATGCGGTGAGAAATGTATCATCACAGTTTAACTTAATGTGGTGAATAAGAGTTTCATATAGTTTTGTATCATGTGGCTTAGAATAACTTGTGTAGTTTAATGTTAATAAGTCGATATGACTCGGTAATCATTAATGTCATTTGTCCAAAAAATTGGATACTGATTAGTTTAAAGTCTTGTTTTTAGGTCTCTCCCTTGATGTAATATTTTCAATATATTTCATGGTAAATATTTCATTGGTGCTTGGTGTATCATGCTCCCCATCCGTGGTGTCCAATTGGTATGATCTATTTTGATAGACCTTATAAATTATATAATACCCTTCCCATTTGGGTTTTAGCTTCGGAGTATTCTTTCCTGGTATCATTGGGGATATGAGAGACAATACATGTTCTCCTTGGATGATTAATAGAGGTGAACCTTTTATTAATTGAACCCGTGATATTATTCTGATGGATTTCAAGCCTGTGCAATGTACACGACCAATTCTCAATTAGCCACTCCAATTCATCCAGTCTCTTTTGTGACCACTCATCATATAAGAGATGACTATAAATGGATATTCAAAGTAAACAAATCTATAATTATATTGTTAATATTTACTTATCCCCATACAATAATTAATATGTAGTTTCTTGTGTTTAAGTATGTGTAGTGGTAGAGTTGATCCAAAAACATGAAGGATCTTTTCTGGCCAGGATTTGTTGTCCTTGTTCACCATCTACTATAGTATATTTGATAGAGTATTATTTAAGACCAATATTTGCCTATTTTCTTCTTCATGATAGAGAGAAGTGTGATTGGATCTGAAATTGTACTCTTGATATAGCTTAATCATCTTCTTAGACAATAAGTTGGTTTTGTTGTCTGTCAATATTATGTGGGGGACCTCAAATATGGTGATGATATTGGCCATTATAAAGATGATGATGTTCTTTATTCAAAATTCTTTGTGGGGTATATCCTAAACTCATTTTGTAAATGAATTTATAGAAGTAAGGTCATACATGAACCACTTGGTTGTTGATAGGGTATATGACCCCACAACATCCATTCTCCATATAGAAAATGGATTGGAATATATAGTTGAATGAAAAAAATTTGAGGGGTGATGAATTAATTTTTCATTGATCTATCATGAATGAAATTTATCGTTTAATTCCACACAGTCCTATATCATGGTTTTATAGTAACAACCCAACATCATGATTTTGCGGGATTTCCTGGTCCCAGAGTGAGCAGGGCTAGAGGAGCCTACATGGATTTCATCCATGATAGTGGGAATATCTCTTGTTGATATGCATTTGAGGAGGATTCCTTAAAACCATGCTTATAGAGGGACCTATATTCATTTGAACCATGCCACAGAGTAATGTTCATTATAAGACACATACTTTTCCCCTTATTTCTCGATCTATCAGCAAATTCCCATTTTAGATAGAGTCAATTATTTTTTCCATCCATCCAGGGGTGGATACCGGTTCATCACGCAATAGAGAAGTGATGACATGATGGATTTATTCAATATCACAAATGATGATTTAACAGACCACACATTTTTTAGTGATATGAAATATATCTTCCTCCTAATCTAGGTTAGGAAAGACATTGGATGCATTAGCTAGTGCTTCGACACAAGCTTTCTATGATCAAGGAACATGCTGAAATAATGAATCAATGGGGAAATCGTTCATCAGCCCCATGATATAAAAAATGAGGGTGGTCAGTTATTCATTTTGATGAAATATTCCCCGTTGATATATTTTAACATGAATTCTAAATCCAATTTGACATTCAGGTCGTCTATATGCAGCTATAGGGCCAAATCTATGATAGAAATGAGGGCTTGGTAATTGGGCTCATTATTTGTGCATCCATCATATAGTGAGAATGTGTAGGGAAAACTTATTTATCTAGAGGCATAAATAAAATTAATAGGATAACCCAATTAAGCTTCAGGTTTTTATCTTTTTTCTAACAAGACTATTGGATTCTCCATTAAAATACATCTCCCCTATCTGGGGGTATTGAAGGCATAAAATACTTATTTATTTGGAAGCTTAGTATCCATCAGTGTATTTTTTGAGGATGTATGTGCTATAACGAAGTCATCCAGGGGTTTCTCTTTCATTGATTTATCTAAAAAAAAAACTAAATGTCATATTGTCGTAGAATGATTGCAAATCAGGACAAGAACCCAATCAATATAAAAATACCAAGGATATAATTGAGTGGATCAGCACGAGATACCAGAAGGGATTCATAGTTAATTAAGTAATTCCTTATATTTTTCAATACAAATATGAGTGTAAGGAAGTTATTTTGAACATAATATTATCATGTCTCAATTCATAGAATCATTCATCTGAGGTAGTGGAGACTTTTATCTCTCCCCTTATCATATTTATGTGTGATAAGGGTATGTAGTGAAAATTCCATGGTGGCCGCTTATAGGATGAGTGAACTCACTTCCACAAGATGAATCAAGAATTTTTCGTGTATAAAATAATTCCTAATATGTTTGAATTCATCTTTTCTCTCCTTGTCCCATTGATAAGAGATTACATTCTTCATTAGAATGGTTATGGTGAGAACTTTTCTAGCCATATTGGAAATGAATTGATGAATATTTGTGAGGTGAACTTTGATCCACCAAATTTCACAGAAGTTTTTGGGGGTCACCTGAGTAAAAATATAAGTTGTCTTGTCTAGGTAAAACTCAATGTTGTAGTGGAATACCAAAAAGCGAAGGAAAAGCACTGATGTCACTCTAAAAGTTAGTTTTAGTGGATTCATTATAATATTGTGTTGTCACATATTTTGAAATATTATTATTAGATCCATGAAGGGATAAAATAACTATTAGGAATTGAAAACCAGGTCTTGGACATAATATTTTGCTTATCCTAATTCAGAACAGATTAATGATATGATTCTTGGAGTTTAGATATATAGTTCCATCACTCTATTACCCAAAGTGATGAAATCATTATAGGAAGATTTTTTTTGGGAAATTTTGATTATGGTCTATGAAATTGAGGTATATGCTAATATACCCATTTTTTCTTAATAGGGATGATGTTGGAAATCCATCTTGGGAATTTTAATCCTCATTAAAAGATAGATTTGATCAACTTTTCAACTTCTTCCACTACATTGGTGGTGTGAGAGGGGTGGATCCTCCATGCTTCCTGCTTGAATACTTAGTGCTCACTTAGTAAGATGATATATTGTGTATCCAAATCTAGATATTGTCTGGGAATTTCTATATAGTTTCAAGTGAACACATATCAATATTTCTCGAGAAATGTGATATACTTATCTTACTATTCTAGTGGAATGGAGGCACTAATAATTTTAGGCTGCTTGTCTTTTTTTTGTAGCTAGATTTCTCTGTTTGAGATCATCAATGGTGGTGGAGTTTCCTTCCACAAATACTAGAGGTTAAGTCTTAAGTTCATCATCATCTTCATCCACTTCAAATTCCATGGAGATAATTTTATATGAAGCTAGAAATATTGGGTCTTCTATATCACTATTAGGGTGAGAGTGGCTATGAGAAGAGACATTATGGTCCCTTGATACTTGAGTCATTGAAGAGAGATGTGAGAGATGATTATTTTTACAATATCACTAGGGAATGGAATTTATTGGATCTATGGGACCTCCTATGTTATCTAAACTAGATTTTTGGGGAGCACATAGTCTATGTCGAGTATAGTCCATGGATTTTCATGTGTATTCCCTAAGCCATTTGGAGCTACAAACTATATATCATTATCGTCCATTAGTTTTTTTCATCCCCTTTTTTAGGAATCTGCTTCAACACATGTGGATCTAAATGTTTTATATGGAGAAATGTCACCATGCAGTATGAAGACCATTCCATGGATAGAGTATTTCAGAAACTGATAGAATGTTGAAGATTATTCCATATGGATATGGAGCCAAGGCCTTATAGGAATGATATTGTATGTGGTTCCATTAAATATAACCATAAAGTTAGTATCATATGTGAAATCCCAAAACTATCCTTTGAGTTTTGTCTTCCCAATATGCATTTTTCACACTTATCATACCCTTGAATGGTCACCTTTGTGGGAGATATGTTCCCTTCACTATATCTGAAATGTTGGAGTGATCTAATGGGGATGATGTTGGTCCCAAAGTCACTAAAAATAAGGGTTCTTTGAAAATTGACATTACTAAGTCTTCTTGAAACATATACGATCCTGATGTTCCCTTGGATGACCTTTTCCTAGTCATCATTTATGAATGAGATGGAGATATGGCATTCTTGAGACATAGTAAATTATCGATAAACCTTATATTTAGAAACTTCAGTCTCAAACTTCAATTTTTCAATATGTCTTAAAATAGTTCCTATATGAGTTATTTTAGAATATAGAGCACATATAGTATTGAATGTTTGGCAAGGGAAACTGCCAGCTATTTCAGAATGTTGTAATTATGTGTTAGTGGTCGACGATTTCTGGGATTAGTTTTCTCCTTAATATGTGTCTCAAGAGTCATGGAATTAGAGGTGGATGGTATTAGTTCTTATGTTGAGGTTGTGGGAGTATCCACCTCCCATGAAGTGTGTTATTATGGCCTTCCCCATTTATTGTGTTGATGATATAATTGAACCCCCACTTGGCAGTCATGCAAGACAACTAGTTGTGGATGACTACTAGAGGGTTCTTGGACACCTTTATACCTCTTTTGATCATGTTTCAGCACATTCTAACAAGTATCCACTACACATGTGTCAGATGTGGGGACTCGAATTAAATATTGGCTCCAACCACAGCCGTAACGTACCATGTATCCTTGGTTCTTGTGCATGCTATCTCTTGTTCCCGATCTGTGTGTGGGGAACTCATATTTTGAGGCATATTCATCATCGGATAAGGGGTATTAAATGTACAATTTCTATATTACCAAATATGATATCCTCATATAATGACGCCTCCATTTGTGGGATAGTGCCATGGTATTTATGTCATCGGGATGATGTCCACTAAAGATAGGGCTTTCATTGTAGAATAATGAGTGTCTTCTAATTCTATTTCTTCCTAATTTCAATGGTTTCACCCATGCTTGTGATGTATATAGGATGTATCCTCATTAAGTGGTGGATCTATTGTTGGTCTTTGTAGTTTTTCTCTCATGGTTTCATGAGTTTCATCTGTTATTTTTCAAGTCATCCATTGGTTGAAATTTGGCACATGCCTAGCTGGAACATTCATACAAGCACCATCCTATTCTATCTAGGAAATGGTTATAAATTCCACTTTCTCTAAGGAGATATCTAACAATAACAATCTTGATTTTAACAGGATTGGATGTACATATTTAAATATGAATCAGTCTAGGATATTATGACCCAACCTTATAGGGAAAGGGAAATATTCAGGATGGCTGGTGGTATTAACCTAATCAGGCTTCCTAGGATATGGAATCCTGAGAAAGATATTTTACATGGATAAAAATACATAAACAATAACATTTTCATTTATGAAAGAGAATTATTTATTAATACATTCCTCAAATATAAGGTGACTCTGATTCTATTGAGATTTTAGTCGGAGGAGATTCTGTGGTTGTCGCCACTCGAAATGAGGTCTTAGGTGGTTCAGGGACTGTCTACATTCTTGGATAGGCACTACTGCTGGATTAAGTGTGACTGATGCATATTCTGATTTTCCTAGATGTTTCCCCTATTCTAAGGGAATTATTATAGATTTAAATCACGTTCACTAAATGGTATTGTCAAAATTTTGTTCCATTTTTTCAAACACACAGAACCTATAAAGATTTATTATTTGGATCAAATGTGTCCACAACTCCCCCCAACGACTTGCAGCAAAATGTTCCAACAATTTCTCATGTGAGAGAGGGATTCTGATTGAATAGGTTTAAACATTTCCATCTCTCTATGAAGTCCGAAACACTCTCATTTTCTATTTTATTATAGTTAATATTATTGAATATTATCATTTTTTAATCCTAGAGATTAAAATATAATGAAATTAATGATGAATGTATTCCCATCCGGCAATGGATTCTTCTTGAAGAATATTTTAAAAAACAATGGCTGGACATGTCTGGATCTTCACAAAATACTTGAGCTTTGATGTGTCATATCAATTCCTGGGCATGATCATTGACCCATATTGGAATTCCAAATGCGTGATATGTTGTTCAGGGTTGCATGCACCTTCAAAATGTAGATAAGGATAGATTTAGAAAATTTAATGGATGCAAAGTATCATCCACCCACTTGGGATATGGATTCCTCTTAGGCTGTACATGTGTGGTTCTTCCTTCCATGGATTCTATTCGAGTTTCTAGGGACTTGATTATGTAATGTAGATATGAGTGTACTAATGTTTGATCTTCCTCCCATCAACATTGAGCGAGTGGGGGTTGATGAGGTTTACCCACTTTATCTCCCATTGATCCTTGATTCTTCATAATACTAATTGATTTTCCTAGTGAGGGAGAGGTTGTATCTTAAATGAATAAATTTCATGATCAATTTCATCTTCATAGTCTATATAGAATGGATTATGGGATCCAGATCTAGTCAAATGATCAGTTACCACCCTTTCTAGAAGATCATCTATAAGATGGAGAATATTAGCCTTTTCCTGAAGATGATTCCAAATGAAAATATGGACCCTGGGGAATTCCTTATTGAGTCATCTGATAGTTTGACCGCACTCTAATATTAGGATAACTATTTATCCATTGATATGAGTTCAAATATAAAAGGTGTTGATTTTGATTTAACCACAACAATCCCTATTTCTTTAGTATCATTCTACTATTCAGGTGGAAATTTGATATTTAGAGGATCCATATTTTGGAGCCTTCTCCGGTTCTAGGTGCATGCATCCTTAGATGGTACATCTAGATCACCCTCATCTCTGGGTACATGTTTATTATTTTCGTACTCTACATTTGTGTCTTGATCCACAATGTCTATCATATTTATAGTGACGAAATTCATAGAGGCATATCAAACAATGGTGGTTGTTCAATTACTTTCAACACAATAAGATGATGCTACAATGACTTCATCAAGGTCATTATTCGAACCCTTTTCCTTATTGGTCTATTTCATCTTATGATCTCAACAAAGTCTGACTGCCTTTATCATATGTTAATCTCAACTTTGTCAATGAATAGTGACCCTAAGGGAGTTTCCAGTCATGTTTTCCGAACACGCCCTGAATAGTAGTGATTTTTTATTGTAAAGAAGGAATAGATGCATTGACGACCATTTATTTTGACCTACCAACATGGAGAAGATTAATTATATCTTTCCACATCCCTACAGGTTGGGGATTATTTGGGTCCCCAATTGGCCTTGATTGGTCCTACTATTTATGATTCAATGATTCTAGATGGGGATTTGGTGATTCTAGGGATGCACATTGAGATACAAATGACACTATCTCAATGGGATGGGGTTTATCTAGAATCTCCATTGATTTACCAAGGGACTTCTAAGGTTATGATGATCCTAGTGGTGGGTATTTAAATACAAATTCCCCCATCCTAGAGAGATGTGGTTTGTTTTCATCTGATGCCAATATGTCCAAAATCCTCTCAAGAATTGATGACCTGAACGGTGTAGGTGGTGGTAGATAATATCATATCTCGATGAATGAAGCGTGTTCTATTTTTATCTATCGGCCATTCAAGGGTCTGGTTCTTTTCAAATGTGTATAGCAGTACTCGGGTGAAATCCTCGGCAATGATAATTTTTTAATAATCAATAGTTTTTGTGATTTGTACTTTTAATGGGGGTGGGTGCTGTTTGTAGAGCGAAAATTAAATGATTTATTGATGTAGATTAATTTAATGATTTGATAATAATTGGGGTGAGTTAATTAATGGGTATTTATGATTATGATATATATAATATTTTATTTATGTTTCATTAAATTAACATTAACTTTACAAGAGTACAGTGATCTGAATTCCCATGTGTAGAGGCCTTAGTCCAAGCTCTAGCATGATTTAGGCTTCTGATATCAATAAAAATTGTTTATGGAAGTGCATTTTTTGTTACAAAAATCCATCCAATCCACATTTTAAACAAAAAATGTCATTAATTCAAGACATAATAGGTTCAAGATACATGATGTTAACGTAAATAATATTCAATGAGAAAAATTTCTCAATCACTTAATAATAAAAAATTTCGTCTCACCCCAATGGTATTTTTTTCACAGGAATTGATATGGGTAGTAATATGGTAACATGTGTTTATGGTGATTCATTATAAATAATAATAAAAATGACTAGAGGTGAAAAGAGTTATGTAATAGAAACACACATGATAGATGATGAGAGTTAAACACAGACTTTTTAATGAATGAGAAAGAGAAAAAAGGGAAGGGGTTCCAACATGATTTAAACTATTTTAAGACCATTTATATTTAATAATATATGATTGATGGTGAAAAGAGAATATGAATATTAAAATTTCATTAAAATTTAAATTAAATATAAAATAGATTATGTTATTACAAAAGAATGGAACAAAAAATTAAATGAAAACAAAGAGAGGAGAAATGGTCTCTCAATAGAAAACCTAAGTTTGGAATATCCTACAAGGCCTCTAGAAAGGATTTGGTAATTACAATTTATCCTTATTTGTTTCAAATTTTCAAATCCTTGTAAATAGAGGAGAAGGATGTATTTACAGCTGAAGGAGTTGGAAGGTTGGTATTCAATGTATTCCCCTCCACTTGTCTCAAAGATTGGACCATCTAGATAGTATACTATTGATATATCATCTTCTTAAAAGATATAGATATTGATGTGTTCTATCTACTCTAATAATTTTGTGTCCATTGATTTATTTAAGAAATGTTAGGTCTATTTTACTAAACAATGTACAAATGTCCATTTTTAACAACACATTTTTGAAGGCCTAAATTTGAATCAGTTTTTGAGTACGAATATGCCCTCAAATCTAAACCGTTTCTTCTAAAAAGTTGGATGACTATATCTTTTCTTAATAAAAGAAAAATACCAGATCAATTGGATTTCAATATAATGAGAAAAATAATGTATTGTGTTCTGATTTTAATTTCAATAAATAATGTTTGGAAGGAATTAAAATAATTATTTGGGACCCTTTTTGGTGGATTTTGGCCAAGATATTTTTTCCCATATGAATTTTATTGTCCCCTATATTTTTGTGGAGAATTAATGAATTTGGGCTTCTGGATTGATCCCATAAAATCTGTTTTCATGGATAGTCCAATTTCATCATAGATTCCTTGGGCCTTCTCATGTGACCCATATGACCCTTCAAATGACCTAATTCTTCAAATCTACCCTCTAATTACATGTTGAAATTGAATAAAGAACCATAAAAATATTGAATCATACAATTTGGATAATGATGGTGATATTTATAAATAAAATATTAAACTGAATTGATTAGATTAATTTTATTAATGATCAAAATTCATATTTATAAGTTAAACATGGTAATTTAACACTAATTATTAACTTTTACGTATAAATTAATAAATAGATTAGTCAAAAATTATTATTAAATGAATAACATCAACACCCCCAAAATTATTCTTGTTCATGTCCTCATGTGCAACAAATATAAAAACATAACAAAATCATTCTCACTCAACAACAAATATTAATATTTTGTTTACACAAATTAGGGGAGGTTTATACCATTTTAGTCATTCGTATTGAATTCCACAAAAAATTGTCAGAGAAAAGATATTAAAAAAATAATTCATTATTCATGCTCAAATTTATAAATAGAAAATGTGGGAACTCAAAACACACTCCACTCAAGATGATAAAAATTTATTTATTGAGTTTCACTCATTGACCAACCAAAAGTGAAAATATTGGAGTTTGAAAGACAACCCAGCTTCCATGCTATATCTAAAAGTTCACAATATTCAATAGGTCTTTTAGGGGTTTTTCTACGGCTATGGGATTGTAGAAATTTAATTTCCAAGAGGGAGGACAAGAGGGGTAAAAACTAACATGGAAAAATAAATGACCAATTCTAAATAAGACATGGAAGTGTATGGATACACATATTTACAAGGGAATGATTGTGTGAAGGATGAAACAAAATATATGGATAACATTTTAAGGGGATGAATAGGTTAAATAGGTACAATATAGAGAACTTCTCTGAATAACAGTTGAATATATAATGCAAGTGTTTTTCTTTCAAAATTTGAAAATGAAACAAAAATCACACTAATATCACAACCCACGATTGATATCCTCATGAAACTAGTTGTAAAATTTATAATATGAGAAACGATTAAGTAATAGTTATTTATGAAAAGCCCAAGACAAAACCCTTTTTTATTTTTATTTTCATTTTATTGGAACAGATTTCATTGACATGTATAAAATTACATATATGAAAATCCATTACACAAATTAAAAGCCATTCACCAAACTCATCAAATGGAAGCCTCTCCCCCACTGAAATACATTCATTCTCTCAAGAATATGAAAACTTGTTGAAAATATATAAATGGATAACAAAAATGAAGTCCATTCCACCCAACACATAAATTTCAATTAATAATGAAATATAATTACATGTATATGTTGGGTGAGGCAAGGTATTGGGATTGTAATGTGGTTATCAAAGAAATAATTTTCATATTCTCTAAGGGGATTTGAAAAGGAGGGTTAATTTAAGGTTAATGGGAGGTTATTTGGATATTCTGATCCTCATGTGGTTTAGAAAATTCCTCAATCATATTAATGGAAACTAAAGTAGGAAATTTAGATCGAAGGTCCACAAACTCAAGATGCACAATCTTGGGTGGAAAAACCATATTTTTAAAAGGTGTTATTTGGTGACCCTGGTATGAAAGTTAATGTTTTTCCCTACATTTGGGGGTATATCATTTGACAAATCAAAAATAGAGCCTTAAAAAATGGGTTTTACACAAGATTATTTATTCTAATTTAGGATGAAAATAGAATTTTTTAGATGAAAACATGCCTTTTGACTCCCTAAATGGATAGGAAAAATTTCTAAAGTGGAGGGTGAGTAATTATAACTCATTTATTTGTATTTTTTTAGTATATTATAAATACACTCCTAAAAAAATAATATACAGTAAATAAAAATATTGATATGAAAAATGGTAATCAAATGATAATTAATGTTTAGTGGTGGGTCAACTGTAGATATTGGGGATCTAAGGGATGTTTACGTGGTTCCCAGTATGTGTGTCCTCTCAAAGAGATGCTTTAACTGATGTCCATTAAATGTGAATTTCTTTTTAGAAGAGGGTTATTGGACATAAACTATACTAAATGGGTAAAAAAAAGTAATAATAAAAGGGCATTCCCATCGAAAATTATGCTTTCCCGAGTGAATTCAAAATTGGGAATTGAAGAGAATTACATTTTATATTTCATCAAATACCTTTAACAGGATATTTTTCTCATTGAGTTTCATAGACTTTTCCATTGTAGAGATTTGAATTCTCATAATAATCTGGTCGAAGCTCCTACAGTTCATTTAACTGTAACAATGTCTCTTCAATAGATTTTTCACAATCAAAATAACATATTTGGACAACCCAAATTGACTGATGTTGGATTTCAACTTGTAAATAACATAATTTTCCAAAAATGAGCCAAAATGGAGACAACCTAATGTGTGTATAAAAGGATGTTTGATATGACCAAAACACTTCATAAAGTGTTTAAGGCCAGTCTTTTCTAGTGGGATTTACAATTGTCTCAAGCACTATTTTCACCACCCTGTTAGAAAGTTCAACAATTCCATTTGATTGGGGGTGATATGTAGTATATGTTTTATGTATAAACCCATTATTTTAAAGAAAAAAAATTCAATATTCCAATTACAAAAAATGAGTTCCCAAGTCACTTTTAAAGGCATGAAATTTTCCAATTCAGTGGAAAATGTGGGTTTTAGGAATTTACTAATAGTTACTGCATCATCCTTTCTAGTGGGGTTGGCCTCGACCCTCCTAGATACATAATCAATATCAAGAAAAATATATGGTAATTAATTTTAATGGGAAAATGGTCCAATGAAATCGATTCCCCAAACAATTAAGATCTCACAAAAAATTAAATGCTTTTGGGGAATTTCATTTCGATAAGAAATTGTGATTTTTTTTTGGAAAGATGGACAAGATTTACAGAGATCATGTGAGTCCCTAAAGAGTGAATTCCAATTTTTTATAGATTTTAGGACCATTGGGTGGGTCCTTTGTGGTCTAAAGGGGCCACCACCAGACATTGAGTGAAAAAATTCTATGATGGTTGAATGTTTAACTTCATTGAAGCATCTCATAGTTACCCTGTCAGCCATAGTTTTCCAAAGTTTATAATATTCTATAAAAGAGAATTGTGAATCAATTTTTAGGTTAACCTATTTTTATTTTGAAAATTCATTTGAGAAAAAACCAGAAACCACATAATTTACAATTGAGGCATACCATGGTAACTTTGGGGTTAGAGATGAAAGGTTATTAGTGGGAAATTTATTATCAATGATTTCTAATGGAGAAGAATTAGAAAGTTTAATCAAGTGTTTAGAAACATGGTTTTATTTTCCTAGTCAATCTTTGATTTCTATCTCAAACTCTTTGATTATTAGGATCCTACTTATTAGGCTCGGTTTGGAGTCAGTTTTCATGAGTGAGAAAATTATAGAAGAATGGTATATGAAGATGATTATTTTGGAACCTAAGAGAGAGGGATGAAATTAATGTAAGGAAAATACATTTTCAAAATGTTAATTATCACTCACAGTGTAGTGATATTTAGTTTTATCAAATGTTTTTTAGGTATAATGGATGACATGAAAAAAAATTCTGTTCTTTGACCAAGAACAGCCCTAATGGCCCTTTCAGAAGCATCACACATCAACTCCAAGGGAATGGACTAAAATAGGAGTTGAATTATCAGGGTATATGAAAGAAAATATTTGAATTCAAGTAAGTCTCTCTTGAAAGATTCATCAAAAAGGAAAGAGACATAATTTTGGTGTATTCAAGTGGGTGGGAGGAAAATAGTATTGATGTTATGGATCAATTGATGATATAAATAAGAATGAACAACGAATGAATGGATGTGTTCAACTATTGTGGGTTCAGAAAGTGATTGAATGACCTCAATTTTTGAAGGATCAACATGAATACAATATTGTGAAATTATTATCCCTAGAACAATCCAATTATTAACCTCTAAGTGAAATTTCCATTATTCATAAAAGGCCACATTTGACACACTTTTTAAGGACTGGAGAGAGGAAATGAAAGAAGGAGTTAAATGACTCACCAGAAATGATAAATTAATCTATGAGTATCTTCAAGAAGTGCCCAATTAAGTATAAAAATATAATCACCACAGACCTTTGGAATGTTGTAGGAGCATTGAAATGTTCAAAATGAATTCTTCTATGTGAATATGTTTCAAAGGGGAAATGAAAGTAGTCTTTTATTAGTCCAGAGGTGTGATTGGGAGTTGAAATTAGTAGCTATATCCATCAAGAAAGAAATAGTGTACTTTCCAGATAATCATTCTAGAATTTGATCAAGGACTGGAAGAGGGTAGTGGTATTTTAATGTTTCAGTATTCAATTTATGATAATTGATTCACACAAGCAATTTTTTTCACTCGAGTTGTGACAACCTCCCCAAGTTCATTTGTGACAATAGTTATCCCACCCTTCCTAGGTACCACTGTAATCATACTAACCCATTAACTATAAAAAATTGTGTAGATAATACCATATTGTAGAATATTTTAATATCTTCCTTAAATACCTCAAGTATGAGTGGATTGAGCCCTATTTATGGTTGTTTGGATGGTCCAGATGTTTCTTCATGATGGATGTGATGAATTTAAAGAGTATGGTTTATTCTTAGTATGTCATCTAGGTTCTAACTCAAGGAATTTTTTGTTTTCCACTAACACTTGAACATGTTTTAACTCCTTGTTTTTAGTAAGTATAGAAGAAATAATAATAGTATAAGAGTGATCGTTGAAGGAGAATTCTTATTTCATGTGTTTAGGAAAAGGTTTCAAATCTGTCTCATCATTAATTTGTGGGATAAAAAACATAGAAATAGAGGAATGGATTTTAATTTGATCTGGTTCATATTCCTCAATATTATCTATGGTGGAACAATAGAGATCAGTGTTGAGATGGGATTCAATAGATTTTTTATGATCCTCTAGATTGATGCAGTCAATGAATGAAAGGTCAACATCAACTTCTCCATTTACGACCTGGTTAATCATGGTGAAAATTTTACAGGATTCACTTTCAATAAAACTTTATTATCATGATGTGATGGGGTCGAATTGACTATCAGAAGTGTCCTTGGAATCATGGATTGAGAACATGGAGTGATCCTCATATGTCTATCAAATGTCTCAAAAATGATGAATTTGACCCGTTGTTCACCAAATTGCAGGGATAAGATGCCCTGATGGAAATCAATATTAGTTATATCCCTCACGAGGAATGGTCATTCTAGAATTATTGGAGATAGAGAAGAGGTCATATCACCATCCATACCAAGGACATAGAAATCACCAGGGAAGACACGATCATTATCTTGGAGAAGGACATCCTTGATTATTCTCTCAGGACTGGCAGTGATTCGATTGGTTATCTAAATGAAAACAACCATTAGATGAAAGGGACATAGACCACAGTTGGAGAAGATGGATTTGGTCACTACATATATCGAGGCTCTAATGTTTATAAGTGCATCATCAATGTTTGAAGTTCATAATTTGAAGGGAACCATAAAGGTACCTAGATCTTTTCACATTATGGGTATGGACAGCTGGGTTGAAACATTCTCAAAGGTATTAAGTTTCCTCTTATTAGTGTATAATTACCTAATAATGTTGTCATACATAAGATTTTTTTGTGGAATCTAATAGGGAATGTTCACTTCAACATGTGTAAACATGTCGAGCATTTCAGGATTGGGTTTAAAGGACTTCATTGGCCTAGAGATAGCTTGAGGAAAATGAATTCAGTTTTTTGGAGGAATTGAATGAGGTGAGAGAGGGGATTCAGGTTCCTTTTTTGGTACATTTTTCTACTCATTTTCTAGATCAAAAATTAATGGGGAGTTAGAGGACTCATTATGAGGCAAAGAAATTTTCTTTCCGAATCTAAGAGAACATTCCAATACATTATCCTTGGGGTTGGGTAATGGTTGCGCTAGAATATGGGAAGAATTTTGTTGTTGTTGTTGGTCTAGGTGAGATTCAAGTTGACTAATTTGGGTTTAAATGTTTTTAAGTCTATAATTGGTGAAGGAGGCATGATCTCCCCCAACACATTTCCATGGGTGTCTGGAAGATGAAGCATTTCCCAAATTGGGATTTCCTTGATTTTGGTTCTTTTAAATGTGCTTGTATTAGGTTGGAAATTGGGAAGGCTCATTAGGATAGTGAAATCCAAGAGGAGAAAGAGGAGGATTGATCCTTTGAGGTTGATAAACAAAAGGATAAGGTTGTTGGAAGATACCAAAACCTTGACCATATTTAATTTTTTTGGGTTTTGAGGATGGAATTGAGGGGGTGAGAGATGGGATTACTATACCTCAAGCCTGTATTATAGGTAGAAGAGAAGGGATAAGAGTGGAGTTGGTTGATGTTTCTAATGAATTGAACTGATTGTTGATCGTTGGTGTTCCTCAGATCATAAGTTCCATTAAGATATATTGGTCCTATTGACTTAGAAGTGTCCTATTTCTATTTTGGACATGTGTTGGTTGGATGAGCGGGTGAGGTACAGATTCCATAGTTTTTTATAGGTCCAGGGAACATAAATTGTGGATAAGATTATGTTGGGGCTTTGTCAGCCACCAATAGTTGTCTCAAATAACTATAAGTTCACTCATCCACTCATTCATCATCTTGGGCTCTATAGATTGATTATCTTGGACATGTTTGACTTGAGAATGTTCTTGAGTACAGAATTAATGTGTATTTACAGCTATGTTTCTTATAAGATCTATTACAGCTACATAAGTTTTTTCATCAAGATCACTTCCACATGAGGCATCAAGTAGAGTTCTCTCTATAGCCAATAAACCCTCATAGAGGTATTGGATGATGATTTGGGTAGATATTTGGTGATGGGAGTAGGTTTTCACAATATTTTTGATCATTTATAAGTCCTCATGGAGTGATTCATTAGGAAAATGATGGATAACACTAATTTCTATTCAAATAGAATCAGTATGAGAAAGAGGAATGAATTTCTCTATGAATAGTTTCATCAAGTCAATCCATGAGTTTATGGAACCAGTAGAGAGGTAGCACATACATGACTTTTTAGAGTAATATAGGGAGAGGGGGAATTCATGAAGTTTGATTTTGTCTTCAAAAACCTCTTGAGGCTTCATTATAGAGCACACAATATAGAACTCATTGATATGAATTTGTGGATCCTCACCATCTGGCCGATTAAAATGAGGTAGAAGATGAATCAAACCCAATTTGAGTTCTAAAACAGCCTTATTATTGGATTTTGAATACCAAGGTGTTATTAAATCATATCATGGGAAGAGAGTACTTTAAGAGATCACCCCCTAGGATTTTCCATATCTAGTTCAATTGGATGGATGACAGCTGGATCTTGAGATATTTTATTATCCCTATTGTTCCTCCTAGGATGGAGAAGAATTCAATATATTTTAGGGTAAAACATATCAGAGGGGTTTTTTGAGATTAAGATATGTTTTTATGGGTGAGTAAGGTAGGGTTTTCTTCCATTTTTTCCCATTTTTTATTTTCATGAGGAAAGAGGATTTTTCTTTTGTTTTTTATGGAATTTTTTGGTTTTTTTTAAATTTTATTCATTAAAAAAAATCAAAACCCCAAACTAATTAAAACACCATCATTAGAAATAGTTACATTTAAAAGATGGCTGACTATCTCCTATCGACCATTCATGGGTCCATTACTTTTCAAATATATAAAATGAAATTCGGGACAAATCCTCTACACTGATACATTTTTAACAATTAACTATTTTGGTGATTTTTTATTTTAATGGGGGGGGGGGGTGTTAGTAGGGATAATATAAAATTATTTATTGATTTAAACTGATTTAAAATTTTAATAAAAATTGTGGTTAATCCATTATTTGGTATTTAGGCTTATGATATCCATGATCTTTTCTATATATTGAATTATACTAATACCCACTTCACAAGATGAATTTTATCGAAATTCCCAATTGTTGAGGCTTAAGACAATGACATAACATAACATGGGGTTCTAATATCTATCAAAACATATTTATGGTAGTGTATTTATCGTTCCAAAAATCCAAGGAATACATTTTTGAAACAAAACATTTCATTAATCAATGACATTTAAAGATCAACATTAAAATTGTTAACCTAAAGAATATTCATTGAGTGAAAGCACTCAATCACTTAATATCCCCAAATTATAACTCATCACAATGGTATATTTACTAATAAATTGGTATGGTTTTTAATCTGGTAATATGTGGTTATGGTTATTAATTGTAAATATAATAAAAATAATGATATAAGAAAAGAGTTGTGCATCAAACGCACACATGAATGATGAAGAGAATTATACACAGATTTTCAATTGAATGAGAAAGGGGAAGATGAGAAGGGGTATAAAATTGATTTAAACTATACTAAGACCAATAATATTTATAAAAAAATGGTGGATGGTTAAAATATAATATAAATGAAAAACTTTCATCACAATTGAAAGAAACATACCCAATTAAAAATGAAAGGAATGCAAAATTACATGAAATAAAAGAGTGGAGGAAGAATCTATCATGTGAAAACATGAGTTTGGAAGGTCCTATTAGTAAATTTTAAATTCATTGACCCTTCCAATATATCCTCCTCTTTTATTAATTTCCAACTCCTTACAAGGAGAGAAGGTTCATGCATTTATTTCACAAGGAGTTGGACTATTTGCATTCCAAATCTGCCCCTCCAGTTTGCTGGATGATTGGACCCTATAAATAGAAGAATATTGAGATATATAATTCTTATATGTTGTATATATTTATGTTTTCACTCTAATCAAAGAATTTGTGTCCATTGGATTTTTGCACGCAATGTTATGACTATTTTACTAAATAATGTGCAACTATCCATTTTTATCAACACTTTTTTCACATAAAAAATGTGAATGTTTTCTGATTAAAAAAATTCCATAAAATACTAAACAAATCTTTTAAAAAGGGGGATCAATAAATCTTGGTTTTACATTGCAGAATGATAGATCAATGGTTTGTATATATCAGGATAAAAGTCATGTATTGTGTGCTGATTTTAATTCCCAGATAGAATGTTAGGCAGGACTTCAAAGTAACATTTGGGACCAATTTTGGTGAAGTTGGGACATGAAATTCTTATCCCAGATTAATTTTATTTCCCCAAAAATTTTAGTGGAGTATTATAAAATTTGGACTTATGGATTGAGACCATAAATTCTATCTTCCTGGACGGTCCATTTTCTTCACAGATTCTTTTTTCCTTTTTATGTGGCCTATATGGCCCTTCAAATGGGAGAATTAGAAAACGATTCCTTCTAATAATATGTTAGAAATTTGATATGGAAACCTGAAAAAAAAATCTTAAAATTTTGATGACTAGGGTGAGAGTTATAACAAGATAGTTAACTTACTCAATTGGATTAATTCAAAAAATCCTAAAAAATTATATTTAGTTGTAAAACATAGATATTTCAAACTTATTATGAAAATTTACATATGAATTACAGAGGGTAGTTGAAAAAAAGTTATTAGTAAATGAATAAAATCAGTGAACCATGTCTTATCCTAGAATGATATTATGGAAACTTATACTATGGATCATTTGATAAAGCACATATATGCTTGTGTTAGTGCTGGGTGTGATGAAAACCCATAGTGGAAATCATTCTTAATGGGATGTTGTCCAGATGACATCAACATCAGATTTTGTTTCTGAAATGAATTCCTACTATTTAAAGGGGCATAGTTCAAAGACTTATTAGATATCCTCTCCCCCAGTTCGTGATGTCTAGGAATCATTAAAGTAGTGACATTCTATTGTAGTGACCTAATGGACCACATATTCTTTATTCCCCTGATTTCACAAAAATCATTGACACTAAAGGTGGATGAATCTAATTGGTTCTACTATTCTGGGAATATTGAAAAGTGTAACACTCCATACATTCCCTGTACTCAAATTTAGATACATGACATGGATTCAAAGATCAATTGTGGAAGGGTTGTGATGAAATGGATGAAATCATGTGGCAAATTTGTGTGCTGATTTTCTAGTTTTGGATCCCATTTCATGGAGATAAAAGCTAGGTCCAACTGACAATATAGTATCTTGATAGTTTAAATATTAACCGCTTATTCTAGAAATGGGAGATTTCTATTCGTTCATCACTAAGGAGTAGCCCATATTTATTTTATAGATAATTCATGCACTCCTTTTCTAGATCATCTCGGATCCCACAGTTATAAATGGAGAGGGTCCAGAACATGATGGGGAGGTTTTTTTCCAGAAAACTCAATATATATTATAATTTCAGCCACTTCTACATCGAAATTACATGACTCCATCCGATCAAACCATAAGATATGTAATTGGGGGTCACCTACTGACTAGAGTAGAGTGCTACTGAATGTTGATGGGGAACTAAATATGGTTTACCCCATGTTTCGTGAACCTCTCAATGTGATGGAGTTTGAGTTTTGAACACCTCTCTATGTGATCGTTTCTTGGAAAGGGGGGTATTTATTTTTCAGTGAGAGATATTGCCTTGGGAATGTTGACCGCAGTGTATTTCATAATTAGGGGCCCTATGATCCATCTCCACACTACCACGAGGAGGAATATCATGTTAATGTTCATCGTCTTCTTTAGTTGAATAGTTAAAGGACCATTGTGGTGTGGAGAATGTGCCTCGAATGACCTTATGGAAACTAGCATTGAGAATATTAGAAACATGGGTAACGTTATACATCTTGGTTCTAATATTATGGCCTCCATTTTCAAATTGTGAAGGGATGTGAGAATTCTATATAATAGTTGTTGGAACCTATGAATAACAATTTAGTTCATCTAGAGTGTGGTCCTACTATTGAAAATATTATAGAATATGACAATGATCCATCCCATTATTGAATGTAATGTGAGCATATCTCAAGGAATGTTCCATTTTCACATAGTGAGACTCGGTCAAGATGGGAATATGGTCCAGATATTGAGCCTTTAGAATATGGGGTTGGTCTTTCTTGGTAGTTTCATGAGCCTAAATTGAGGCATGTGCCACTATCCCATGGTGATCCCCAATTGAATCGAGTATATGGTCCTGGTCTAAATATGGATTATTCATAAAAATATTCCAATGGACCTTGGGAATGGGATAAGAGATATTAGGATCCTCTTATATTTCCTCAGAATTATGTTGGTGAAGTATTTTATTGGTGGAAGTAGGAATATGTGACTAGTTATTGTGATCTTATAGAATATTCCAAGTAGATTCACTGATTGGAATACAAAACTATCCCGAGGAATGTGCCATTGTCACTTGGTAAGCTTCGGATAGAATGAGGATATATACCCAATCCCGAGTCTTTGAAATATGTTGTTAGACATTATTGAGTGTAATACTATCATGTCTTGATGAATGTGCTCGTTTAACATGGTGAGCCCTGGCCAAAATGGGGATATTATCTTGATCCCGATCTTATAGAATATGCTGCTAAACATTTTCGATAAGTATGTTCCCATGTCCCAAGGCATGTTCTACTACAACATGGTGAGACTTAGTTATAATGTGAATATGGTCCTGGTCTAAATCATTTTCCTTTTCTGGGATACATTGATAATCCTAATGGAGTGGATCAATAGTGTGTGCTTTCTCGAGATCATCCACTTTTTAATAATGATCAGAGTGTTGAGTTGTCATGAGTATACGTATAAGAATATGCACCTATCTCTACATCTGAACCAATTCTAGAATATTCAAGGAAAAATATTCTTCTATTTATATGATGTATCAAAATTTTAGTAAAGTGTGTTTTGGGATGTAAGCCTTCACATTTTCAATCTCCACTATATACTGGAATATGTCATCAATTGAAGTAGATATTTCTCCCCACTTCATTCCTCCTTATGTCACTACGGCAAAAAAGGCATTTAGCGGCGGTTTTCCAAACCGTCGCAGAACGTTTCGCGGCGGTTTTTTTTTATTTTTTTTATTTTTTTTATTTTTGTTATTTTTGTTATTTTTTTTTTTTTTTTTTTTTTTTTATATATTTATTTATATAGTTATTTATTTATTTATATATTTATTTATTTATATATTTATTTTATTTTGTTTATTTATTTATTTTGTTTATTTATTTATTTTGTTTATTTATTTCGTATTTAATTAATTTATTTCTTTATTTCGTATTATTTTATTTACTTTATTTATCCATGCATGCAAATCCCATGCACATCCCATGCGCATGCCCATGCGCATGCCCATGCCCATGCCCATGCCTGTGCTCATGCCCATGCCCCTGCCCCTGCCCATGCCCATGCTCATGCCCATTCCCATTCCCATGCACATGCCCATGCACATGCATACCCATGCAATATAAAGAAATTCTGCGTTTGGTGAGATTTGAACCCCTAACCTCTTGCATATTTTCTAAAGACTTTACCACTCCAGCAAGCTCGCCATGTGGTTAATAAACAGAATTTAATATACTTATATATATTAATTGAAAAAACAAATAATACAGAAATAATAAATATAAACTCAATAATAATAAATAATAAATAATAAATAATAAATAATAAATAATAAATAATAAATAATAAATAATAGATAATAAATAATAAATAAGGAATATTAAATATAAATAATAAATAATAAATAAATATAAATAATAAATAAAAAATAGAAAATAATAAATAATAAATAAATATAAATAATAAAGAATAAATAATAAATAAATATAAATAATAAATAATAAATAAATATAAATAATAAATAATAAACAAATATAAATAATATATAATATATAATAAATAAATATAAATAATATATAATATATAATAAATAATAAATAATAACTAATAACTAATAAATAATAACTAATAAATAAATATAAAAAATAAAAAATAAAAAATAAAAAATAAATAAAAAATAATAAAAAATAAATTAATATAAATAATAAATAATAAATAGAAAATAATAAATAATAAATAAATATAAATAATAAAAAATAAATAATAAATAATAAATAAATATAAATAATAAATAATAAATAAATATAAATAATAAATAATAAATAATAAATAAATATAAATAATAACTAATAACTAATAACTAATAAATAATAACTAATAAATAAATATAAATAATAAATAATAAATAATAAATAATAAATAATAAATAATAAATAATAACTAATAACTAATAAATAATAAATAAATATAAATAATAAATAATAAATAGAAAATAATAAATAATAAATAAATATTAATAATAAATAATAAATAATAAATAAATATAAATAATAAATAATAAATATAAATAATAAATAATAAATAAATATAAATAATTAATAATAAATAATAAATAATAAATAATAAATAATAAATAATAAATAAATATAAATAAGGAATATTAAATATAAATAATAAATAATAAATAATAACTAATAAATAATAACTAATAAAAAAATATAAAATATAAATAATAAATAATAAATAATAAATAATAAATAATAAATAATAAATAATAAATAATAAATAAATATAAGTAATAAATAATAATTAGAAAATAATAAATAATAAATAAATATAAATAATAAATAATAAATAATAAATAATAAATAATAAATAATAAATAATAAATAATAAATAATAAATAATAAATAAATATAAATAATAAATAATAAATAGAAAATAATAAATAATAAATAAATAATAAATAATAAATAATAAATAATAAATAAATATAAATAATAAATAATAAATATAAATAATAAATAAATATAAATATTAAATAATAAATAAATATAAATAATAAATAATAAATAATAAATAAATATAAATAATAAATAATAGATAAATATAAATAAATATAAATAATAAATAAATATAAACAATAAATCAAAATAAATAATAAATAAATATAAATAATAAATAATAAATAATAAATAATAAATAATAAATAATAAATAATAACTAATAAATATAAATAATAAATAAATATAAATAATAAATAATAAATAAATATAAATAATAAATAAATATAAATAATAAATATAAATAAATAATAAATAATAACTAATAAATAATAACTAATAAATAAATAATAAATAATAAATTATAAATAATAAATAATAAATAATAACTAATAAATAATAACTAATAAATACATATAAATAATAAATAATAAATAAATATAAATAATAAATAATAAAAAAATATAAATAATAAATAATAAATAATAAATAAATATAAATAAGGAATAATAAATAATAAATAAATATAAATAATAAATAATAAATAAATATAAATAATAAATAATAAATAAATAATAAATAATAAATAAATATAAATAATAAATAAATATAAATAATAAATAATAAATAAATATAAATAATAAATAAATATAAATAATAAATAAATATAAATATAAATAAATATAAATAATAAATAAATATAAATAATAAATAATAAATAATAAATAAATATAAAAAAATAAATATAAAAAATAAATAAATATAAATAATAAATAAAAATAAATAATAACTAATAACTAATAAATAATAACTAATAAATAAATATAAATAATAAATAATAAATAACCAGTTACAAATAATATATAATAAATAAATTAATGTATATTATAAATAATAAATAATAATTAATAAAGGAAACACATGAAAAAGTATGAAAAGACGTGATAAGGGATGAAAAATCATGAAAATGCATGAAAAAAGATAGAGAAGCATATGAAGAATGAGGCATTTGAAAAAATGAGAACGCATGAAAACTCATGACAACTCTGGAAAACTCCTTAATAATTCAACATAATCATCATAATAACCCATAAAAAACCATTGATAAAGATAAAAATTCATGGAAACCCAAATAAACAGTAATAAATGGAGCTACTGTTAAAACCCGTCAAAACGGTCATAAAGAGACAAAAACATTGGACTCACATTAACAGAGAAAACTTATGATCCGAGAGTCCGTTTTAGATCCGCGACCTGTCAAATCAAAGATCCTGAGACGCTCTTCAACCTGAAAGGTTAAAGAGTCCGAATGGACAGACGGATCGGAAGTTATGACCATTTAAAAAAAGCTGACGAAGAACGGGTGCTAGAAACGAGACATTGAAAAACATAACAAACCCGATACCCACTAAAAAGGCCATAACATATGATCTAGGAGTGCATGTGGGCGCCGCGACCAGTCAAACTGGAGCTCATGGAACGAGCTATGATCTGGAAGGTGGAGGAGGCCGAACTGACATGTGGATCGAAAGTTAGGTCTATTTGAAGACAAGTTTGACGGGACACCGGTGACAGAAACGGGGTTTTGGAGGCCTTCAGAGGGGTTTTCGGGTCTAAAAACATGACAGAAGTTTACTTCTGTCGAACTGGTGCGTAGCTCTCTTCGCTGGCTTCGATTTGATAAGTGGTAGAGCCCAAACGGACACCCGGAGCGAAAGTTATGGCCGTTTGAAGTTGGAGAACTTTTTTCAACTTTTTTATAACTCTAATATCTTCCACACCTTAGACCGTCTCACGGTATTGATTATATGTTCCTCTAGATATCTTCATGAGCTTCGATTTGACAGGTCGTGGCGCTTCAACGGACGCCCGGATCAAAAGTTATGGTCGTTTTAGTGATTTCGGGGTTTCTCACGTCTTTTTATTTTTTTCATTTCATTTCGCGGCGGTTTTACCGAAACCGCCGCTATTTCGCGGCGCTTTTTTAATAAACCGCTGCTAATCCTCGAATAAAATTAAAAAAATTTAAAAAATATATATATTTTTTTTGCCGTTTAGCGGCGGTTTTTTTTGCGGCGGTTCTTAAAACTGTCGCGAAATGGCGGCCTAAAAACGCGTTTCACGGCGGTTTTCTTGTAGTGTGTCTCCATAATATGACGATGGACATCATGAATGGGGGTACAAATATGCTCCTCCCCCATTCATAATGTTGGAATATTCCCACAATCTTGTTCTAAGTGAGTAGGGGTATAAGTATGCTTGCTAGTCACTACTAGAATATACCTGCAGACACCGTAAATGGGAGTGGGTATATGATCCCTCTTCATGATATCCAATATCTTCCTCGTGTGATGTGTCCTCCTTTCTACCTGTGCATGAGTGTAAGAGGTGGTAGTGTGCTGGGTGGTACCATCAATTAGCGATTGATGGTTAACAATGGGATAATTTTGATGATGATAGTTGATAGGATCCCTTTTTAGTGTCTCTTGAACCAGAATAGATCAGTATTTGACTCCAGGGTCCACCTTCATCAAATACTGAATTTGGTGTTATTTACACATTGAGGATATGATCCCAAAGTGGTTAGATATGGTGACAAGGTCCTCCAGACTAGCTACCGATTTACCTGGGTGATGAAGAGTCACCAATTTCCATTCATGGAGACCATCACAGGTAGAATCTAGGGTTTTGATTGTATCATTTTTTTATTTTTAAACCATTGTGTACGCCACCTGAAGATGAATCCATCAAGTAGGTGAGATCATTTTGAAACACATGAGGGTATCATCAATAAGTTATTTACTAGAATAGTCATAAAACGAATAATAAATTATATTGGATCATGATTCTATTGATGAGAGTAGTATTTGTAGTCATTCAAACAACAAGGAACAAGATTACCAATTAATGCAGTATCATAGGCATGATGTATGCTCCATCACATATGTATGGTTAATAGAATTGTCATTCCATTCAAGGTTAGACCATTCTTATCACATGGATTTGTCAAATATAGGGTATATTATTTATGGGAACCCTAGTTATAGAAGATTGGTTGTTGGATTTTTTAGGATAACCATAATTGTTTGTGCAAGATATGCAAACTAATGTGACCTGAAGTATAATTAATTGATCATTCTATTATTTGAGAGTTTCATGTCTGGATCACCATTTTTTTGTGTTTAGTATGAAAATTGAATTTCATGAAGTATAATAACCTAATCAGTTGGTTATTAAGAGATTAACTTTGGGTTCACCATTTTTGTTTCATTGGGAAAGAGACAACTTGGAACTGCCATCAAGGTGGATTCAATTCGGCCCAATGGTTGGTTGTGAGGGGTTAAATTTTTGAAAAACAAATAATAGTGGGTCAAATTTTTAGTTCTTAATAGAATCTCCCAATAGATATGTCATCCATAACTAGATACAGACCTGCTTTCCAAAGGCCAGTGGCCAATTGGGGTTTCATAACCAATGACACTTGTGGACTCACATTGGTTGAGAGGCTGGGATGTCATTCTCATCACACACTTTTTTGGGGTAATTAATTTATAATATGTGACTCAATTATATATTTAAGACATGTTCCTGAATATTTTCATAATCCTAATAGAATATCGGTTACCCTAACCAAATGATTTATAGGTTAAGTCTCTTTTATATATAGAAGATGATTATCTCATTACTGAATCCATATGTATGTATATGAGGTTCTTCAATTGTTTCCCTATTAATGGGTAGATGACTGAAAATTGTATTTTTCCACATAGGAAAGTAGTTAATATTCATAAGAGGGGATGGATCCCTTATGAGGTGTTATATGTATCCTGCCTTTTTGTATAAATCAAAAACCACGTAGTTCGTTAAACATGTTTATTTTAACATCATATAAAAAAGAAATATGTGAGGGAAATTAGGTACCATATATTTGTGACTACTTCTCGATGATTCATCAAACATTTCATGGTTATGTCGTGAATCCAAGTTATGATAGTTCAACCACACCCTAAGGATTGGCCCATAGGTATATGCCATAATGTGAGGGATTTTTATAATGTTCCACTAATCATGGCTTACATACTGATATTTCCTTAGATGTTGGAGATTCATGATGTCTATGATGTGTTCATTGAAAATCCCTAATCCCACATGGTCTATGCTCGGTGTGAGAGACAAGGGATATCAAGTGATCGACCTCATTGCATATGGATCAGAGGCTAGTTTACTAAGATAACCATTGGATGTTAATATGGATCTTGTGACTTTGATAGGTTTCATACATATTTGGATATTTTACGATTCATATTTATTAATTTTTAGTTGATATATTAATCAGTTGAGGGATGCAGTAATGTGATCACCCAATGGGAATGATTGGTTTATAATGGTCAGAATGCTCGAGACATGGGGATTACATCAAAATGGATTATTATTTGAGCTCACTCTTTAAGAAGGAATCCAACATGTCCTAGTTATTTTTGGAATTATATTTATCATACTTTATTTGATTTGGTATTACATGCTATGATTTCCCTATATGTGGGACATATCATATTATTTCACTGATCAAGAATTACACTCTTAGATTTCCCTTTCCTTTGTAGAGGTTTACGATGAAATCAATATGATTTTTCAACTGACTATGCTCACATTAGCTACGCTCAATGTTACAAAAAAGGAATGGATGAAAATCAGTTTCAGTTAATATGGATGCAAGAATTTGGTAAAGAGAAAACAATTTGGATATTTAATATAGAACTTAGGCTTTAGAGATACATCCTATATATAATATAAGGAATGTTTTACAGACCTCACATGATCACATATAACATATAAAAAAGATATTGTGGGGACTATTTGGTTGATCCTAATATCCATCACATGATCTTGGTTTCTATGCCCATATGGTGCCACATGATATAGCTGACATGCCCCAGTTTCATTCTAAGAGATGGTTGAAACTCCTGGAGGGAATCATGAGAGTCAATGTGAAATGTCTCAGATTATGTCGTGTGTCCTGGATGAAATGTAGGGAGGACATATATAATCCTTCCTGGAATTCCTGAGGGACTTTGGAAGAGAATATTGGCTTCTTTGGAGGGCATCACAATAGTTATTTGATATCCCCATTTGCTACATTGAGTCTTTTTTAAATGAATTTGTTTAACCATATGGGTCGGGCTACATATCTAATGGACATCTCAAGACATGGATGATGAGCCTAGAGGGATTCATGATATTGGTGTGGGATTCTTGCGGGGATCCATGCATCTTAATTGGCATGTCCAAAGGAATTCACTTGATCCAAATAGTTTACAAAAGGAGTTTCTCGAGATCTGGCTGGCATGTTCTAGTGTTCTAGTGTGTCCTAGGTGGTTCATGCGAAGCACATGAGGATCTATTTATACGTTCTCAATAAATACCCCCATATTTTAATATTTGATCCATCATTTTATCACATATTCTATAGATTTATTAAGTGTTAGATTTTTTTAAGGCTCATGTGATCTAGAATATGCACAGGATGTTTATCGTGTTTCCCCCCCAAAATTTCTTCACGAGATCTATAGTGATCACATGAACTGATTATACATACCATATGATTTTTTCTGTCGTTCAACGGTATCTCACATAAATAGAAACATTCCTATTATGAGATCAAATCCACTAAGAAATCCACTCCGGTGCTTTGATGGAAAAAGGAAACATCTTGACCAAAGAGTCATGGTCCATTTTTATGCTAGGGTGGGGGATTTATAGAACTCACCACCCCAGTTTATTGATTCTTTTGATGGAACACATCATGTCATTCATAATGAAATTAGTGGAGGGGACTCAATGTCATGCATCATTGCTGCTTTTCATGTTGCATGATTTATCATGTTGACTTGTCAATAGGAATTCATGAGATTATGGTGTATGTCAAAATCCGTTCGCATGATCTTGGGTGACTTTTCTAGGATTTTCCATAAGACAAGGATGAGTTGTTAGAGGGACTTCATGAAATTAGGCCAACTTGTTAAGGGGTCTTGCAAGACGGTGTCGCAGACAGCATGGGGGTATCGTGAGTGTTTTATGACCGCAAGAGGATACCTTCATACACCTAATTAGTTTATTTAATTATCTTATAAAGGAGTGTTATCTCATGAGGTTGTATGGGCGTTGTTGATTAAAATTAATTTACGGCCTGGTGATGTGTCGCATGCCCAAAACCAATTCATGTGGTGATGCACAATAAATTGAAAGAAAATTCCATTTTTTTATCCTAGAAGATCCAAAGGGACAAGATGAGGTCTCATGGATATAACCAAGTCCCTTCATGTGACGTAGATGAAATTATATTGGGATGTCTTGGGAATATGCGGACACATCACTGGGGTCTCACGACATCTTTTCTATCACTAGGGGAACATAGTGGGATGTTTATAACCAAGAGAGGCTCCCACCACCTCCATATTTTAATTTACTTTGTTAATTCTAAAATGGATATGGGGTCTTCTGAATTATATTAAATGTTTTCAAGGATAATCATTCTCAACATCGGTGGTCCATCACATGATTTTTATGATGGCAGGAGTCGTCCTCCTTTTAGATATTTTCAACTTATTTTTGAATGTATTTTTGATGGGTTATCAAAACCCCAGTAGTTCACAATCTACGTGTCTTGGGGGTTCTTTCCTACTATCCATTGTGAAATTGTTGATTTTCATGAGTGACTTACATTATAGTAGAAGGCCTTGTTATAAGGGGATTGAAAGTATGTTTTTTTAGGCTATGTGATGTGCATGGATCCTTCATGTGACCTTATGATGGTCACATTATCTAATATCTCTTAGAGGCTTACATGATCTGATAATCTTGGAACACCTCCTCCTTCATTTAAATTTTCGTGGGGATAAAATACCCATATCCAATTATTTCTTCCATTGTGAATTTTTTATTCACATTCAGTGTGGCTCAATATGGTCCCAAATGCATTGCTTAATACTTGTACAAATTGTAGTTCAATATTTAACTATCAAAGTGATTCTGGGTGAGTTATCAATGATTATGACACAATGAATTAAATTGAATAATTAATTATAAATTTTTTGTAAATAAATGTTTAATCCTATGGTATGAGATAGGGGATCCAAGCTTCACATGTCTTGGTATGGGATCAAATGGGAATAGATGGAGGATATAAAATCTATTTCAAAGGTTTGTGAACAATTTAATATCTGATCGTATATTGGTTTTTATATTCTTGAAAGTATATACCTACAAATTTATTTCTGGGCTATAAAAATGAGACCGAGGGATCTTTAGAGAGCTAGTTGGAGGGGTTCCATGAGGCTAGCCATTATTAAATGGAAATATTGGTGTCATCTGTGGGATTTTCATGGATAAGACTGTGAGGGTATCCCTGAAATGCCCAAATTCCTCAAGAGAGAAGAGTAGGATGATGGGGATGAGCCTAGTGATCATGGTGAAAAAATGGGCATGGGAAGAATAGTGGACTGGGTCATGGAAGTGGGTAGTCACCCTCTATAAAGTGTTCCCATTAGAAATTTATTGATGCGGGAGGGGGGGGGGTAATGGGATCTTATAAACATGAGACTCTCAAGGGAGAATAATTATAATAAGAGACTGAAATAGATAAAAAGTGGTAATACATAATAAGATTTACTTGTTATAAATAAGGTAAGACATCAATTAACTGACTACGAACTTTGGTAGCTCATGGATGGACATTGTTTTGTAAAGTGTTGGGAAAGATGAACAATTTTGTATTAGGATTACTCAAGTTTTGGTTCAGTACTAGATTTTCATTAAGGATAGAGTAGAGAATTATTGGTGTTTTTCTTGACACTACACAATATGGTGTTTGGAATAAGTGAAAGTATTATTATTTTGGTGTGGCCATGTTCAACCTATGGGATAGAATATTGATTTGGGTATATCCTAAGGTTAGATAATTACTTTTATTTATATTAATATATTTATTAACATAATGGTTTTTGATGATGAGATCATCAGAGATAGGTTTCTCTATATTGTATATGCTACCCTCTTGTCCAGAGCTGGGTGGGGATCTGTGTGTGGCTAGATGAGGGCTATACTATAGGATTTTTTCCCATTTTTTTTGATTATTATTATTATTTAACCATGTTACACTACATTGGAAATGATATATCATATGAGGAATAGTATGAGACAACACTTGGAGTGAGAGGGTGGTGATAAGGGAGGTTCCATGTGATGTGGAATGATCTATGGTATGAGACCCTACCTTGAGTGAGTTGGTTGAGAAATGTGACATGGTATCCAAATTCACCATTGGAGTGAGTGTGAAGGTTTTAATTTTGTTAAATGTTATGGAATGTAACCTCTCCCCAAGTTAGGGACTATCAGTATTTAACAGTATATGAGATCTATAATTAGCATGCGACACTACCTTGAGGGGCTGTGTAGTGTCTGACACTTAGTTATAGGTCCCTACCTTAAATGATTTGTTGTGAAACATTTTCATTATAAGATGACTATTCCTCCACTATAGGCCAAAGTAGGTGAGATTTGACATCATTGTGGCCTGGTTTGAACATGATGAAATTTTTTTATTGATTTCATGTTATATTGTGTCCATATTTTCTTTTCCTACCAATAAACTCTATATATAGTATTGTATACAATGGTAAATTTTTATGACCATTTATTTTTATACCACCTCCCAAAATGGGTACCCTAGAAAATATATGGAACTTATATTTGGATTTAAGGTGTTATGTTATAATAGGGGATCTGGCCAAAGTACTTGTTTGTACGTTAAGAGATTAGAAAATAGAAGGACACAAGTTATAGTGTGGAATATTTCCAATTTTCATTTTTAATTTTATTTTTCTGGATTATCATGATAGTAAATCCTTATTATATTTACATATGTATATAATTGTTCAATTTGATATATCATATTGATGTTTAAATTTTAATGATGGTTAGATTTGAAATCCAATTCGTTCCACTAAACTAAAATTTTTATGATGTTATGTTATTTACCTGTTATTTTATGATATGGTTCGAAGAGTATAGTCTACGATCATTGATCATAGATTCTCACTATTATTTTCATCCTCTGGATTATGGAAAGGTACAACTGGGGTCTTATTGACTATTTATTGAGTACCATATATGGGATTTTAGTCTTGGTATTATATTCTTATTCCATATATTATAAGATATACAATCCTTTTTACTTCATTTCATTACTCTTAACCACTCTATTTATATATGATCATTATTTAAATTTCATATTAATAAAATTGATTTTATAAACTCATTTTTCATTTTTAACGTTACTTTAGGGAAATTCATTATAATAATTAATTATATACATTCCATTTTTCCTAATTAAATCTCATAATTATATTTGAATTACCAATATAGAATACTCTTTACCATCCTAGATTAATAAAATCCTCATTTTTAGTAACCAAATTATAACATTTATATTACAATATATCCCATAGAATATTTTTATTAGAATAAAGATACTTTATATAATCAATTTCAATTAGAACATGACATACAAAATTAATAACATAAATTTCATGTGTAATTTTTTTTAAAAACTAATACTCAAATTCCAATACAATTAAATCATCGAACAAATTTTTCTTATCAAATTTCATTTATTATTATTATATTTATAATACTAGTGTTTCAAATTAATTTAATCATCCTTTGTTAAATTCATCCATTAAACATCTCCAAAATGTATTGAACATGATCCCATTGGGCATGTGATGTTGAGGGCAGTCCGACACAACTTTCTATGTCTAAAACGGATAAAAAAACATCCATGAACCCAAACACATATTAACAGACATAGGGGTTCACATATAACCACCATGTATGTGAAATTAAATAATTCACCCCACTATGATGTTCCACTTAACTGGTGTTGTTGGTATATGTGATCTCATATCATAAGATTGATAGAGCTATTGTCTGGGATTTTCTAAGCCAGAACCCCACATGGTGATGTGTTCACATAAGATGATATCTACTCCAAGGAATCATATGACCCTAGTTAATCTAATATCACCTCTCCATGTATATACATAACAATAAAGATCTTTTTTGATATATTGAATTGAATAAATTCCAGTAGTTCCAATGTAGGAATCATGCTATATTATTTAAGGTTGACATGAAACCTCCTCAATTGTATGATAATCCTTACTAAATAGTCATGTAAGGGGTACCCTGTGTCATGATGTACTGGGTCAAATTCACTAGATAAGGAATGTGTGTCATGGTAGTGTCCAACTGATGTAAAATTTGATGATTGAGAAATCATCGTCACCCACATGGGTTTCCTTGTGAGATCATTTATTTTATGGTCAAAGAATTCATTGGATTATTTTCACTGATCTAAGAATCCCTAATATTCCTTTATTTTTCGATAATTTATTTAATTTAGTAGGGTATTTTTTAGAAATTTTAATAATTGTGAAAACTTCTCTATAAAATTTATCTTATACTATATGCCCAATCAATGTAATTAAAATTTCATTATGTTATTATATTCAATTCATTTCTAGTGATATATAGTTTCAATTGTTATTCAACTTGATGAAGATTCTATAAATGAAAAAAAGAAGTCCTTAAATTCACACTCTAATATTTCTTAAAATCTGATCATCAAATTTTGATGAATTCATGGGCACTAGATTTTCTACATGACATATTTTATGCTTCAGAGAGGATTGAAATAAATTTTAAAAACAATGCATTTTAATTTAAGAGAGGAATTTTGAAAAATAAAAATTATCTCTAAAATTTCTCAAAATGTTCTTATCAGATTTATGAATTTATTAGACCATAATATCTATATTGAAAAAGATAAAAATAGAAATAAATTTCATCCCTCAATTTTAAGATTAAAAGAATAATTTAATTTGATATGTTTAATAAAAAAATGATGTGTTCTAGACAAAATACTATACCTTAGAAACATGATCAATAATCCCCCTCTAATGATCTAGTGTCTCAGTGGCTACCACAATAATAGTGGACTCCCCCCAAAATAAATTATCCCCATTCAACTAAAATATTACATATCAGTGGTAGGCTTGGTTAAATCCATTACTAAATTTATTATATATGTTTAATATAAACTAAAAATAATCAAAACCAGTGCAACAACATCTAAAACACATTAAAAAATTGTTCAAATACTATATTAAAGGATAAAACCCGATTTTTGACTCAATTAAGATGTTTTTATATTGATATTAATTTTTTTTAAGATGGAATTTAATCCTTTTCTAATATTGAGGGAATAATTTTTTCTCTTAAAACCTTGCATGGATATAAAATTTACCCATTATTTATCAACATTTATTTGAAATTGTTTGTAATATATTCAATGATGCTGAAATGAAAATTGAAATCAATGAATAGGAAAAATTATTCTTAATTTGAAACCCATAATGTTAAATTCTCCCCACCTTTATCTTTTCCATAATTGAAAATAAAATAAACTATAGACATCCCAATCAACTCATTCATTTACCAATAAAGATTTTCTTAAACAAATTTCTAGTTTTCTAACTAAACATGAGATGAGATTCCAATTTCTAATAACCATTCCCATAATATAACATGTCTAAAATAAGGATCAAATACATTGGTACCAACATTTAAATAACTAAATGAATCCAATTAAAGAATTTATAAAGTCATCAAAAGTTAATATATTTTTAATATCATTTTTTAAAAATTATTTACCAAAAAACTCATAGATGGCCAAAAGTAGAGGAAGAATGACTCAATGGGGAGATATAATATCAAAAAAAAATTCCTATGAAAATATATAAATATAACTAGACATTTCATCCCTCATCATATGATTTGGAAACCCACTAAAATTTATCAAAATATCAATAACGGGTAGGCACTATATCATTCTAACATTAAATCATTACATTAAACAATTATATTTTTTTCTCATCCCTAATTGAAGTGTCAAATCAGAAGGAAAAAAGTATATTGTATATATTTTTCATCATACCAATGATCATATCTAAAATAAAATGTTTTACTAATTAATATCCTAATGGTGATTAATAATAATAAAATAAAATAGAGACACGTCATCTCTTTCAACATCACATCATTACATTATGTAAATAACTCATTATTACATGAATCATTACTCTTTTTGATGAAAAAACACTCAACACTAACTCTTATTAATGGGACACAAGTTAACTATATCAAACTACTTAATAAGCCTAGGAAATCTATCTCATGGAAATCACAACCATCTTATAATAGAAATTCTAGGTTATAATGCTGATACAATACCCATTGTTAATAAATATTTCATTCAATTACTCACAAGTATACACTAACAAGACATGATAATGGAATAATATCTCAAAGTTTACAAAAAAGAGAAAACTCCAATGACATATCTTCTCTATTATAATCACACCATCATATAAAAACCATTCAATCACTACAACATCATCTTTTAAGAATTATTTTAAAGTTATATATCATGGTGTTGGTTGGAGTGGATACTCAAGAGGGGGGGTGAATTGAGTTCCAATTTAAAATTTCTGTTTAAAACATTGAGTGAAAATCCCCCAAATAGAATACAGAATTAAACTGTAGTGAATTTATATCAAAGTAAATGTTCTGTTAGGTTCTCAAAGGATTGATTAGTTCCCAGTTAATCAAATCAACAGACATTATTAACTTTTGAAACTAACTTACTGATTTATAACTAATATAAACCCTTGCGAGTTTAATTATCAAAGTAGCTTTAAAACAATTTTGGTTTTAAAGTATTAGCAGCAGAATAAAAATAACTTTGAAAATAAATATGCACAGCAGACTTAACCAAGAGGTTCAGTCTCAAGATGAGACTTAGTCCTCTAAAAACTTTATATAAAAGTGATCCACACCCTGGATCGGGGATAAACAACAGTATACAACTGTCCAGGTCCAAGACCTCTACCACTATTATCCGTGGGAACAAAAACAATAGTAATCAGCTGTCCAGGTCAAGCACGACCTCTACCACTATTCGAGTGGGAAAAACAAAATGTAAGAGAGTTGACCGAGGATTTACAAATCCTCCAGTTAGAGTACAAGAGATAGTGTGTGTGTGTGTAAAATACAACATATAACACACACTGCTCAATATGTAAAAAAGATAAATCACAGAGCAACTATTTAGAGTTTAGAAATGGCTCTAGTGATTGTCGTGCAGTTCGGGACTCCTTTGATTGATTAGAATTCACTCTGAGTCCTCTTCTGGTTTTTGTCTGGAAAATAGAGTATCATTTGTTTCCTTGACTTCCAGGTGTAGAGACAGTCGATGAAGCTCTCGGGTTATGTTCTCATTCTCAGCTCTCCACTGGTATGCAGTAATGAATGAGTTCTTTGTATAAGTTCAGTCTTCTCTTTGCATTCACACTCTGTTGTTCTTCCAGCACACCTTGTGGTCTGTATATCTCTGTGTATTCGTCTATATGTATCCCACTTTGCAGTATCACATCCTTCCTTTATTTAAAGCACGTGATCCGGCAAAAGATGATTTGATTTTTGCAGGTACGAGGTACGGTTCCCAGACATCCAACAACACACATTAAATAAATGTTAGTGTATTAAAATATACATGATATGATCGTTGGTTAGATTAAACAAAGATAAAGAAATTAAAGCAGTATCGGGTTATGTCTATCGAACGGTAGCTCTTGATATCGGTAGACTTGTGTTACGATAGGTATGCGTATCGGTATGAATTTGTAACGGTATACTTGTTTGTCAGTAGACTTGATGTATCGGTAGTAGTAAGTCTCTATCGGTAGCTGTGGCTATGCCTTGTAATGGTAGCAGTAGCTCACTATCGGTAGACTTTGCATAACGGTGGACATCAGCTTATCGGTAGCTATAAACTTTGCTGTAGCGGTAACTGTCAACTTCATTGTATCGACAACTCTATTAGTAGATTTTGATGCAGTGATGGACTTTGGGTATCGATAGCTGTATCAGTAGCTGTATCGATAGCTGTATCGGTAGCTGTATCGGTAGCTCCCTTATAGCCGTAGCTCCAACATATCAGTAGACTTAACTGCATCGATCGCTGTGAGCTGTAACGGTTGCTAGCTTGTAACGTTAGCTGTATGTTCTGACGGTAGCTACAATCTATCAGTTGTTCTATTCTGTATCGGTAGCTAGTTTATAACGATAGCTGAAAACTGTTTGAGCATTCACTTAGAAGAATGAGTTAAGGCATAGTGAACATATATATGATAATTCAACAGACTTAATTTAAGCATAATGAAAGTAACAACATATATTAAAGTATATTTGGAATGTATTAAGCATAATCAAGATATAAAGAAAGTATGGGTGGGATTATCAAAACATAATAAATCCACTTAATTCTAGAGGGTTCAACAATCTCCCCCTTTTTGATAATCACAACTTATGCCAAAATAAAGTAATATCCGAGGAAAAATATATCAAAGTATGATATCAACATTATAGTATCAATAAAAAAATCTCAGCAATTGATATCAAAAATAAAATAGTATCAAAGGAAAAATATGAAAACAAGAATATATCAAGAAATAATGAAATAAAATAGTATCAGAGGGAAAAAAATAAAAACACAAACAAGATTCTTTAGTTTGAAATTATTCACATATTACTCCCCCTATCAATTTAACTACAGGATTCTCCTCCAAAGTAGTGATTTTCTCCCCCTTTTCCCCTTAGGTGAACAATATTCTCTCTCTCTCTCTGGGTATAGATTTACAATAATTTCTCCCCCTTTGTGATTATCAAAAAGGAGGGTATTAGAGAAAAGAGAAGGACTAGGAAAGAAAATATACAGAGTAAAATAGATAGTGAAGAGAGGAATGGAGTATTTGATTAATAAGCAAAAGATACATTGGGAGAATCATAAAAGTACAAAAATACAATGAATCCCATCAAAAATGGATCTAGAAGCACTCAATCATCCTCTTGAACAGGTGTCTTTCTGATGGGATTAGCAGAGGGTTCAGAGGTAGAGTCAGTAGGCTTGGGAATTCCTAAAAGAACCACTGGTGGATCAGCAACTGATACAATACAAGATCTGTAATCTGTCTCTGTCTGAGGGATCAAAGGTGTCAAGATCCTGATGGCTTGAACGGGAGTCAGTTGAGGAGTACTCCCAGAGGCAGATGGTGGAAAGGCAGGTGGTACAATAACTGGCCGAGCATCCACATGCAGGAAAGGCAGCAAGAGATTCCTGAAGTCCATGATGATGCTTCCACCTCTCTCCATAGAAAATACAAAGTCATCTCTGTTCTCAATAAATTTGTCCAAGGCAGGAGTAAGCTCATTGAGCTTACTAACCTGTTCTCTAATGGCTTGGGTAACTGGAGGTAACTTCATATTCTCAATCAAAAGCTTGAAATGATTTTTCATTTGGTGCTTGGTATAAACCTTTTCAAAATAAGCATCCACCTTATTTTTGATTGCCTCTTGAGAAGCAGTAGCTGCCCGCAGGTGATCACGAACAAAACTACTAACATCCCTAGTGGTAGCAAAATCTGAGTATCTGATGCACCACTGGGATTGGCCTTAGCCAATTCTTCCTGAATAACAGTGCGGATCTGGTCAAGGTTCACACTGGTGCTAGTTGAGGGAATAGGTTTCATGGAGAAGGCCACTGTCTCCTTGAAGGATTGAGTCAGAATACTAACTACCTTATGAACAAGTTCATCCTGACTATGCAGATGTTCATTGACTGACTTCTTAAAGGCCTCAAAAACTTCCACAAATTGTTTGACCACTTCTTTGATATAACGAATGTCAGTGTGCACTTGGGTTTGAGAACTATTCAAAGCAGTAAATGAAGCAATTGATTGTCTAAGAGCCACTACAGCTCCTTTCCAACTCTCAACCTGAGTTTGGCACACCTTAAGTTCATCCACCATTTCTTTCACAGGACTGGACACACTAAATCCAGTGGATAACTCAAGGGATTGCTCCACGCTTTTCATCTCTTCAACCATACTTTTCTTCATATCTGCTACTGATTCTATTATTTCTTCTATCAATTCGTCTTTTAAAGACTTAAGGTCCTCCTTGGTTGCCACATTTTCAGCCATAGTGGGTAAGGTAACTGATTCCTTTTGGGGTTGGTCTTCCTCATCAGAATCTCTATAAGAAAGTCCAAGAATCATATATCCAGGATCTGATGTCCAACCTTCAATGTCATATAATACTGATACTGAGCCAAGATTCTCTCCCTCACTTGGAACATTCTCCTAAGGTATCTCTTCCAACTATTCTTCCTAAGGTAATTCTGAAATTTCCCCTACAATTGCAGAAGATTCAATAACCATTTGTTCTGAGTCATTAATGACTATCTCATCAACAGGTGCTGCTGCTATGTCTTCCTGATCAGACGCTATCCTGGCAGTACTGACTATTAGAGGACTCAAACTGAGCTCTTTGTCAACATTTTCCTCATCATCTGCTTCACCATCAGCCTCCTTTTCTCCATGATCAGATTCGGTTGTCTCATCCTCCTCAGAGGTGTCCTTGACAACATACTGGAATGCTTCTTCTCCTTCTTCTGTAGTCTCTGTATCATTGTCCTTCAAGACAGTTTCTCTCTTTGGTAGTTCGTTTGGAGGGCTAGCTTCTCCATAAGAAATAACTTCATGCATAGGACTAGGGGGTAAGTCCAGGTCTCCTCCATCCTCTACTAATGTCTCTTCTTCCTCATCTTCATCATCACTGTAGACCGGTTCTGGATCATCTGGTCCATGACCAGGATCTCTCACATCCTTTGGTCTAGAGGGATGATCCACAGGAGTGAACTTGTCATAAAATTTTCCACCATCATTCACCCATGATTTTTTCCAAGGATTCCAGCTAAATTTCATGTATTTATAGACAATTCTTGTAATACAGAAGTTATCCTTAACCACTACCATCTCATCCTGAGGTCCAGCTATCTCCATCACTTTCAGCATCACAGAAATTAGCTTTGAGAAAAACAAGGCATTTGATTTTGACATCGGTCTAGTCATCTCTTCCACTTGAACCATAATCAATCTACATAGCTTGATTCTCACACTATGCTTTAGAAAATGTAACAGATATATGTCTTGGAATCTCAAAGTGGAAAAGTCTCCTCTTCTCGGACTAACAACATGCTGAATAAATTTAAACAACAGCTTATCTTCTCCTACCATCTCTGCAGCAATAAACTTTCTAGGAGTCCCATTCCCTATGAGTTCCAACAAAGCATCTTCATGTTGAAACACATCACTGGTCGAAGGTACAGACCTGGAATAATAAGTAAAATCGCCCTCATGAAGAACTCTTAGGTTCTCAACCCATTCTACTGAAGTAAACGATACTTCCTGACCATTCACCTATGAAACCATTTTACTTTCCTCCTCAGTATTTTAAAAACGCACAAATTCATAGAATTGTTTCACCAGTCCTGGATAATAAGGTCTGTTATTATTCGAAAAACATTCTAGCCAACCTTGTTCTTGTAAAACCTTAAGAACTAATGACTTTCTTTCCATCAGCCATTCTGCACACACCACTTTTTGAACAACAATCTCATGCTTCGATAGGTGCGGGTTTACTGGTCCTCTATGAGCAACACTTCCACTGCCACTTCCACTGGAATCAGTACTAGCTACATTTTGTCTCTTCGCTACCGGCGCCTCACTTCCATTAGTCATCTAAGGTCTCTTGATGCGGGCCATTACAGATTTGAGGCTAGGGTTCTGATGGTCAATTGGTTTAGGTTTAGGAGAATTCGAGCAGACAGGTTCGCGGTGAGATTGGGTGGGTCTAGATTGAGTTTTAATATCATTTAGGATTCATAAATTACATAAATCATAAATAAAATAAACAACGGTTCGATGACTCGGCTTTACAGAATAATACAGCGCGCAAATGTACCGGTAAAGTCTTCTAACGGTAAGGTCTCCCTAACGATGAGGTCTCCCTAACGGTGAGGTCTCCCTTATGGTGAGGTTTCTCTAACGGTGGGATTTTCTAATGGTGAGGTTTTCCTAACGGTGAGGTCTTCTTAACGGTGAGGTCTTCAAACGGTGAGGATTCTCTAACGGTGAGGTTTTCTAACGGTGAGGTTCTCTAACGGTAAGGTCTTCTTAACGGTGAGGTCTTCTAACAGTGAGGATTCTCTAACAGTGAGGATTCTATAACGGTTTCAAGGGTAAGTTATCATTCCGAATTCATGTATGATGAAACTTAATCTTTCTGAACTTAAAGGCTTAGTGAAAATATCTGCTAATTGAAGTTCAGTTCCTATAAACTCAAGTGTTATATCACCTCTTTGATAATGATCTCTTAGAAAATGGTGTCTAACATCAATATGTTTAGTTCTAGAGTGAGACACAGGGTTCCTAGAGATATTAATAGCACTAGTGTTGTCACAGTTGATTGAAACATGTTTAAAATCAAATCCATAATCCAGTAGTGTGTGTTTCATCCACAGAATCTGTGCACAACAACTACCGACAGTGATGCATTCTGCTTCAGCAGTAGACAATGCAACTGAGTTCTGTTTCTTACTACACCATGATACTAGGGATTTTCCAAGTAAGTGACATGTTCCAGATGTGCTATTCCTATCTAACTTACAGCCAGCAAAATCAGAATCTGAATAACTTATTAAGTCAAATGATTTCCCTTTTGGATAAAACAAACCTAAATTCATAGTACAATTAAGATATTTAAAAATCCTTTTAACAGCCAGTAAGTGTGATTATTTAAGATTAGCTTGAAATCTAGCACACATACACACACTAAACATAATACCAGGTCGACTGGCAGTAAGATAAAGTAAACTCCCAATCATACCTCTATAATTAGTTTGATCAACTGGTTTACCAGTTTCATCAATATCCAATTTACAGGTGGTACTCATAGGTATATCACTTTCCTTAATACTATCTAAACCAAAACATTTTAATAAATCCTTAGTATATTTACTTTGATTTAAAATAATTCCATATTTATTTTGAAAAATTTGATATCCAAGAAAATACTTAAGCTCTCCCATTCAGCTCATTTCAAATTCATTTTTCATAACCTTTGAAAAATCAGCACATAAAGAATTTTTCGAAGATCCAAAAACAATATCATCAACATAGATTTGTACTATTAATACATCTTTTGAAATTCTTTTTATAAAAAGAGTGGGATCAGCAATTCCTTTTGAAAATCCTTTTGAAATAAGAAATTTTGAAAGTCTTTCATACCAAGATCTTAGAGCTTGTTTTAAACCATATAAAGCTTTAGAAAGTTTAAAAAAATGATTTTGAAAATGAGGATTTGAAAAACCAGGTGGTTGTTCTACAAAAACATCTTCAACAATAGAACCATTTAAAAAAGCACTTTTCACATCCATTTGATATAACTTGTAATTCAGATGTGATGCATAAGCAAGTAAGATACTACTATCCTCTAATCTAGCTACAGGTGCAAAGATTTCTTCATAGTCAATCCCTTCTTCTTGATTGTAACCTTGTGCAACTATCCTAGCTTTGTTTCTAATGATGTTTCCAGATTCATCAACTTTGTTTCTAAACACCCATTTTATGCCGATGGTGATAGTGTCCTTAGGTCTTTCTACTAATTTCCAGACTTTGTTTCATTCAAATTGATTTAGTTCTTCTTGCATAGCTATTACCCAAAATTCATCATTGATAGCATCATTGACATTTTTAGGTTATAACTGTGAAAGAAAAGCTTGATATTCAACCTGATTTCTTAGAGAAGCTCTAGTCTATGTTCCTCTATCTAGATTTCCTACAAAAACATCTAAAGGATGGTTCTTCATAATTCTATTTGGTCTTGAAAAGGTAGGGCTAGAGATTTCAGGTTCATGTTGAGGTTCAACAGAAGCAGGTTCTGGAAAATTTCCAGAACTGGATGTTTTAACTATAGGTCCACTGTCTTTATCATTAAGGTTCAAAACAGAGAGATCATCTTCAAGATTTTCAAAAGAGGTCTTAGGTTCATGTGGATCAGTTTCATCAAATTTGATGTGAACAGATTCTTCCACACATTTTGTTCTTTTATTAAAAACTCTATAGGCTTTACTAGAAGTAGAGTAACCTATGAAAATTCCTTCATCACTCTTGGATGAAAACTTGTCAAGATTATCTTTAGTATTAAGAATTAATACTTTGCAGCCAAAAACTTTGAAGCAGTTAACCTTAGGTTTCCTATGGTTCCACAGCTCATAAGGGGTCCTCTTAAGAACATGTCTAATCAAGACTCTATTAATAACATAACAAGCTGTATTTACAGCTTCATCCCAAAAGTAAACAGGTAGGTCATACTCATTAAGCATGGTTCTAGCAATTTCTTGCAGGGTTCTATTCCTTCTTTCTACTACACCATTCTGTTGAGGAGTCCTAGGGGCAGAGAAATTGTGACTATAGCCATTGTGTGAGCAGTAAGATTCAAACTCATGATTTTCAAACTCACGACCATGATCACTTCTCAGGGTTCTAATATTAAGTCCACTATGGTTCTCTACAGACTTGTAGTATTTTACAATGCAAGAACAAGCTTCACTTTTGTGATCTAGAAAATATAAACAAGTATATCTAGAAAAGTCATTCACAAGAACATAAACATAATTCTTCCCATTTAAACTAGAAACTCTAGAAGGTCCAAATATATCCCTGTGAACCAACTCGAGAGGTTGAGAAGTTGACACTTATTTCTTTGATTTAAAAGAAACTTTATGTTGCTTTCCCTTTTGACAGGGATTACAAACTTTGTCTGCTGGAAATTCAAGATTGGGTAGGTTTCTAACTAAGTACTTCCTAGCAAGTTTTCTAAGTGAATGCACATTGCAGTGTCCTAATATTCTATGCCAAAGCCAATACTCTTTATGAAAATCATTTAAACAAGTAATATTTTGCTTAGCTAAAGAATTTAAATCAATAGCATAAACATTTTCATTTCTCAAAGCAGCAAACACTAAAACATTTTTAGAATTGAAAACATTGCAAGAATCATTTTCAAATTTAATATAAAAACCATCATCACATAACTGAGAAATACTTAACAAATTTTATTTAAGTCCATTAACAAGTAAAACGTTAGAAATCAATACTGAGTCAGTGTTACCAATCTAGCCTAATCCGATGATTTTTCCTTTGGAGTTATCACCGAAAGTGAAAAACCCTCCGTCAACTCTGACTAAGATTTTAAAGCATGAGAAGTCTCCTGACATATGTCTTGAACTACCACTATCCAAGTACCAGATCTTTTTACATGATCTCTTTAAGAAGGTTTCCTACAAAATAGATTTAAACAGGAAATGATTTTGGTACCCAGATTTTCTTGGGTCCAGACAGGTTAGCCAATAACACTTTAGGTACCCATATTTGTCTAATGGGTCTCATAAAATTTCTAGAATCAACAGATTTTGAAAGATAAACCTTATTAGATCCATAACTTTGAATATAACTAGTTGAAGCATATGAAGTTCCAGAGCTAGCTACATTCTGTCCAGATTTGGGAATGAATCTAGTTTGGGTAATTTTCCTTTGTCTAGGTTGGTATCCTATAAGATTAGTGTATCTAGGTGCTATTTTCCTACCTAGCATTTGAGTAAGAGTATCTTTACCATTGGTTAATTTCTCTAAGTCTTTATTGAGTTTCTCATTAGATAATTTATGTTCAGTATTCTCTTTAATCAACTGATCATTCTTTTCTACTTCAAAATCAAGATTAGATTTATGTTTAACAGTTAAAGCATACTATTTCTTTAAACATTTGTATTTGTCTTTCAGCTCATTACGGGTTTCTTCTAACATATCACAATATTCAAACAGTTCAGACTTAGACATGTTATCACATTCAGAATCATCTCTAGAATAATATGAATTAGAAGCAGGAGTTTCTGAAGTTACCTCAGAAGTGTTTGTCATAAAACACATGTTCGCCTTGTTTCTATGTTCAGTTTCAGAAACATCAGATTCACTAGAACTATCCTCAGAAGCACTCCAAGTAGCCTTCATAGATTTCTTATACTTGTTATCCTTGTATTCATACTTCTTCTGGTATTTCACCTTTGGACAATATGCTTTTAGGCGTCCTTTCCTTTTGCACTCATAACAGACGACTTCATCCGATTTATCAGGCTTCTTCCAATCCTTTTTCCAATGTTCTTTGTTGTCATACTTACCTTTTTAGTTTTAATTTTTGAAAAACTTCTTCTTCCTATAAGACTTTTTAAATCATCTAGCAATGTGAGCCATCTCAGCATCACTTTCAGAATCACTCTCACTGTCTTCACAGCTTGAACTTTCATTGATAGCTTGAAGCTTTTCCTTTTCCTTATTCTTTGAGGTTGTAGTTTTGAAGGCAACAGACTTCCTTCTAGGTTCATCATCTTCTTCTTTGTTCACTTTGAATTCCTCTTCATACATCATCAGTTTTCCAATTAGTTCCTTGACTGGAAGTTCTCCAATGTCACATGATTATCTAATGGAGATAGAGGTTCCTCTCCATCTTTCAGGTAGACATCTCAGAATTCTCATAATTTGTTCCTTTGATGGAACATCCTTTCCCAGAGAAGTCATTGTGTTGATAATTTCATTGAACCTGAGATACATATCAGAAATGGGTTCATCAGGCTTCATCTTAAAATTATCATACTTAATAGTATAGGTATTCAATATTATCTCCTTAACATTAGTTGTTCCTTCAGGAGAAATAGCTAAGGTATCCCAAATTTCATAAGCAGTTTTACAAGCAGATATTCTATTAAATTCCTCATCTCCTAAAGCACAGTACAAAGCATTCATAGCTTTACAATTATAATTGTAGGCTGTCTTAGTAGCTTCATTCCAAGTAGTTCTAACAGTAGTTCGTATTTTGTATTCAGATTCTATAGCAGTACAAATATCAAAAACCATGCTCTCTAAATGAATTTTCATCTTGATTTTCCACTGAGCATAGTTGGTGCCATTGTAATATGGTGGTATATTGGTAGAAACACCTTCGAGTCTATTATCCATGATAACTAAATTAAAGAAAAGATTTTAAAGAGATAAAAATTTAGAAATAACAGAAATTTTAAGGACTTTAAAATACAACTATAATCACAGTTGAAAAACAGAGTACTCTCAGAAAATATTTTAACCTCCCTCTCATAAAAAATGTTGGTCGGAGTGGATACTCAAGAGGGGGGGGGGGTTGAATTGAGTTCCAATTTAAAATTTCTGTTTAAAACTTTGAGTTAAAATCCCCCAAATAGAATACAGAATTAAACTGTAGTGAATTTATATCAAAGTAGATGATCTGTTAGGTTATCAAGGGATTGATTAGTTCCCAGTTAATCAAATCAGCAAACTTGATTATATTTTTAAACTAACTTACTGATTTACAACTAATATAAACACTTGCGAGTTTAATTATCAAAGTAGCTTTAAAACAATTTTGGTTTTAAAGTATTAGCAGCGGAATAAAAATAACTTTGAAAATAAATATGCACAGAAGACTTAACCAAGAGGTTCAGTCTCAAGCTGAGACTTAGTCCTCTCAAAACTTTATATAAAAGTGATCCACACCCTGGATCGGGGATAAACAACAGTATACAACTGTCCAAGTCCAAGACCTCTACCATTATTATTCGTGGGAACAAAAACAACAGCAATCAGCTGTCCAGGTCAAGCACGACCTCTACCACTATCCCAATGGGAAAAACAAAATGTAAGAGAGTTGAGCAAGGATTTACAAATCCTACAGTTAGAGTAAATGAGACAGGGTGTGTGTAAAATATAGCATATAACACACACTTCTCAATATGTAAAAAGATAAATCACATAGCAACTATTTAGAGTTTAGAAATCGTTCTAGTGATTTTCGTGCAGTTCTGGACTCCTTTGATTGATCAGAATTCGCTCTGAGTCCTCTTCTGGTTTTTGTATGGAAAACAGAGTATCATCTGTTTCCTTGACTTCTAGGTGTAGATAAAGTCGATGAAGCTCTCGGGTTATGTTCTCGTTCTCATCTCTCCACTAGCATGTAGTAATGAATGAGTTCTTTGTATAAGTTCAGTCGTCTCTTTGCATTCACACTATATTGTTCTTCCAGCACACCTTGTGGTCTATATATCTCTGTGTATTTGTCTATATGTCTCCCACTTTTCAGTATCACATCCTTCCTTTATTTAAAGCACGTGCTCCGGCAAAAGATGATTTTCTTTTTGCAGGTACTAGGTACGGTTCCCGGACATCCAACACCACACATTAAATAAATGATTGTGTATTAAAATATACCTGATTTGACCGTTGGTTAGATTAAACAAATATAAAGAAATTAAAGCAGTGTCGGGTTCTGTCTCTCGAACGGTAGCTCTTGATATCAGTAGACTTGTGTTACGATAGGTCTGAGTATCGGTAGGAATTTGTAACGGTAGACTTGTCTGTCGGTAGACTTGATGTGTCGGTAGTGGTAAGTCTCTATCGGTAGCTGTGGCTCTGCCTTGTAATGGTAGCAGTAGCTCACTATCGGTAGACTTTGCATAACGGTGGACATCAGCATATCGGCAGCTATCAACTTTGCTGTACCAGTAACTATCGACTTCATTGTATCAACAGCTCTATTAGTAGATTTTGATGCGGTGATGGACTTTGGGTATCGGTAGCTGTATCGGTAGCTGTATCGGTAGCTGTATCAGTATCTGTATCAGTAGCTGTATCGGTAGCTGTATCGGTAGATCTCTTATAGTAGTAGCTCCAACATATCAGTAGACTTAACTGCATTGATCGCTGTGAGCTGTAACGGTTGCTATCTTGTAATGGTAGCTGTATGTTCTGACGGTAGCTACTATCTAACGGTTGCTCTATTCTGTATCGGTAGCTAGTTTTTAACGGTAGATGAAAACTGTTTGAGCATTCACTTGGCAGAATGAGTTAAGTCATAGTAAACATAAATATGATAATTCAACAGACTTAATTTAATCATAATGAAAGTAAAAACATATATTAATGTATATTTGGAATGTATTAAGCATAATCAAGATATAAAGAAAGTATGGTTGGGATTATCAAAACATAATAAAGCCACTTAATTCCAGAGGGTTCAACACATGTAATTTGATTAGTTAAGTTTTTCTTAATACCAATTGAATGGTTATATCTATTATAATAACATTTCTTTGAAATATAGAGTCTAAGATATCTCAGATACATGACATGCTTCATAAAAAAATGTTCATACGATGATTTATTGTTTAATATAATATATTTTAGCACCTATAATGTTTAGTGTCCTTTCTATATACAAATGAAAACAATAGTCCAGTCCAAGAACAAATGCATTGCATAACTAGGGAAAAGTGACACTGATGATGTTATTAAAATACTTGAAATTAATCATATTATGGTTATTAAATTTATAATCTTAGTTCTATAAATACAAATATTAAATCCTCAAAAATATGGATAGTTTTAGCAAATATAAGAAGAATCACAATAAATCCTCATCAACTCATCTAGAAAATATGAAAAAATAAAATGTTTACACTCATTTTATAGAATTACACAAGTATATTAATCATAAGAAATTATATTTTGGGAAGGATAAAAATTTCCCATCTCACCGTTGTATTTGGATATGCCAATATGATCACAAATACTCAACATTCCAAAACATCCACTGGTGGAACTCTAATTGGTGAAAACTAAATGGTATATCTATTGATATAATATAGAAGACCATATATTCTCATTTTTCTGGAAATAATTAATTTTTTTAATAAAACAATATATTACAATGGAGAAATTTATAAGATATCACTAAATTCCTTTAATATCCTATAAATAATCAATGATAACACAATGAAAGACAATTAGGTTATTATACTCGTTTAACATCTTGATGTTTCACTATGTATCTTTTATATATAACTTTTATGCTAATAGATTACTATATATGAAAAAATTTACTTAGAAAAAACCATGATATGTTAAAATAAAATTTTATCATTATAATATATCCATTAAATTAGATAGTTTTAAATGAAGTAAACAAAATATGAAATATATGAACAAAAAGGAATGAAATGGAATAAAGTTGTTAAAGTATCCATGATAGCACTCATTTAGCATATCTTTGGAAGGAAGTAAATTCAGCAGTTTTTTGTATAGGCTAATACCAAGCCTAATGTGAAAAATTGCAGTATCATAGATATTGTTTCTGGAAAAATTTAATCTCATGGAAATTTCCATGAGATCTATGCTACCAAAATCACCACCCTCAACTACGACAAGAGAATATATTTTTCAAAGAATATTAAACAGAGATATTTAGAGGATATGTAACTATAAATTAAGATCATGTAATCATATTTTATTCATTTAATAATTTTTTTATAAAATTTATTTTACCCATTTTTCTATTTTTCTTTTAAAAAAAATATAATGTTTATGTTTCAATAAAAATGGTTTTTACTTATATTTCTTATTTAAAATATAAATTTATAAAAATTAAAATTTTAATTTCATGAAATACAATTAATTTTAAAATTTATAATGTTATTATAACCTTGGTGTAAATTTTTGATATTTTTATAAAACAGTTGTTTTATTAGGTGAATACTGAAATAATAATTTGGTTAAAATGATGACTTTTATGATACTAGAATTACTTAAAATTTAATAAAATATTTTGAAAATAATTATAATATATATAGATATAATTATTAATATATATCATTTAAAAATAATGTTTTGAATTCATAAAATCCATTATTAACATTTTAGAAAGATGATTAATATTTTACTCTAAAACTGATTTTTCACTTATATTAAAAATTAGTATTTAGGAATTCTAGAAATTAAATAAAAATGGGATTTCCTATTTTAGATCAGTGTGATCATAATATTTAATAATTTAACTTTTCTTTGTGCACAAAACTATGATTACTAATAATAATTTTAATGACATTAATAATGGTAAAACTATTTTCAATGATATTTTTTATTAATATTCTAAAACTTTTATCTAATCAAATAAATTTATATCATATTGAAAATGATATTAATATATTTTTTAAACCTACATTTAAATAAATTTTCAATAATTCAATTTTTAAAAAATTAGAAATAAAATTAAGAATACATAATCATGAATAAAATTATATATGTATATATATCAGTGTGTGTGTTATATGTTTTTAGCTAGTTAATTTTATATTATTTAGAAATTGAGTTAAATTAAAAACATATCAAATTTAGGTTTATTGAACCAAAATATTTTTGGGGTGGTTAATTTATATTTGTATTAAGACATATTTTACATAGTTAAACAACAAGTTACCAAGGGAAAAACGAAAATGGTAAAATGTAAAAAACCCAGTGGTAAATGACTTGAAACAAGATAAACAATTGTCATGAAATGAATGTTAAGTTATTTTTATACCTTTTATGACAAAAAATTCAATATTTATCACTTTTTTACCCTTTGAATTCTAAATAGTGTCATTATATTATTGAATAATAATGGGTGTTCACAAAAGTGCACTATTATTCACATATAAAAGGGGATCACTTCCACCCTCTCAATGATATCCATCCCCTTAAAATTTTACATGAATAAATTCTCTATTTCACTCTCCTATAATTCCATTTCAAAACATAATTATCATGTTCACTAAAATTTATCACAATCACTTCATTTCCTAGGTTACATTCAAGAGAAGGTTCAAGGTCCCAAAGAAAGTATTACTTGATCTTTAACCATTTTATCTTATTATTCAATTATAATCCTATTATAACCATGATTGTATAATTATCACATTATCCTTATTATAGATAAATATTGTTATATTATTTAAATATAATTATTTGTTCCATTAAGTACTCTTAAGAAACCAAAAGAACTTTAATTGTGCGTTTATGAAGACTAACACCTCCACGAAGTGATAACTTCTATTTTTCACAAGATACCTCTATTTGATAGTAATAATAATATAATTTAAGAGTAATTGTGGAATATATAATTTATTTATCAATATTATGATATAAATTATAATCCACCTTCATTCCCTCTCAATCAAAAACTAATTTTTTTTTTAAATAATGGTGAAAACCACCCATAAAAAGTACAACAGTACAATCATGGAGGTATGTAGTGGTGATGGCTGAGGGAATCCCATTGGACCACATCCCTACATTCATGTGGAGGTAAACCTAAAAAAGAAAAATAATCTGCGGCTCCTATTCACTTCTTTCACATGCAAGAGAATCCACAAAAAAATTTATTTCTATACAAACATGATGAACCTTGCACCCTATATTGATTTCCATAGAACAACTTCTGATAAGATAAATTGGATTCCATGGAGGGTATGATTTCCCTTGAGGAGATATTACCAAAATCTAGGAATCTGATTAAACCTCAAAGACCTGCAAGCCTAACCTTCTACAAAGAGAGAAACTAGTGAGAAATACCCTCACCTCCGCCCACAAGGAGTTCCCGAGACCATAAAATACATTTAATGGAAAAATAATTGACCCATTTGTGTCACTAAAAAAACCAACCCTCCCATATAGTAATTTATGAATCAAACATCTGCATTAATCTTGGAACTATTAATAGGAGGAATCCATTTAACCCATCAGCCGGGTGAGCTAGCAGTAACTGTAGGCTTATTCAAGAAACTACCAAGCACATGTGATTGGTGTTCACCATTCAAAATTGAGGATAAATCATGTATGAGAGAAATAGATATTACCTGAAGTTATTACATCAAATGTAATTTATCTATTCTAGCTAGATTTTGTGTGTCCCATATACTCCTACAAATGGAACTGAATCTTAAGTAGCGAATCCTGTTCTCAATATAGCAGTTTTCTGACCTCATAAACCAAAATGGTATTAAATCCTGCTACAACTCATATTCACAGCTAGAATCCATCCGAACATCTATAGAATATCTTATTACAATGACCCACTCACTCAAATAGAATAAATGAAAGATAGACTCTAGGTGTGGGATACTACAACAAAAATTATGAGAGGCCAGAGAAATACCCTTATCTTGAACATTATCTTAAGTTGAAATTGATCGATTCCACATCATCCACACCAGAAAATTCATCTTTATGGGGAATTCATTGCACCATTATCATGAATCCCACTCATCCCTAATAGGTACAACATGCAACATCCCACTATAGTCATGTCCATTGAAGATACCTGAAGATGACCTGGTAAAACTGTATCCATATGCCGCATCTTTTAATGAAATATTATTGAAAAATATCCATACGCACCTTGGTTAAAATGTCCTATAGCAAGAAACTGTAATTTTTTTATTCAAAATATTAATGAGATTTAGTTGATGTTAGGAATTAATATATGCATTTGTGATAACTCAAATTTTCATCCATTGAGTTATAAAATTTCTTTTTTAAACATGTTATTCCATGTATCAATTATTCTACAAAATGTATTATATATATTTTAATTATTATTTATTTCATTTTTTTTAAAATTCATCCTTCTAACATAATTATCAAATGATTTTTAACAAAATTATTTTTTCACTTATAAGGGGTTCGTTGACTCATTTTATAATACATTGGGTCATATTATTTCTTACATGAACATAATATTGATGATTTATTTGACCAAACCATTTCCCTATTACAAATAGAATTTCTTATTTCTATTTTAGAAAATTACTCCTCATCATCAATAACTATTTCTCATCCTCAAAAAAATTATTAACAATAACTCCCATTCATAGAAATGAATCATTTTATCCATGTATATATTTTTCTTTCCAAACAATGCTTTAATCAAATTTTGGGAACTCAAATATGAATTATTTAATGTGATCCACATATTTTACATCACATAATTTCAAATGAAAACTTTATTTCACTATATATGATGTATGCTTAGGATAATTTTTTTTAAAAATAGTAAATGTTTTTTATATCATGTTTATATTATTTTCTATCTTCAAATACAATTTTTCTATATATAACCCTTATATTTTTTTCATGTTTCCATTAATGGTTATTTATTAAAAATTAATATTTTAATATTTTAAAAAAAATTCTTTCCATTCTTTTTGAAAATTAATTTTCATAAGAGACAAGGGAATTTTTAACTTAGAATATATTTATAAAAATGAGAAAATAAACATATTATTTAAATTGTTTTCACGTGAATGGATTTCACATAATTATGAAACTTATTTGTCATGTTATTAAAAAGAAAAATATTTTTACATTACTCAATGATTTTTATTTAAAAGTGTTTTACTAGAAGGGATTTATTTTCATCATAATATTCAATGTAAAATTATATTATTATTATAAAATGTATTTTTCATCTACCTGTACAATTTTTTACCAATGTTTTTAAAAATATGCATCTTTTAATATCTATAAGATAAATGATCCATTGCTGACTTTTTATTCCCCAATTATTGAATTTTTTTTTCTCCAAACCCTTTCATATGTGATCACTCTATATTTATATCTTTTCATAGAAGGTTTTTTACCTTAATTCTAGTAACTTATTTATTTGGGGAAATTACTGAATTAATTTTATACCCTATATCTCTATGGTGTAAATAATGGATGATTTATTATAATTAATTAATGGTATTTACATAAAATGTTCACTGATATCATTGGATTCTAATTTATTCACCAGAGGTTTTCCACGTTATGATTATTGATATAAATAAAAATTATTTCTTTAAACTATTCAATAAGAAAAGGATTTGAAACATATAATATTTACATGCATTCTCTATGATGTGATCAAGGAAACCCATTTTCATCCCAATTTTTTTAATATGATGAATTAAATGATTCCAATTGGAACACATATGTATGGATAATGAAAGGTGGGGTCCTATAATGACCTCCAATGCATTATTTATGGATTAATATCTTATGAGATAAAAATTAAATGAAATGGTTTGGTTTTTTAACAAATTAATGGGAGTTATTGTGTTTCTATAATTTAAAATTTGTTTAAAAATTGGTTTTGTTAACAAAATCTTATGAATGATTGTTTTTCCTTATATGGTTTTTATGCTTATTGTTATAACGCATTTCAATAATGGATTTTATTTTAGGATATTAAATATTTCATTATCATGCCCTAGTATTAGAATTAATCTTATGACTATGTCATTCTCTCATGGATCATATTGATTCACTTTTTCTACCACACAAACTACAAAAAAATCCTTTAATAGTGCTATAATAATCCATTATTAGTGATAAAAAAGAATTCATATTCAGAGTGTAGTTAAAAGAATGAAAATTTTAGCATCAATAAAATTCATTGTTAAACGAGACCTTTATCAACTCTATTTTATCACTGATAAAAGTAGTGTTGTTAATCAGGGTCAAAAAAATTCAGACATCTATGGATGCCTAAACCCCTTTTTCAATGCTTCCATGACCCCTTTATCAACATTTTTCAATACACTAACCCTTTTATCAGTGATTTTTGAATTTCTGGCCTCATGCATTCCCTTCTAGATTCAAACCCTACCCCTCTTCTTTGAATACAGAATGCCTTTACCACTTAACCATGTTGTTTTTTTGTATGTCTATGGATATTTCCTTATATATATTTGTATACATATATTTATATAATTACTTTTAAATACATTTATAAAATATATGTGTTTGTGATATATATATATACTTCAATTTATTTAAATATATTTTATATTATATTCATTTACATATACTAGAATTTATATATGTGTGTGTTTATTAATATACAAATATATGTATATATAAATATTATAAATATATTTTTCTAATGTTAAAAATTGATAGATATTTTTTCAAATACAATTTTTGAATATTTATATATGTATATTAGAATATAAATTTTTACATAAATATGTTGATATATAAATTTATATGAGTGATTTAATATAACGAAATATAAGAAAACATGGATATATAAAATTATAAATAAAAATAAATTGGGAAAATGAAAAAATTTAAAACCATAATTTCAAAATAGATATAGGAACTAGGAATAAATTCAGTACTTATAGAAAAAGGGAAGAAATACCTCCCATAATTGAGGTTGAAAATCTATCAAATTTTAAAAAATATAGGTACGTCAATTAAAAACACAGTTTTGGACTCTTTATGGGCCATTCTGGTCCCTAAAAATATGAAACATGTTTAACTCTTTCATTGAGGGTGTAAATATCATTAATGATTGTATTTTATACGTGGTAGAGACCAAAAAGACATCTGGATCAAAAGATTGGGCCATTTAAAGCTCAAGGTAAATTGTTTACTTATTTTGGATATTTTATTAATTTATTGATTTTTTTATCTTCAAATTGATATTTAATGAATATTTCTGGGAAATGATAAGATAATTATTAATTATTATTTTTTGATTATTTTATATTCTATTTCACTAAATATCATTTATATTAAGCGTAATTGTCTACTTACCTTATCTAAAACATATTTTAAAAATCTATATTTAATAAATATCAATATAAATAAATTTATATATTAATATATTATTATATGGGAAATATATTTTTAAAGTATAATTTTTACCAGTTATTGTAAGGAAATTTTTATAAAGGGTTCTCTTTAACAATGCTTCTAAAAAAGTGCTTATAATGAACCCCCCCATTATCAGTGGTTTATTACAAGAATTTAAAATGGTCTCATTTATCATAAATTTTTTTAAAGTGCAGATAATGTTTTGGGCTTTATCTACACAGGTAAAAAATAATTGATAATGGACCCCTTTAACAGTTATTTTTTTCAAAGTTAAAGACCACCCTTTAACAGCGATAAAAAAAGTGGTGTTAATATCCCTTTTAACATTGATGTTTTTCGCATTAACAAGGGGGGGGGGGTAATAAGTGTTTTTTACTAGCATTATTAAAGCTATCATGGGATAAACATAGTTTAATAGTAGTGAAATTCTTGAATCATTTACTATGTTTTTCCATGTCATATTACTTGACTAGAATTATATGATCTAAGATTTATTTAATGTGATTTTCTTATGTATCCCTATTTTATGAATATTCCCATCTTATCCCAACTTATGATATTTTATTTTTATCACTCATTCATTCAAAAACTGAGTATTTGAGTTCACCCCTTTCTAATGGAACTATTTTCTATGTTATGAAAACGTTTTTGACCTATGAGAAGTATAGAAGATATCATATACTAGTTTGAATATAAAGTTCACAAAACTTTTAAAATATTTTTCCAATTTTAAAGCTCTTCAAAGACAATAATCAAAATGGTTAACATTTTAGTGTGAGGATAATATGATAAATAATACTAATGTGATATTGTTTCATGTTTATCTTGGATTATCTCACTTCTTAGCAGTAATCATTTTATAAATTTTTGTTTTTTAGATCAGAATCAATAATGTGGGCCTTGGATGCCACATTTTCTATTAATGTTGTTTTTAGTTTTTTTTTTGTTTTCATTTTAGTTATTTTTTAATATATTAAGACAAATTGAATGAAAAAACTATGTATACTTATATTTAACACGTCTATGTATAAAATAACATCCTTTAATTTAGACAAAGTAGTGATGTGTGATTTTAATGGAAATCACATCACTATCTTGATATTGTATGTGGATGTAGGATTTGGAAAATATGTATCTAGGAGAAATAACCCTTAAAAGGTTATTTTTTTATTGAATATATCATCACCTAGGTAACAAAAACTAAGCCTAACTATACACCCAGTTTAAAACTCATTGGGTATATCGTTTGGTTAATCATATTATCTTTACAAGACGTTATGAATTATTTATTTGGTTACTGAATTATAATAATATGTATGAGAGAACCCATCCTATAAAAATATTTATTTAACAAAGAGTGATTTATGTTGAACTCAATGATTATTTAATAGTTTTCAAGAGTAATACTTTATTATGTATATTTTTCCTTAGATTATTTATGATGATTATATTATGATATTTATTATTATCCACTCATGTTACTGCTTTGTATTATAGAATTGACAGAATCCCAATTTAATTATGTTAATGATTAGATCTATAGACAATATACAAATTCTACCAATAATAAACCTAATTGGATATGAAAAAGAGTTATAAACCTTTTTATTATTCCAAATTACTTATCAATAATTATGATTAATTATATGAACTTATTTTTGTTTCTAAATAAACTAAATAAGATAAAGATAGAGTATAGTGAATGTTTAGTTGATAAATATTTTTAAGGAAAAGAGATTCAATTTCATTCATGTTAGAAATGTGGGAATTTTAACCAATGAAAATTTCTCAATGTAGAAGGAAGATTTTTAATTTTTTTAAAGAGGGAATAAAGTAACTAATTGATGAGGAAAGGTGAAGAGAACAATACACATGGTTATAGAAAAAATATTTCATCCAAAAGTTCCATTTAATATTCAATATCTTAAATTTGGTTAACATGAGAATTATCCAAGTCAATTCCATTATCTAATAGCTAATGAAGATAATATGTGTCATAAAATTCCAAGGCAATTGCATTTATATAAAAATACAAATATGGATGTGAGTTTCAAATATAAAGTGGAGTGAGGAACATTGATCACCCATTCATGAACTATGAGTAATGTATTCATATATTATTTAACCAAATACTATATACATTATATGCTTACTATGATCACAAAATCACCAACATGATGTCTAGATGTTGAATTACTTATAAAAAATATTATGGATTCACTATTTTATCGGAAGAATATATATCCTCTAAAATATATTTTTATAGGATTTTGATTCCAATAAAATCTTATTATCCTTTATTTATCCAAATTTGATGTGATATGAGGCATTTATTATCACTTTTTACATAGATTCCATGATTATTAACAACATAGATAAATAATTTCAAAAAATAAACCCATTATCAAATATTAATACAAGGATAATTATAATAAACCAATGAGAAAAATCTCTACCATTGTCATTGGGTGTCTGACATAAATGTTTAGAAAAAAAATCAAAATTAATTATATTCCTATTATGTGGGAAATTTTGATTCCACTAGTGAGAAAAAAATATATTATATATTAAAACTCATTAATCCAAAATTCATTTCTATAATAAGGACACCATTAACAATTTCATAAATTAAGAATAATTGTAGTTGTGAGGATGAAATTTATTTAACTATGTGGGGGGGGGGATGAAATGAAATTAAATTTCATATGAAATTTAATTAGGTAAATATTATTCTAATAGAGTAACCTACAAAATATAACAATCTAAAAAAATATATTATGTAAATATAAAACATTACCATTATAAAATAACCATTAATTTAGTATGTATTAAAGGATGTTCCATATTATGAAATCTATGAAATAAAGGGAAATAAATTCCATTGGGAACGAAATTACATGTAATGAAGATAATTTATTAGAGATTATGATGGAGTTATCCTCACTATGTTTTTCTCTAGACCAATCCAAATCTAAACTCAAACTATTATGGAATTAGAAAACTAATATATGTGATAAATTCAAGCTTATGGATATTCCAATGAGATCTATGTAAGAAAAATCACCACAATTGACAGCCACAAGATCATACCTTATGATTTTAACTTATAGGGAGATATTTATAGGCCATGTAAATTTTAATTAGGATGATATAATCAGGTATTTTTTTAATTTAATAATTTATTTATCATAGTTATTTTAATAATTTTACATTTTGGCATTTAAAGAAGAAAATGTTTTTTATTTTTATATAAAAAACTTTCATTAATGTATTTCATATTTAAATGATAAATTAATAAATATTACAATTTTAATTCGATTAAATTAATTTAATATTAAAATTAATAATTTCAATATAACCTTAGGGTTAATTTTCGATATCTTTCTTAACTATTAGATTGTTAGGTGAATAGTGAAAATATACATTTTGGAAAACACTACAAATTTTATACTTCAAGAATGACTTAATGGTTTATGATTTTTTTTTACAAAAAAATAATTATTTAAAATTTATTTTAAATCATATTAAAAACTTGAACTTATTAAATTATTGATTAATGTTTCGATAACTTTAATAATATTTTACTGCAAAAAAATGATATATATTCTTATATTAAAAAATATTTTTCAAAATTTAATGAAATTAAGACCTTTAAAATTGATTTAAATTTTAGATCAACATGATAATATTATTTAATATTTTTATATTAAATTTTTTGGAAAAAAGTATAATAATTAAGATTAATGTTTGTGAAAATTATTATGGTATACCTGTTATATTCAGATAATTTTGTTATTAATTTTGTAAAACATTTATTTAGTAATATAAATTAATAAATTTAAAAAAAATTAATTTAATATAATTTTAAAAGATGTATTTAAATATATTACCACAAATTCAATTGGAAATTAATATCAAATAATATTAAGAACAATTAATTGGAAAATAATAGATTAGTAAAAAACATGTTTTATATATATTAAATGTAATAATTTAAAATATAAATTTATCTTATTTAGAAACTTAATTGGACTAAATATAGGATAATTTATGGATCATCATAAAAAAATTGATAATTGGGGTTATTTTATTATTTTATTAAAACTTCTAACACTTCGTTAAAAAACTAATTACCTAGGATGAAACAAGTTTTAAAATGTAAAAAAATATAATGGTAGATGAATTGAAACTTGTTTCACCCATGTGTTTAATAGGTGGATGGATATTTTATGACCTTATCCCACCCCAATATCTATTATCTATAACTTTTGGAGACATTTAACATTGACTAGTGTCATTTTATTATTGTTTAATAATGGGTGTTAAAAAAATCTCTACTTCCATCACTTATAAAAGGGGATCACTCCCACCTACTTAAAGCTAAACATACCCCTAAAAATTTCATAGAATGCCTACATAATTTCCCTCTATTATATTACCCTTATATTACCTATATCCTAGAGTCTATATATGTCACCCAGATCCCTTTATTTATATGCAGACTCTCAAGAGATAGTTCAATGATCCAAATTGAGTACTAGTTAATCCATAGCCATTCATCATATTATTTCATTTCCAAACAAATCATAACAATAGTTATAAAATAAATATTTTATAAGTATTATACTAAAATGTTATTATTTTATGAAAAAATCAATATTTATAACTTTAAATCCACTTATGAATACATAAGAACATCAATCGTGTTTTTTATTCGCTACAACCTCCATGAAGTGACACATTCAATTTTCACCACCAACTCTCTTCAATGGTTATAAGGATGTAATTAAATGATAAATGTAAATACCCTTAAGCCAATTGCCCATAGTCACTTCCTAATTTATTACATTGGTATAATGAATAAGTGATATCATCCCAAAGAAACAAATATTTTAGTATCTTAGGAAAACCATATATAAGAAACTTTTTACATTAAAACATGAAATGAAATAAAACATAAAAAATCCTTTGGAAACATCCATATTCTCCTAGATTATCACTATATGTCATAATATTCATCTTGGAATCCCAAAGAAAAATATAATATGAAAAATGGGCGAGCTCAAATGAAATGTAATGGTAAGAAATAAAATAGAATATATCATAATTTAACAAAAATAAATAAATAAATGTGAATAACTAAATACACATTTCATTAAAACATAATATTGAGAATTGTTTTCAAGGAATGAAATCTGATTAAGTAACGCAAAATAAATAATCATGGGGAAAGGTACTCAACCATGAATTTTCTAATACTATTATAATAACGTGGATTGTTAATAACTAATCTCAAAATGGGCGAATGCATGATATGGGACAACATTAACATACCATCGAGGCAATATCCAATAATTCAACATATATGATTAGGGAGTTGACCAAAAAAGATCTAGTTTGTATCATGATACCTAGAAATGAATTAAGGGGATATAGTGGGACAATTAAGACAAATATTAAGCACAATTCATTTCACCTAGAAAATGGGTGAAATATAATCAACATATATATTCATATTGAAACTCGGATACGAAATATAAATAATTTTCCTTAATTATTAAACATAATCATAAAATATTCAGATTAATATGGAAAATTGTATCAAGATATTAAATCCCAAATAAAAATTATCAGAAATCATTAAATTAAATAGGTTATATGGTATAATAAGAGATAAAACTCAATTAGGAATCATAAATTAACATTAGTGTTTCCTATGAAAATAAATGGGTATCATAATTATGTAATAAAACAAATTAATATATCATAATGGTGTCTATTAGATTATGGATATAAATAATACATATAAATTCACAAGGTAAAATAGGACATTAGTTGGTTAATTTATATCAATGTAAAGTAAAAAATATGTAAATCTTGTGTTTAAGAAACATTAGAAATGACCAAAATCAGTGCGCTTTAAGGGAAAATATAATAGATTATTTAAAGAGAAAATAAGAAGAATTATTTTTATAAAACAAAAAACAAAATAAGATATATTTTCATGATAAAAAGAGTTATTCTAGAAAAATATTGGTGGATTAAAATATATAATGTAGTGTACATGAAAATGTTAATGAAATTGGGAAGTTCCCTTTAATTAGGCTTGCATATCGAGGGGAATTGAAAAAGGAACTGCATAAAATATTTATTTCCCCATCAAAAATGTGAAATTGAGCTAAGTAAAAACGTTTGGAACATGAAAAAAGAAATTTAGAAAAGTAAATTAATATAATTATGAATTAACTTGTGCTAATGACAGATAATGTGTTACCCAAACTAAAAATAGAGGTTTAAAAATAATCCCTTACCTTATGTTTGAAAGCATTCTATAGTTGTGCTCAATGCCCTTGATAATAAAATTTTATTAGTTAATTAATTAATTAAACAACTCATCAACATATATTTTATTTTTTATAATTTTTTTTGTTTATTTATGGAATTGTTTATTTTTTATTATATTATATTTTTTTATTTATGGTGTGTTCATATCACTGTTTTATGATCAGTTCCCTTGTGTATAATTACTGGTGTTCCTGTATAATGGAAAGAAAACACTAGAAGTGGAATGTAATGATATTAATATACTTATAGGATTTTATATTTTCCTCATATATCATTTGGTTATATGTCATGAGGATGATTCATTATATAAAATGTTAATGAAAAATGATTTGTTAATTTTGGAGGTTTTTATGGCCATCACAATTTTTTTTGTTTTATTAGTTAATATTATGTATATAAAATAATTATAGAACCGTAATTAAGTTTTAATATACATTTTAAAATATTTATTGATAACTATAATGGTTGTTACCAGCCTTGATGGAGGTATTAGAAAATGAAAAAATCATCACCCTCGAAGGTTGTCAATCGAAACATCACGAATGAAGTCTTCATTTTTAAAATAAAATGAGGAGAGAAGAAACTTGATGATGGATAGTCCATTAAAATCATTAAATTATATTATATTTATGATAATATCTTTAACATTAAAATTTTTATAGTGGTGATGAGTTATGTATAATAAAAGAAAAGAAATTAAAAGACATAGAGGGTGGGTTTTTCCTCTTGAGTGTCATCTCCTTGAAAACCTACTTTAAGAAATTGAAAATGAAAATTTGATGAGACAAGTAAGACCGTAATACATGGAAGTGATTTAGAAGAGTAATTAGGTAGAATATAAGCATGATTTTTATCTTGTAAGGTGTTATTATAAGTGGTGGTGACATAGTCTATTTATAGTGGAGAAGAGAGGCATTTTTAGATTATTATATTTGTTAGTCTATAATTTTTTATCAATACTTTCAGTATTATTGATTATTATTACTAAATATATTAATTATTGCATGTTAGTTCTAGATATTTTCAACATAAATCATATATGACTCAACCAAGTCTCAAAAATTCATTTAATTACATATAATGATAAATATCGTAAATTAATGTATTTCAATATTCAGGAAAAAATGAATTATTTTAGAAAAATCCAAAAAATAAACCCTACCATTTCATCATTATGAATACTATAAAAATGGAATCCCTTTTATGAAAATAATTTTGTAGATATAATAATTTTATTTTTAAATTAAAATAATTATTTATTCGAAAAGTACAGATTTTAATATTACAACCAATTTTTCGAAACATTGAAAAATTAATTATGATCCCATAAAATTATCTTATAATTATATTTAAAGGAAATATTAATTTATGATTATATTTTATGAAAATAATTGTTGTTTCAAATAATTATGATATTTATAAAATAAAAAATAAAAAATTACACTTTAGAAAAATACCAAAACATAAATTATCATTTCTAAAACATTTATTTACTCATTCCATGATAGAAATACATCATATTTTGATTTATTATATTCCAAAATTGTACTTATACTTTCACTGGTGAGTTTAGTATTTTAATGGCTAGATTACAATTTTTAATAGTCACATCAATATTCCAATATTTATGTAAATATTTAATTGTATATCATGGTTTGTTAAAGCTTGGTGTTTCATACAACATAAGATATTGAATATTTTAAATATAAAAGAGACATAAAATAAAATCTTGAGTTTTTATGTTTTTTCCCTTCGAACAAAAAATCCATCATGTAAATTTCTGGACTTTTACCTTAAAAATAATTTGGGTAGTTATTCACAAGGATTTTATATGGTTCCCAAATCAATTATTCTATTTTATGATTTTTCAAAAGTACATTTACCAGACGAGTCATATGATTCAATAACACCTATTATCAGGAGTATAAAATATTTTAAGGCTTTAGAGAGAAAATATTTCAAAAAAAAATATAATTTAAGTATTTAAAACCCACTAATATGTAATTTTATGTGAAATTGATTTGTTTTTAGAATTATGGGATTATTTCAGATGAAAAAATAAAATTTCACAATTCTGGTTTGTTAATAGATTTTAATTGAATTATGTATTCTAGGATTGCAAGTAAAGGAAAATTTTCACCATGAGTGAATCTCACAGGCCCAATAATGGATTATGGATAAATGAACTGAAGATGGAAAAATAATGAGCAGATTGCTAACACAATGTGTAACATAATTACACAATGTGACTTCATCAAAATGAATTTTCCATGTGAGACATTACGTGATATCAATAAAATTTGTGAAAACAAAAGTGCATGATGTTTAACCTTAGTACACATCGTGTAGTGTGTCAAAAAGTCAAAACAACATATGAAATTAATGTGATACTGATGAGAAAATGGATCTAGAGTACACGACGTGTTACCTAGGAACATTTCATGTACTCAGTGACAGATTAAAAAAATCATGGGTGATGTGGGCTACCAGTTTTGAAAAGAGTGGTTATAAAAGGCACCCTTTTTCCTCCATTTGAGAGTATTCTGAACCAGAAAGAGCAACAACACACCTCAAGATGATCTTCCACCATTTTTTTTCCATGGGGAAGATTCAAATCTAGACAATGACGTCATCCATATGTGATGTGATAGAAATAAGGGAGGATACTTGAGTGATGCATGAATAATCCCCATGTGGTTTTGGATGACAACACCCGACATACACTCTCTTCTATGTTGCGATCACATTATTTAATATCCTTTTGAATTTATTTTGACCTTATATCATTAAATGAATCCAGTTGTTTTATTTCATGTATATAAATTACACAAACTTGTTTGGACGGTTGTTTCTTCTATTAAATAAATTATTTGACTTCCCTATTTAAACATCTTTGGCAAGGTATTGTCATTGAGCATAGTGGTTTTGATTAGGTTTTATTGTTGGAGGTAATAAAATAGTTGAATCGCATAAATTGGTGGGAGAAACTTCATTTTATGTTCATGATATGATTTCTATTAAATTTTTTTTATTCACCTAGGGTACTTAGGGTGAATTTAGAAATTCTATTGGGAAATATTTCAAAAAAAGAAATAGGGGAGTGTTTGGGAGGGTAAAGATTATGTGTGACCACTGTTTCAAATATTATTTTCAACCCCATTTTATTTTTTGTCTATTTTTTATCTATATCATTCAATTTTCAATCATCTTATTTTATATTCATATTCTGTTTTCTAACATATAATTTGATCCCCATATTCCTTTATTCTAGAAAAAAAAATTTAAAAGTGACATTTTGGACACTCAAACAACAACCTCATTGAAATACAACCCAAGGGAAGCTATATTTCATTTCTCTAGAGGATAAATCTTGAATGAGGTTTTAATGGATAAACATTCAAAAAAAGGCTCTTGGTAGTAAAAAAATCAGATTCTAATTCAATTCCATCATTTGTGAGAACACGTGTTGTGTTTGGTATGTGCTTCCATAACAATGACCTACAAAATACATTGTGTATTTTTGAATGTTTAGGTGGCCTTTCAAAAAAATAATACAAAAATAAATTTATCTCCATAATTTTAAAATGTATGATGTACCAATTTCTCATTCTCTCTTTATTACCAAACCCTATGACACACTTCCATATAATAAGTTTCATAAATAAATGATTACCCACATGAAAATCCAAATCCCTTATCATGTTGTCAACATAGTTTTTTTTCCAACTTTGAGATTCTTTGATATGGGACTGAATAATCTCTAAATTTTCTATTGTTTCCTCCATGAGTTTTAGTCCTACAATATTCATTTCACCAAATTCATCTCAATATGTTTGTGTATGACATCTCTTGGTGTATAACACTTTATATGGTTCCATTTAAATGATTTAATGAAAACTATTGTTGTAAGAAAACTCTACCCATGGTAAATACTAATACCACATACCTTGAATGTCAAGAGAGAATGATCGTACCATGTATTCCCAGGTTTGGATGATTCATTCAAACTATCCAACAATTTGATAGTGATAAGTAGTAATCAAATGAAGATCTATATCCAAATATTTTTTAAGACGTTTTCTATATTTTGATTTAAATTTGGGATCATAATTAGACACCATTGAAAGAGGTTCACCATGATGTCTTAAAAAATCATTAGTATAGAGTCATAAAAGGTACACAGGTGGAAAATCATCCATTAGAGTGAGAAATGTACATATTCGGTAAGTTAATAAATAAATACCCACATTCCATTATTCTTTATTAGATTATTTTGTAATCTAGTGAAAAATACATATTAATGTCATACAATTTCAATATTTCAATAGGTAGAGGTTATATGACACCTCTATGATGTTCTCTTTAAGCCTTCACCTACTGAAAAACCAAACAACTTGGTAAATAATTAGCAATTTCTCCCTTCATATAATCCCAAAAAAATTATTCCTTCAAATCCATATACATATTACTCCTACAAGGTTGTATAGAAAAATTTGACCTCTGTGGATCATCCAATAATTCTGTTTTTAGCTTGGGTATAGAGGGAACCCAAAGGATATTTCTAAATTTCAAAATTCTATCTTTATATATGAATTCCATTGATTTCCCATCATTCAAATCTTTAATTTTCATTTAAATATTCTCATCCTTAGACTGAGAATTTTTAATCATTTACAATAAATATGTGTTTACAACCATTTCACAATGTATTGTTGTTTCAACGTCCATGATAATTCCCATATCCATATTTACTATATCTATGTACATAAGATCCATTTCAATCCACATTATTTTCTAAACTCCATGTTCCTTCCTCCTCAATGCATTTGCTACCTTATTTTCCTTCCCTGAGTGGTAGTGTATTGAACAATGATAATCATTAAGTAGATCAATCAATATCTTTTTCCTCATGTTTAGTATTTTCTATTATAATCTATATATATTAAAACTCATTTTATCTATATATATATATCACATATTATACCATAAATATTGTGTCTCTATATCCTTAGATAAAATACTACTTTTACTAACTCATGAGCATGGGGTAAATAGTTTTGTTCTTGAGTTTTTACTTCCTTGAGGCATATATAATAACTCCATCATTCTATGTAAGGACAAAACCAAGTTCTTTCTCCAATTCAAAACTATAAATCAAAAACCCACCATTTCTCAATGGTATAGTCAAGGCAATATAATTAAATAATATCCTCTTCAATTATTTAAATAATTATTCACATTCCATTATTCAAATAAACTTAACCCTTTTAAGATTATTCTTGGTTAGAATGTTTTCTAATCATGAAATATTATGAATGAAATTTTAACAGTAACCTACTAAACTAATAAAAGCAAATACGTTAGTTATGTTTGTTGTTTTAGGCCATTCATGGACTAACTTTTTTTCATAGGATCAACTAACATTCCGTCCATGGAGACAAAATTCTAATAAAATAAATTTGATGGATTCTGAATTCAAACATTCTTAACATCCCATATTTCACTTTTCTTCTAAGAGGATCAACAAAAATTTGTAATTGGTTATCATGGTTTCCATTTATTTTGGATTACACTAATATCTCATCGATAAATAAAAACAATTACCAACATATTACTTGAAAAATATGTTCATTAGATCTATAAAATAGTAGATGCATTAGTAAGTCCAAATGGATATACTATAAACTTGTATTGTCCACAACTTGTTCAAAATGATATCTTTGGAATATAATCCTCATTCAAACTATATTAATGATATCTATAATAAAGATCAATCATTGAAACATATCTGCCTCCATGAAGATGTTTAATAAGTCACCAATTCAAGTAATAACATAAATTTTCTTTATCAAAATATTTTTGATCTCCCTATATTTAATGCATAGCCACATAGATACATATTTCTTCATAGTGAAAGGAATAAAATCTCCCAAAGGTGAAACACCATGGAATTTAAATTCATTACCACTATATTACTCTAGTTGTTTGTTTAACTCTATTATCATCATTTTGTTAATTATATAGGGAGTGTTTGATATGTGTCTAGTGTTAAGGATTAAATCGATAAAAAACTCAATTTATTTCTCTAAATGATGTCTTGGTAGATCATGAGGAAATATAATGATGTATCTTAATAATATATACATCCTCAATTTGACGATCGGTAGGTTTAATTTTCATTTCTTCTAAAAGAATATCATTCTGAAGAGATACTGAAGGTGGATCCATATATTAATTAGATGATGAAATATCTCATATAAAGACAAGGAATTCCATATCTTTGTCATGAATCATAATATCTTATTATTTGCAATAAATTTTTACAGTATATTTATAAATACATTACATAAAAAGTATTATATCAAAATCAACCATTTGTATGATAATAAAATAAATTATTAGTGCATTTTAATGTGTCTTAATTGGAATGTATTAACACATCCATATCACAATAATGTTTCCACTAATAGTTTTTTCTAACAACTCCCCTGTTAAGGTGAATTAGAAATATTTAATTTTTATATAAAACATAGAAGATATAATGAATGTGATGATCCAGAATCAAATAAATCTGTAGCTAAATTAGAGGATATGATTAAAGTACCTTCCACCATTTTATTAGGAATTTCATCATTCGTTATTGCAACAATATAATAATGGACTTGTTCATGTTTCCCTTTTTAAAGAAATTTGAATCGTTGTTTGGGAAATTAATGTGCATATTATTACATTTGAAGAATTTCATAATGTAGACTTTTTTATGTCCCTTACAATCAGGATTTTTTTTATAAAGACACAAACTTTTTGAATGATATTTTTTTCCGAGAAAATTTGTTTTATATTATTTTTTTCTCACCAAACTATATCTATTTAATAATTAAGTGAATAAATTTGAAATGTGACCATTATGTTATGAACATTATATGACTTTTTTTCAATATGACCATTGGGAACTATACTATTGATAAAAAATTTAATGTTATCATTAGAGTTTATAAGTAAAATATTGGAAATGAAAAATTGATATAAAAGGATTATTTGATGGCCTCAAAAAGTAGTTTCATTCCATTTGAAGAACATCTATCAATACTAGAGAGGGATGTATCATAATTTGTTTTTTACTTTGACAAATCCTAATATTAGCTTCAACAAGTGAATCTTGAACAAAATCTTCTATGGGAGATGTTCAAGTTGGTAGAGATTACCACCTGGTCGATGTTAGTGAAGTCACCCCATGAAACTAATAGCATTATGCAGCATAATGTTAGGGTGTATGTGGGTGTAATGAGAATTTATGTTTTGAGGCCTTAGTTACTTAATGTGTAATTCCACTGTATGAATAAAAATGTTTTCCATCAACTGTATTTTATGAATATTTTTTTTATAAATTTTTATTGTACATGATAAATTGAATTTTTAAACCTAAATTTTACTTTTTAAAGAAGATATAATTATTTAAAAAAAACTAAGGTATTATGAATAATTCTTTTTTAATGAAATTGTTTGTTTGAAACAATAATATTTAAAAATAAATGATAAAATAATTTTATTTCATTATCCAGAATCTTTACAATGCATTTTCAATCTACTATTATATTTAATAATTAAGGATTTTTATTTTTAAAAGTTAAAATAATCTTATTTATGGAATTATTATGATAAAATATATTTTATTTTTGAAATTATAATGATTAAATTTTTTTAGGGTGAGTTTGTGATAATTTCATAAAATACATTAATTTTTCATGAATAATAAAAATACAGTTTGAGCTTTTCTGTTTGTAAATGAAATTTTAATTATTCCGTGTTGATATAATAAATAATTACTCAAAATAATATACTTAAAATACAATATTTTTTTAATATAAATTATTTTAATATATTTTAATCATTTCATAGATATATAATTCACTTTCCAAATTTTAAAATGGTAGCTTTAACATTAAAAAATATATTTTGTAAAAATATTAATTTTCCTTCCAAATTATGTAACATAAAATACTGGTAAAATATTGTTGATTAAAATGAAAAAAAAGGGTCCCCAGTTGTCCATTTCCTTGGTAAAATACTAGGTTAAAGCCTGTGGATTTTTATTTACCATTACCTAGGTGTCAAAGTCCTTTATTTAAAAATTAATAAACAAATCTTAAACTATTTCTATAAATAGCCATCCATTTCACCATTTCCATTGACTACCAATTAATCATCTATAAGTATACTATATTTTAACCTCCCATGTAATTCTACCAAGTTTTCATAATGTCTCCAAGGTCTAAATCCTTAGTTTTTAGAATCTACTCTTCACGTAAAGGGAAATCTCAACTTCTATTTTCCTTTTAGGTTCCCTTTTTATGTTCTAAACCTTTCAAATTTACAAACAATGTTATTATTTACAACATAAATTTACCCTTTAAATTATTAATATTCATTTATGAATGGGTTAAAAAAAATTCTCTCTTTTTACTCTTTTCTAAATACTCATTTTATATCCATTATACTGCCCATTTTAATTCTAAAAATTATCTATTTTGATGAAGAATTTCCCTTTTATTTTTTTATGTGAATAACCAAAAAAAATTTATTCTAGGGGTATTCACCAAGATGTAAAAATTATTTTTTATTCTATTATTTATATTAAAAAACATTATTTCCCTTTCTGTGGGTTATAAATGTCATAATGATATTGTCTTCAAGAACTTTTTAAAATGACCTGCTTTTTTATATGAAACCCATTTATTTTGTTATCCATGGGTTATTTATTAAACGTTTTATTATGATCCAGGTAGCTAAAATTAATTAATATATATTAAGGTATCACTCTGATAGAACATAAATTCCTTTGTTAAATAAATTAATATCCAGAGGTGACATGTTTTACGATACCTTTGTGAATAACCCTGCTAATGTTTATGAAACCTTGGTGAGAAACATTGGTGATATGCTTATGAATGTAAAAAATAAATGTTTTAGCCACATTTATCAGTTATTATTAACATTATTTAATTATTTATATTTATCATGTTATCATGTTCAGGCTA